>CM061526.1:32669289-33926156 GCA_030068015.2 Neoceratitis asiatica | reverse complement strand
ACTTTCAATTGATCTAATAAGTGGAAGATATACTGATATGACAGACTGATATACTGATCTTACATAGTAAGATAAAATTATATAAATAAAGTCCTTACCAGTACGAACACGGATGCATTTAAGTTCAATGGAATCTATGAGCGAAGTACAAAATTCTTCTGAGGGTAAAGACGATTGAACCGCAAGGAGAACTCCCCCTCCGATTCTGTTCAAGCGATCACCTCTATAGATTTGATACTCGCTACATAAAATCTCATTATCAAAAACGTGAGGTTTTGCCACGTTTCTGTAAATGAAATTACGTTGAAGTTGCAATGAAGACTGCTTAAATAAAGATCAGTCAATTTGGTATTCATAATAAATACGCAGCGAAAGATTACTTATTAGTTTTTTGGTACCTCGTTTGGTCGTGGAATTCGAGCAATATTCTTATTAATTTTCTTAATAACCTTATGTTCAAATTCACGTACAATAGCTCCAGGGGGCCAGAACGAGCTGTTTAAGAGAATCTCAACAGAAACATCAATTTTGAATGACGATATGTTTCTTTCATAACTAAAATTAAATTTTCGAATATTGATATCATTAGTGTTTAATTTTGACGAGATTAATACCTTAACTCATCAACAGTTGTATCATTTGCAAATCTAGACACAAAAATAGATTTTTTGGGTGGAACAACAACCAGCTTCCTCAAGCCAGACCCTGGAATTTGCAGACTATTATTTATATGGCTTGAGGTTTGGAGTCTACTGAAACTTCCGCAGGCTTCTGCAACTGGGATGTAGAGGGTTTCTCAACCAGCGGGCAAGGCGACGACAAGTTTATTAAATTAATTGTTGGAAGAGTTTTATCCTTAGCCGGAAGTGAAGTTTTCTTTTTGGGAGGAATATATGCCATTTCAACACCAGACGGACTGTTCACCCGTTTACGCTTGTTAGGTAATTCGTGGTCACTTTGAGAATTACTCAAGCATTTAAATGTCTTGAACATGTTTTCATAATGCTTGAACTTATCCCAAAGTGATCCAAGTTCATGGCCAATCTCTCTAAGGCCATCAGGAGTTTGCTTGTACAATTTTCAATTTCAGTAGATCTACATTTAATACATGATCATCTTAATCGTTTTCCATCGTTAATTGAATCAAGAATTTTACCTGAATTTTGCCAGCACATTTTATATGGGCGAGTCCATTGCAAAGCCAGCAAGATACACAGTGCTCAGACTCGCCTTTAATGTTGCAATTAAAATAAGAGCAATTCATGTTAATCATGTAGTTATAAAAAATATTTAAAAGAAAAAAGTATATATAAGTAATTAGGAAAAAAAGGCAAACAAGAAACCCAAATATATAAACAAAAAATTAATTTTTTTTAGTTCAAAAATAAATAAAGTATTAAAATATTGAACAAATCAAAGCACTTTCACAGGCGCAAAGATTTAATAAAATAAAACAGTTTTAAAGACAGTGTAGAGAGCAGTTTTAAATACACTGTGACATGACACTTAAAAAACAGGACGCAAACAGCTGTCACAAAAAAATAATAACACAAAATGAAAATAGCAAAAAACCACAAAAGCAAATGCAGAGAACGTCAAATATAGAAAAGGACCAATTGCGGACCAGTGTGGAAAACGTCAACTCCACCTCGCCACGATGAGCGTGTTTCACTACAGCCACAGAAATTAACAGAATTGTCTTTTACATTGCTGAGCGCAGTTATTATAAATAAATATAATATAAATAATAAAAATATAAATAAAAAATAAATAACATTGTGGTTGTTAACTTAAAATAATGAAGTTTAGCAGTCTTTTAATGAAAATAAACTAGAATATTAATAAATTTTTTGAAAACAAGTTTATTAACTATGTATGAAATATCCTTTTTCACATTTCTGTATAATTTGATATCTCGCATTTAATATGAACCTTTATTGATAATTTTATTAACTTATAAAACTAAAAAATATGTTATAAGTTAAATTCTAAAAATCCATGATAAAAAATACTAAATAGCGTCAAAAAATATTCATACATATAGGTACGCATTTGCAAACAAATACAAACACATTATTTACATGTAAACATGCTTCACCTACACCATCCCTCAAAACGCTTCTTTCATCCAAAAGTTTAAAATTCCAATAAAATACAACAATAACATTTTCACTCATAAAAATTACCGCACACATTCCCCTGTATAACCATGCCAACTAGCTATTGACAAAAATCGAAAAAAACTAAAACAAATATGGTTTCATATGGTTCATATAGTTCATGGCTGAACATGTAGTTAAAGAATTCATTTAATTATTTCTAATTTTAATGTTTTGAAAGCACAAATGTTCTACTTGAAAAATTTTTATATAATGTCTTTAACAAAAACTATTTATTTTTAATTCATGAATTAAAATTACACAGTAACAACAATAAAATTATTTTAAACTAGTTAAAGTACTTTTACTGAAAATGAATTGACGTACTCTGGCAAATGCTTACACAAAAACAATTATAAAGCTTGAAAAGCAACAAAAAGTTAATATGTAAATATATATGTAATTTGAAAATGATTCGGCGTAAGAACTAAATAAAAATTTAAAAAATGCAGAAAAACAATTAATTGATATTAATGAAAAGGTAACTTATCATTTAATGGTGCGGACAAATTTAGCACTTCAAATTTTTTGTATTCACTGAAATAATATTCAATTAGCACAAAGATTTACACAAAAATAGCACAGCAAAATAAAACACAGCTTTACAACTTAAGGTTTTGCGGTTTTAATCTTGAGAAAACACAGTTTTCAGGCTTTAGTGCACTTTATCGGGGCAGCAGAGGGATATCGAAAATAACAGCATCGGCGGAAGTAACTGTATGTCGAAAAGAAAAAGGTACTGTTGGGAAAACGAACGCGAGAAGAGTAGGAAAGTAGAGAGACCGGCGAAGGTGAATCAGCGACGATGGAAGAACAAGGAGTATCCAGCCAAGAGAACGTGAATTACGATTTTGAATGCATTGCGAACGGTGGAGGAACTACGACTAAAAGCTGTCGAGAGTCAACAAGATATTGTCGGACTACGTGAAGGTATGCAGACACAAAGTGTTTCAGAGGAAAATGTGAAGCTAGCACAAACTGAACAATATCATGCCATAGTTTCTGATACCGATTCATGTTAGCGTAAGGAACACAGCACGTTAAATTGTCGAGACGAAAATGTGAAATAAATAATTGTCAACTATACCGCAACCAACTATTGCACAGCGAGGATGCAAAAGTGCAGACACGCCGAAGAACACAATCGGTTGGATATGTTCAGCTACTACTTAACGGTCGAGAAGAACTCACATGGTTTTTTATTCAGAATTTTACAAGTGAATATTTATTCCGTATGACAAATGAGAAATACTCGCCATGTTCGATAAGGGCTCATCCGTTTCAATAATAAGACCAGTGTCGCAGACTTTATCGGTGCTAAAGGTGATGAATATCCACCCGAAAGGAATTAGAATCGTGTGAAGAAATTCATGCACATTCAACATTAGAGCGAACCACCAAGCAAGTTGGACAGCGATATAAAGTAGGTATGTTATACAAAAAGTATCCACTCACACTACCTAACAGTCGAGCCATGGCGCAGAAACGTTTCTTTGCATTGGAGAAGAGAATGCGAAATAAAGTTGAGTTCTGCAAACGTTACAAAGACGAAAGTACAAAAAAGACTACGCTAGGAAGTTAAATAAAGTCGATATCAATAGGCCAGGTATAAACGTTTGGTATTTGCCACACTTCACCATGTTCAACCCACATAAGCCGGTGAAAACACGGACGGTTTTCGATGCCGTCGCCTGCGTTGCAAATGCGCCGCTCAATTAAGTCAATTAAGTTAATTAAGTAAGGAGGTAACAGAAAATGAATTACTTCAAAATCAATTACAATTTTAGAGTTTTAGCATTTTTTTTCCTTTTCCTTGCCAACAAATTCACAGCAATCGAGAAGGCAAAAAATTGCTTGTTGTACAATATGAGGTAACAGGCAAACAGAAAATTTAGCAGCACAATAGCGATTTGCTTAATTTGACGGATTATATATGTATACCTATGTGCAAAAATATGTAATTAATTTTTGACAAAAAATTCATCTTGAAATTCATTGGATAACTTCCTTATCAAGAATACATTTATTTCATCAAATAATATGGCAGCAAAATTATTCAAGTAATATGAAATAAATTCAAAGCACATTCATATCATTTGCCTCCCCCTTTTTGTTTTCGTTGTGATTGTCGTCGTGAAAATGTAGACAAAAATAAGATTACCCCTGCGAGGTGAATTTTACTTAGCGAAAGGACAAAAGAAAACTCTCGAGGGTCCAACATGGCACGCGAGCCACTTCAATGAACAGTTCACAGTTCTTTTCCCTTCTTATTCATATACGTTCTTTGGTGCTGTGTGTGCGAAATCTTCCCAATGGTATTTTGTTAGGATATTCCATCGTAGCATATTTTTTTTAATAGTGCTGTTGCACCATTGCGTACATAAGAATACCGTGCAATGCGTGTACTGTAGATTGGGTTTCCTAAACTAAGTAAATACCGCTATTGGGCTTAAAAGTTTAACAGTTTACGCAATACAATACCCGTGTATAAGTAAAACTAAGATATTTAGAAAGGATTTGAAAGCCGTTTATTGAATATAACAATCTCACTTAACTGTGAGCATTTGTTGAAGTACTTTCTACAATTTTTGCCATCATCTTAACTTCCTTGGCTTTCTTCCTAGCTTCTTTCTGCTTCTTTTTCTCTTCGCGCTCTTTCTGTTCCAGCATTTCTTTGAATCGTTCGTCTCGTGGGTCAACTTTAAAACCAAAATGCCTTCGTACTTCTTCGATCATTCTCTGTTTGTTTTGCTTTGCCGCCAAAGCGTCAGCATTTTTTTTGGCTATTTTATTTCTCATTTCAAGTTTCCACTGCTCTAGTTTCTCTAGCTTTGCGGCAATTTCTGATTCTCTTCTTTCAATTGCTTCTTTTTGGGCGAGAGTTTTAGCTCTCTGCATTGAGAGTAATTCTTGTAAAGAGTATTTCTCACTGGTACTATGGCTATCATCAGGTCTTCCCTTCGCCAGAAAACATATACTGGGGTCAATACCAGATTCTAAGCCATACCGACCAAAGAGTTTCCTCTGATATTTCTCTGTCGTATGTATCCATGAATGTGGTTCATTATAAGGAACTTGATTAAGCAGCACGTTTCTATTCTGATTTAAAAGCCTTGACTTATTTTGATTTGGTATGTGTGAAACATCTTCAGATTGCCACTCACTCAAATCAGTTGCAAAGAGCCGTCTCTGAACTTTGTTCCATTGCTTTAGACCGTTAAATCCTGTACATAATCCTTTTCTTTCGTAGATAAACATGAATGAACCCATATTTCAAACTTTTATGCAACTTTTTGTTATTGAACTAAAATAGCATAAGAAAATCGATATCAATAGTAGTCGAAACATTAAACGTAGGCTTTGATGTTGAAACATAACCCTGCAAGGTAGATGACTTATACTAAACATGTTGGCTATCTGTTATTCCTCATTCATACATTTATTTATTCCATTTGTTCTAGCCGTGGGACAAAAGTAACCATTTTCGCCGATTTGTTTCACTTATATTTAATTCTCCTTTTTTCTCAAACACATATTCGTAGACATACTTTATATATACGCCTTTTTCAGTTTTGGTATATTTTGGTTACCCTTTCTGCAGCTCATCTGTTATGAACAACAGACACATATTTTAAGCCGATGGCAGATGGGATCGGACTTCGTTGCATGACATTTCCCACATTGCAGTAGTTCACAATTCGCTTCACTATTTACAAGTATTTGTATTACAACTTTCACAATTTACTATTTCTTATTACTTCACTGTAGTGTAATCACCCACGCGTTTACTTTACGACTGATTTACTTACTGACTCCTCTGCAGTTGTGTATCGCCCTTATATATCACTCGTTTGTTCGCAACCAACCGCCTTTAATTCGAATCATTCTCGATAACGAATGTTATTACGCTTTAGAACATGCCAGCTATCGGCTTCTCTCTTTCGTCTGACATTCCTTTTTGCATTTTCGCCACAATATTATTGTACGCAGTACGGCAATGTCGCTTTAACCAAACATTTATAGCTTACTTGTTAGCAATATACAGGTAGACTAGCTGTATGTTAAAGTGCTACCTTAAATGTTAATAACTTTTAAACCATTGCAAAATTCTACTTTCTGCAACTTTAAATGAAATAAACAGGCTCAAATATATCTCTTTTGGAAAGAAAACCCAAATTAATTTGGTCCGTTTTAAACAAAAGGCGCTGTTCTCCATAATTTCCCACTTTTCTATGAGATTATTTTTCCCTCAAAAAGAAAAAATATTACATAATAAATAATTGTTTAACCTGTTTTGAAGTATTAAAATGAGGGAATAATTAACGTATATTTTGGCGTTTCGTTGGTGCCAGCGTGGCTTATAAGAGTAATTTCGTGGAGTCTCATGTATTCTTCTTAGGCGTGTAAGTCAATCTGTCACGCAAAGTGGCGCAAACGTAAAATCTGCCATCGGGTTCACTCCATTAAGTTCTCCTTATTGAAAAGAAATGTATTTGTTGCGCGATCTGACATCGTTGGATATTGAAAGCAAATTTATTTGCTGCTCCATTAGTTAGGTAATTGGTATTGAAACCCGATATATTTATTACCCGGCTGTTACTGGCGAGTTATTGAATGTACATGCTTTTTAGTCCATTTATTAGTTAGTTAGTGAAAACGAATGTATTTGTTACCTCTTCTATAAGCTGCTACAAATCATCACCTCTACGATGTATGAAATCTTGTGTATTTTGCAGGAAACTGTCAAATTCGCATGTGGTTGTCAATCTCAGGATTTGACTGTCAAATTGAAAATTATAATGGCTTCCCGCAAGTTGACAGGCAAATTTGACGATGCGGACATCGTTGGAATGAAAAATTTGCGCAATAAATGCAGAGGCAATGAAAGAATTAACAAATAACAGAATGTCGCTTTTAGAAATTTTAGAAATTAGGTTATCTGAGCTGTTTTCGAATATAAACAAACAAAATGGCGAATTCCATACTTGTAAAGCTGTACGATGCTACAAATTGAAAATACATGCATTTCTTACCCGACTTGTTACCCATGAAATATGGACACGGTAATTTTTAATTTTTTTATTTGCATTTAAATCAAAATAAAAATTTTTAAGTATATTATTATTTATTAAAGAAATAAATATACATATTTAGTTAAACATATTTTTGAAATTTCCTTCCTTTTAGTCCTTTCTTCATTCTTTGTACACAAAAGCACATAAAAAGCACTATATATAAATATATGCAGTCAAATATTATTTGTATATTCATTTGTTCTATATATAAACTACAATGGTATTCGAATTTGAACGTGAAAGTTTAAGATGCGTACGTTGATGTACATGTCTGTGTTTTCTAGGCTAATAAAAGTAAAAATGCTCTTAATCAGGGGCCGTAATCATTACAAGAAAATAAATAAAAATTACTTTTTAATGATTATTTATTGGTTGTTATAATATTTTCCAGTTAATAATAAATTTATATATGACTTTAAGAGTTATCCAATGCTGAGCGGTAGTTCGAGCTAAAACCTATCGATCAAAGAATAATGACTCGAGCTCTTGTTCTGCGATGGGTGGTGGTTTGACTCCGACAACACCATTCACTGGAAGAGAGTTCATGAAGGTGTTGACGGACTCTCGGTGAATGGTGTTGATGGCCCGTCTGTACGCCGTCCTGTCCAGCGGGTCTTGTCTGTATTGCTGTATGCCGTCGCGGTAGTCAAGTACTCCCTTTCTGATGTGCCTAGGTGGTGGTTCAGCTTCCATCAGGTGCTTGTTGGGATGATCCATGCGGTAGCATCCCAGCAGGTACTGCTTACACAGCATAACATTATGCTCCTTAACTGGTAGCATAGATGTTTCACTGTGTAAGTGGTTGGTGCTCCGGTGCCATCAGGAGGTTTCCCGTCGCGGTCCGAAGGGCGGTGTTCTGACAGGTCTGTAGCTTCTTCAGCTGCGTCGTGCTAGTCCCCGGCGTCCAAATCGGCGCAGCATAGTTTACGACCGGCCATCCAATTGCCTTGTACGTTGCCAGCAACGTTTCTTTGTCTTTCCCCCAGGTGCTACCGGCTAGCAATTTGAGGATTTTGTTGCGGCTTTGTACTTTGGTGGCCATTGCAGTCGTATGCGGAGTGAAGGAGTGCAGGCTATCGAATGTTACTCCCAGTAACTTTGGGTTATTCGTGGTCGGATTTTTTACACCATCGACCTTCACATCGAGTTCTAGCCGGTACTCCTTCGTCCAGCTGGTGAAAAGGGTGGCAGAGGATTTCGCAGGTTGTAGATGTAGATGTCGTGCAGGGAAGAAGTTGGAAAGGTCGGCGAGGTAGCTGTTTACTGAAGAACAAATGTTATCAATATGCTGGCCAGGCGCCAAAATCGAACAGTCATCGGCGTATGAGATCAGCGAGACGCCCTCAGGTGGTGGAGGGAGCCTCGAGATGTAAAAATTAAACAGCATTGGGGAGAGGACACCACCCTGCGGGACCCCTTGTTTAATTTTCCGTAGCTTAGATGTTTGACCTCGAAACTCAACCGATGATCGTCGACCACTTAGGTAGTTCATGGTCCACCTCTTCAACCTAGGCGGTAATGAGGAATCCTCAATGTCCGATAGTAGCACTGAATGATTCACTGTGTCGAAAGCACTCGACAGGTCCAGTGCTACTAGGACAGTTCGCGTACAGGGTCGATTTTGGTTGAGGCCATGAATTATCTGGGTGTTTATGGCGTTAAATGCAGTTGTGTGCTGTGCACTTTTCGGAAGCCGTGCTGATGTGTAGCTGGGCTCAGATGGTGTGTGAGGGACGGGAGCAGCAAGGCCTCAATTGTCTTCGCTACTGGGGAAAGGAGGGATATCGGGCGATATGACTCTCCTCTCCGGCTTTAGTAGCGGGACCACTCTACCCAGTTTCCACACGTCGGGTATCATTAGAGTGGTCAGGGACAGATTGAGAAGCTTGGTGAGATATTCTGCTCCCGCTGGGCCCAAATGTTTTAGCATCAGCATGCTTATTCCGTCGGGGCCGATGGATTTGGAGGCTTTCGCCTTCCCGATAACTTCCTGAACCTCTTCCCTAGAGAAATCAAGCGTCGCGCTGGTGTTCGGCAGTTTGCGCAGACGGCGGGTTATTCGTCGTTTCGTTTTGTCAACCGAAGGGAGCAGCGTAAAAAGCCGGCTAAAATAGCTCGCGCACCCTTCGGGTCCGACGAGGCGTGATCACCGAATGAAATTTCCACCCGATCATTACGTCTCGTCGGATTTGACAACGATTTGACAGTGACCCAGAGCTTGGTCACCCCAGAGGAGAGATTGCAGGATCTTAAGTGCTCCTCCCACTTGTTCCGCTTATGGATGTTTACCTTGTTCCGAATCTCGGCGTTGAGTTCCCTGATACGGGGATCACCGGGATCGGCCAGGTGTAATGTGTCGCGCTTTTTCGATAAAACCGCCGCTTCGGTGGGGAAATTAGGGCGGATTTCCGCGATTTGACCTGCAGGTATGAAGCGGGCGGCAGCAGACACGACAATTTTGCGGAAAATCTTTTCTGCAGGAAGGACGTTGGTGGGAGTGGGGAGAGCACTGAAGGCGTTCTTAGTAAATTCCGTGAAGCCGGGCCAGTTAGCTTTATTAAAGTTAAGAAATGTCCGGTGGTACACGGAAACGAAGTCGTGAGGACTGTCAATCGAGATGACTATGGGCAAATGGTCTGATGCGAGCGTAAGCATAGGTCGCCAATCTATGCAATTTATCAGACCAGCGCTAGCTATTGTGATGTCAGACGAGCTATGGCAGTTGCCCTCAATCCTGGTGGGGGCTTCGTCATTCATTGTGCAGAATGTCGAATCGTCTATCTGTTCCGCCAGCTCCATTCCTCGACGATTATTTGACAGGTAGGAATGCCAAAGATCGTGGTGCGCGTTAAAGTCACCCAAAACCAAACGGTTTTCGCCTCTGAGTAGCGCAACTCTATCAGGACGGTATCCAACTGGGCAACTTGTAACGGGAGGGATGTATATATTAAATATTTCGAGCTCGACACCGCCTGACCGGATAGCTATGCTCTGACATTCTAGGGTAGTATCCCTGCGGTCGATGTCGCCGTCGATAAGACGATACTGCACGGTGTTGTATAAAATGAAGGCCAAGCCTCCACCATGATCTCGTTCGCGATCTTTCCTTATAATATTATAGCCAGCCCGGCTCAGAAGATCTGAGCGGGCGCTCAGTTTGGTCTCCTGGATCGCGGCTATTGGCAGGCGTTCCCGGCTCATGAAGTCAACTATCTCGTCGATCTTTCCTTGGAGTCCGTTGCAGTTAAATTGTACGAGTCTAAAGTGTCTCGGGGGAACGTTCGTAACACGGGGGGTGAAGGAGTTGTGCGTGCAGCTGTTGCAGCTGTATAACCCGCTGTGGTAGTTGCCGCACATTGGTGGTGGTTGGCGGCTGCGTAGTTTACAGGTGGGAGCAGACTCCTACAGCATGGGGCAACGAATGCACTTCTCCATTCACGAGTGGTGCGCAGACCAGAGCACGACCGAAAGTGGTACCAGCCAGTGCAAGAATTGCATTTGACTGATGTCACGTTCCGCCGTACTATGGTCTGACACATGGAGCAGACTGTGCGGGGTACTAAGAGCTGCTGATTAGCCCCCGCACGGGATGTGGAGCTGGATGGGGGTGGGGGAGGGTTGGGAAAAGATGATTTGGAGTCATGCTGCGGGAAGCTCCGATGGGCCGTTGAGGCCTGGGGGGAGTTACCCAAAGTGGGTAAGTGTACAGAAGGCACTGCCGTATGGGCCAGAGGCGCAGCTGGGCGCTGGCAGCATGGGGCCACGTAACTCGTGGTCCACTCCCTATGAGTCTTAAGACCTGAGCAGGTCTTAAGATGACTCCAACCATTGCACTGGTTGCATCTAACCGAGGTGGAGGAATGGTGGAGTCGTCTTTGGCACACGCAGCAGAAATAATCCTTCGGACCAGGATTGGTTTCTACACCAGCCTTGATGAGAAGGATTTGGAGCAGGTCTGCTGCGAGATATTGCTCCGTTGATGTACTAAAACTAAAATTACCTCCACTGCTTTAATACTTGTGAATGCAAATACTTAATAAAAATTTTCGAAATTTACAAATGCGTACATTTACTTATAAAAGTATAAAGTGGCATATTTGAGCCTAACAAGTCCATATGCAAAATACTTCTGTGAGTTCCCGTATATGAAGTCTTATTGACAACTGTGAATTTTTTTAACGCTCTGGAGGTTATTGCCATTGTACAGAGGATGTACAATGTTAATAACTTAAGGAAGACACGATAGTTGGTTGTAATCCATAATCATTAAATAAATTTATATTTCGAAACAATAATTATATTATTATCATTTCCACCAACCGCGCATAATTTTCAATTTCAAATAATTATTAGCTTATTTGTTTTTCATTGTTTATTGCATTACATAATTCAAATAAGATATCTAATACTTAAAGCTGTATGTAATTTATATTAAATTTAAATTAAGGGTGTGTACAACAAAGGTAAGACATTACTTTGTTGGTCTCTGCGCCTTTCCAATTTATTTCGCATTATCCTGGTTAGTCGCTCCGGAGATAAATAACAGCAAAACAACGGGAACAATATACATCCACTAAAAATACATTAGATTTTGTTACTATTTGATAAAACTGTTAAATACAAATAAGTAAATAAAAAAAAGCGGCAACGTATATTAGCTTATTAAGATAACTGATTTTTAAACATGCCATGTAGTTCCAATAGCTTTGTGTCAGACTATTTTTTATTGGAACGTTACTTCCGTCAATTAAAATTTTCTTCATGTGAATGAGGGGATGTTTGACCTCGCAATCACCAACAAAATGAGAGTCACTCAGCAACTATTACAAACTAACAAACCACAGTAATACAGACAGAAAATTATCTTTCAATAGAAGGTGTCAAACCACCGAGCCATACGACTACCTGAAAGTTGGAGAACTCGGAACACATAACTGTGTTAATTTTTTTCCCTTTTATATGTTCATCAAGGGTAAAAAATGCGTTTAAGTACAATAAAAGAAGGAGCGAAAATAGTATATACATGCATATTTTTATGTCAAACTCGTAAACCTTTAGTTCTAAAAAATGGGAGCCTATAATTAATGTTTTGAATAAAATGTCATAGACGTAGTTTAGATTAATGTTCATATTGGATAATTATAATAGTAATTGACAGTTTATAAAAACTTAAACCGTTTTCTGCCAAGTTGCTACTCCAATCCATGGTGTGCGTATTTATGTATTTCCAACAATGGGGACTTAAAGTTTATTGTAAGCCGTCTCCGAAAGACCGGTGGATTTTTATGAAACACTCGGCGGGGCTGCCATTCATTACGTGCCGAAGGGTGATCACAATTACAAAACTTAGCTTAATATACCTTGCAGGTAGAAATGGTATAATGGTATATATTGAGTTCAAACAGATTTTGGGTCATAAATAAACTTGATATCCGTTTTGCACAGTTAGTTGAGATACTGAATTAACCGCGCCAAAAAAAATTAAAATTTTCATATTAAACTCAATATTAAGAAAAATTTTAAACATAATCCGTACAAAAAACAAGAAAGTGTGTAAAAATATTTAAGATTACATATAAGTCTACTTATTGGGACATTGAGAGGTTACAAAACATAAAAGCGGGAAATTTTATTTTAATACAAAAATTTATATTTCTCAGTATTCATAAAACAATTTTCACACCCACACTAGTCAAAAGCTGTTCTACGGCGCAAATAAAAAAATATTCTGAAATCTATTGAAATCATTGGTAAGAAAATCTGTCAGACAGATATAGTAATATTTCTTTTAAATACATCCATCTGTAATTAAGGTTAAAAAAAGTCGTAATTAATCACTACGTCCTTTTTTCCTCTACTTTTAATATACATAAATCAAGTTAGTATTATATATACAATTTTTAATACTTACGTATTTGGCAAAAAATCCTCGATTATCACGAACCTCTCCCCGTTCCCTTGCTTCTCTTTCTCTTTCTATTTTTTGAATGAATGTTGTTGTGTCTGGGTATGGAGCCACTTCAGTATGTCTGATAAGTACATCTGTATTAAAATCTTCCAAACCAGACATTGATATATCTTCAAAGGAGCTAAAAAAAATACACGATGAATATTAATTAAGAAGTACATCTTTAAAAAAAGATATATGAGTGATCGTAATCATTGTGATGTACAAAATATAAAGCAAAATTTAATAAAATATTTATTGATTTTCATATATATTTGCTTGGTTGATAATTCTGAGTTATTAAGTAATAAGTTATTAAGTAGTAAGATAATTGCCTGAGTTATTCAGTAAAACTCGAAAAAATTATCAACTAAGCAAAATTATAAAAATTATGAAATAGGAAATCACTTAATATCCATCATTTATGCAGCTTTTCTAATTTTTTCATTGAAAAAAATACAGATAATCATAATTTACAGTACCTACTAAGTATTGTACATATATTAAAAATTGAAAAAAAGTATTTAATTGCCAAGAACGGTGCTCGGTCACCGCTACTACTTCATAAAAAAAAAGTGAATTATTGATTTGTTTAATATAGAAGTTGGAAAAAAAGAATGATTCTATTATATAAGATGACATTCAGCTCCAAACGCTTCAGTAGAAAAATTCTGAAGCAATTATTGAAATAAGTACCTTTGGACAAAACTACATATGTATGAGTCGGGGCTTAAAAACGACGAATTTACCACGAGAACTAGCTAAGAGTATAAAGGGCATTCTGAATATAGACATTGTGACCAAGAAATGACAAAAATGTACCACATGCCCTGAGCACTGCAAAAATATTTGCCTTGTTACATTTAAAACAGAAACAACTATATATTAAAATCGGTGCTTGTATAAAAATAATTTGTTTTTAGTGCCGTAGTAACGATCTCATAAATTAATTAATTTTTTTGTTTAATACTGTTTTATTTGATTTCAAAAGTAGTATAATAAGGCAAAGAAAGCTCATATTGAAAGTATGTACTCTTAAAAATCTATAGTGATGTAAATCTATATTGAGAACACTAATGGTAACAATTTTTGCATCGGCTGCAGGACAATTTACTCTTGATTATTCAACTTTAGTGTTGGCAATGCCAATTTATATTTCCTTAGTATAAAAAACCATAAAACCATGATTTTGACTACTTTATAAAATTACCTACAAGGTGTACCCTCTCACTAAATTCAATTGCGGGTAGACTTTTCTGAAGTCAGCTGTCATACGTAAGACTTACTTTCACATCACAATATCCACAAAAGAACCTAACGTCCTCTGTTAGTCAACTAGTCACTTATTAATAGCTTGCGTGATTATCCTTAGTTTCCTACCGCTTTTTTTCTATGCACTGCTATTAATTTTGTCAGTCGAATGATGAAACATATATTCCATTGGCGATGGGGTATTCAGATTGGCCTTCCCGCGGCAGTAATTAAGCAGCATTGTTCTCCTATATCGTTCTGTCGACTATTGTTTCAAATGATTTCGACTTACTTATGTCAATTATTTTAAATTGAAACAAAATTCATAATAACACTGCTTTGAAAAAAATTCCCATATATACGCAAGGTATGAACTACTTACCACTTATCTGATCCAGCAGTCAGCACCGTAACACCATTTACTGAACCACTGCTGTCTATAGAGACCCATAAAATATCGTTAAGTTGGGCTGACAATAGATTACACGCTTTAGTCGAGCTAAGGAAATCATGTCGCTTTCCATCAGCATAAACAACATTTGCCTTCAATCTATACAATTGATTCTTCCGTGCTAGGGACTATATTTAAAATATTTAATACATTGATATTAAAGTACACAACATAAAACTTACCAGCAGATTAGTCCTCTGAATTCCTGTGAGTGCTTCCTGGTTAGTTTTCGCTAGTCCGATTTCTAAACTGGAAATAGTAATATTTCCTCGATAAATAAAGTCTTTAGGATTTTCATTATCAATAGCATGGCTCAATTCAATGTTCACCCAATTGTCATATTCCAGGTAAGCCTGAAAATGAATTGTTCAAACATAATTTAACACAAACCGATATGTAAGGCTTTTACCTGGACATAATTTACAAGAAATAAGACTAGACTAAAACCAATTAAATATTGGAGAAAATTCATATTGGCTGATAATATTTAAGTCAAAATTTTAGTAAATTTAGGATAAACAATTTAACATCGTTATAAGGCAAACATCGATTTATCGTTTACAAGAATTCGTGACACAACAGTTGTGAATTACATTGTTCGTTCACTCAATTACTATCAAAAATGACTAGATACTGTTACGATCTTGCTGATTAACCTCGATGATTTCCTTAATCTTTCGGGTACTACGTCTGGATTGTTAAATAAAATCGCCAACTTAATTTGCAGTCTAATCACTTGTATACAACTTTCACAATGTACTGTTTTTATTACTTTACTGTAATGTAATCTCCACGAGTTTAATTCACAACTGATTCCTTTTACAGCCGTACGTCGCCCTTATATACTTGTTTGCTGCTTGAAAACGAAACCCCCGGAATAATCTCGTCCATACGATAATCCTCTCGGTTACGATAATCGTTTCGGTTACGATAATCGTCTCGTACGCTCTAGAAGATGTCAGTTGTCGGCTCCTCTCTTTCATCTGTCATTCGCTTCGCATTTTCGCCACACTGCCCTCCCGTCCCGATCAGACACATTCGCTGTTCCAAACGCAGCAAGCCTCTCTAGGTGGACCACTTTCATCTTGTTTCTCGGCCTCCCTACAGTTTGAATTCGATACACTACGTCGTTTAGTCGTTTGATTATCTTGTATGGACCTTCCCAATTGCATTGAAGTTTTGGGGACAAACCTCTCTTTCGTTGTGGATTGTACAGCAACACCAAATCTCCATTTTGGAAGCCTTCGGAGTTCATCGCCTTGTCATACCGAGCCTTCATTTTGTCACTCATAATTTGAGTTCGCTGCCTCACAAGAGCATGTATCTCTCTTAACTCTTCCTCGAGAACAGTAGACGCTTCCTTCCCAATTCTTCTCGCATCACCAGTTATTCCAAATTTTAAATCGCTGGGCAACCGAAGTTCACTACCAAACAGTATCCTAGCAGGTGCTTGACCTGTTGTTTCATGCACTGCGGACCGATATCCCATCAGGAAAAGGGGTATGTGTACATCCCAATCATCTTGATTCTTGTCCACTACTTTCCGCAAGTGCTCTTCCAGAGTCCGGTTGAATCGCTCTACCATGCCGTCTGATTGAGGATGCAGGGCTGTCGTTCGGGTTTTGCGAATACCAAGTATCTGGCACACCTCCTGGAACACCGCCGATTCAAAGTTTCTTCCTTGGTCTGAGTGCAATTCTATAGGTGCACCGTATCTGGTAACCCAATTGTGAGTGAATGCATCCGCAACTGTTTTCGCTTCCTGGATTGGAATTGGGTAGACCTCAGGCCATTTACTAAAGTAGTCCATAACCACAAGAACGTATTTGTTTCCTTGTTTGCTTAGAGGGAATGGACCGGCTACATCCATGGCAACCCGCTCAAATGGTGCACCTGAGTTATACTGCTTCATCTGCCCATGACTTCGTGACTTTGGCCCTTTAGCTGCAATGCACTCCGTGCAGTTAGCAATCCACTCAGCGATCGACTGCCGACAGCCAATCCAATAGAACCGCTGCTTGATCTTCTCCAGCGTTTTTGTAATGCCTAGGTGCCCTCCACTAGGACCATTATGGAATTCCTTAAGAACATCCGGAATTCTTAACCTCGGAACTACTATAAGCTTCCGAGAGCACTGGCCATCTTCACTTTCCCATACTCTATGCAAACAGTCAGATATTAACTCTAAACTGTTCCATTGTGCCCAGTATGCCTTCGCGATGGAACTTCCCTTTGTCATTTGTTCCTTACTTGGCCGTCTGTTCACCTCCAATCCGCGCATTACCAATTCCAAGTCTGGGTCTTCTTTCTGACATTTTCTTAAGTGGCTTGCCTCCCATTTTCCTGCTCGTGTAATTGTTATTCGCTGGACGTCTATTATGCCCTCAGCTTTTGAGCATCGTTTGCGTCGTCTTTCCTCTCTGTTGGAGCCCGACTGGCATTCGCGTGCGAAGTGACCGGCTTCTCCGCAACTGAAGCACTTTCCAGCTTGACTCTTGACACCAGAACGATTCATTCCTGCTATCGACTTCAGAGTTTTCAATATTTCAGTCCTCACATCTGGTGTTTCTACCTCCAAACGCTTCACTTTGTAGGCTGGCTTACATAGCAGTGCCGCTGCTTCACGTGTCTGAGCATACGCAACAGTTTCAGCGAATGTTAACTTTGGATCCGCATAAGTCTCTCGCTTGGTGTACACGTCCTTAATTCCGCTGACGAACCTCTGAATTTTTAATCTTTCGAGATATTCAGCCGACGCGTGCCCTGCGGCTAAATGAGCCAATCTCTCGATTTCAAAAGCATATTCCTGCAGAGATTCGTTCGGTTTTTGGTCGCGCTTTTCTAGCTCCATCTGGTAAATTTGTCTTCTGTGTACGCTACCATATCGCCTTTCCAGGGCTCGCATTACTGCGCCATAGTTATCCCTCTCACATTCGGGAATAGTCAGCAAAATATCCGCTGCAGGTCCTTTCAACGTAACAAATAGCGCAGCGGATTTTTCCTCGATGGTCCAATTATTTAACTCAGCCGTCTTCTCGAACTGGAGCTTGAAGATCTGGAATGGAGCTGTAACGTCAAAGGATGGTGCTTCTACCCACGGGCCGTTCATCGATCTGGCTGGACGAAGCAACTGCAAATCTCGGACACGTCGCTCGAGCTCGCTGATTTTGGTCTTAATTAGCTCCTCTATTTTGTCTTGCCGACCTTGCAATTCGTTGACTTTGCTCTCAATTAGCTCCTCTATTTTGTCTTGTCGCTCCTCGATTCGATTCTGTCTTTCCTTAAGTTCCGCATTGTCTCTCACCAGATTTTGCTGTATTTGTGCGATTGTTCCTTCTAATCCATCAAACTTTGCATCCATCTTTTCTGATATCTTGGCATCCTGTGCATCCAATTTTTGTGAAATTGCAGCCAATAACATGTTCATGTCAATACCCGCAGAAGAGCTAGGGGCCTCTTCTTGAATCTTACTTGATGGCTGCTCCAACTCCTTCGCAGAATCAATAGCCTCTTCCTTGTCAACATCCTTCAAGGATACATCTTCATCCTCGCGGCGGAATTCGTATTGGTTCAAGTCGATACCTTCGACTTCCATTGCTTCTCGCAGTCTCGATTGCAGCTCTGCCTTATTTCCTTAATCTTTCGGGCACTACCTCTGGATTGTTAAATAAAATCGCCAACTTAATTTGCAGTCTAATCACTTGTATACAACTTTCACAATGTACTGTTTTTATTACTTTACTGTAATGTAATCTCCACGAGTTTAATTCACAACTGATTCCTTTTGCAGCCGTACGTCGCCCTTATATACTTGTTTGCTGCTTGAAAACGAAACCCCCGGAATAATCTCGTCCATACGATAATCCTCTCGGTTACGATAATCGTTTCGGTTACGATAATCGTCTCGTACGCTCTAGAAGATGTCAGTTGTCGGCTCCTCTCTTTCATCTGTCATTCGCTTCGCATTTTCGCCACAATACGAAACTCTGTAACATGAAGATAAATGCTTTCCTCCTTTCATTTTTTTTGTCGTTAACAAAGCCAAATGAAGGAATTTTGAACATCTGATGGTAAACAAGCCTTAGTACCACTCAGTTAAAAACGAAACGCACCATTTTTCATCAGAAAAGCATTTTAGGTTATCAATAAATTTTCATTAAGCAAGGCAAAATTTGTACGTTAAAATTAAAAACAAATGTTGTTTGTATTGTTACGATTTTGCTGAATCAACTTCGTTGGAATAATCGAATCGTTCTCGATAACGAATGTTCTTGTTTTACGCTCTAGAACATGCCAGTTGTCGGCTTCTCTCTTTAATCTGACATTCGCTTCGCATTTTCGCCACAGTATTTATTGGTGTCAAATATTTTTCAAACACAGCTGCAAAGGTGCAAAAATAATCATTTTTACAATTCTTTCTTAGCAAAAAAGTCCCAAAAATCCAAAAGCGAATCTTCTTTTTCGAGATAAAGAGTTTCATATCCTGTCATCTTTGATTACTATCATGACCTACCAGGATCATACGGTACTCAATTTAACTGAACTGTAATTCAACTTGCTGTTTTTATACTTTTCATGTACTTGAAAATGTAGATTAACTTTGGTCCGAAATATGTAAGTACCAGAAGGAGAAGAAAAAGGCCCACTGAAATTTATACCGATCATCATCAGAATGACGAGATGAATTGATTTAGCCTGTCTGTTTGAACGTAAACTAGTCCCTCAGTTTTTGAGATATTTCAACCAAACTCAGTAGACAGATGCACGCATTGTTTAAACGATCATCTATCGGAACCGGCCAGATCGGACCATTATAGCATATATGCGACTGACTTTTCAGATTGGAAATTTTGAATCATAGATTCATCAAAAAGGAATCTAAGAACGTGAAATTCGGTATACTACACATACATAATAAACTGCATATTGGTTCTGAAAATCATCGGACGACTATAACACATAGCTCCCATGCACCGATTTGTTCAGATCCTACAAACATATTATGGATTGCAGATTGGTAGTGAACATAATCGAAATTGGAATACTATATCATATAGGCCTCATACAATCGATTTGTTCGGATATGAGGTTTTGAGTCCGAAATCTCCCAAAATTCAACTAACAGCTTGAAATTGGGTATTCTACAGATGTAAATTCAAGTTTATATTTACATACAATGAATATCATCGAAATTAAATTTTGCAATTTGCAGTAAATTTAATATGTTCAAGAAAGGTATAGTGACTTCGGCATGGCCGAAGACCGCCCTTCTTTCTTGTTTTTTATTTAATCCCTGCAAGATGGCGGTAACAGATACACAAATACATCTTAAATTTTTTCAGCTGTTCACTAACACAATCCCAATTAGACTCAAAGGGCAACTCCTAAAGCTAGAGGAGTATTTACCATCGAAATTTGAACATCTATGTGTAGGAAAGAGACGGACAAATATACAGAAAAATAAAACCGAAAATTCATGATGGCTGTTGTTATTTCCAAAAAAATATTCATGTATTCAGGTAAGTAAAATTTGTTGCTAAATTTTTATCAAAATTCTTACTAATTTCGTTTTTTTTTTATAGAAACAAGGACACAGCGAATGTTACAGAGGTGTGTTTTATATTTTTCTACCAAATACGAGGTGTGTTCAAAGGAAAAGGTTAATTGTGTATTTTTTTTGAAAAACACCTATTTATAATCAATAATAGGAAAAAGTCGAAGGGAGCCGCATCTGGTGAATACTGTGGTTGAGGTATGATTACGGTTTTGTTTTTAGCCAAAAAATCACGAATAAGCATTGATGTGTGAACTGATGCGTATCGTGATGCAGATTCCATGATTTGTTTTTCAACAATTCCGATCGTTTGAGCCGTATTATTTAACGCAAATGTTGCATAACTTCCTTGTAGTATTCCTTATTAACTGTACGACATTTTGGCAGGAACTCATGATGCACCACACCATTGTAACGAAAGAAAGCAGTGATCAAAACGTTCCCATTTGATCGAACTTGGCGTGGATTTTTCGGCCTTGGCTCATCTAGCAGCTTCCATTTCGATAATTTGACCTTGGCTTCGACGTCATAACCACATACCCTCGTTTCGTCACCAGTTATGACGAGTTAGAGCAAACCCGGAACGTTGTGTACGGCCTTTCAACAACTCCTAAGCGAGCTTGTTTAATTATCCTTAGGCTCCTACCACTTTCTTCCCTCCCCCGATAGTAATTAAGCGGAATTGTTCTCCTATATCTTTCTGTTGACTATTGTTTCATGGTTTCGACTTACTTACTTCACTTATTTTAACTAATGCGACATTGGTTTTGCCCAAAATTCAGCAATTTCGGAACAAACTTCACTGCTACACGTTTCATGCACAAAACGTTCCAGAGAATTGAATGGCATGAGCCGGAAATTTTTCCTATCCGTGCAATGGCACAACAACAAAACACATGCAAAAAAAAAATGGTACGATAGGAAAAACCTATACCAAACCCTATGTATATTTATTTCCCACAGCTAGCAAGAAGCAAAATGCAATCCTGTGAAGGAAAAGTAACCCTGTGTCTGTGTGGTTGTTATTGTTTCACTTGAATATGCCAAAATTTTGCAACGGGGGTGCTCTCGATCTCTAGCACAGTTCCATAGGAAATATTTGCATAGTATGCATTTCCTAGACAAAGAGAGTACCCCTATTATTTCACTATACACTGCGAAACCAACAAAATCTCTGCTGCAGGTATGGCATGGAGTTGAAAGCATGCCAAATGTATAAAAAACAAGAGTTTCCATACTCCTCTATACTCTGATATGAACTCTATTGTATTGTTTACAGTAACTTAAAATATTCATTTCGGCCGAAAAATTAAATTAAATCGTGAACATTTTCACGAGGTAATTTTGAAAAAAAAAATTGTTCACGTCGAATCCCACACAATTTCTCAAATGCTCATAAAAAAAGCTCGTGTCGATTTGTCGAGAGAAATTTTAATGTTTATCGACAGTGAATTCAATCTAGGTGGTAGATCATTCCAAGACGAATTTCGTGAAGATAGTCCAAAAACAGTTGTTGTTTCGGAAACTATTGATCCGTGCGCAAACTGATATTGCAAGATCGTCATGTGACCCATCGCGGGATTGAAACAACTATAGGCATTTGTGGCACTAGAATACACTCAATATTGCATGACCATCTGATTGAAAAAAATTGTTCACGTTGGATCCCACGTCACGTCGACGCAAAATAGATATTCAGCCCTATTCTGCATTTCAACTCGAATCGAAATTTTCTCCGTTTGGCGGATTTGGTATTCTGCATTACGTTTCGTTTCGATCAATCTTCGAAACTTTCGATTCTATCCAATTTTATGTATTCTGCATTTCGATCGTAGCTACGTTTTTGTACGTTGTAATTTAGTTGGCGAAGAACAGTTTGTTTGTATATTTTTGTGTACTTAAGTAACATAATTTTAACAAAAATGTTAGTAAAACATGATTTTGATAATTGGAAAAGTCATAACGATGTGTTTTTTAGTTTAATTTGTTTAATGATGCTTTTTGATACAACATAAAACAAAATGAAAAATTAGAGAGTTTTGAAATAACGTTGCCGAAATACAGTTGATCCGCCAGTAAAAGACTCCATGATTTCGAGAAAGTTGTATAATGGCATTGACACTGTTGAGTGACACATTCCTATGTTATAATCTGCCGAACACTATGTTGGTAACTGCCTTCCATAAACAATCGAAAATCTGCTACTACTCGATTAGGTGGAGATAATCATGTCAAAGTACTAAAGTACTTGATTGAGTTTCTTGCGAAAAACTATCCAGGACCTACTTGAAAGCATCTTTATTAAGTTTGAAGTTTTTTTGAGTCTAAATAACGAAATTTGTTATATAAAAGATTACCAATTAAAAACTCAATTTTATAAAATTCGTCACTCATCTGAAATTGATAACCCTTGTCTCGCAATCCTCATGAAATATCGTCTAGGCTATTAATCTCATTAACCGTTAAAACACGATTTGTTTGCTTTGTTTTGTTTCAATTCCACACATTCACATGCAACCAGCTGACTTCGAAAATATATTCTCTCTTCCTCTTCTTCTTTCGATTCGATCGTAACTCAGAATACCTAATTTCGATTGTGGCGGAGCGGAGAGCGGGAACGTAATCGAAATGTAGAATAGCCCTGATTGCCGAAAAGTGGTGTGACGACGCGAAAGTTCATCGATAAGAAAAATGTCATTTGTCATTTGTGCGTCATTTTTTTTTTTCGTTCACAATTTATGTGCAAGATTTTTAATTTAAGAATGATGTTGGGAGCGTTATTTTGATACACTATCGTTAGACCTAAATATATCTGCTATCCCTTTTCACTGTTACGTTGAAATCATTTATTGTTCCTAGTGTTTTAAGTCGAATTCGCGATACAGCTGGTCGTTCGCAGAGAAAATGGATCATTGTTTTTTGTCCCGACAGCGGTATGTTCGTTAACAACGTTATAGTGGCTGTAAGTCTATATATACCATTCCTTGACCTATTTAATAGGTTCTTTGTTCTGACCACAGTTGGGATTTACACCTGCGTAGTGCTATTTGTTCAAATTGCAGTTGAAACATTCTCTTCATCGTTACTAACAGACATGTTATTATCTCCGCTTCCGAAAATGTTTTTATAGCCGGGAACCCATGTAATAGAGATGGCGAGCTGACCTGTCATGGAGCTTGGAGTCTCCTTTAAATTTTTGGAGACGCTTGCATTTTTGATTGGAGACGATAAGGCCAGAAATACGGCCTGACTATCTGAGTATTCAATTGCTAGTAACATACTTCCGCTTCGATGATGTTAGCTGAATTTGGTACACGTAAAGAAAGATATTTAGCATCTTCGGGTTATACCTCCGCGACCACTCCGCTTTTCATCTTGGAGGGTATCTTCACCTCAAATCAGCTAATGAAATCTAACCGTTTGAGGATATGGTCCAATTTACTTAATGTTGTTATGGGCTCGTTTAATATATCGCTGTGTCCAAATCGTTGTTGTTTCCAATAACCGCAATCCCTAATCCTGATAGCGTAATAAGCTATCAATTTGCGATACAGGAGCATGTTAAGCGCATCCGAAGGGCATTACTTGGAGGATAGTAACCCCTGCATAAGCTGCTCTATGTACTGCTTCTGTTATACTGGTTAGCCCACAATCGCTTCATATTTAGGATTGGCCTTATAACGGCTGTATACATACAGCCACATAATTATGTTTGGTTTGAGGCTCCAGTTCCTGCTAAGTATTCTCTTGCATGTGTACTAGACCATTTATACCTTTTTTATTCCATATTAAACTTTTAGTTCAGTTTTTTAATATTTAACTTATAGTTCATATTGGGATCAATCTCAACCCCCAGAAATTTTGGTGTGAAGGGCAGTGGGATAGTAAGACCATTGAGTTGAGGAAGCTGAAAATGTGTGTAATCTTCGTAAGACTCTCTCCGTAAAGTCAGTGATTGTGGAGGGAAACAGCCCTAACACCATCGACACTAGGTCGTAAGCGTTAGCTACTACTTTCACTCCATCTCTGCTAAGTTCGAGTAGAATGTCGTTCACCGCCATTACCCAGAAATGTGGGAATTGCACACCTCCTTTTCAGCTCCACTGAGCCGATGCTAGTAATTGCCTGTTTATAAGCACGGATTTTGTCCATCTGCAAACCATTGTGACTTGTGTTAAGAAATCATTGATAGTGCTTATTTCGTTGTTAGTAAACTCCCTTTATGTCTAGGTAGGCCGCCATCCAGTACTGTTGATGTAATGATTTTTCTATTATGCTTATCACTTCATGAAGGTCAGTTTCTGTTAAACGGCATTTTATGTAAGCGTGTTGGGTCGTCGGCAAAGTTGTTCTCGAGAAGCGATCTTATATGAATATTCATAAGCCTCTCCACCACCTTCAGGACGAATGAAGTGAGACTTAAAGGTCGGAAGTCATTGGTACATTCGTGTACTTTTCCTCCCGCTTTTGGTAGGAAGACCACATGCCTCTTTTCCAACTCCTTGTTATATAAGATAGTTGAATACTATCCTTGTAGATCTTTTCAAGTCATGGAAGTATCTGGACCCGCCGCTTTTAATTTCGGGAAACTGTTGATAGCATAGATGATTTCGCTTCTACTCACAATGTCTGTTTCAGCCTGCGATGGTTTTAGTGTCTGTATTTTCCTTTCACATCTTTGGTTTCGAGATTGACGAAAAGTAATGACATTGTCGCGAACGCTAAAGAATATGCAGCAGTGATCCGACATGGATGCGCACCCTGCAGTCATCAACGACTAGGACTTTGCTCTCTGTCGTCAGCGTTAAGCCCAGCACCAAATCAAGAATCTGTCCGAAGTTGTGAATATAAAAATAAATGTATAAAATATTATATTTAAGCATTTTTTAAATCTTGATTTATGGAATGCCCAGAACTATTTTTGTAATGTGTGGCAAAAGGCCAATTTATAAGGATGTTTCGCTTAAAAATACTGTACAAAGTGAAGCTGGTGTTGTTCCGGCCCAGGGTTATTTTATTCAAAACGCGGCGCTTTAAATTAAATTAAATGAACAGCTAATCGAAATTCAGCATCCTATTCATCTTACGACATCCAGAACTAATTGCCTTAAATATAAAAATCCATAAGCAGTCGTATACAGGTCAATCCAGAAATATAGAGTGTAGCAGACATTGATAACGAGGTGTTTGAATTTAACAGCAAGCTCATCAGTCACCCGATGCAAAAATCCGGCTTAAGATGACAGAGAAAAGTTAAAATTGGTATTAAGAGTCGAAGAAAAAAATGTTAAACTTATAATGTCGTTATCTTTCAAAATTCGCTCCAAAAAATCTTTTTGGAAAGCTAGCAAAAATCTCATGTCACCAGTTAATACTGAAACGCCGTTGAGACTATGTAACGGATTCTGGGCCAGAACTGGAAAGGAAAAAGCGACTTCCTTTGCAGGGACCTCAGTACGGAATTCCAACCAAATACTGTTTCAGATAATGCACATTTGCCACTAAATCGTGATGTTCCAAGACTCACTGTTTTTGGCGGAATCTGTATCTGAGCTAGAGAAGAATAATTCCGTCTTAGATCCAAAAAATCTCCTCTCTCCATATCTCATCGAAGATCCTTAATAACTTTCAAGCGTTACTCTTTTTTTCTTGTAAAGCTTTTTCGTACCATACTAAAGCTAGGATAATAGGATAATATATCCACAAAGAGGGAAAAAGTCGAAGTAAACTATGATAACTAAACGAGGTAAAGACGCAGCCCTGCCGTTCACATACATACATATATGTACACCAATGAGTCTATTGCCTTGCCTTTTCAAATTTTTAAAATTCCTACACATCAATTTGGTTTTCGTGAAAAATGTGGCGCAAGTGAACAAGTAAAAACTAATAAATTAAGAAAGGCTTTCGAATTCAGTGAGTATTGCTCGGTCGTTTTTTCTTGATGTGGCTCAAGCATTTGACAAAGTGCGGCATAGTGTCTCGTTAAATTAAACAATCATTACTTAACATGTTCCATAATACTCGTAAATCCTATTTGTCCAACAGCTGATTCACTGTAAAAGTAAACGAATATATAGCAGAAGAGTATCCAATCACTGCAGGTGTTCCGCAAGGTAGTGTTCTTTAACCAATATTGTATAGACTATTCACTGCAGATATTTCTACAAGTGACAAAGCAATTACAACATTTGCTGAAAATACTGCTATAATAAGTCGGCACAAATGTCCCATTACAGTTAAAAAAGTGTTAGGGCAACACAGTCAATGAAAATAAGTGCAAACACATCACTTTTACGTTAAAGCTAAAAACGCATCCTACACTCAAGCTAGATAATGTATTGTGGCGAAAATGCGAATCGAATGACAAATGAAAGAGAGGAGCCGACAACTGGCACGTTCTAGAGCGTAAATGAGGCGATTATCGTAAACGACGATTATCGTAAACGAGGCGATTATCGTAAACGAGACGATTATCGTAAGCGAGACGATTTTCGTAAACGAGACGATTATTGTAAACGACGCGATTATCGTAACGACGCGATTATTCCGGGGGTTTCGTTTTCAAGCAGCAAACAAGTATATAAGGGCGACCTATGGCTGCAAAAGTTATCAGTCGTGAATTAAAAGCGTTGGAGATTACATTACATTGAAGTAATAAAAACAGTACATTGTGAAAGTTATATACAGTGATTGAAAATAGTAAAGTAAATTGTAATTGAATTGTGAATTACTGAGTAATCAAAAGGACATTAATTAAATTCTTTATAAATAAAGAAACTGCAAATTAAGTTGGCGATTTTATTTAACAATCCAGAGATCGTACCCGAAGGATTTGGGAAATCAACGAGGTTAATCAGCAAGATCGTAACAATTGGTGTCAGAAGTGGAATTGTTAAATAAATCCATAAGAATAATAGTTGAAAGATGGTGAAGATTCAGGATTTGACGATACCTCCTCTCAAGAAGGAGTTGGCAAAGCGAGGATGGTCTACAACTTGAAATAAGGCAGAGCTGCAATCGAGACTGCGAGAAGCAATGGAAGTCGAAGGTATCGACTTGAACCAATACGAATTCCGCCGCGAGGATGAAGATGTATCCTTGAAGGATGTTGACAAAGAAGAGGCTATTGATTCTGCGAAGGAGTTGGAGCAGCCATCAAGTAAGATTCAAGAAAAGGCCCCTAGCTCATCTGCGGGTATTGACATGAACATGTTATTGGCTGCAATCTCACAAAAGCTGGATGCACAGGATGCCAAGATGTCACAAAAGATGGATGCACAGGATGCCCGTAATTCTCAAAACATGTCACAAATCAATGACAACATGTCACAAAAGTTTGATGGATTAGAAGAAACAATCGCACAAATACAGCAAAATCTGGAGAAAGACAATGCAGAACTTAAGGAAAGGCAGGATCTAATAGAGAGCAAGGTCAACGAATTGCACGGTCGGCAAGAAAAAATAGAAGAATTAATTGAAGCCAAAGTCAACACATTGGAAGGTCGTTTCCGGGATTTGCAGTTAAATCGTCCAACCACTTCAGTGAACGCTCCTAAGGTAAAAACACCATCTTTTGACGGAAAAATTCCCTTCCAAGTCTTCAAGCTCCAATTTGAGAAGACGGCTGAAACCAACAAATGGAGCACGGAGGAAAAATCGGCTGCACTATTCGTTGCGTTGGAAGGACCTGCGGCAGAACTTTTGCAAACTGTACCTGATTATGAGAGGAATGATTACGACGGATTGATGCGAGCCCTGGAAAGACGGTATGGTAGCGAACACAGAAGACAAATTTACCAGATGGAGTTAGAAAAGCGCGACCAAAAACCCAACGAATCTCTACAGGAATATGCTTCGCAAATTGAGAGATTGGCTCATTTAGCCATCGGAGACGCATCGGGTGAGCATCTTGAAAGGGTGAAAATACAAAAATTCATCAGCGGCATAAAAGACGTTTATACCAAGCGGGAGACATATGCGAATCCAAAGTTAACATTCGCTGAAACAGTGGCGTATGCTCAAACACGTGGCACTCATAAGCAGACCAGCATACAAAGTTAATAAAGTGGAGGTTGAAACAGCAGATGTGATGACCGAAATATTGAGAACTCTGAAGTCGTTAGAAGGAATGAATCGTTCTGGTGGCAAGAATCAGGCGGAGAAATGCTTTAAATGTGGAAAGCCTGGTCACTTCGCACGCGAATGCAAAACGGGTTCCAGCATACAGGAAGGACAGCGCAAACGGAAGGCTGAGGAGGATAAACCATCAACTTCTCAGTCATTAAACTAAAACGAACCAGTCTAAAGGGGCGTATGCTTGTTCCTGCAATTGAATGCCCCATAATCTCCGTCTCGCAAATTGGCAGAAAAACGAGCAACATTACTATTGCTGGATATGTGGATGGACGAGCGTGAATATTAACAGTGGATACGGGCGCATCACACTCCATCATTCGAACTGACCTGATCGCTAAAGAAGTGAGACCATTACCTGGAGCAATATTGAAAACGGCGGCTGGTGAGGATACCCACGTAGTGGGAGAAGTAACATGTGAGGTAACAATCGGGAATGTGACGGTGTTACACAGTTTTATAGTCGCGCAGATTGTGGATGAGGTAATCATAGGAGTGGACTTCTTGATGAATGAAGGTATCAAGATCGACTTGAATAACAAAATTATGGAGTATAAGAACATGGAGGTACCACTCAAAATTGGCTATGATTTCACATACAGCAGCAAACAAGTAGTCTTAGAAGACAGTGAATTGATTCCACCGAAGTCAGAAGCAGTTGTTTGGGCGAAAATTAATGGAGATTGTGGGACAAACAAATTGTGGGTTGTCGAAGCAGCACAAAATTCTACACTGGACTTACTTATTGGAAAAACCCTGGCTAAGACACGAAAGAATGGACGCATCCCAGTGAGAGTATTAAATGACTTCAGTCATCAGTAAAAATTCCTAGTGGAACTGTATTAGGGCAATGTCAAGAGGTAGAAGCCATCACTAACTGCAATGATTCATCTGGAATCGACTCTATTGGTAGTAAGGACATGGAAGAAGATATCAATGCATGGACGCAAGGGTTGAAAGACAAGTACAAGCACAAGGCCAGCCAGATTATCCGTAAATACTGCAACATATTCAACAAGGATGGCAACAAACCAAGCAGGACCAACGTAGTGAAGCATTGCATTGATACTGGTGATGCAAGACCAATTCGTCAAGCTCCTCGAAGCGTTCCACTAGCCAAACGTGACGCTGTTGGCCAAATAATTAGGGAAATGAGCGAAAGCGATGTTATCGAACCATCGGCAAGTCCATGGAGCTCTCCGGTGGTACTCGTGAAGAAGAAAGATGGCCAGTTGCGGTTCTGCGTGGACTATCGGAGATTAAATGATGTTACAAAGAAAGACAGTTATCCTTTGCCCAGGATCGATGATACACTAGACTCGTTAACTGGCACAGAATGGTTCTCAACACTTGACCTTAAGAGCGGGTATTGGCAAGTAGAAGTGAGTGAAGAAGATAAAGAGAAAACAGCCTTTAGTGCTGGCAACGGTCTATGGCAATTTACGGTAATGCCATTTGGTTTATGCAACGCTCCTGACACTTTTGAAAGATTAATGGACCATGTGCTCAAAGGACTACACTGGAAGACCTGTTTGGTGTATCTGGATGACATAATCGTATTGGGAAAGAGCTTCGACGAACATCTGAGTAATTTGGAAGAAGTTTTCCAGAGAATAGCTGGCGCTGGTCTTAAACTAAGTCCTACGAAGTGCTATTTATTCAAGAAGGAGGTGAATTACTTAGGTCATCAAGTAACCACGAAGGGCGTGTGTACTGCGAAGGAAAAAATAGAAGCAGTGAAGGATTGGCCGAGACCCAGAAATTTGCATGAATTAAGAAGTTTCCTTGGGCTGTGTACTTACTATCGCCGCTTTGTTCCGAATTTCGCCAGTGTAGCTCACAGTCTCCATGAACTCACAAGGAAAAATAGATCTTTCGATTGGAAAATTGAACAAGAGGAGGCTTTCCAAGCTTTAAAAGAACGACTATGCACTGCACCTATGCTAGCGTACCCGGTTCCAGGTGCAACATTTATTCTGGACACAGATGCTAGTGGTTATGGCATAGGAGGTGTACTTTCGCAAGTGATTGATGGGCAGAAGAAGATAGTTGCCTACTATAGCCGGTCTATTGGGAAACCAGAGCGGAACTACTGCGTAACTCGGAGAGAACTATTAGCGTTGGTGGATTGCATTAAACACTTCCACAAATATCTGTATGGTCAACATTTCCGCGTTAGAACGGATCATGCAACGCAGAAGTGGCTACTACAGTTCAAGAATCCCGAAGGGCAGCTAGTACGGTGGATTGAGAGGCTGCAAAGTTATGACCTCACCATCGAGCACCGCAAGGGTAATACGCACGGAAATGCTAGCGCTATGTCCCGTCGACCATGTAGTTTGGAATGTAAGCATTGCTCAAAAGCAGAGGGTAAGGAAGACATAATAGACGTCCGGCTAATGACAGTTACATCAGCAGAAGAGTGGGAGGCAAGTCACTTAAGGAAATGTCAGCAAGAAGATCCTGACGTGGAATGGGTAATGCACGGATTGGAGGTGAACAGACAGCCAAGTAATGAACAAATGACAGCGGAAAGTCCAATCGCTAAGACATACTGGGCGCAATGGAACAGTTTAGAATTGATATCTGGTTGTTTGCATAGAGTATGGGAAAGTGAAGATGGCCAGTGCTCTCGGAAGCTTATAGTAGTTCCGAGGTTAAGAATTCCGGATGTTCTTAAGGAATTCCATAATGGTCCTAGTGCAGGGCACCTATGCATTTCAAAAACGCTGGAGAAGATCAAGCAGCGGTTCTATTGGGTTGGCTGTCGTCATTCGATCGCTGAGTGGATTGCTAATTGCACGGAGTGCATAGCAGCTAAAGGCCCAAAGTCACGAAGCCATGGGCAGATGAAGCAGTATAACTCAGGTGCACCATTTGAGCGGGTTGCCATGGATGTGACCGGTGCATTCCCTCTGAGCAGACAAGGAAACAAATACGTTCTTGTGGTTATGGACTACTTTAGTAAATGGCCTGAGGTCTACCCAATTCCAAACCAGGAAGCGAAAACAGTTGCGGATGCATTCACTCACAATTGGGTTACCAGATACGGTGCGCCTATAGAATTGCACTCAGACCAAGGAAGAAACTTTGAATCGGCGGTGTTCCATGAGATGTGCCAGATACTTGGTATTCGCAAAACCCGAACGACAGTCCTGCATCCTCAATCAGATGGCATGGTAGAGCGATTCAACCAGACTCTGGAAGAGCACTTGCGGAAAGTAGTGGACAAGAATCAAGATGATTGGGATGTACACATACCGCTCTTCCTGATGGGATATCGGTCCGCAGTGCATGAAACAACAGGTCAAGCACCTGCCAGGATACTGTTTGGTAGCGAACTTCGGTTGCCCAGCGATTTAAAATTTGGAATAACTGGTGATGCGAGAAGAATTGGGAAGGAAACGTCTACTGTTCTCGAGGTAGAGTTAAGAGAGATACATGCTCTTGTGAGGCAGCGAACTCAAATTATGAGTGACAAAATGAAGGCTAGGTATGACAAGGCGATGAACTCCGAAGGCTTCCAAACTGGAGATTTGGTGTTGCTGTACAATCCACAACGAAAGAGAGGTTTGTCCCCAAAACTTCAATGCAATTGGGAAGGTCCATACAAGATAATCAAACGACTAAACGACGTAGTGTATCGAATCCAAACTGTAGGGAGGCCGAGAAACAAGATGAAAGTGGTCCACCTCGAGAGGCTTGCTGCGTTTGGAACAGCGAATGTGTCTGATCGGGACCATCAGACTTAGGTGGAGGGCAGTGTGGCGAAAATCCGAAGCGAATGACAGAACGTTCTCTGACATTGTCTTCAACAAAAAATCTGGAGTTAGTTTAACAACAAAGTTCCCCTATATAATACAACAATAAAACCGATATAGATGTATGAATCCATTTATGACGAATATATAAATATATATTACAGTTTTCAGCCAAAAACTGTAGCAATAACAACAGGCGTACCCTGATTCATGCATAATGAAAATATCCATAGAGATCTAAACACACGCACCATGGATGAAGAAGTTGATATCATAACACAAAAATATATTACAAAACTGCGTAAACTCTTTAGCCACCGAAACATGTCAAACCCGAGAGAGAAGAGACAAATCAGTCTTCTAAAGAGCACCGTCGTTGAGCCAACAACCCAAAACTTGGTAAAATTTGCACCAAACAGAAAAATATTTATGAAAATAAGTGCTGATTAATAATATTTTTTAATACTTGCAATATAAAGAAGAGATTTTAATTAAAAAATTGTCAAAAATTTAAAAAAATACAGTAGCTTTGAAAGTGAATTCAAGTTTTCACTCATTCTTCGCAAAGATGGTCAAAATTATCTTTAATCCGTTATGTTTGCTTGAATTTCATTTTAGTGCTTGTACAGTTTTAAAAGTCAAAGATTTTCCATGAGTGATTACTCAAAAGCAAAGACAAAAGACAAGGGAATTTATCCGTCCAAGGGCTGTCATCCTTTCAGCGACCTAACCCCATTTAGGTCATCAGGTAATTTTAGTTTTAGTGCATCAACGGAGCAACATCTCGCAGTAGGCCTGCTCCAAATCCTTATCATCAGGGCTGGCGTAGAAACCAACCCTGGTCCAACGGATTATTTCTGCTGCTTGTGCCAAAGACGACTTCACCACACTTCCACCTCGGTGAGATGCAACCAGTGCAACGGTTGGAGTCATCGTAAGACCTGTTCTGGCCTTAAGACTAATAGGGAGTGGACCACGCGTTGCGTGGCCCCATGCTGCGTCTCTAGCCTAAACGGCAGTGCCTTCAGCACATTTACCCAAGTTGGGTAACTCCCCCAGGCCTCCACGGCCCAACGGAGCTCCCCGCAGCATGACTCCCAATATTCTTTACCAAACCCTCCCCACCCCATCCAGGTCGACCTCCCGTGCGGGGGCTAATCAGCAGCTCTTAGTAACTCGCACAGTCTGTTCCGTGTGTCAGACCATAGTACGGCGGAATGTGACATCAGTCAAATGCAACTCATGCACTGGCTGGTGCCACTTTCGGTCGTACTATGGTCTGCGCACCACTCGTGAGTGGAGTAGTGCTTTCGTTGCCTCATGCTGTAGGAGTCTGCCCCCGCCTGTAGAAACTACGCAGCCGCCAACTACCACCAATATGCGGCAACCACCACAGCGGGTCACACAGCTGCAACAACCAAGACCTACCCACAACTCCCTCACCCCCCGTGTTACGAACGTTCCCCCGAGATACTTTAGACTCGTACAATTTAACTGCAACGGACTCCAATGAAAGATCGACAAGATAGTGGACTTTATGAGCCGGGAACGCCTGCCAATAGCTGCGATCCAAGAGACAAAACTGAGCGCCCGATCAGATCTTCTGAGCCGGGTAGGCTATATCATAATAAGAAAGGATCGCGATCGAGATCATGGTGGAGACTTGGTCTTCATTTTATACAACACCGTGCAGTATCGTCTTATCGACGGCGACGTCGACCGCAGGGATACTACCCTAGAATGTCAGGGCATAGCTATCCGGTCAGGCGGTGCTGAGCTCGAAATATTTAATATATACATTCCTCCCGTTACAAGTTGCCCAGTTGGATACCGTCCTGATATAGGTGCGCTACTCAGAGGCGAAAACCGTTTGGTTTTGGGCGACTTTAATGCGCATCACGATCTTTGATATTCCTGCCTGTCAAATGATCGTCGAGGAATGGAGCTGGCGGAACAGATAGACGATTCGACATTCTGCACAATGAACGAGGAAGTCCCCACCAGGATTGAGGGCAGCTGCCATAGCTCGCCTGATATTACAATATTTATTTATTTATTTATTTATTTATTAATTATTACGGCTGGTTAGGCCTAAAACTTATACTAATACATTTTATTTAAATACTTAAATGCTAAATGTAATACTAATAATAATAATAATATGTACGCTGTTGGAATGCACAGGATCCCAATCAGCGCCGGAAATGGCAGCTCAGACGGAGAATGTCCAGAGCTTCTCTTACTGAGAGGCTGGAATGGCCTGGAAACGCGGCCTCTTCTAATTCATGGCTTAAAACTTGTTTAAACAGGAAGCTGAAGGCGATGCTATCGGAATGCATTCGACTCCGATCAGTAACTACAATGTCAATTAACTAAATTATACCCAGAGCCCCTCCCGCCGGGAGGCCGGAAAGGCCGTGGATCCAATACTCCCCCACGCCCAAGAATCAAGAATGCATACGATTCTCTGCGGCATTTAGACTGGACAATTTATTATGTTGTCGGAATGGCCATGGTTCCGATCAACAATGCGGTGGCTTATGATGACATCAAAAATCTCTCCGCAAGCAGGTAGCGATGGTGTTCTCCAATGCCGGTTTAATCATGCAAAACAAATAGATAGAAAATGATTTACTTATCTTAGCGGCAGGGTTTTACAGTACTCTAACAACCTTTTTTTGAATGTGTTGAGGCTGTTACTATTTCTTATTTGCGTTGGTAGCTCATTAAAACATTTAAGGCCTTTGTAAAATATATTTTGCTTGTCCATTTCTGTTTTAAATAGAGGTAATCTGAAGTTATTATTTTCCCTGATTCTATACGAATAGGTTTCGTTCACATATACAAGTTTTTCACTCAAGTAGTCTGGTAATATCCCATGCTTGATATTAAACACAAATTTCATGCTATGATAAAATATGAGCTGCTTTATACTCAACCAATTTAGGGACTCTAACATGTTTTTGATGGGAGAGTCATACCTCATGCTCAGTATAAATCGCATGGCTTTATTCTGCATGACTTGTAACTTATCTACTTGTGAATCATTTGCGATGAAAAATATAGTAGGGCAATATATAAAGTGCGGCTCTATGATAGATCTATAAACTTTCAACTTTCCTACTAATATGTTTGCATGATCTCTTCCAAAATCCAATTTTTTTCCAATCTTTGCGACTAAGTAATCGATATGATCATTAAACTTTAATTTATTATCGATCTGAACCCCTAGGTACTTGAATATTTTGACTTCCTCAATGCCCGCATTCATTATGTTTAAATCTACTTTGCGCGAGTCTTTGTTAGAAGATCTTGATATGACCATAAAGTTGGTTTTTTTTGACATTGAGTTTAAGCTTATTGAGACATAGACATCTGTATAGTGAGTTCAAATCTTCCTGCATTTTATCTCTTTTTGCTTACGGTTTGTTAAAAAGCTTCTAAACCAATGTAATTCAGTGCCCTTAATGCCAATTTTCTGTAATTTCGCAAGCATTATATGTCTGTCAATTGTTTCGAACGCTCTTTTAAGGTAAATAAAGACAGCAACTATACTTTTCATCTGATTAAGATCTTCCTTCCAACTTGATATGACGTAATTTAATGCTGTTTCACAGGAGTGCCCTTCTCTAAAACCGGATTGCTCTTTAATAAGTATTTTATTATTTTCCAAATGACTAACAAGCTGGTTTTTCACAGCTGTTTCAAGAATTTTTTCGATGGTAGGCAACGTATTTATCGGTCTTAGATCTTCCGCCAATATAGAGTTCTTTATCTTCTTTATTGGCACAATCGTTGATATCTTCCATGAGTCGGGCACTAATCCCGTGCTCATGGATTTATTTATAACCTTTGCATAGAAAAATCCCATATAAGATACCGAATCTTTAATTACGCCTTCCGCTAGTAAGTTTCTTCCCCCAGTTTTATATTTCAATCTGTTAGCTATATGTGTAACATCCTCGACCGTAATTGCTTCGAATTTCAGGCAAGTCTCAAATCTATTGTGCGAGTCATCATTACTATCATTACTATCAATAACGTCGATATTCCTATTTATATCAACAATACTATCAATGTAGAAGGAGTTTAGCGCTTCCGCAATATCCTGAGGTGTCTCATATGACACACCGTTTACTAACATCGCCGAGATCTTTTCCTGAACCTCCGTTAGATTTACTGCTTGCTTAAGATGCTTCCACATTAGTTTGCTGTCCGAACTATTTATGTCAATATTATGTTCCATGTATTTAATTTTTTTAATTTTTATTAGCTTTTTGTAATGCTTAGCAACTGTTTTGTATTCTGTAAAGTCACGCGAGGTTCTGGTCTGCGAAAGCAAGTGGTATTTCAGTTTGTTAATTTCTGTTAATTCTTGGTCATACCATTTATTTCGCAGTTTCACTATTCTGTTTTTCTCAAACGTCAATAGCCTCATGCAATTGGTTAGACAAGCATTTATATAAATGACCATCCCAAGGTTAACTTCCCAATAAGTTAACGAGGTTATCTTCGGAATAATTCTCCCAAGACGTTACTGTGACCACCCTTCGCAAGGGGTTTGAATTACTTACTTTAACAGAAAATGAGACTGTCTCGTGGTCTGATATTCTGTGGTTTTCAAGGTTAACACAGGACAGAATGCAAGTATTTGCATATAATAAATCAATTTTTGTTTGGGAGATCTCGGATACTCTTGTATTGAAGTTAATAAATTGTCTCATAGCGCTACGTGCAAAAATTTCATTTAGCTTACAGTTGCATGTTGAATTAACATTTAAGTTTATATTGAAGTCACCAACTAAAAGGGAATTCGTACCTGTTTCCAACACATCTGTTAGAATGGTCTCAAGATGATCTAAGAATTCACTGTCGCTAGAACTTGGCGAATGGTACAGAACACCTAATTGCCATTTAATGTTAATTTTCTTAATTTTGACTATTGCACACCAGATGTTTTTGTCTATTGACCTATTATACCTGACCTTATACTCGATTTATTTTTTCCATAGTAATACTACACCTCCTGTGTGTCTGCTATGAGAGTCGCAACGAACTACTGTAAAGTGTGATATACTAATTTCAGCCTCGCTAATGTCTGACGTTAAGCATGTTTCTGAGCAAAGAACAATATCCGGGTCCAGTTCTTCAATTAGTCTTTCAAGTTCCGCCTTATTTGCTAGAAAACTACGTATGTTTAGGTAGATACATTTTAATTTAAACGCATTTCTCCCCTGGTAATATATTTTGGTTGCTAAAAACCCACTCGTTGTTTTTCCAGCTTAAGCTTCCTTTGATAAACTGGGCAATCATGACTCATAACATTGTGATCCGCATTAAGGTTAAAACCTAACTGGTTATTGGCATCTACGCAGTTTGTGCATTTATTTATCTGTGTATTTTCCCTACAATCCTCAAACCTATGTTCCCACAGACAACGATCCCAACCTACATTAATCCTTTTGCATTTTAAGACGTCATTGTAATATTTATGCTCTATTTCAATAACTGCTATATGACTCTCTATTTTCCTTTTTCGAATGTATAATTTTGACACATTTCATTTTGGCGTCTTTCACTATCTCATTTTGACTAATAGTTCTGCTAACTATTTCCTCCTCAGTGTACTCTGCGCTAATATAAGCTACAACAATTCTTGGCAAATACACTTTGGGCTCAGCAATATTGTATACGTTTTTGTCAAGCTTCTCTAATAAAGCATCTTTAATTTTATCTTTATCGCCGGCTGTGTTTGCATTTATTATTATTGTACCGTTTTTTTGTTTTGTACCCTTCCTATATTCAAATGAGATGGGTGTACTTTGTTCAAATCTGTCTTAGTTTTCTCTAACGCTTGCTTTACTATTGGCAAGGGATACCTTTTGTAACATTGGCATATGACAAAGTATTAACACTGGCAGCGCCTTTGATTGTATTTGCTACCTTCATTACTTCTTTTATAATTTCCTCTTTTTGCAGTGTAAAAGACTCAGCACTGGGCAAGTTTACCTTCTTTAATTTTTCTTTATTTTCTTTGCATAAGCTTTCGACCCTTTTCACAACATCCATCCTCTCTGAATTTTCCTACAATTTATTAATTAATTTTATCTACAATTCTTTTTATTTCTCTTTCATTTTGCCTTAGTGATGTATTTATCTCTTCTTTGTGCTCTCTTAAAATATTTTCAATATCGGATTTTTGCTACCTTATATAAACCTTATTTTTCTCCGTAATTTCGAATATTTTACAAAGTGCCTCATCAACATTGAAAATGTTCGTAAGACAGCCATCGCACATAAATCTTAAAAATGGACAACTTTTCAAACAAGACGAACTGTAATCATCCATAGATGCACATGAAACTGTCCTATGATAAATTTTACCACACACACCCGCACATCGCATACCCTTATCGTTCGCTACCTTCTTATTACATTTTGCACATTTCTCTTCTATTCTATTTTATTTGTTGCTTTCACAGTTACACAGAACTGTGCAAATAAAAAATATTTCACAAGGCAAATTTTTGTATAATTATTAAATGAATATGTTATCACTTATAACAATTAAGGCTTTAATATTATTAATTTTGAGTACTTCACCTGCATTAATTTACGTGTTTCATCACTATTATGGGTTCATTAAAGTACCCAGCACTTGCAATAATTAATTATTGCGAGCTTGATAAAAACACGTCCGTTCGTGCCAAGTTTGCTCGCATATCATCATCAATAGCTAGCGCTGCTCTGATAAACTGCATAGATCGGCGGCCTATGCTTACACTCGCATCAGACCATTTGCCTATAGTCATCTCAATTGACAGGCCTCCCGACTTCACTTCCGTGGACCAACGGACATTTGTTAACTTTAACAAAGCTAACTGGCCCGGCTTAACGGAATTTACTGAGAACGCCTTCAGTGCTCTCCCCACTCCCACCAACGTCCTCTCTGCAGAAAAGACATTCCGCAAGATTGTCGTGTCTGCTGACGCCCGCTTCATACCTGCAGGTCGAATCGCGGAGATCCGCTCTCATTTCCCCACCGAAGCGGAGATGTGATGATCGGGTGGAAATTTCATTCGGTGATCACGCCTCGTCGGACCCGAAGAGGTGAACAAGCTATTTTAGCCGGCTTTTCACACTGCACCCTTCGGTTGACAAAACGAAACGACGAGTAACCCGCAGTCTGCGCAAATTGCCGAACACCAGTGCGACGCTTGATTTCTCCTGGGAAGAGGTTCAGGGGGTTATCGGGAAGGCGAAAGCCTCCAAATCCATCGGCCCCGATGGAATAAGCATGCTGATGTTAAAACATTTGGCCCAGTGGGAGCAGACTATCTCACCAAGGTTCTCAATCTGTCTCTGACCACTCTAATGATACCCGACGTGTGGAAACTGGGTAGAGTGGACCCGCTACTAAAGCCGGAGAAACCTGCAAATAAAGGATACTCTTATCGTCCGATATCTCCTTTCCCCAGTAGCCAAGACAATTGAGGCCTTGCTGCTCCCGTCCCTCACACACCATCTGAGCCCAGCTACACATTAGCGTGGCTTCCGAAAAGTGCACAGCACCACAACTGCACTTAACGCCATAAACACTCAGATAATTCATGGCCTTAACCAAAATCGACCCTGTGCGCGAATTGTTCTAGTAGCACTGGACCTGTCGAATGCTTTCGACACGGTAAATCATTCAGTGCTACTATCAGACATTGAGGATTCCTCAATACCGCCTAGGTTGAAGGGGTGGACCATGAATTACCTGAGTGGTCGACGATTATCGGTTGAGTTTCGAGGTCAATCATCTAAGCTACGGAAAATTAAACAAGGGGTTCAGCAGGGTGGTGTCCTCTCCCTAATGCTCATTAATCTCATACGCCGATGACTGCTCGATTTTGGCGTTTAGCCAGGATATTGATAGCCTATGTTCTACAGTAAACTGCTACCTCGCCGACTTTTCCAACTTCTTCACTGCACGACACTTACATCTACGGCCTGTAAAATCCTTTGCTACCCTTTTCACCAGCTGGACGAAGGAGTACCGGCAAGAACTCAATGTGAAGGTCGATGATATAAAAATTCCGACCACGAGCAACGCAAAGTTACTGGGAGTCACATTCGACAGCCTGCACTCCTTCACTCCGCATACGACTGCAATTGCCACCAAAGTACAAAGTCGCAACAAAATCCTCAAATCGCTAGCCGGTAGCACCTGGGGGAAAGGCAAAAAAAAAAAACGCTGCTGGCAACGTACAAGGCAATTATATATATTAGCTATGCTGCGCCGATTTGGACGCCGGGGACTAGCGCGACGCAGTTGAAGAAGCTTAAGACCTGCCAAAACACCGCCCTTCGGACCGTGACGGGAAACCTCCTGATGGCAGGAGCACCACTTACACAGTGAAATATCCATGCTCCCAGTTAAGGAGCATAATGTTATGCTGTATAAGCAATACCTGCTGGTATGCTACCGTAGGGATCATCCTAACAGGCAACTTTTGGAAGCTGAACCACCACCTAGGCACATCAGGCCCATAGTCATCTCGATTGACAGGCCTCCCGACTTCGTTTCCGTGGACCACCGGACATTTGTTAACTTTAACAAAGCTAACTGGACCGGCTTCACGGAATTTACTGAGAACGCCTTCAGTGCTCTCCCCACTCCCACCAACGTCCTCCCTGCAGAAAAGCTTTTCCGCAAAATTGTCGTGTCTGCTGCCGCCCGCTTCATATCTGCAGGTCGAATCGCGGAAATCCGCCCCAATTTTCCCACCGAAGCGGCGGTTTTGGCGACAAGGCGCGACACGTTACGCCTGGCCGATCCCGGCGATCTCCGCATCAGGGAACTCAACGCCGAGATTCGGAACAAGGTAAATCTCCATAAGCGGAACAAGTGGGAGGAGCACTTAAGATCCTGCAATCTCTCCTCTGGGGTGACCAAGCTCTGGGCCACCGTCAAATCGTTGTCAAATCCGACGAGACGTGATGATCGGGTGGAAATTTCATTCGGTGATCACGCCTCGTCGGACCCGAAGAGGTGCGCGAGCTATTTTAGCCGGCTTTTTACACTGCACCCTTCGGTTGACAAAACGAAACGACGAATAACCCGCCGTCTGCGCAAACTACCGAACACCAGCGCGACGCTTGATTTCTCCAGGGAAGAGGTTCAGGGGGTTATCGGGAAGGCGAAAGCCTCAAAATCCATCGGCCCCGACGGAATAAGCATGCTGATGCTAAAACATTTGGGTCCAGCGGGAGCAGAATATCTCACCAAGCTCCTCAATCTGTCCCTGACCACCCTAACTATACCCGACGTGTGGAAACTGGGTAGAGTGGTCCCGCTACTAAAGCCGGGGAAACCCGCAAATAAAGGAGAGTCATATCGTCCGATATCCCTCCTTTCCCCAGTAGCGAAGACAATTGAGGCCTTGCTGCTCCCGTCCCTCACACACCACCTGAGCCCAGCTACACATCAGCATGGCTTCCGAAAAGTGCACAGCACCACAACTGCACTTAACGCCATAAACACCCAGATAATTCATGGCCTCAACCAAAATCGACCCTGTGCGCGAACTGTCCTAGTAGCACTGGACCTGTCGAATGCCTTCGACACAGTGAATCATTCAGTGCTACTATCGGACATTGAGGATTCCTCATTACCGCCTAGGTTGAAGAGGTGGACCATGAATTACCTGAGTGGTCGACGATCATCGGTTGAGTTTCGAGGTCAAACATCTAAGCTACGGAAAATTAAACAAGGGGTCCCGCAGGGTGGTGTCCTCTCCCCAATGCTGTTTAATTTTTACATCTCGAGACTTCCTCCACCACCTGAGGGCGTCTCGCTGATCTCATACGCCGATGACTGTTCGATTTTGGCGTCTGGCCAGGATATTGATAACCTCTGTTCTTCAGTAAACAACTACCTCGCCGACCTTTCCAACTTCTTCGCTGCACGACATCTACATCTCCAACCTGCGAAATCCTCTGCCACCCTTTTCACCAGCTGGACGAAGGAGTACCGGCTAGAACTCGATGTGAAGGTCGATGGTGTAAAAATTCCGACCACAAATAACCCAAAGTTACTGGGAGTAACATTCGATAGCCTGCACTCCTTCACTCCGCATACGACTGCAATTGCCACCAAAGTACAAAGCCGCAACAAAATCCTCAAATCGCTAGCCGGTAGCACCTGGGGGAAAGACAAAGAAACGTTGCTGGCGACGTACAAGGCAATTGGCCGGCCGGTCGTAAACTATGCTGCGCCGATTTGGACGCCGGGGACTAGCACGACGCAGCTGAAGAAGCTACAGACCTGCCAGAACACCGCCCTTCGGACCGCGACGGGAAACCTCCTGATGGCGCCGGAGCACCACCTACACAGTGAAGCATCTATGCTCCCAGTTAAGGAGCATAATGTTATGCTGTGTAAGCAGTACCTGCTGGGATGCTACCGCATGGATCATCCCAACAGGCACCTACTGGAAGCTGAACCACCACCTAGGCACATCAGAAAGGGAGTACTTGACTACCGCGACGACATACAGCAATACAGACAAGACCCGCTGGACAGGACGGCGTACAGACAGGCCATCAACACCATTCACCGAGAGTCCGTTAACACCTTCTTGAACTCTCTTCCAGTGAATGGTGTTCTCGGAGTCAAACCACCACCCATTGCAGAACAAGAGCTCGAGTTGCCTCGTGAGACCCGCGTAACCTTGGCACAATTAAGATCTGGATACTGCAGTAGGCTAAACTCCTACCTATCCAGACTCGACCCTGACATACCTAACACATGTCCCGCATGCAAAGAATCCCCGCACGACACTAACCACCTCTTTGCATGCCCACTTAACCCGACTCATCTAACACCCCTCTCCGTTTGGTCCGACCCCGTCGAAACAGCACGTTTCCTGGGCCTCCCGTTAGATGACCTCGATGACTAAAGCTGAACTTGCCAGACCCTAAACGGGACTAGGCCTGCCGCTACAACAACAACAACAACAACATCAGGAAGGGACGACATACAGCGTTACAGAGAAGACCCGCTGGACAGGACGGCATAGTTCCCGCGACAGTCGGGTCTTTATACCGGAACGACCCGGATTTTTATACGACCAAGGACTGTCACTCCCGCAATGTACCCCGAAGCCCCATTTGGAGAATTTTCTGCGGCTACAACAACAACGGCGTACAGACAGGCCATCAACACCATTCACCGAGAGAAGTCAACACCTTCTTGAACTCTCTTCCAGTGAATGGTGTTCTCGGAGTCAAACCACCACCCATCGCAAAACAAGAGCTCGAGCTGCCTCGTGAGACCCGCGTAAACCTGGCACAATTAAGGAGCAGCACGCTTCCTGGGCCTCACGTTAGATGACCTCGATGACTAAAGCTAAACTTGCCTGACCCTAAACGGGGATGGCGTATGCCGCTACAACAAGAACAACATTTAAATAAATTCGCCTTGACAAGAACTTGAAAGTAGGTTTGGATTACGATATTTTTTCGCATATTTTGTTGTTGTGGCGTTGCACGAAATTGTGCAATCCGTTCACCGTTGCATGCATTTCCCTTTAAGGTTGGGCTGATTTTCCAAAAATTACCTGGCCGTACCAACACAGGCCCCGCCTTGCACAATATCCTTGCTTTGAGCACACTGATAAGCGGCATTCCCTTTTAATTTTTACATTAATTTAATTAATAAAACTGCTTTTATGTGATATTGTGTATATATTTTAAGAGGAATTTATTTCATTTGGTGTGTATTGAGAGAATATGAAACATTTTCAAACTAGATCTAACTATTTTAAATTGTAAAGAAATTGCACGTCTCCCAACTGTGCAACGACAAAAAAATACTTGTCAAGATTTCCTTTTTTTAACCTATTAAATTTCCACTAAAGGAATATGTATAAAAATATATATGTAAAAAATATGTATTTTATGTTTTTAAATGTTTGATCCGTCTAATAAAAAAATTCCAATTTTTATGTAAAAGCGCTTTTTATTCGCATTATGCTCCATAAGTTTTAAAATTAAATATTGTATATTTAAACAATTTAAAATAAAAGTATTTCTGTTTATTGGAATTAAACATTTATTTACTCTGAACTAACAAAATGATCTGCATCAAAACTTGAATATATGTGGCCCTCAGATATGAGAAACTCAATAATGGAGCTGAAAATAATTAAAATTTATTTAAAAATTAATCAAGGCGAAAAGTTCATACTTAATCTCATTTGCACTGGTTTGACTAAATTTTTGATGCAATTCCTTCCTTCCGATTCCCTCTGTAGTGATGTTATTTTTAACGGCTTGTAATACTGCTAACTGCTTTGCTTCTAGACCAAGGTAGTTACTGCCACCATCATTTGTATTGAAGCCAACTGCTCCGTCATGTGTGCCCATTCTACTATCTGCTCCTTTTGTGGCAAACTCTTCAGATTTATATCTGGCATTAAGTACCTCTAATATGTGGGTATTGATTTCGTTTGCATTCATCACAGCAAACATTTTAAAAACCATCAACATTTTTTGAGACCCCTGGGACCGAACAGAACCGTATAGTTTGACATAATTGTTCAGCATTACGTCGGGAGCTTTTGACGTGTCGCCTTCTTCTAACCAATAATGTCCCTCTATTTGACCAGATTGATCTTCCAATGTGTAACTTATTTTAGTTGATGATATTTCAATTGATCGCACAATGCAAACACACGAGACCATTCCAAATGTCATTCCGAACATTTGAAAATGTCCCTCTGGTGATAACAGAATTTGCTTAATGAAAGCGGGAGCGATACCCTAGATTTGCATTATGTTAGTTGTAATGTTCTTATTGTATGGTTTTCCCTACCTCAGCCGATGATCCTCCTTGAGCAGCACTTTGAGTAGCTGGTAACTTTCCACTAACTATATAGCAGACAAAAATAGTGTTATAGAAAAACAATTGCAAAATTCTGTTGAAAAATACCACCTGAAACATCCATTTTCCAACTTTGCCGCCTTTACAGATATGAAATTCAAACACAATGACGATACAAAACTATCAGTATTTGTCGACTATAAAAAATTCGATTTTTTTACCTACCTTACCCCAAATCTCCACAGACGATCATCCATTGCTTAGAAACTATGTTTAAATATTTTGCTCGTAAACTTCGAACTGTTTGAGGATTTAAACAGCAAACACTCGCGCCAGAGATATGAAGAGATAAAAATTTTTGAGCACTTTTTCAACTAAATCATTTCGTATATCATGAAAAGCACGTTCAATAGTGACTTTTAAAGCTTCAAGAGAGTGCTTTATTGCTAAAGTCCAATGACTTCGAATAACCCCACAAGAAGTAGTTTAATGGTGTTAAAACACAATCTCCAAACCTTTCTCACAATAATTCGGTTGGTGCCTGTACTATGTGACACGTAGACCCGTCTTGTTGGAACCAGATGTTTTTACCATCAACTTCTTCTAATTGTGGCCATAAAAAGTTGGTTATCATCGATCTACACAGTAACGGTGCTACCAGCTTCATTTCGAAAGAAGTACGGACCGATGATTCCACCACACCAAAAAGTAGGTTATCATCGATCTATACCGCTCTCCATTGACAGTAACGGTGCTACCAGCTTCATTTCGTAAGAAGTACGGACCGATGATTCCACCACACCAAAAACCACACCAAACTGTCAACTTAGGTGAATGTAATGGTTGTTCATGAATAATTTGTTGATTTTCTTCGTACCAGAATCGATAGTTTTGTTTACTTATCGCACCACTCAGGTGAAAGTGAGCCTAACGGAGATGATTTTCTAACAAAATTTAAAAAATTATTGCACAATTACTGCAAAGCACTGCCAATAAGATAATATAAAGTGTTGCCAGACAGACTGTTATACATAAATGTGATGCAGCCCTCATTCGTTGGGCATCTAGTTAAGCATAACTTTTTATATATTTAAGCATAATTTGAAGAAAATTTAATTAAGTTGATATGCTAGTTTAATTGAATAAAGATACAAAAATGTGATCTCATAGATTTAATCTAAGCCCTCAAGCAAGATTCAAGAAAATGCTCCTGGCTCATCTACCGGTATGGACATGAACATGTTGTTGGCTGCAATTTCACAAATCAGTGCCAACAACATGTCACAAATCAATGACAACATGTCACAAAAGATGGATGCACAGGATGCCCGTAATTCACAAAATATGTCTGTAATGAACGCGAACATGTCACAAATCGATGCCAGCATATCACAAAAGTTGGATGGATTACAAGGAACAATCGCACAAATACAGCAAAATCTGGTGATAGAAAATGCAGAACTTAAGGAAAGACCGAATCAAATCAAGGAGCGACAAGACAAGATAGAGGAGCTAATTGAGACCAAAGTGAACAAATTGGAAGGTCGGCAAGAAAAATTAGAAGAGTTAATTGAAGCCAAAGTCAACACATTGGAAGGTCGTTTCCGGGATTTGCAGTTAAATCGTCCAACCACTTCAGTGAACGCTCTCAAGGTAAAAACACCATCCTTTGACGGTAAAATTCCATTCCAAGTCTTCAAGCTCCTGTTTGAGAAGACGGCTGAAACAAATAAATGGAGCATGGAGGAAAAATCTGCTGCACTATTCGTTGCGTTGGTAGGACCTGCGGCAGAATTTTTCCAAACTGTACCTGATTATGAGAGAAATGATTACGACGGATTGATGCGAGCCCTGGAAAGACGGTATGGTAGCGAACACAGAAGACAAATTTACCAGATGGAGTTAGAAAAGCGCGACCAAAAACCCATCGAATCTCTACAGGAATATGCTTCGGAAATTGAGAGATTGGCTCATTTAGCCATCGGAGACGCATCGGGTGCGCATCTCGAAAGGGTGAAAATACAAAAATTCATCAGCGGCGTAAAAGACGTTTACACCAAGCGAGAGACATATGCGAATCCAAAGTTAACATTCGCTGAAACAGTGGCGTATGCTCAAACACGTGAAACGGCGGCACTCATAAGCAGACCAGCATACAAAGTCAATAAAGTGGAGGTTGAAACAGCAGATGTGATGACCGAAATATTGAGAACTCTGAAGTCGTTAGAAGGAATGAATCGTTCTTCTGGTGGCAAGAATCAGGCTGGGAAATGCTTTAAATGTGGAAAGCCTGGTCACTTCGCACGCGAATGCAAAACGGGTTCCAGCATACAGGAAGGACAGCGCAAACGGAAGGCTGAGGAGGATAAACCATCAACTTCTCATTCGTTAAACTAAAACGAGCCAGTCTAAAAGGGCGTATGCTAGCTCCTGCAATTGAATGCCCCATAATCTCCATCTCGCAAATTGGTAGGAAAACGAGCAACATTACTATTGGTGGATATGTGGATGGACGAGCGCGAAAATTAACAGTGGATACGGACGCATCACACTCCATCATTCGAACTGACCTGATCGCTAAAGTGAGACCATTACCTGGAGCAATATTGAAAACGGCGACTGGTGAGGACACACAAGTGGTGGGAGAAGTAACATGTGAGGTCTCAATAGGGAATGTGACGGTGTTACACAGCTTTATAGTCGCGCAGATCGTAGATGAGGTAATCATAGGAGTGGACTTCTTGATGGAGCAAGGTATCATGGACTTACTTATTGGAAAAACCCTGGCTAAGACACGAAAGAATGGACGCATCCCAGTGAGAGTATTGAATGACTTCAGATCATCAGTAAAAATTCCTAGTGGAACTGTATTAGGGCAATGTCAAGAGTTAGAAGCCATTATTAACAGCAATGATTCATCTAGAATCGACTCTATTGGCAGCAAGAAGATGGAGGAAGATATCAATGCATGGACGCAAGGGTTGAAAGACAAGTACAAGCACAAGGCCAGCCAGATGATCCGTAAATACTCCAACATATTCGACAAGGATGGCAACAAACCAGGCAGGACCAGCGTAGTGAAGCATAGCATTGATACTGGTGACGCAAGACCAATTCGTCAAGCTCCTCGAAGCGTTCCACTAGCCAAACGTGACGCTGTTGGCCAAATAATTAGGGAAATGAGCGAAAGCGATGTTATCGAACCATCGGCAAGTCCATGGAGCTCTCCGGTGGTACTCGTGAAGAAGAAAGATGGCCAGTTGCAGTTCTGCGTGGACTATCGGAGATTAAATGATGTTACAAAGAAAGACAGTTCTCCTTTGCCCAGGATCGATGATACACTAGACTCGTTAACTGACACAGAATGGTTCTCAACACTTGACCTTAAGAGCGGGTATTGGCAAGTAGAAGTGAGTGAAGAAGATAAAGAGAAAACAGCCTTTAGTGCTGGCAACGGTCTATGGCAATTTACGGTAATGCCATTTGGTTTATGCAACGCTCCTGCCACTTTTGAAAGATTAATGGACCATGTGCTCAAAGGACTACACTGGAAGACCTGTTTGGTGTATCTGGATGACATCATCGTATTGGGAAAGAGCTTCGATGAACATCTGAGTAATTTGGAAGAAGTTTTCCAGAGAATAGCTGGCGCTGGTCTTAAACTAAGTCCTAAGAAGTGCTCTTTATTCAAGAAGGAGGTTAATTACTTAGGTCATCAAGTAACCACGAAGGGCGTGTGTACTGCGAAGGAAAAAATAGAAGCAGTGAAGGATTGGCCGGGACCCAGAAATTTGCATGAATTAAGAAGTTTCCTTGGGCTGTGTACTTACTATCGTCGCTTTGTTCCGAATTTCGCTAGCGTAGCTCACAGTCTCCATGAACTCACAAGGAAAAATATATCTTTCGAGTGGAAAATTGAACAAGAGGAGACTTTCCAAGCTTTAAAAGAACGACTATGCACTGCACCTATGCTAGCGTACCCGGTTCCAGGTGCAACATTTATTCTGGACACAGATGCTAGTGGTTATGGCATAGGAGGTTTCGCAAGTGATTGATGGGCAGAAGAAGATAGTTGCCTACTATAGCCGGTCTATTGGGAAACCAGAGCGGAACTACTGCGTAACGCGGAGAGAACTATTAGCGTTGTTGGATTGCATTAAACACTTCCACAAATATCTGTATGGTCAACATTTCCGCGTTAGAACGGATCATGCAGCGCTGAAGTGGCTACTACAGTTCAAGAATCCCGAAGGGCAGCTTGCACGGTGGATTGAGAGGCTGCAAAGTTATGACTTCACCATCGAGCACCGCAAGGGTAATACGCACGGAAATGCTGACGCTATGTCCCGTCGACCATGTAGTTTGGAATGTAAGCACTGCTCAAAATCCGAGGGCAAGGAAGACATAATAGACGTCCGGCTAATGACAGTTACATCAGCAGAAGAGTGGGAGGCAAGTCACTTAAGGAAATGTCAGCAAGAAGATCCTGACGTGGAATGGGTAATGCACGGATTGGAGGTGAACAGACGGCCAAGTAAAGAACAAATGGCAGCGGAAAGTCCCATCGCGAAAGCATACTGGGCACAATGGAACACTTTAGAATTGATATCTGGCTGTTTGCATAGAGTATGGGAGAGTGAAGATGGCCAGTGCTCTCGGAAGCTTATAGTAGTTCCGAGGTTAAGAATTCCGGATGTTCTTAAGGAATTCCATAATGGTCCTAGTGGAGGGCACCTAGGCATTACAAAAACCCTGGAGAAGATCAAGCAGCGGTTCTATTGGGTTGGCTGTCGTCAATCGGTCGCTGAGTGGATTGCTAATTGCACGGAGTGCATTGCAGCTAAAGGCCCAACGTCACGAAGTCATGGGCAGATGAAGCAGTATAACTCAGGTGCACCATTTGAGCGGGTGGCCATGGATGTAGCCGGTCCATTTCCTATGAGCAGACAAGGAAACAAATACGTTCTTGTGGTTATGGACTACTTTAGTAAATGGCCTGAGGTCTACCCAATTCCAAACCAGGAAGCGAAAACAGTTGCGGATGCATTCACTCACAATTGGGTTACCAGATACGGTGCGCCTATAGAATTGCACTCAGACCAAGGAAGAAACTTTGAATCGGCGGTGTTCCATGAGATGTGCCAGATACTTGGTATTCGCAAAACCCGAACGACAGCCCTGCATCCTCAATCAGATGGCATGGTAGAGCGATTCAACCGAACCCTGGAAGAGCACTTGCGGAAAGTAGTGGACAAGAATCAAGATGATTGGGATGTACACATACCGTTTTTCCTGATGGGATATCGGTCCGCAGTGCAACAGGTCAAACACCTGCCAGGATACTGTTTGGTAGTGAACTTCGGTTGCCCAGCGATTTAAAATTTGGAATAACTGGTGATGCGAGAAGAATTGGGAAGGAAGCGTCTACTGTTCTCGAGGAAGAGTTAAGAGAGATACATGCTCTTGTGAGGCAGCGAACTCAAATTATGAGTGGCAAAATGAAGGCTAGGTATGACAAGGCGATGAACTCCGAAGGCTTCCAAAATGGAGATTTGGTGTTGCTGTACAATCCACAACGAAAGAGAGGTTTGTCCCCAAAACTTCAATGCAATTGGGAAGGTCCATACAAGATAATCAAACGACTAAACGACGTAGTGTATCGAATACAAACTGTGGGGAGGCCGAGAAACAAGATGAAAGTGGTCCACCTAGAGAGGCTTGCTGCGTTTGGAACAGCGAATGTGTCTGATCGGGACGATCAGACTTAGCTGGAGGGCAGTGTGGCGAAAATGCGAAGCGAATGACAGATGAAAGAGAGGAGCCGACAACTGGCACGTTCTAGAGCGTAAACGAGGCGATTATCGTAAACGACGATTATCGTAAACGACGCGATTATTCCAGGGGTTTCGTTTTTCAAGCAGCAAACAAGTATATAAGGACGACATTCGACTGCAAGAGTAATCAGTCGTGAATTAAACTCGTGGAGGTTACATTACATTGAAGTAATAAAAACAGTACATTGTGAAAGTTATATACAAGTGATTGTAAATAGTAAAGTAAATTGTAATTGAATTGTGAATTACTGAGTAATCAAAAGGACATTAATTAAATTCTTTATAAATAAAGAAACTGCAAATTAAGTTGGCGATTTTATTTAACAATCCAGGGTTCGTACCCGAAAGATTTGGGAAATCATCGAGGTTAATCAGCAAGATCGTAACAATATGTATATTGTGGCGAAAATGCGAAGCGAATGACAGATGAAAGAGAGGAGCGAAAACGAGACGATTATCGTAACGACGCGATTATTCCGGGGGTTTCGTTTTCAAGCAGCAAACCAGTATATAAGGGCGACACAGGACTGCAGAGGAGTCAGTCAGTAATCAGTCGTGAATTAAACTCGTTGGAGATTACATTACAGTAAAGTAATAAAAACAGTATATTGTGAAAGTTGTATACAAGTGATTGTAAATAGTAACGTAAATTGTAATTGAATTGTGAATTACCGAATAATTAAAAGGACATTAATTAAGTCTTTATAAATAAAGAGACTGCAAATTAAGTTGGCGATTTTATTTAACAATCCAGAGGTCGTACCCGAAAGATTAAGGAAATCATCGAGGTTAATCAGCAAGATCGTAACAATTGGTGTCAGAAGTGGGATTGTTAAAAAAATTCCAGAGGATAATAACTGAAAAATGGTGAAGATTCAGGATTTGACAAACAAACCTCTTCTCAAGAAAGAGTTGGCCAAGCGAGGATTGTCTACAACAGGAATTATGGAAGCCGAAGGCATCGACTTGAACCAGTACGAATTCCGCCGCGAGGATGAAGATGTATCCTTGAAGGATGTTGACAAGGAAGAGGCTATTTATTCTGCGAAGGAGTTGGAGCAGCCATCAAGTAAGATTCAAGAGGAGGCCCCTAGCTTATCTGCGAGTATTGACATGAACATGTTATTGGCTGCAATTTCACAAAATATATCTGCAATCGATGCCAGCATATCACAAAAGATGGATGCACAGGATGCCAGGATGTCACAGAAGATGGATGCACAGGATGCCCGTAATTCACAAAACATGTCACAAATCAATGACAACATGTCACAAAAGTTTGATGGATTAGAAGGAACAATCGCACAAATACAGCAAAATCTGGAGAAAGACAATGCAGAACTTAAGGAAAGACAGGATCTAATTGAGAGCAAAGTCAACGAATTGCAAAGTCGGCAAGACAAAATAGAAGAGCTACTTAAGACCAAAATCAACGAGCACGAGCGACGTGTCCGAGATTTGCAGTTTCATCGTCCAGCCAGATCGATGAACGGCCCGTGGGTAGAAGCACCATCCTTTGACGTTACAGCTCCATTCCAGATCTTCAAGCTCCAGTTCGAGAAGACGGCTGATTTAAATAACTGGACCATCGAGGAAAAATCCGCTGCGCTATTTGTTACGTTGAAAGGACCTGCAGCGGATATTTTGCTGACTATTCCCGAATATGAGAGGGATAGCTATGACGCAGTAATGCGAGCCCTGGAAAGACGCTATGGTAGCGAGCACAAGAGGCAAATTTACCAGATGGAGCTTGAACAGCGTGACCAAAAATACGACGAATCTCTGCAGAAATATGCTTTTGAAATCGAGAGATTGGCTCATTTAGCCAATGGGGACGCGTCGGCTGAATATCTCGAAAGACTAAAAATCCAGAGGTTCATAAGCGGAATTAAGGACGTGTACAGCAAGCGAGAGACTTATGCGAATCGAAAGTTAACATTCGCTGAAACTGTTGTGTATGCTCAGACACGTGAAGCAGCGGCACTGCTATGTAAGCCAGCCTACAAAGTGAAGCGGTTGGAGGTAGAAACACCAGATGTGAGGACTGAAATATTGAAAACTTTGAAGTCGTTAGAAGGAATGCATCGTTCTGGTGTCAAGAATAATGGTGGAAAGTGCTTCAAATGCGGAGAAACAGGTCACTTCGCACGTGAATGCCAGTCGGACTCCAACAGAGAGGAAAGACGACGCAAACGATGCTCAAAAGCTGAGGGCATAATAGACCTCCAGCGAATAACAATTACACGAGCAGGAAAGTGGGAGGCAAGCCACTTAAGAAAATATCAGCAAGAAGATCCTGACTTGGAATGGGTAGTGCACGGATTGGAGGTGAACAGACGGCCAAGTAGAGAACTAATGGCAGCGGAAAGTCCCATCGCTAAGGCATACTGGGCACAATGGAACAGTTTAGAGTTAATATCTGGCTGTTTGCATAGAGTATGGGAAAGTGAAGCTAGCCAGTGCTCTCGAAAGCTAATAGTAGTTCCGAGGTTAAGAATTCCGGATATTCTTAAGGAATTCCGCAATGGTCCTAATAGAGAATATCTAGGCATTAAGAAAACGCTGGAGAAGATCAAGCAGCGGTTATATTGGGTTGGCTGTCGTCAGTCGATCGCTGAGTGGATTGCTAACTGCAAGGGGTGCATAGCAACCAAAGGCCCAAAATCACGAAGCCATTACAAATTGAAAGCCAGGTATGACAAAGGGATGAACTCTGAAGGCTTCCAAAGTGGAGATTTGGTGTTGCTGTGCAGTCCACAACGGAAGAAGGGTTTGTCCCCAAAACTTCAATGCGTTTGGGATGGTCCGTATAAGGTAATCAAACGGCTAAATGACGCAGTGTATCGAATCCAGAATGTTGGGAGACCAGGAAGCAAGATGAAAGTTTTCCACCTAGAGAGGCTTGCTGCGTTTGGAACAGCGAATGTGTCTGATCGGGACGATTAGACTTAGGTGGAGGGTAGTGTGGTGAAAATGCGAAGCAAATGTCAGATGAAAGAGAGGAGCCAACAACTGGCATTTTCTAGAGCGTAAAACTAGACGTTATGGTACAGAGAAAGATTCAATTATTCTAGGCGGTTGATTGCGAGCAACGGGGTTGTATATAAGGGCGACACACAACTGCAGAGAGTCAGTTAGTAATCAGTCGTGAAGTAAACGCGTTGGAGATTACATTACATTGAAGTAATAAAAACAGTACATTGTGAAAGTTGTATACAAGTGATTGTAAATAGTAAAGTAAATTGTAATTGAATTGTGAATTACTGAGTAATCAAAAGGACATTAATTAAATTCTTTATAAATGAAGAAACTGCAAATTATGTTGGCGATTTTATTTAACAATCCAGAGATCGTACGCGAAGGATTTGGGAAATCATCGAGGTTAATCAGCAAACTCGTAACAGTATGTATTCACCTTTGCTCGACTGCCTGTGATAGCTGTCGCCGCTCTTTCTACACCTGACGTTGACCTAAACATTCGGTTCACGCGATCTGCTGCTATTCGTCATTATTTGATATCTGGTATTTTAGAAGTTTCAAACCTTTAAATAGTGTAATTTATAATACATCTCCTTTCTTTTGATCAAATTACTATAATAAATATTAGTTTTATGAATAAATTACCTTTTCTTTATTATATCAAATATATAATTTGTGCAGCCCTCTTTGTGTATGTCACTCTACTTATCAGACCTATGAATGTGAGAATTAATTTTTAGACGCTTGTAATCGGTATAATGTGAACTCGAGTTTTATATGGACGACTTCTATTAAGTAATTACATTTTGTTGAGTGGAACGCATGTAATGTTTTAAGATCCACTTACATATACAATTTTTTGTGTGAGCCGTGGTTGGATAAATAAAATTCGGAAACTCTTTTAATGTTTCTATAAATTATTCTAGTTTGGGATTTATTATTTTATTTATAACATTAGAAACAGCGTTTAAGGGAGACATAAGGGTAATTACGTGGTTGAATATTATTATGTGAAGAAAGTGAAGTGTTGAAATATATTTACATATATACGTATGTACAAACGCATATGTACTAAATATGCTTAGTTTCTAACCAATTTGCAAATAAGGGAAAAACATTATCAATTGTATTAATTTCGATATACATGGAGTTATCATTAAATCGTGAAAGTGAGCTAAAAATATACATTATTCTATTTAAGTTTATTATAAATTTGCAATTAAGTTTTTGTGAAGAGCTTATCTAGATATTAGCAATAATACTTAATTTTTACCAGATGAGTATATTCGTATCATCTATGTACTACTGGAACAATAATTGTAAAGAAGAATCAACTGGAATCGAATTAATTATTTAGAATTGTAAAAGCTTCATTTTTACAACATCGAAGGTTGCTACTCCCACTTTTCTATATCCTTTTTTTAATTTGAGTTGTACTACTGGAACAATAATTGTAAAGAAGAATCAACTGGAATCGAATTAATTATTTAGAATTGTAAAAGCTTCATTTTTACAACATCGAAGGTTGCTACTCCCACTTTTCTATACCTTTTTTTAATTTGAGTTGAACAGGTAGGCAATGTTTATATGGGGCTTTTTGTTCCAATGAAAGCAACGGGCGGTGGAAACTATTAACATATGTATGTGTCTATACTACCTTGTGGTGTTGAAGGTGTTTCAAGCAGAAAAAATTTTTCTTACTCAGTCAGACTAGTACTTTTAATCTTCAAATCAAATAATAATAAAATATGTAATGCTTCTTTAGATTTCTCTATGACTTCTGCTATTTATAAAAAAAAAAAGAAAAAATTGTAATATAAATGTGATGCTAAGGGTGACAAACTTTTCTGCCACCCTTACAGAAAAGATTTACGTATATTTGTTTCTAATCATAATTTTTTTTAATAGAAGGTAAGAAATCAATCTCGTCAATAGCCGAGTGGCTAAGATTCGAGTGCAGTTTCGACCAACATCCAAAATTACAGAAAATTGTTTCGGTAAAGTATGTGAAGTCCTCCGAATGTCTCTCCGACATGAAATAAAAACTCAATAAGAAAGAAAAAGAGACTGTATGTAGATCCCTCCATTTGTTGTAAAACACATCAAGGCGCAAATATATGAAATATATCATTTTAATTTAGTTTGGGGTTATGACTTTTAACTTATGATTTTTATAATTAAATTAAATTAAGAAATCAATTTTTTTATAAAAATAAAAAATAAAAAACAGTATTTGCCGATGATTATCTGTTAATTGTACACATTTACCTGCCTTAACTAATACATTTCTTTATTAAAGTAGTTGGCCTTTTTGCATCTTATCAATTCCAACTTCTGCTTGGGATACAACTTAGATGTAATTGAGTTTGCTGCTCTGCCTGCCTCCTTTACCAGTTTGTATTGCATATTTATCCAGAGTTCTATAAAACATTTGTGGGTCTGGACAATATTCTATAATTTTTTGGGTGTCCCTTAGCGCTGCTACAAATATCACTTGTAAATTACCCTGATGTCAAAGAGGGACCAGTAGGCATGTACGTTACATATTTCACAGAGGGTTAATTCCTCACTTCAACAGTCCCTAATTGGATTCATTTGTCGTTGTGAAAGCATTCTAAATTCTGAGCGCTGGTGTTGTTTTCAATATGAGCTAAGTTCGTTACCAAGAATCAAGAAAAAAAAAAAACAAATTAGAATTGTTTTTTTTTGTTGCAAAATATGATATTTCAAGCCCTTCGAGTGAATTTCGGACATGAAATAAAAGCTCCTCATATAAATCTAACGGCCTTTCGGAGGCGGCTTAAGGGTCCCTCCATTTGTGGGTAAAAACATCAAGACACAAAACCACAAATTGGAGGAAGGGCTCGGCCAAAAATCGCTTCAACCGTTACAAAGCGCCAATATTGATATACATATATATATAAACATCCAAATAACACACTATTATAAATAGTTTTAATACCTTCTTAACAACGAAACAAGAGGTCCCATATTATTATTTTTAATTGGATGGATAAATGCGTTGATGTTTGCATGGTTGAAAGCACGCAGTTCGGCAGGTATAGGAGATGTCTAAATTTCATGTTCCCTTAGTCATATTTTGATGTTTTTCTTACAAATTAGTCTATGTATAGTTTTAAGACGATTCCGAACGTCTGATGGGTTTTAATGAAGAGTGGTCTACGTAGATTCCTTTACTGAATTTCCGTTAAGTTAGTAATCTAGTCTCAAAACTTTTGTGTCAAACTTAAAGAGACCTATAAAAGAACGAGGTTTCGAGACTGTCGACGAAACAAAGAACGAATCTATGATAGAGCTCAAGATCATACCATATAGTCGATATCAGATCGGCCTCCCTGAGAATGTGAAAAAACGCTCAGTGGGTGTACTTCGAAGGGGACTTGAGGATTTTGATGCGGCTCTGTGTTTCGGATATAATCGCAGACCAATGCGAAATGCTGGCTGTCATTTGTAGTTGCCAATAACTTTGTGTTATTTGTTATCAAAAAGAGCTTTGCCTAACCGTATGATTTATGTTGTTGGTTTATGATGTTAATCCCAAGGCTGTTGAAATACTCATGATTATTTGAAAATTTGAAGGTAAAATATTTTGAAATTATATCGTAGGAAAACCCACGGTTGAAATGATTTTGATTTAACTAAGATCTTTGGTGACATCCATACGCAGTATGAATAGTTCATCTTACTTTGATTACTTTTCTTTTTTGAATTCTTGAATACGAGCTATCATGGGCATTAGGTAGTATCCATGACGATGACAATTTTTAACAACATCGGTATTAACTTATAGTGAATATTTATTCTTTTCCTTACTAATGAACGTCATAAAATTTGGATAATAGAGTGATATTAATATAATTGTTACTAGTTTTGCATTTTTCAATAGCAATGCATAAACAGAGAAAAAGTTATAAAAAAAAACCGACTTGATTTTTACGCAGATCTCCTCTAGACTTAGAGGATATATACACGAAAACTCTGAACACTACATACATGTATGCATTTATAATGGGCGCTTTATAACCGCTGAAGCGATTTTCGGCAGAGATTTATTTATTTATTTATTTATTTATTATGGTCTTCAAGACCTAATTCAAATAAAGTTTACAAAAAATATTAAGACTATAAAAATTTCAATGCACATTTAGTGTTCTACAATGTAGAAATAATTTCTCTTTAAACCTATGTATATTTTCACAGTTTTTTATCGCAGTAGGTAATTCATTATACATTTTATAAGTACTCTAAAGTTTTCTTATCGAACTGAGTTCTTACTCTAGGCAGTCTTATATTGTTGCTACTTCTTGTCCCATAATCATGGGTCTCATTATTAAAGATGCCCATGTTTGTGGAAAAACATCAAGATGCATGCTACAAAGGAGGAGGAGCTCGTCCGAACATCGCTCTGATTATTACTACATAACATATTTGTATTACATGTATATTGCATATATTGCAATAATTATCATATTTTTTAAATTTAATTTTGGTTCCAATAGATAGTTATTTGAACAGTGTTTAATGCAAATATATATAACATGGCTAAAATGGAAGTTGATGATGTGGTGGACTTAAGTGTTGGGTCTAGTCGAGACCCAGCACTTACAATAACATCAGCTGCGGTTCGAGAAGTTAGATGCTTATCCCAAAATTCTGGCCTAACGATTACACCCGCAACTTCACTGCCTTGCACAAATATTGCTAGCAGTAACGGTAATAATATGCGTACTTACATATGAGTGCATATGTATAACTCTTCAATATTGTTTTTTCGTTGTAGTAGACTTAGCATTACAAGAAGAAAATAAAGTACAACGCAGAGTTCTTAGACCACGAACAGAACCTAAGTCCTACGCGGAGGCGCCAGATATAGTTTTATTGCCGGCAAGATTGAATGGACGTCAGCATAATGGAAATATAGATTCCGAAACAGATGATGAAGATTCGGCATCATATGTTCCTATTAAGGAACTTTCTCCTGCTGAAATCGAAGAGCGTGAAAAGGGATTACGTAAACTTCGAGAAGATTTGAGAAATGAAGAAACAAAATTGGTGTTACTTAAAAAACTTAAGCAATCTCAACATGTAATGAAGGAAAATTTAGCACATAATCCCGCTACTTCTTCAAGTAATCCTTTGACCATCATACCAACTGCCCTTACTTCAAAAGGCTCATTGAGTGTGACTCCTACTACAATTTCATCGGTGTCGAGTCACTCAAAAAGTCGCTCTACTAACGTAAATATAAAGTAAGTACCGTTTTATATGTTTTTCTATATATGTCATTTGAATTGACATATAAAATTTCAGCACAACGGGCAGTCGTAATACAACATCTTCTCCATCTACAATGGCAACTTCATCAACTTCTTTCAACCGTACGAGTTCTTCAGTTCTTCCACCTCCTCGCTCTTCACTTCCAGGTGGAACTACATTAACTACTCATTCCACGCAAAGGATTCATTCTCGTTCGAATCTTCCAAATCTAACCATTACTCCTTCTGTTACAATTACACCGACGACGGCACCACCGTCTGGAATAAAACAACGCAATGTGAGTAATTGTAATGTAATCGTTGCAGCAAGCTACCTTTGAAATCGTTTGGCTTTTATGTGCATTTAATATAATTTTGTTAATATATTTTTGTGGCGTTCTACGGACTGGAAGGATATCATTTATCATTTATACAGATTTCAAATGCACTAGATCCATGCAAATTCAAATACATCGGGTGTACAGATTCAAAAGACAATTTTTCAAATTGAATCCTTTGATATAAATTGGCCTTCAACACTAATCTTTAAGAAAAGCATCCACTAGAACAATTAAAACAACTTTTGAAAAGATCGTGTTTTTAAATTATATTTTTGCTGATTTAAGCAGTTTTAAAATTTGATTTTCAGTCAATAGCAGGGACAATTTCTGAAATTGAGCGCTTTAATAGATCTCAATGTTAAGTCTCCGTGGTTTTTGTTCGATCGGCACTTTTTTATATACATATAATATAGATCACCGCAATTATCCATAAATATATCAATAATAATATATTTGTTTTTATTTATATAGATTAATTTATCTGAAAATTCGAAGATATCTGGAATGATTAATAACTCCGTTTCCATAACACCCTCTTCCAACCTTCTACAACAAAATCAACAGCAACAGCAACAAGATTTGAAAGTATATAGAAAAAACAACAAAATCATTTTTTGTTACCTAATATAATTTAATGTATTTCAGAGCGATCGTACAAATGCTCGCGAAGAAGTATTGACACCAGCACAGAGGCAAGCGGCTGCAAAGTTAGCATTGCGGAAGCAATTGGAAAAAACGCTACTACAAGTAACTATATGTTCTATTATATGAAAAATAATTTGGTTCAGTGGTAGTATAGTTCTCAGATACCAATCAGTTTTTAGTAGTAGAATTAAGGTGTTTCATATCAAAAAGCTTCCAAAAAAAAAAAAAAAAAAGAAATAATAGTAAATATATAAATAAAATAATAATTTAATAAAAGAAACAAAATTAATAAAATAAAATAAAAGAAGGAGAAAGGGAAAAATAAAATGATTAAATGAAAAAAATAAAAAAATAAAAAAAATAAAAAAAGGTAAATAATAAAATTAAAATTAAATAAAATAAAAATAGAAAAAAAAATTTAAAAATAGTAATTAATTAAAAAAAGTATATAAATAAAAAATGAAATAATAAAATCAATATAAAAAAGAGGAAAAAGAAAATAACATAAAATGAGAAAAAAAATTTAAAATAAAAGAACAAGAAATATTAAATAAAAAAATAAAGTAATAAATAATTAAAAAATTTAAATCATAAGCAAATCAAAAAATATATAAATATATATAAAGAAACAAATACATAAATTAAATAATAAACTAATAGTTAGGAAATAAATAAATAAATAAATAAGCAATGAATGCCATAAAACTTAAAATATGTGGGGATTGGAATTATTTGTTGTATTTTTATTTGAAGCTGTTTAGTTATAACTATAAATAAAAAATAAGAATATAAATAAAATAATAATAAAAAATAAACATAAATAAATAAATAAATAAAATAATAGAGAAAAAATAAAAATAAAAATAAATAGAATAACAAAATAACAAAATAATAAAATAGTAAAATAATAATTAATTAAAAAAAAAAGTAAATGAATAAACAATGAATACCGTAAAACTCAAAAATGGGAAGATTGCAATTATTTATTGTATATTGATTTGGAATTGTTGTAATTGATAGCTAAATCATACATTTATTTCAGAAAAAAATTCCAAGTATCTAATTACTAAATTTTAAAATTATTCCTGTGTCCTTTAGATATAGATATAGACAGATAAGTTTTCATAAAGGTTTATAGAATAGGAGACTATGACAACAACAAAATCACATGTTTAATTTCGTTGGTTCAATTTTGTGGGATGCCAAAGATTTTAAAATAAGTCTACATAATTTTATCCATAAAACAGCTTAACATTTCGACTATAAACTCTAACATTTGACATGTATTCCGAATGACAGTATTTAGAAACTAGCTTCAGGAAAATGGTTGATCCTAATCTTGTGAAAAAATTGTATTCAAAAATTCAAAAGGGTAAAAAATATTTAGTTTAATTTATTAATTATATTAACATTTTTTGGAAAAAAATGCGATATCGTAGCATGCGGAGCTATATTCGTAAAACGCCCTATTACATTTTTGTGCTAAAAACCTGAAGTTTCGGTATTAAGAAAACGTGTTATCACCGCAAAGTTAAATATATAAATATATATATATATATATAAGAAGGAAGTAAAATGTTAATAGAAAATTTATTTCATAACTTATGTTTTCTTCTTTTGTTTTTTAAGTGGTTTAGGAATACATTTCGGGATATTCTTCCCATTTTTGTGTTGTTAAGTGCAAGTGTATTCAAACATTACACATATGTACATTACATATTAAATTAATATATTGGTACTTTACAAATAATTCATGATTATTTTAATTTTACAATCAACAATGGTTTTTTAATTTTACTTTTAGATTCCGCCTCCAAAACCTCCTCCCCCGGAGATGCACTTCATTCCCAATCCAAGTAATACCGAGTTTGTCTATTTACTGGGGTTGGAAACAGTAGTGGATTATTTAACAACCAACAATAAAAAACAAACGGCAGTTGTACCGCCTTTCCATTGCGCACAGTGCAAAATCGATTTTACTCCAGTTTGGAAATGGGATAAACAAAGTGAGCTTTAAAAAGAAAAAATATATATTTTTGTTGTTGCAATTTATCATTATTATTATTCTTTCTTACAGTAAATAAAGAAGCCAAGGTTATATGTGAGCAGTGTGTAACAACTAATGTTAAGAAGGCTTTAAAAGCCGAGCACACAAACAGACTAAAACAAGCATTCGTTAAGGCCCTTCAACAGGTAATATACTTTATGAAATCAGGAAATAATATTTAAAATTTTTATAATATATTATCTGTAGGAACAAGAAATTGAACAACGAATAACTAGTCAAGGCAGTCCATCGCCTGTCGATGCCCATAGTTCTACGCCGTCAACTGGTCAGACACAGCAACTTCCAATGATACCACTGCATCAGCAACAACAGTCTACTACAAGCGCTCTCGCTAATTTGCCACCTTCTGTTACTGTTATTCCTACAAAATGTCATACACCCACTCCTACCGTTTCTTCCCGACCGACACCGCCACCTTGCATCCAACAAACACCAACTCCCCCTCCATCCACTACTCCACGTTCTTCACGTAACCAGCAAACAACATCACAACCCACACCAAATCCAACAAGCCAAATACAGCAGCGTGAGCGAGAACAAGTTCAACAGCAACAGCAACAGCAATATACAACTGCAGCGCTGGCCGCTGCTGCTGCTCAGCTTAGTGCCCTTGGCAGTATACCTGGGTTAAATAACCTTGCCAGTTTAAGCAGTTTAGGTAATATTGGTCAATTGGGTAATTTCTCATCGTTGGGAGGATTAGCGAATATACCTACAGCTGCATCGGCAAATCCTTCGTCAAGCGGACTGGGCAATGCATCGACGGCAGCACAAGCGGCCGCATTCCAAGCATTTCAGCAGCAACTTCTTCGAGGTATGCTTAAATTATTTTATATACGATTGATATTTACATTTAAATATTTTATATTAATAAACTACAGCTTTGGGCCAAGGGCTAGCGGCCAATCCACAACATATGATGCAGTTCACACCACTTCTTTACTCATACCAAATGGCAATGGCTCAAGCGGCACAAGTTGCAGGTAAAGCTTTGCAATAAATGTAAAATCAAATAATAGAAAAAAATTGATAATGTGTTTTATGTACTTTACTTATTTTATATATCTTACTAATAATAATTCAATTTATTAGCTTTCACAAACAAGAAGAATTCGTCTTCCTCATCCTCGAAGGGCCAATCATCTAATTTGGCTGACATTCAACGTGCTGCCGAGCTTCAGAGGCAATATTTAATGGAAATGATACCACCTCCACAGGCTCCAGGATCCGGTAACAATCGTCAAAATAACTGGAAAACATAAATATTAAATAATATCCGAAATACTATTTTAAATCTTTCTAAAAGTAAATCAACATATTGACTATTAAAGCTCCATAAATTGATGAAACGGAATTAGTCCTGTACTAGTGTTACTGGTGGACATTTTAAAGGAGCATAAGTTTTTTTATTTGAAATAAGTTTTTATTTTATTTTTATTTTGTCCACATTTTAGTTAAAACTATGTAGTTTCTGCTAGGACCATACATATAGTGTTCTGATTTGGTATTTCTTATAAATAGTTACTGATTTAATTTATATTTATTAAAAGAATTTGGAGTTGATTAGCAAATACAAAATTAAAGAAATGTAAGGTGAATAAATGAAACGAACGACGCTCAATACATGATTATAAAAATAAATATTGTATTTACTATTCCATCTTTAAAATAAAAATAATACATAACATACATAAATTTTTGTCAAACATTTTGAATAGCACAATCACAATTATTCATTGTTCAGCTTTAAGTTGAAACCAATGAAATTAAAACTTAAATTTAAAATTTACACTCTTTCTATTTATATCTCAAATTTCTATTAATTGATCTGACTCAGTGTTAATATATCAAAAACAAAATTTCATATGGGATATGTGTATCAATATTTTTTTAAAGATTTTTTATTTAATAATATACAGTGTCTAAATCGTCTAGTAAAATTTTATTTTTATTTTTCAAAGTTCAGTTCATTGAAATAAAAATTTCTAATATCGTAATAATGGCGAAAATGTGCATTAAAGCGCAATGCTATGGAATCGGTAGAATATAAATTGTAAAAGTAAGTTGCGATATACATAAATCAATGTAAATTTCAGCAAATTCAGTGTTTCTCGAATAAAATAACAATTTTCAAATATATCAGAACTGCGTCCAAAAAAAAAATATATATATTTTAAGTTTTATGTTGTAATGTTGCATGTAACTATGATCTTCAACTGGTCTTTGAAAATTCTAATCCGATATGTGGAAATTGGGTAGAGTGATCCCGATGCTCGTTTTCGTGGATCACCGCACTTCGGTTAATTTTAAAAAAGCTAACTGGTCCAGCTTCACGGAATTTACCGAGAACATCTTCAGTGTTCTCCTTACCCCTACCACGTCATCAATGGTGAACAAGTCATCCGCCGTATAGTCGTGTTTGCTACCGCCCGCTTCATTCCGGCAGGCTGATTGCGGAAATCCGCTCTAACTTTGCGGCGGTACTACCATCAAGGCACGAGTCATTACGCCTTGCCAATACCGAAGATCCCCTCATCAGGGAACTAAATTTTGAGATTCGGCGACAGGTAAACCAATACAAGCGGAACAAGTGAGAGCAAAACTTAAGGTCCTGCAATCTCTCCTCGGGGACAACGAAGTTTTGGGCCACCGTCAAATCATTGTCTAACCCGACGAGACGATGATTTGGTGGAAGTTTGTTTCGGTGATCACGCAAATTTCGAAACGGCGCGGCGCTTGATTTCTCCAGGGAAGAGGTTCAGAAGGTTATCAGAAATTGGAAAGACCCCAAATCCATCGTCCCAACAAAATAAACATGGTGATGCTAAAACATTCGGGTCCAGGGGGAACATACTATCTCACCAATATCCTCAATTCGGCTTTGATCACTCTATACTCGGTACGTGAGAACTGGGCAGATAGAGTGCTCTCGCTACTAAAGCAGGGGAAACCTTCCAAGAAAGGAGAGTCTTATCGGCCGATATCTCTCCGTTCGCCAGTAACGAAGACTATTGTGGCCTTGCTGCTTCCGTCATTCACACACCATTTGAGTCTATCAACGCATCAGCAAGGCTTCCGGAACGGGCACAGCACCACAACCGCACTGATAACCATAAAAACCTGAATAGCCCATCGCCTTAACCAAATCCGACCCTGCGTACGAACTTTCTTGATAGCACAGGACCTGTCAAAAGTTATCGGATATTAAGGAATCCTCAATACCGCCGGTGTTGAAGAGGTGGATTAGAACTACCTGAGTGGCCGGAAATCATCGGTAGTCTTCCAAACTTCGTGAAGTTAAACGGCAGCAGGATGGTGTCCTCTCATCATGGCTGTTTAATATCTACATTTCGAAGTTTTCTCTACCACTAGAGGGAGTCTCCTTGATCTGATATGCCGGTGATTGTTCGATAAACTGATATCTCGCCGACCTTTTGCACTTCTTACCTGCCCGACACTTACAACTAAAATACATACAACTGTAACTGTCACTGAAGTACGGAGCCGCAACAGAATCTTCAAATCGTTAGTCGACAGCAGCAGGCAATTAGCCGGCCCGTCAGCGGAACTGTTTGACACGATGGTGTACCGACAGACTTTAAACGCCATTCACCAAGACTCGGTTAACACCATTTTTAACTTTGTCCTGTGAATGACGTTTTTGGATTCCAAGCGGTCTGGATATTGTATTCGACTTAATTCCTACCTAACCAATCTAGATCCTGACATAACCTAAATTCACTCATCTAATAAGCCTCCCTTTTTGGTCCGCACCCGTCGAAACAGCACGTTTCCCATGTCTCCCGTTATATGGGCTCGATAACTTAGACTAGTTTTGCCTGCCCTCAGGCGGGGTTTAATAAGTCGCTACAACAACAACATCTCGCTGCTAAAACTGGGAAAGCCACCATCAATGCAGAGCTATATCGATCGATATCCCTCCTTTCTCCAGTAGTGAATTGAGGCCTTGCTGCTCCCATCTTTCATGAGGCTGGTAGCACATCAGCATGGCTTCCGAAAGGTGCACATTACGAATCTGTTCCATACGATGATGTCTCCTCCCCGCTGCTGCTTAATTTTAACATAACTCTCTACTACCAGAGAGACTTCCCGGGTGACTGCTTGATATTGACATCAGGCCAGAATAAGGAATATCTTTAGATTGGTTTTGTTCAGTTGATTCTCCGACAGGGTGAAAAGTTGATGAATATTGGAACGAGTTCCCGTCGTCCCTTGTCAAATTTGGTTTTGAGACAAACCGGTTTCGGCGTTCTGCCATCTTCAGTGTCGTTGATCGTTCTGTGTTGAATATCCTTAGTTGGAAGGCACGATAATTACATCCCGAGAGATCCTTGCCTACGCTCTTCATTAGCGGGACGAAGGAATACCGGCTTGAACTGGATTCGAAAGTCAATGTTGCCGAAATTCCGCCAATAAATAACGTCAAGTTCGTCGAAGTTACATTCGGCGACCTGCATCGGCATAGATAGATTTCTGATACTGTACCCATGAGAAATTTCAAAAAATCGGATTCGCAGCTATACAGGCAGATAATGGAATAGTTACTTACTGTATCTTTAATACCGCCAAAACCTACCTAATTTCATCTACCAGATAGGACGGACCACTGCATAACTTTCACTGATTTTAGAAAAGACTTTGAGGTAGTTTTCGACTTCAATCCTACCTGTCAAGACTCAGACATAAGCCCATTGTGATACCGCTGTAAGGTTTCTATCACCTTCTCAAATGCGCCAATCATTTATATACTCGAAATTGGCGCTTAGTAACTGCTGAGTCGATTTTCGGCTGAGCTCCTCTTCCTTTTTGTGTTGTGGAGAACCAGTCTAAAAGAATTATTTTATTTGTCGTTTTTTAGAGACGGTCATTTTTAGAATTTCTAAGATTCTGTTTTGATTACTTTTAGATTTTATCAGTTGCTGTCTAAGATTATACTGAAATATTTGATTTACGTAGAGAGAGTAATTTCTATGCCTTTTGGTGATAGTGGCTTAAAAGGGAGTTGTTGGTCTCATCTGGTAAAACGGTCGGCCCTATAGTCAACCCATGAGATCTTAGCATCAAGAGCTCATTTGACGCTGATCTTCTGCTCCTCCGTCAGTTCTGCGACAAGTATGGGACTAGAAATCTCTAAATATTTTAGAGCGGTTCCTGATGTAGATCTTAATGGGTTTGGAACAGCTGGACCACTGACTTAAGAGATTTTCCCTTGCTACTACATACGTGGTAGCAGATTTCGTAGGATTTGACTTTGATACTGAGCTCGATATAGGAAGATAATTAAAACAGTGCTGCACTTGATTAATGCCGCCATTTTATTAAGTTAATGAAAGCATACGAAGAGGGCTACCTCAGCTCAGTTGTTAAAAGGGATCTGGTTTTATCTAGTGGCTCCAATTTGGGACAAAAAGTGAAAAAGAACAAATGATTGGGTTGCTATTGTTGCTAAAAGTATTACGTTATAGTATTAGCTTTGATAAGTGTTATTATAAGTAATCAGTTATTTATTTAGTTTTATTGCAGCAGAATAAACCTTGTGTTCTGATACGAATAAATATGTCAAAATAAATTTACCAAATTTACTGCACAACTTCTTTATTGTAAATTAAACAAAACTTACAATTAGCAAATTGAATTAGAGTGGTCTGTGACTTTGCAAAGAAATTTATCTACTTTTTTTTTGGTAACACACCGTCTGCATATACTTGCAGCCCATAGCAAACGAGCTATTTTCCTATTCTCCAAATTTTAAAGGATTTATTTAAAATCATTTTACACACTTTCTTTCTGTTCTTTATTCAGATTTTCGAATGATACAAAAATTTTAAAGAGTCTGCGAATTCGTGCATTTTTGCAAGAAGGATTTTCAAACACTTAGTCGGTTTTCTGGTTTCCTGTAGTAAGACACCCCAGTATTGAGTAACGCCAATTGATACCATATTATGTACATAGGCATAGATTTATGATTACTTATTTAATACATTCATTTAATAATTCGAACAAAATCACTGAGCGCACTCGGAAATCCACCTAGATTGATCGTGTAAATATTTCTTACGACACTCCATATCATCTGCTGGACGATTATGAGGTTGCCAAATAGGTTCTCCTACGAAATAACGTTTCGCCTTGATGTAGTTCTGGAAGATGGTTTTAGATTTCATACATACATATACATATATATAATAAAAAAAATGTATATTCAAAATCATAAGGTGTTTTTCCTATTCGAAAACACAATGCAAAAAAGTTGAACCTGAACATCAAGTTTATCATATCTTCGTATCATATTCGGAACATCTACATATTTTGTAAATTTTAGAAATACTAAAAATATAATTATTCTTTATAAATAACGAAAAAGTAAGATGATTTTGGGAATTAATATGCCTGGTAAGGCATATCTTTAAAGCGGAATAGGAACACCTTTTGAGAAAATCTCATTACCTTCATGTCCAATGTAAAACGGTGATATATTCCCGCTGGTATTATTATTAAATCATGCTTTTCAACTTCAATTCGAATCCATTTGTCCGCTTCACTGGAATATTAAAAAGCTTTTAAACTCATTTAAATACTAAAAACATATATTACATATAAATAAGAGAATATGCATATTGTATTTTTTCGACAATCATATGATTATATTTCTCTAGGAAAAACAAAGAACTGTTAGGATAAAATTGAATTATACATAACATTTGATCGAACTCGGTGCAAATTTTTTAAATATTCAATGATTTTATTATTTAGCAAATTATTTTTTAAATTTATGGTTCATCTTGCAAAAACCTATTTAATACGTAGAAATGTGTGTGCGACCGTAATAGTCAAGTCATGGTTTGAGTACATGTTCTATCAACATCCAAAATTATAGAAAATAAATTTTTCTAATTCCGGTCGCCCATCGGCATGGAATGTCAAGCCCTCCGAGTGTGTATTTCTGACTTGAAATAAAAGCTCCTCATAGAGGTGGCTTAGAATAAAATATGGGTCCCGCCATTTGTTGATAAAAGTATCAAGATGCAAAACCACAAACTGGGGGAGGAGCTCAGCCGAAAATTGTATGAGTAGTTACAAAGCGGAAAATTTATATATAATGTGTGCAAAAATTCTTCATTCTTCTAGGAATTTGAAAAATTTAACAAACTACATATTTCTGTGGTTTCATGAAGTCCCCAAAAGATCGCTTGAGAAATATCTTCAGTTGGGGTGAGTGAGAGATACTGATATTATTACTTGACTTACTCTCTGACATCGAAATATCCCGAACCATCCAATACCAATCGAATTTCTTCATCCGTGTGTAAATGCTCAGAGTAGAATATTTTGAGCTTACCTTCAAAATCAGGTAAAGTGTCCTTAGAGATAGTTATCTGTACAAAGTAAAGAGAAAAAATTATATTTAATAAAATTTGATAGGTACAAAAGAATATTTCGGGATTTTTAATTATTAATAATTAACGATGGAGTAGTTAATTAGTTATTAAAATTATAATAAAACTAGTTGAAACAACAATCTTGACTTATAAATTTACAGCCGTTTTAAAATCTTGTGAAGACATCCTATGCATTTCTAGTTAATATTCAATCTATGGGTACATCGTTTTCTTGCGAACTCCAAATATCAAGGAGAGCTTGACATAGCAGCCAATATCAAAACAATTCCATATTTGAAACGATCATGACGAAAAACAGCGATTACATTTTAAAATAGCCCTAGTTTATATCCAATTAACTTGCATATACACTTTAGAAATAAGTACAATAACAAATCTTTTTTGTACTTGGTCCACATTTCCAGCTACAATGCTATACTCAATTCTATCAAAGAAGACTTTTTCGGCGAATATGCCTATAGTACCGCAATCCGGCATAAGAGAATTCATCAAGCTGCATAACTTTGCAGACCAAAGAAGTCGTAACCGAATCGATTAGTTGTGATAGACGGAAGACATATCTCAAGTTTTCTACGTATAGGGTACGCTTCGAGTTCGTTAACGAGCACAAGGAAGGTTCGGAGTCGAAAAGCTGTAATCAGGCAATCAAATGGTTTTGGATACCACTCATCAACAAGCCGGTACAAGAGGAATTTGAGGCGGTATTCAAGCTTCTACGAACAGCATTTGGTTTTTAACTAAATCAGCTAGAAGGGCTGCTATGATGAGGATTGTCGTACCGCAGTGAAAAAGATATTGTTAAATTATATGAGAATCTGCGGCTACATACAGAAAGTTTCAAGACCAGAACCGTACCGGTCCGTACTCATGTAGGACCCAAAGAGGTCGACTAATGTCCAGATAAAATTGAGCCCGCTTAATTTCACCGAAAGTGAAACATCCGAAGATGGTCAATCTGGATGCAATAAAAGACACCGTTAATGAAGTCCAAATAGCCATTGTCCGCCTAAAAAGCAAAAAAGTGACGGAATACGAAGGTTCATCGTCTCCGCCATATGGAGCAGAAATGTGGATGATGACGCCATGTGCTGAAGTGAATTTTGACCGAGTTCCTCCTTCAATTTGTATTGCGCGTATTGATTCTTTTCCAACAAATGATAGACCTTCGGTTTATTCAAAGCCGATGGATTTCTATGAGAAGCTTTTATTTTATGCCAGAAATACACTCGGATTTTGGTCTGGCCCACTCGGCTATGGCGACCGTCGATATAGGCACAGTTTAGCTAATTAAGAGACAGAGGCTATGCTGCCTAGGGTAAAAGCACTCGAGCCTTGAAAATATTTAATGCAGTGAATGCAGAAGAAGAGCTGACCTCCACTTCATTGAAGAGAGGTGGAGGAGAACTTATTATTATAATCACTAAAGGATTATTTAGCTAACGGTATATAAAAATACATAGGGGCATATTTACAGTTCTTAGTTAGAACCACTTTTGATATTAAAAAGATTTTTAAGTGCTTAGCGTCACGTACCGAAAGCTAAAGGAGGCACATCAAACTTCGATTACTCGCGCGTTCATTCAGTGTTCATTTAGTGTACTCTGAATTTGTTCGAGAAAACTCAAAATATGAAACGCAAATTTTAAGCAAGTCCTTACTTTTTCAGTTTGTATTTGATGGCATTTTTTTACACCTAATGGCATTATTTCATAACTTACCTCATCTTCATAAGTGTAATTCCGGGTTTCACGTATTTCCTTCAGTAATGCATCTTTTTGATAATTGTCCGCGTCTATCTGAAAGTAATGGAAAAATTCATTTATAAAAATTCATTTATAAAATTCATGTATAAAAAAATGTTTATTTTTTATTTTTTATAAATATTAAGACCAAAGAAAATTGATCATTCGCATTGTATATTTTAGGGAGCTCGGCCAAGAGTGGGTAGGAGGTGAGAGTAAAGCTTCGGATAAAACCATTAGTTATTAAAAGTTAATAATTTATAATTAATTATTTTTTAACTGTTGCTATATATTCATCAAGTCATGTGATATATACTATTTATTATATATTATATTTATTATATATTATATGTTAGATATTAATTTGAAATAAAATATTTGTAATAAATATGTACATATATAGCAGAAAACGAAAAACGTCATTTATTGGCAATCCCTTAGGAGCAGCACTTCACGTTAGATGTTCGTAACGAAGATAATTTGCAGTTATACAAGTCTGACGTTAGTCATTTAAATAGCGGTGTCTATAAGAGCATGTGTGATTTAAGTACAAACCACCTCTTTGTCGATTTTAAAGCTGTCTTCGACAGTACGAAAAAGAGCTGTATGCCGATGATATTGATATTGTGGCGAAAATGCGAAGCGAATGACAGATGAAAGAGAGGAGCCGACAACTGGCACGTTCTAGAGCGTAAATGAGGCGATTATCGTAAACGACGATTATCGTAAACGAGGCGATTATCGTAAACGACGCGATTATTCCAGGGGTTTCGTTTTTCAAGCAGCAAACAAGTATATAAGGACGACATACGACTGCAAAAGTAATCAGTTGTGAATTAAACTCGTGGAGATTACATTACAGTAAAGTAATAAAAACAGTACATTGTGAAAGTTGTATACAAGTGATTGTAAAAAGTAACGTAAATTGTAATTGAATTGTGAATTACCGATTAATTAAAAGGACATTAATTAAGTCTTTATAAATAAAGAGACTGCAAATTAAGTTGGCGATTTTATTTAACAATCCAGAGGTCGTACCCGAAAGATTAAGGAAATCATCGAGATTAATCAGCAAAATCGTAACAATTGGTGTCAGAAGTGGGATTGTTAAATAAATTTCAAAGGATAATTATTGAAAAATGGTGAAGATTCAAGATTTGACGATACCTCCTCTCAAGAAGGAGTCCTTGGGCTGTGTACTTAATATCGCCGCTTTGTTCCGAATTTCGCCAGTGTAGCTCACAGTCTCCATGAACTCACAAGGAAAAATAGATCTTTCGAGTGGAAAATTGAACAAGAGGAGGCTTTCCAAGCTTTAAAAGAACGACTATGCACTGCACCTATGCTAGTGTACCCGGTTCCAGGTACAACATTTATTCTGGACACAGATGCTAGTGGTTATGGCATAGGAGGGGTACTTTCGCAAGTGATTGATGGGCAGGAGAAGATAGTTGCCTACTATAGCCGGTCTATTGGGAAACCAGAGCAGAACTACTGCGTAACGCGGTGAGAACTATTAGCGTTGGTGGATTGCATTAAACACTTCCACAAATATCTGTATGGTCAACATTTCCGCGTTAGAACGGATCATGCAGCGCTGAAGTGGCTACTACAGTTCAAGAATCCCGAAGGGCAGCTTGCACGGTGGATTGAGAGGCTGCAAAGTTATGACTTCACCATCGAGCACCGCAAGGGTAATACGCACGGAAATGCTGACGCTGTGTCCCGTCGACCATGTAGTTTGGAATGTAAGCACTGCTCAAAAGCCGAGGGTAAGGAAGACATAATAGACGTCCGGCTAATGACAGTTACATCAGCAGAAGAGTGGGAGGCAAGTCATTTAAGGAAATGTCAGCAAGAAGATCCGGACTTGGAATTGGTAATGCACGGATTGGAGGTGAACAGACGGCCAGGTAAAGAAAAAATGCCAGCGGAAAGTCCCATCGCGAAAGCATACTGGGCACAATGGAACACTTTAGAATTGATATCTGGTTGTTTGCATAGAGTATGGGAAAGTGAAGATGGCCAGTGCTCTCGGAAGCTTATAGTAGTTCCGAGGTTAAGAATTCCGGATGTTCTTAAGGAATTCCATAATGGTCCTAGTGGAGGGCACCTAGGCATTACAAAAACGCTGGAGAAGATCAAGCAGCGGTTCTATTGGGTTGGCTGTCGTCAATCGGTCGCTGAGTGGATTGCTAATTGCACGGAGTGCATTGCAGCGAAAGGGCCAAAGTCACGAAGTCATGGGCAGATGAAGCAGTATAACTCAGGTGCACCATTTGAGCGGGTGGCCATGGATGTAGCCGGTCCATTCCCTATGAGCAGACAAGGAAACAAATACGTTCTTGTGGTTATGGACTACTTTAGTAAATGGCCTGAGGTCTACCCAATTCCAAACCAGGAAGCGAAAACAGTTGCGGATGCATTCACTCACAATTGGGTTACCAGATACGGTGCGCCTATAGAATTGCACTCAGACCAAGGAAGAAACTTTGAATCGGCGGTGTTCCATGAGATGTGCCAGATACTTGGTATTCGCAAAACCCGAATGACAGCCCTGCATCCTCAATCAGATGGCATGGTAGAGCAATTCAACCGGACTCTGGAAGAGCACTTGCGGAAAGTAGTGGACAAGAATCAAGATGATTGGGATGTACACATACCGCTTTTCCTGATGGGATATCGGTCCGCAGTGCATGAAACAACAGGTCAAACACCTGCCAGGATACTGTTTGGTACCGAACTTCGGTTGCCCAGCGATTTAAAATTTGGAATAACTGGTGATGCGAGAAGAATTGGGAAGGAAGCGTCTACTGTTCTCGAGGAAGAGTTAAGAGAGATACATGCTCTTGTGAGGCAGCGAACTCAAATTATGAGTGACAAAATGAAGGCTAGGTATGACAAGGCGATGAACTCCGAAGGCTTCCAAAATGGAGATTTGGTGTTGCTCTACAATCCACAACGGAAGAGAAGTTTGTCCCCAAACCTTCAATGCAATTGGGAAGGCCCATACAAGATAATCAAACGACTAAACGACGTAGTGTATCGAATACAAACTGTGGGGAGGCCGAGAAATAAGATGGAAGTGGTCCACCTAGAGAGGCTTGCTGCGTTTGGAACAGCGAATGTGTCTGATCGGGACCATCAGACTTAGGTGGAGGGCAGTGTGGCGAAAATGCGAAGCGAATGACAGATGAAAGAGAGGAGCCGACAACTGGCACGTTCTAGAGCGTAAATGAGGCGATTATCGTAAACGACGATTATCGTAAAAGAGGCGATTATCGTAAACGACGCGATTATTCCAGGGGTTTCGTTTTTCAAACAGCAAACAAGAATATAAGGACGACATACGACTGCAAAAGTAATCAGTTGTGAATTAAACTCGTGGAGATTACATTACAGTAAAGTAATAAAAACAGTACATTGTGAAAGTTGTATACAAGTGATTGTAAAAAGTAACGTAAATTGTAATTGAATTGTGAATTACCGATTAATTAAAAGGACATTAATTAAGTCTTTATAAATAAAGAGACTGCAAATTAAGTTGGCGATTTTATTTAACAATCCAGAGGTCGTACCCGAAAGATTAAGGAAATCATCGAGGTTAATCAGCAAAATCGTAACAATATCATTGGCCTCAACAACTGCGTCGTATGTTCTGCTTACTCCAGACTGAATAAGGAAGCGCGGTGAATTGGTATGGTAGTATGGTAGTGAATATAAGTATATCTTGTCATGAAACAAACAGTCATAGCATTCGCGACTCGGCTGCGAAGTCACTGTTGACAGTCATAATTTTGAAGATTAACATCAACAACAATGTCAGTCTGGAAAACCAACGCAGAATTGCTCTTTGGACTGAGTAGACAATTAAAAAGTAAAGTCCAACATGAGGTGGAAAAACAAAAGAGAAACTGTGATAAAACTTAAAATAATTTTTTTATACACAGATAAAAAACTAATTGATTCCTTTTGTTGTTTTGATCTTCCGACAAGGTGGTAAGTTGTTTTAAAATGGAACGACGGAAAATCGTTCCATTTTAAAACAAAAAACTAATTGTTTTACACGGATTATGCCTCCTTTTATGAGATTTTATTGAAACTAATTAAGCTAGAAATTTGAAACTCGATTATTAGGTGAGTAAATTTTAGTTTCTAATGTGTATTTAATGTATTAAAAGTTTTCAAACATTTTTAAGAATAAAATTCTACAAAATTAAAAAAAAATGATTGCCTTTTATTTTGGAGCAATTTACGAATCAGTCACAGTTATGATTTTTTGACAACTGTCAGTTTCAAAATATTTTATAAATTTTTCGTAAAAAAAGCCCTTAAAAATTGTTTTTAAATTAGATTTCATGAAAAAATACTTTATATTAATTCTTGTGAGTATTTTTTACTTTTCTTGAAACATTTGTTTATTATCAAGGGTCAAGTTACTAGGGAAGCGAATTCAACTTTTTTCATTCACCGAACACCGAGGTTGTCAAGATTATTTTTTTTCAAGTTTATGTTTTGTTTGCTTGAAATTCCTTTGAATTTTTATTTTTTAATAAGAAAATCTTGAGAATTAAGATTTTGTGATTGTAATTTGTGAGAAAAAAGTGACAGACAGGCAACAGGGAGTCGGTGCAGGAATTTTCAGTGATTTTGACAATTAAAACTCAAAAGTCAAAAAAAAAAAAACAGGGGAATTGTTGTATTTGTTCGCCTGTTTACCTTTATAAATTTATTTATATATTAATATTTTTTACTTTGGCAAATTTTAAATTTATTTTTTAATAAATGAATCTGGTAGAACAAATATAAAGCAGCATTTGAAAAATCCATTTATGTCTATATCTAATAAATCTAAAAAAAATATTTGAGAGGAACTACATTCTTTTTTCGATAATGGATACAACTTTTTTTGAGCTCCACATTCAATTTTCAATAAAATTAAGAATTTATAAATATATAAAAAAAGTACGCCACACTGAAAAAAATAAAATAAAAAACGAAAAGTGCTCGCGTAAGGTAAATATTTTTCTCATAATAACATTTTTATTTTATTTTATATGAATGCTCCTGTTGCGTTTCAGTCCAAAAAAAACAACACACGATTATAACAACGGGTCTTATTGTCTTAAAACCAGAATAAGTCAATCAGTTGTCAAACGTGTTGCAAATCTGTAGAACATATAAAACGTCTTTTATGTTTTCATATGAAATACTTGACATTCTGTGTTGAATATTTCAAATGAAATTCTATGCATTTAATTTGTGATTAGACGAATGTTCCCAATATATTGCGCATGAAGAAAAACATTAGCTCTTACATACATACATACATATGTGTATATGAATAAAAGTACTCTCGTGTGTGTGGATATGTATGTGTAACTCATCAAAGTTCAGATTTGCTTTTAAAAACAAATGATTTTATTTTTCTCAGTAGGATTGCGATTTTGATTGTCAAATCTCATAAAAATTCTGTCATTTTAACCAAAGAAGTTTCCATATTCTTTGTTGTCCTATTGCTAACATTTGTTAATCGATTCGTGAAATACATACATATGTACAAATACACGAGTTACCATTCTTTTTAGCACTCTAGAACATAATTACTTTGGTCTGCTTTTATACTTCAATGCACTTACGTGAAAATATTCAACTCCCGTTTTTTTGTATAAATCTTCCATTGACACATTCTCAGAAGGAACTTTTTTATGATCCAATCGTGGATCGGTTTGTTCGTTATCCATGTACCAGACTCTAACCATCTTGAAATATCACGCAGGAACAACTTGATTTTGTTTATTTTGCGTTACACCACTAATCAGTAAAATCTTGTTATCAACTGTGTGCACAAGCGATGAATATTATTGCTTTAAGCAAATTTAAAACTACATGCGATATATGTATATATGTATATACGTACATACGATACATACATACATAGAAATATATATTTACATATGTATGTATGTATGTTACGTATGTAACATGTTAGTACAGTATCGCCCAGTTAATTGGAATTTAAATATAATCGTATATACATATACATATTGTTACGATCTTGCTGATTAACCTCGATGATTTCCTTAATCTTTCGGGTACGACCTCTGGATTGTTAAATTAAATCGCCAACTTAATTTGCAGTCTCTTTATTTATAAAGTCTTAATTAATGTCCTTTTAATTATTCGGTAATTCACAATTCAATTACAATTTACGTTACTATTTACAATCACTTGTATACAACTTTCACAATGTACTGTTTTTATTACTTTACTGTAATGTAATCTCCACGAGTTTAATTCACAACTGATTCACGACTGATTGCTGACTGACTCTCTGCAGTCGTGTGTCGCCCTTATATACAACTCCCGGTTGCTCACAACCAACCGTCTAGAATAATCGAATCTCTCTCTTTACGAATGTTCTCGAATTCGCTTTAGAACATGCCAGCATCGGCTCCTCTCTTTCATCTGTCATTCGCTTCGCATTTTCGCCACACTGCCCTCCACCTAAGTCTGATCGTCCCGATCAGACACATTCGCTGTTCCAAACGCAGCAAGCCTCTCTAGGTGGACCACTTTCATCTTGCTTCCTGGTCTCGCAACATTCTGGACTCGATACACTGCGTCATTTAGCCGTTTGATTACCTTATATGGACCATCCCAAACGCATTAAAGTTTTGGGGACAAACCCCTCTTCCGTTGTGGACTGCACAGCAACACCAAATCTCCACTTTGGAAGCCTTCAGAGTTCATCGCTTTGGCATACCTGGCCTTCAATTTGTAATGGCTTCGTGATTTTGGCCCTTTAGTTGCACTGCACTTCTCGCAGTTAGCAACCCACTCAGCAATCGATTGACGACTACCAACCCAATAGAAGCTCTGTTTGATCTTCTCCAGCATTTTCTTAATGCCTGGATGCTCTCCACTAGGACCATAGTGGAATTCCTTAAGAATATCCAGAATTCTTAACCTCGGAACTACTATTAGCCTTCCAGAGCACTGACCATCTTCACTTTCCCATACTCTATGCAAACAGCCAAATATCAATTCTAAACTGTTCCATTGTGCCCAGTATGCTTTCGCGATGGGACTTTCCGCTGCCATTTGTTCTTTACTTGGCCGTCTGTTCACCTCCAATCCGTGCATTACCAATTCCAAATCTGGGTCTTCCTGCTGACATTTTCTTAAATGGCTTGCCTCCCACTTTCCTGCTCGTGTAATTGTTATTCGCCGGACGTCTATTATTCCCTCAGCTTTTGAGCATGGTTTGCGTCGTCTTTCCTCTGTGTTGGAGCCCGACTGGCATTCGCGTGCGAAGTGACCTGCTTTTCCACAACTGAAGCACTTCCCAACCTGATTCTTGATACCAGAACGATTCATTCCTTCTATCGACTTCAGAGTTTTGAATATTTCAGTCCTCACATCTGGTGTTTCTCCCTCCAAATGCTTCGTTTTGAAGGTTGGCTTACATAGCTGTGCCGCTGTTTCGTGTCTCTGAGCATACGCAACAGTTTCAGCGAATGTTAACTTTGGATTCGCATAAGTCTCTCGCTTGGTGCACACGTCTCTAATTCCGCTGATGAACTTCTGAATTTTTACTCATTCGATATGCTCACGCGATGTGTTCCCAATGGCTAAATGAGCCAATCTCTCGATTTCAAAAGCATATTCCTGCAGAGATTCGTCATATTTTTGGTCACGCTGTTCCAGCTCCATCTGGTAAATTTGCCTCCTATGCTCGCAACCATAGCGCCTTTCCAGGGCTCGCATTACTGCGCCATAGTTATCCCTCTCATATTCGGGAATAGTCAGCAAAATATCCGCTGCAGGACCTTTCAACGTAACAAATAGCGCAGCGGATTTTTCCTCGATGGTCCAATTATTTAACTCAGCCGTCTTCTCGAACTGGATTTTGAAGATCTGTAATGGAGTTGTGCCGTCAAAGGATGGTGCTTCTACCCACGGGCCGTTCATCGATCTGGCTGGACGATTCAATTGCAAATCTCGGACACGTCGCTCGAGCTCGTTGATTTTGGTCTTAATTAGCTCCTCTATCTTATCTTGCCGCTCTTCGGTTCTGTCCTGCCTTTCCTTAAGTTCAGCATTGCCTTTCACCAAATTTTGCTGTATTTGTACGATTGTTCTTTCTAAGGATGATATCTGCTTCCACTGTTCAACCATTTTTGATGTAATGCTGGCATTCTGTGCATCCAGCTTCTGTGACAGCATGGCATTCCGTTCATCCAACTTTCGTGAGATGCTGGCGTTCATTGCAGACATGTTTTGTGAAACTGCAGCCAATAACATGTTTATTTCCATGCCTGTAGATGTGCTAGGAGCCTTTTCATAAATCCTAATTGATTGCTGCTCCTCTTCTTTGTCAATGTCCTTCAAGGATACCTCTTCGTCCTCGCGATGGAATTCGTACTGGTTCAAGTCGACGCCTTCGACTTCCATTGATTCTCACAGTCTCGATTGCAGCTCTGCCTTATTTCCTGTTGTAGATAATCCACGTTTTTCCAGTTCCCTCTTGAGAGGAGGTATCATCAAATCCTGAATCTTCACCATTTTTTTAATTATTATCCTCTGGAATTTATTTAACAATCCCACTTCTGACACCAATTGTTACGATCTTGCTGATTAACCTCGATGATTTCCTTAATCTTTCGGGTACGACCTCTGGATTGTTAAATAAAATCGCCAACTTAATTTGCAGTCTCTTTATTTATAAAGACTTAATTAATGTCCTTTTAATTATTCGGTAATTCACAATTCAATTACAATTTATGTTACTATTTACAATCACTAGTATACAACTTTCACAATGTACTGTTTTTATTACTTTACTGTAATGTAATCTCCACGAGTTTAATTCACAACTGATTCACGACTGATTGCTGACTGACTCTCTGCAGTCGTGTGTCGCCCTTATATACAACTCCCGGTTGCTCGCAACCAACCGTCTAGAATAATCGAATCTCTCTCTTTACGAATGTTCTTGAATTCGCTTTAGAACATGCCAGCATCGGCTCCTCTCTTTCATCTGTCATTCGCTTCGCATTTTCGCCACAATATGTATGTAATGGTTCCGGGTAATCAATAAAAAAATAGTTTAAATTTGAAAAAGTGCGTATACATATATTTTGAACATAAAAATTATATATATATATATTTGGTGTTTTGATTTTCACCGAAATTCTGGATTCGCATCCTCCTCCAATTTTTGGTTATGCGTCTTGACAATTTTACCAATAAATGAAAATACCTACCGTTTATTCTATACCACCTTCGAACGGTCGTTGGATTTTAATAAGGAGCTTCTATTTCATGTCAGAAATACATTCGGAGGGCTTGATATTCCCTGCCGGAAGGCAATCGCAATTAGAAAAAATAATTTTCTTCCAAGAATGTCCCTGTGTGCTAGAATCTATTGTACGTTTATTGAGAAGTAGAATGTTAGTCCTACTAACAAACCAAGACATTCTTTCACTATCTTTGATGAGGACTTAAGAAACTTTAGTGATTTCAAATTCGCTTGGCTATATGTATGTATATACGATATATATTTCGATTTGTAAGCACTTTCCTAGACAGAACCAGGAGGGGTGTCAACCTTACTCTTACCCAAGTCCTTTTTTAGTGGGGAAAGCAATATTAAGTGACGATTTTAAATTTATTTCAAATTTGCGAAAATCCGTTGTATTGGGCACAGACAATTTCGCTGTTTGTTGGTTTCTGTAAAGGTCTATGCTGACGTTGTCGTAAGGGCTGAATATACATATACCAGCTGTTCTTTGCACACTTTCCCATACGCTTCACTGCGTATTTCTTTTGTATTCTATCAAACCAATGCACCGTATGTTATAATCGGCATTACAACTGCCATGTGAAGGCCCTAACCCCTATTTGCGCCCCTCCATCCTCTTACAGATAAAAGTGCTTTAGCGGTCTTCTTTACCTTATCTTCTAAGTTCAATTTCTATAAGAGCTTACTGTCTAAAGTTCGTCTCAAGCTTGTTTTCTCTCCTACTGGTATTATATACATACATACATATATACATGTATACATATATCAAAGAAGTGGGAATAAAACACCACCAGAGGTGAACCTCTTTTTGACAGATCTGAATATTGTTAAAGCTTCCAATGTAGAAATTATGAATCTGTCCAGAACCATCTCTTCAATTCATTTCACTTCAAGAGTTTAATATTTGAGAGGACTTTTCAATTGCCTCCTTAGTTTAAGGTATCAGCTGCTGGCAAGATTGATTCTGTATTAGATTTCAAGGCGGACATTATTGTTGGTGTTAACGATGGTCCCTAAATAGACGAAACTATTTACTACTTCAAAGTTATGGCTGTCAACAGTTACGTGGGAGCCAAGACGCGTGTGCGCTGACTGTTTGTTTGATGACTCATTCACCACCAGACCCATTCGTCTCTCTGGAGAAAGCAGACCTAACAGTGCGGCTGTTGAGGCCGTTGGGATTAATATCGTCATTCGCCAGCAGTTATATACTTTTATTAAAGATTGAACTTTCTCTTTTAACTCTGCCGCTCATATTTTTTGCTCCAGAATTAAATTAAAGATGACACACGATAAGGAGTCACCTAGTCTGAAATCATATCAAAAGGCTCGGAGAGACCCTTCCCTATTCTGACTTAGCATAGTGAACATCTGACTAATTGTAGATTTTACAGGTCTTAAACCTTATTGATAAAATCCAGTCAGTTTGTTGACGCAGGGCTTTGATATTTCACACTGTGCGCTCGATAGGGTCTTATTCGCAAAGAAGCTGATATATGCTCTTTTTCAGTTCTTCACAACGTATATTAATAGCTTAGCGTTACACCATCGGTTTCCGTCTCTTTGCTAATCGCTTTGCATTGTGCTTCAGACGGGTGATTGATATTCGAAAATCGTAATAACCGGGTAATGGAGCGCCTTTTCCATCGTTATTAATTGAGAATTCTGGTTCAGTTTCTCCAGATGTTTCCATTAGTTCCAATTAAAATAGGTGTGGGCTCCAATAGTTTTTTCTTTATTATCATAACACAATCTCCTTAACTATTTTACTTTTCAACATGTCTATACAATGTGCAAACAATGATTGGAATTAGTGCAACTTGAGTTTTCCGGTGGTTTTAAATGAAAACAGGTTTTCGATGTATTTTCCTTTGAAAAATTTTGTATGGAGGCAAACTCTTACGCAGTGATATTGTCCAATCAAAAATATAAAACAGCTCTAGAATGAGACCTTTTGTTGACGACCATAGCCAATGCGTTAAGGGTTAGGATTTCAGCGCACATCCCTGGAATTCCCGGTCCTTGATGTCCTCCATTTCCAATTACACGACTTGTGCTCTTGCTATCTGAGAGCAATTATTAACGACATGTCATAAGGAAACTTTGAAACAGAATTTCAAGCTCCTTACGTACCATCCTTATTGGTTGATGCGATGAGGATTGCCGCATCACAGTAGAGAAAAGAAATACTGCCTATCTCGCAACTTTGGGAAAGAGATATAGACAATTGAAAAGCGAATTTGATAGGCAGGAAAAAAGATTAGACAAAATGAGTGAGTAAAAAGACCTTGAGAAGCTGTCCGACAGAAGTAGATCCGAAAATTTTTTGAATGTGAAACATCCGGAGGTGGCGAACCTTAATATGAAAATAATAATATGATTGGAGCCTAAAGGTGCTCTTGCTAATTCACATTTCAACTTAAAGCTTTAGAACCAAACAGATAAAGCACAATCTTCTATTATAGCGTACTGGCTTTGAAACTTCTTAATAATCATCAGTATCAAAACCAAAAATAATGCCAACCTTAAAATCCAAGACAGAATCACTCTTGTTAACAATTTCTACTTGCCTGGACTTAATCGGCGGATATAAAGTCCTATGTTGGTGAACAAAGGCTCTATAGGTCGCTCATCATTCCAGTCCTGCTGTATGGTGCAGGGAGGGTTCGAGGGAAAGGCTTTGATTCAGATTCGAAAGTATTTGATAGAGTACCTACTGGTAGATGCAGAGGAAGAGGAAGGCCTCCACTCCGTTCGAAATAACAGGTGGAAAGAACCTCACTCGATATTTCAAATTGGCGCCGATATGCGAAGAGAACAACTTTAAAATCTTACAAAGGTCAAACTCGGGTAGATATATAAATATCAATAAGTTAACAGAAAGTTTTTTCCATACATCAATACGCAACTATGAGAATATACCCTAATTATCAGTGCTTCCAGGTAAAAAATATATACATAGTTAATAATTTTGAAACTTTAAAATATTTTCTCATTCAAAAACATTATATAGCTATCTCAATTTTTCAATCTTTCAATTATCAAAATATTTTCTTTTCAAAACGCAAAAAGGCATATTCAGGAATGTCTTACTATAGCTCGATATTTGCTTACAAATGTGAATTTGTTACATTTAATCAAGTGCTAATGATATTGTGAAGATTGTTTACAACCAACGCGTTCAAAAATTGTGTAAAGAATTCGACATACTTTTTAATTAAAACCAAAAAAATTTCAGACGAGACGTACCTTTTTTTAATTTAATCTTAAATTAGCGAAATGATTATTACCGTAAAAACTATGACGCGTGAGAAATTCACAATTGAATTCGATTCACAAAAGACGGTAAGCGTATGTGTGTCTATATATGTACACTTATGAATATATTCTCAACCATGTTAAGTTTGTGGATTGGCAAAATCAAGAAGAAGAAAAATATGCAATGTGATCATACAAAACGAGAAATCTTCAGAACTTTAGTCTTCTTGGACTGAGTTTACATAGAGTGGCTTTTGTTGTCTATGGATGCTGTTTCCGTCGTTGCCCTCTCTACAAAGTAAGGGTTTCAGAGTTTTTCTTAGAGAGAGCGTGACGTTTTGAAATGCATACACTCTTACCAAAGGTGCCTAACAGCCTAAAATATTCATATAGAATGTTAAAATGTGCGGTCTTAGATCTTAATTTAATGATGCTACTTTCTTCTCGATAGAATACTCCTCATTTGTATCTTTTGTCTAAAAAAAATCATCCATTATGAAATAAGAAGAGCAGTTTTTGGTCGAATTTTAATCTTCAACAAAGCTATTTCTTATAAGAAAGATCCATAAATTCCATCCATATTAGATTTTAAGTCCAAATGTTGTTTAAAAATTAATTATCCTTTATATAGAGTATAGGTAGGTATCACAATGGCTCTGTTTCATTGCCTAAATGTGCTGACACCCGGCATCCACTTTAAACCAACTTAATCTAGTGCTTAGTATTTCCTGAAATATATGTACTGACTAAGTTTATTCCTCGTTAAGTTCTCCGGAAGAATTGAGTGAAAATAAAATAGATCTGACCATGGGCCGGTTGGAAAAGAAATTATTCTAGTGCGCATAAAGCAACATAGTTGCAAACACAAGAAAAAATAATTTTTTTTTAATAAGTTGAAAAAGTAACTAAAGTGTGGACTCACATCCGACTTTTTTTGTATAATTTTTACGAAGACAATGTTTCCCATGCGTCATTCTCTATTTCATATTTCTAGCGTTCTCCTCAATTTAGCTCAGTTATTCACGCTAGTTAAAGTAATCACCGGAAGTTTGTGCCAAATTCGGATGGCTTTATCACAGGTGTACCTCAAAAGAAAATTTTAAATTTTTTGTTTTTGTGAACGCTACTTCAACTAAGATTTCTTATGGTTTTGGGTTGGATTTTCGTTGGTTTCTTGATCAAATTTTGAAACTGATTGAACAACAGTCTCAATAATCGACGTTACCTTTATTGAAATTCTCATATTAATTGGCCTTATCATAATTTTGTTTCTCTTAAGTTTAACGACAAACAAACATTCATTTATTTATGTTTTAGGTATTTCAGTTGAAGGAAAAAATCTTTTCAGAACGTGGGCCGGACTATGTTGTAGAAGATCAAAAACTTATATATGGTGGTTTGTTCCGCAAAATATTCCGCTTTGGGGATTTTTTTAACTGTATCATTATATAGGTACGACACTCAAGGATGAGCAAAGCATTACTTCGTACAATATAGATGAAAAGAAGGCTGTAATGATAATACTTAAACGTGATTTCGAGAATTATATTCAAAAACCTGAAGAAGGTGATTTTTCAACAGGAATTAGTTCTCAAATACCTGATGGAGTTAATAATCATATAGATCATGACGCAATAATGGTGAACAACCAAGAAACATTGATTCAAAAATCAGAGGAACTAACCCTAGATGCTCAAATTCTTTCAAGAAATAGTGATAATGATTTAGATGAGGACAATAAGTCTGCAAATAGTACTGACAATGATGGAGCAACCAATGCTTGCTCCGCTAGAAGTAATACTAGTATATTATCTAATGTATCTGGCGTATTTACTTTTCCCAGAAGCAGTAATGGATCTGTAGGTTCTGAAATCAGTCACAGCACTTACTCAAGTGGTGATCTTGCTGGCGTTTTTTCAAATATTTCGTTACAATCGCTAGCTGAATCAAGTTTACCAAAAACTAAAGAGCACAACCACTCTATTGAGTCTATAGTAGAAATGGGGTTTAGTCGAGAAATCGTCGAACAAGCTATGACACTTAATTTTAACAATCCTGTGCGTGCAGTAGAATACCTAATTAGTAGACAGGCAAAGGGCTTGGACGATGATGGTAATTGAAAAAAGTCTCTGAAATTTCTGTAATTACTTCACTTTGCACGATTTCTCTTTCTCTTCTCAAAAATATTGTAGATGAACAAATGGCAACTGATGGTGACACTACAAAGGGAAAAACTGAGTCTGCAACTATAAGGAAAACTTGCTTTGTAGGCAGCAATGAATCAGAAGATAACAATGTTGAATCCATTCTGGGTCCTGTGGGAAGCAATACGAGTATAACTTCTAGTGGGTCTAGTTCATTTCGTCTTTCCGGAAGAAGTACTAGATCTGCTGATTCTGAAACTAGTCACAGTACATTTTCAAGTAGTGACCTTGTTGGAGTATTTTCAAATTCTTCATTACAATCAAGAGCCGATGCGAATATGCCCCTAAATGAAGATTACAATCGCGCTGTAGACTCTATGATTGAAATGGGTTTTAGTAGAGAAACGGTCGTTCGCGCTATGGCAGCTAGTTTTAATATCTTCGAACGTGCATTGGAATACTTAATTAGTGGAATGTCCGACAATTCAGATAGCATAAATACCAATACAATTACTGGTGACAACAATTATATCAATAACGAAGAAAGACGTTATACCAGCAACGATGAAGGCAGTGGTGATGGAGTAGCGAATTTGATCGGTAACAATGGAATTAATTTCGATCATAGAAATGAACACCAAAACGATGAGCAACGGTCTATAGAGGGTGACCATGCAATGTTACCTTATATTATTGGTCCTGACCGAGGAGGTAATTTTATCAGAATCTAAGGCTGAAATTTTATGACCACGGTATTCCGTATATCTTATAGCTGCTTTCGAAATGTTTCGTAATCAACCCCAGTTTCTACTGATTCGTTCCTTAATGTACCAGAATCCTGATGCGTTGCAAGAAGTGCTTCAACAGGTAATTTAAAAACATATTTTCTAAATATGAAATATCATTGCGCCGATTGCAGATTGGTCAAACCAATCCAGCTCTTTTGCAACTTATATCGGAAAATCAAGATACTTTTTTAAGCATGCTTAGTGAAAACATGGAAGAACAAACTAATACTGTTACAAATCGCGAAAACTCAAGTCGGATGACTGCGGGTAGACGTGCACAGCTTGCTGCTGCTGTTCGTGCTGCAGCTGGGGGAGATGGATTGCATATAAGATCAGCCGATACAGCCCCTGGTGCTGGAGGTGATGGATTGCTTGTACATCAGCGTCCTGGTGAAAGCGGTGATGCAGGTGCCGATACAATACCTCATAGCATTACGTTACCTCAACTAAATAGAGTCGCAGAGCGGCGCGCTGCCGCTGTAAATGCCTTTTTGAGAGAAAGAGCTGCAGCTGCAGCGACGGTGGCTGCATTGACTGCAGATGCTTCTATCACAATTCAAAGCGAAACGGATGAAAATCAAAGCGATATTACTGTCACATGCATAGATTCCAACGTTCCTTTAAATGACTCAGATCCTTCAGAGGGCTCTGCAGATGTCACTGGTGATATACCTTTTCTAACAGCTCAGGATGAGGAAGCGATTCGGCGTGTAAGTTTTAAGTGCTATACATATTAAGAGTTCACCGTCTCCAAAAGCACCATTGTAAATTAAGCGATCAATTTTGGTAAAGTTTATAAGTTTTAATTGATTTTTTTATTTGCAGTTAAAAGCTCTTGGTTATGAAGAAACCGTAGTACTAAATGCATATCTTGCTTGTGAAAAGGATGAACAATCGGCAGCAAATTTTTTGATATCGTCATCGTTCGGAAATTAGGAAGAAGTTTAATAATTAAGTTTAGTCTTCTTAATACAAAGCTTTGTTAACATAATTTTGAGGTCTCCAATTTATTAGAATCTCACAACAAAATATAATTTGTTAATTGTTGATAAATCCATTACACATATCAATTATATAGTTAAACTTAATATATTGCATTCACAAATTCGTTTTAATTCTTCTTCTTCTTCTTTGGTGTAAACATCGCTTAAGCCGGATAAACAATAGCGCGCCACTCGTTCCTCCTCTTCGATGTTTGGTGCCAGTTGGAACTACCAAGTGAAACTAGGTCGCTCTGGAACGAAGTGGGGGTCTTCCTTTTCCTCTGCTTCCACCAGCGGATTCTCCATCGAATACTTTCAAAGCTGGAGTGCCGATGTCTCTTAATTCCTTCAACTATGTCAATGTCACCATATAACTCATACAATTCACTTATCTTCCGTTCGCGGTATTCGCTGTTGCCAACGCGCAAAGGACCATAAATCTTCTGCAAAGGTCGACTCTCGAAAACTCCCTAAGCCTTCTAATCGGACGTCTACATCGTCCAATCGGTTTTGGTTTGTTCCGGTGCTTCAGGTACTATCCGGTCAGTTTACATGACCGTATAAGGTTTGCATGGATATCAAATTCGATGAAAAAGCGGTGTGTATAAATATTTTTTCTCTGTGGTCTTCTCCAAGATTTGCCGCATGTAGAATATTTGGTCAATGTTGGATTTACCAGGTCTCAAGCCACACTGATAATGTACTAAATAGGACCTTATATGCGATATTGAGCGGGCTTATTCCACGATAAATGACGCAGACCGTGGAATCCAAATTCTTTGAATTGGGCAGAATTTATTTCGGTTCTATTCGTCGGGCATGCATTCATCTGACCATATTATGTAAAGAAGTTGATGCATGCACGCCGCTTTGTTATTTTTAAGCTGGCGATCTCTATTCGAACATCGTCATAGTCGGGTAATGGAACGTCTGTACCATCGTCATTGATTGGGGGTTAGGGCTCGTCATTTCCGGGTGTTTAACTTTCACTGTCCTAAAGCAGACTGCAGGAGTGTTTTGATACAATAAGTATGCACTGGATATCTGTCACCAGAGTACCTCCTTGGTCCTTACATGAGAATGCTCCGGTCTTGAAACCTTCTTTATTTTTTATCTGCAAATGCGTCACGCTTCCCTCTTCCCCGCACGTGTTGCGGTCTACCGCAACGTTACGAGATGGGCAACCCGTTTTTCCTCTACTGCAGTTCGACATTCCGTTCCACAGCTTCCTCATTTCGAGTCGAGTTGATAACTCAGTCGAGTAGAAAACCTGCCGGTTTACTTTTGTTTGTTGACGGGCGCTCTTTGCTGCGTAGGGGCGGGTGCGTATATTCACTGCGACAAAATATTGATCCAAGTCAATGTTAGGCACATGTAAAACATTGTAAGCATGGCCTCCGTCAATCACGATGATGATGGTGGATTTGGTTTCGTGTTTTTCAATCTGGCGACAGCCAAGTAGCTTGATAAATTTTCGTGTACTGGAATCTAGTACCAAAGTAGCCAATTACGGGCCCCGGCATAAGTCGATCAGCCTCAGCTCGCTTGGGGATAAATTCGCCTAGTATAATTTTGAAATCATAGCAGAATTTTTGGTCACATCGTCTCTTCTCTTTTTCTTCAGGGAAGTGGGTCCTGAACCGATTCAAAAAAAAAGTAGATCTTGTGATTCAATTTACTTGAAATTGGGTTTTATAACCGCTGAGGCGATTTTCAACGGAGCTTATCCTCCAACTTATTGTGCGCGTCTCGATGTTTTTTCCCACAAATGGAGTGACCCACAGTTTATTCTATACAGCCTCTGAACGGCTGATGGATTTTTGAGGAGCTTTTATATTATGTTATAAATACATTCGGATTGCTTGAGGGGTGAAAGCAATTAGAAATTATTTTTTTATAGTTTTGGATATTGGTTGGACCAGGACCTGAACTCTGGCCTTTCGGATGGTAATACACAATGTTTATCACTCACGTGTTGATTTAAGATTTAATGGAAGCTTTGTGGTCCTCCGATGAGCGAAAACGGCCAAACGATAAGTTGTACGAAATGTACCGCTAACCCGATAGTAATTATTTTTTGAACAAAAAGTAATCAGGTAAAAAATATTTTTTATGAAAGCAAGGTTTGCTGATCTGTCGCGGTAATGATAGGAATTAATATCGGTCTTCCCTCTTAGCAAATTAAGCAAAATGCTTTATCACAATAGTTGCAGTTTCTAAACTTAACTATGAGACTAAAATATATTTTTAGAAGAAATAAATTTTAAAATTTTTGTCTTGACCAAAAATGTTCGAATATTAAAATATGAAAAGGAATGATATTTTGTTTTACATATAAAGCAACTTATTTTGGTTAAATCTAATTCATTCATTAAGGGTTAAAATAAACAACAAAATGTTACGTTAAGTCATTACTTGCCCGTGTTAAAAGCTTTGAAAAGCTTTGAATTTTACGAGTCTGCGTGGAAGTTTCTAACTCCTTAGGACGAGTCCTAAAGAAACTTGAGTAAGTTATTATTGAAACTGGTGTGTTTTTTATCCTGCTGTATAAAGAAATATAAATTCAGTGAAAATAAAGAATAATAAACGGTATCAGTGAATAGGTGAATTACACTTTAGAAGTAAGTAAAAGTGGAATATGAATACCGTCTTTTTAAAATTTGAAAATTTCATCTTTACTATACTGAAAGTTAACAGAATATTTGCAGAGTAAAGCTATTGATTTCTGCTTAATGTGTATATTTTATTGGACAAAATAGATATAACTAGTTGCATAATGCCTAAAGTGAAACTGAATAAATTTTCACAGCATTTAAGGGTTCAAGAAACACATAATTATTAAAAATATACTAATATGTTATTGAAAATTGTGCTCACTGAAAAAAATTTACTGATATCCTTACAAACATATTGTGTACATACATATGGTATATATGTAATTTTGTATATATAATTATAAGTATGGTATAGGATAGGCAGACGATAACTTTGTGTAAGCTTATGCATGTATGTATGACCTGTTTGCATTTTTCTTCTAGGAGCGCATACATACACACATAGTTATAAGCAAAGGTATAACTACATTAAGTATTGGTTACGTAGACTTCAGATAATTCAATCAAAATGCAAAAGATTCTAAATTTTTTATGGAGTTAAATGTGTAGTGTACATCTGAAAAAAAATCCATTCCGATTTTGATAGAACTTCCGATTAAGCTATTTAAGTTATGTTGTTTTCGCTCAGTAGAACAATATATCAATGAACTCGTTTGGATTTCTACAGTCATAAATGGGAATCAGCTTCAATGATTTAAAAAAAAATATTTTTCAAATAATCAATTTGGGTGCACAATTGTGAATTCGGTTTTAAGGAACGTTGAACCTTCGAATAATAAATAAAGTAAGAAATTTAAAACTATTGAAAGAACTTTTTTGAAATATTCTTAAGATCATGTGGAATTTCCATTATTTGAATCATTTTAGTACTATATATTTAGCGCTTGTGTTTGTGCTTTATCTTGATGTCCTTTCGAAATATTCATGACAGTTAAAATTATTTGAATCAATTAAAATTATACAAAAACAAGCTTGAGTTATGTTTTGATAGAATCAAACACTACAATACCGACTGCTTCTGGGAAAACAATTTTTCTAATGGTTCTTAAGTCTAACTTTTAGTAAGAACTTTTTCAGTAAGTAGAATTAATTGCCTCAATTTTTCTTAGGGACAAATTTTCCAAAGTTGTCGGAATTCCTTTCATGCAACTCGATGTAAATGTACTAAATTTTATTACAATAACTAAGAATACAGTAACTTAAAAACAAAATATAATTTTATTACAGATGGAATGCATTTCCAATATGTGTCAGCGATTTACGTGGACTATGCTCTTTTTGCTTGCAATTATATTTCATATAAAAACCACAGGTAAGTTTTCAGAAATAGTAGATATGCATACATTTATAAAGCCTAAGTCCTATATATCGTTACTACAACAGCAAACTGTTGATCCATTCAATTAGTGCTAATATTAACATTATACCGCAATGTCCTATCCAAAAAAAACCTAAAAATTATTGAAGTTAATTCCTAAATAAGGTCGCCGCTCAACATTGATTATATGATAATCATTTTTTAAGCATGCAATATCTATTGCAACCTGTTCATATACGTATGTGCATTTAATAAGCTGTGTAACTTTATCTTAAAAGGCTAAAACTACTAACAACACTTATGGAATGAGCCCATTGGCTCAACGATTTCAAATTAAAAATCTTCCGCAACTAATTACTTCCTCTTGAGTCGGGTAGGATGTGTGGGTGGGATGTTAGTTCAGTTATAATCATTGGATTAGGATGATTTAATAATCTAAGCTTATATGCTACGGAATGATTTTTAATTTCCTCTGAGGCAGTTAAGGTCTTCATATATCTGTGCAGTTGGTCATTTGTAATGTAGTATGGTGAGTTAGCAATCACTCTGAGGGGTTTCGATTGAAATCTTGTTAGAGTTGGTCGCTTTACCCGCAGCTGTATCCCATAGGTCCAAATTTCCTTTATGATAGTTAAGCATATGAGCACTTTTTTTTTGCTAAAAAATTGTGAAAGGTGATTTAAGAGACAGTACAATTTTCTGAGTTTTAGGCCAAGGGCCTTACGTTTTGTAAATAATATGTGTGTTCTCAAAGTGTATTCCAATGTAATTAGCCTATCTTAGGTATGTACATATATATTATTGAGGAATGGGCGGAGATGTTTCTCGTTTTTGCGTAAATGTAATTTGAACAGACTTAGTTTCATTGGCCATAATTCACCATTATTTTCAGCTTTTTTGAATCTTCAGAGAAGCTAGATAAGACAGTAAATGCTTCCTACTAGTACAGGCGAGTTGAAATTGTAGAGAAGATAGAGTATGGGGCCCATGATGCTGCCTTGGAGTTCGCCTACTAAACTCTATATTTAACATAGACATATCGGTTTTCCAGATAATACCGAATAAATACGTAGTAATGAATTGGGAGAGACCTTTTAATTTTATAGAGCAATTCGTCGTGTCAAGCACGATCAAATACCTGTCAGATATCGGCAAAAGCAGCAGTACAATATTTTTGTAGAGGATTTTTTCTCGACAAGTCTATGAACCCCTGTTCTATTATGTTTTGTCTAAAACCACATTGATGGTGGGTTATGAGACTATTCTGCTCAATGAATGGAAGAAATGGCACTTTCATGACTTTCGATATAATTGGTTATAGACTAATGGGTCGAAATGATACTACTTTGTTGGCAGCTTTGCTGGGTTTAAGGATAATTATCACTTGGGATACTTTATATTGAGCAGAAGGGGATTTTTTTAAGTACTATGTTAAACAGGTAAGTTAAAGAAATAATGATTTCACGAGGGTATCATAACCAGGAGACTTTTTGAGTTATAGCTTATGAATAATGCTTTTTACTTTGTCATTAGAGATCATTAAGCGTTTAACGGTCAGTATTATAAAATATTCCTTGAAAGCTGGAAAAATGTTTTATAGTGATTATATACATTGGTGTAACCGTTATTTTCCTAGTAGATTTTTTTCTGCTGTGCCCCCTGACTTTTGAGTGTGTAGCCTAATAGGAAATACTAGACAAAAAGCAGCGTATATATTCACATTTATCCTTTCCTTTAAGGCAATACACATTACATATAATAAAACGCAAAGGCAATATGAAACAAAATTACCAGGGACCTCTTCACTTTTTACATTTATTTTATTTTCTCATTCATCATGTGTAATTGTTTTACAGTAGAGAACTCTGATAACACAGTTCGAATAACTAGATACTCACTCGAGGCTCTTTTATTCTTGAACTTAAATTACTGAAATTCTCGATAATTTTAATAAGGAAAATATTCTAAAATAGCTTTTTTTCCACATTCTCAGAGCATTAATTTAATTAAATAGTCAAGCCAAAAAATTTGAATTTCCTTTATTCAATTATATTGATATCATAGTCCCCCCTAATTAATTTAGGAATCGAACTGAACATTTTATGAAATAATCAAAACAAAGTACTCGGTGAACTGTTTGAAAATGTGCGAATATTTATTGATTTAATGGATAAAGTAATCGACATAAAATCCCCCAATGAAATAGAAATAAAAACTATTAAAAAAAAAGTTGTGGACATATTGTGTTAATGTTCTATATGGATTTTCAGCTTAAATTTGTACCAGATAGCGGGTTGTTTCCTACTACTGTAAAAATATGTTGTTTAATATTATATCCTTTATTGCCATCAGCTTCTTGACATTGGTTCAAAATTTTGAAAAGGAAATCACACGCACTCAATTTATTTTATTAATATTAAATAACATACATTTTTAATGATAACAATAAAACACAAAGGCAATGCAAAACAAAATTACACCAAATTTTTTACTGTATTCTCTGATTGTTCATTATATTGGAGAAAACAGTTAGGCATAATTTTTAATATGGTCGGCAGATTAGGAAAAAACACAAAACACAACAGCAATATACGTACATAAAATAATTTTTTTTAAACTCGAGGCGCCCCGTTTTTGTTTATTTATTTAAATTGGAATAGCAAAAACTAGATTAATTGTTCATTTGTTTTCTTTTAGTGTCACATTCTGATGGACTTTTTACAATGGCAGATCATGAGCCCCCCACAGTATCACCCAAATTTTTATCGCGTGGACATTTATACAAAGTTATAGTTGGCGAAACTATAGAACTACCTTGCAAAGTTCAAAATCTTGGATCTTTTGTCTTATTATGGCGAAAAGGTTCTTCCGTTTTAACTGCCAATCACTTGAAGATTACGAGAGATCAAAGGTTTAAAATTGTGGGAGATTACAATTTGCAAATAACGAGTGTTAAAACACAGGATGCTGGCGACTACATCTGTCAACTTGGCGATCAAGAAAATCGAGATCAAGTGCATACGGTTGAAATTTTAGGTATGATTGTGTAAACCATACGATTATGTTGTGTTACAATATCAGTGTAGCAAACATTTTCAAGTTATCTAGTGTATTTAATTAATAAATATTAATCATATTTTAATATTTATTTTTGTCTTCAAGTACCTCCAACGCTTCGTGCATTGCCACACAATGGCCAAGTAACAGCACGTAAAGGCAGCACAGTGACATTGGAATGTAAAGCTTCAGGAAATCCAGTGCCCACAATTTATTGGTTCAAAAAAGATGTGTTTGCCGGGCCAACTCATTTATCAGATAGTTCGACATTAATACTAGAGAATGTTGATAGACATCATGCTGGAATATATCAGTGTTCTGCCGATAATGGAGTTAAAGAACGTGTTTCAATGGATATACAACTTACTATTTTGTGTAAGTTTACAAATATCAAATTTTTGGTTTCATAGAAATTGATATATTGAGTGCAAATCAATGTAATTATGATTACACAAAATATCATCATCAGATTTCTACAATTAAGATTAACTCAGAAGATTTCAATTAAATTTCGACAATTATTTTTGAAAGGCGAAGACGAAAATTTGGCTGTGAATTTTTTTTAAGTAGACATTAAAGTGAAAGTAATTCATATCGTAGAATATATTGATTACTTTGTCCGTACGAGCCTTTAAGAAAGATGGTTAAAAATGGCGAGACTTTCTCCAGCCGACGAAATTATTATCTTATTTTTAAGGAAATAAGCGCAAATCACTATCGTTAAATATAGTAGGGAACACATACATATGTGGATATACAATTTAATGTTTGATTTGATTTATTGTTAAAAAAATCATTCGGTAAAATGTAATCTGAATATTAAATAAATTTAAACATTATAATTTATATTCTAATACTAAATATAACCAATTTTTTTCTCTTTATTATAAGTACTTGAGATATTACTTCTTTATCTCTGAACAGTATGCAAAGAAGTATATACATATAGTTTGTAATTTTTATTATTTATATCAGTTATATAGTATTTCTATTTTAATAGATTTTATCAAAAGATAAAGGGAGAAAATTTCTTTTATTTTTTCTTTACATGTATTTTCTTTCCTTTTAATATCTTTTCTCTAATCTTTTTGTTCTCTCTCTTTTATTTTATTTTCCCTTCTTTTCCTTACTTATACTTTTTTTTACTTAATATTTTTCTTTCTTTTTTTTTCTTTCTTTTTTTAATTTTCTTTTATTTTCCTTTATTTTCTTTTATGTTCTCTGCTTATATTTTCATTTCTTTTTATTTTTATTTTTACTTTTCATTTCTGTTATTTTCTTTTATTGAATTTCTTTAATTTTCTTCTCTTTTCTTCTATTTTATTTTATTTCGTTTTGTTTTCTATGCCTTTTTTTCTTTCGTTTTTATTTTATCTAATTTTTTAGTTTGTTTTTATGTTCCTTTTTTCTTTTATTTTCTTTTATATGTTTTCTTTTCTCTCATTTTGTCTCTATTTTATTTGTTTTCTTATCTATTCCTTACTTATCTTTTATTTTCTTTTCTGAAAGAAATATCTACTTGTCAGTGTCATATATTCTGCCTCAATGATCCTATAACCAGAAAATATTTGCCCATTATAATTTTTGTTCTACATAATTTAAGCAAGCGCAATATAGTTACATATCCGAATACATATAAATTAATATGGGCAATAAAATGGATCATATATAAATTTCATTTTAATAACCTTTATTTTTATGTTCGGAAGCACCACCTGAAATAACTGTTGAGAAATCGTGGGTACATGCAGCTGAAGGTCATGATGTGGAACTTGCTTGTATAGTTCACGGCGATGTGAATTCTGAGGTAAATAATTTTTATATTTGTACGAGTATATACATACATATGTATCTAAAGGACTTTCATATTTCGTGTGAACTTTTTGTTGTTTTATCGAAATAAACAAATGTAGAGTATAATCGCTTGGCACCGTAATAGCCGAGTGGCTAACATTTCGTATTACAATTCGGAGGGTCATGGTTTGAGTCGAGATTCGAGCAACATCCAAAATTATATAAAATAATTTTTTCTAATTTCGGTCGCCCCTCGGCAGGGAATATAAGCCCCCCGAGCATATTTCTGACATGATATGAAAGCACCTCTTAAAAACCTATTGGAGGAGGAGCTTGGCCAGAAAATCGTTTCAGCAATTCAGCGCTAATTATATCTATATAAAGTATAATCGCTATTCTTTTAAAAAAAATTCAAATAAAAATTTATAATAAATATAACTTTTCTTTCTATCCATTCCTTCATTATACGAGTATGCACATTCGTACTTCCACTTACTATAAACTTCAAAATATCTGGTAATAGCGACAGTCACTTAATGATAGTTGTTCAATCAGAATTTTTTCAGATAGAGAGAGAGAGCCAAATAGTTTTTTGAAAGAAGCTAAAAGTTGAAAGCCAACAATTAAATTGCTTATTTGTTTTTTATGATAAATAAAAAATCTAAAAATTGAATCTAATTCGTGCTCTCATTTCACAGCGTATGAAGAAATAACGTTTTTAAAAACAAATTATACTTTTTCTCCAAATACTTTGAAGTGTCTAAGAGATGAGATATTAATATTTTAAACCTGATTTTCCCATAAATGTTTTCAAAGAAAATGTTAATAAAATAATAAAATTGTGTAATCCATATGGTATTTTAATTCTTGCAGATGCTGTGGTATCAAAACTCTTTTCTATTAGATCCTACCGATAGGAGATCGATGCAATCAAATGATGATAAATATACTCTAATAATAAGGAAATTTCAGCCCTCTGATTTTGGGAATTACAGTTGTGTTGCTGACAACGCTCTGGGTAGAACCAAAAAGTATATTGAAGTATCTGGCCGTCCAGGTCCAGCAAATTTTATATCTCCAGCTCTAAGTGGATATCTCGATCATTATAACTTAACATGGACCATAGAATCAATTCCAGCACTTGATGAGATAAAACTTTTATACAGACGACTATTGGTAAAACATTTGACACAAATAGTCATAGTCCATTCTTAAACATAACTTTACTAACATAATATTGTAGATATATATAAATTTATAATTTAATTATATTTCATTAATTTTCAGATGAACGAAACCTATCAGCATCCAGGAAAATGGCATGAAAATCACATAAACCCAACATTGATTCGATTCGATAACACCCACTTTATTATGTCACACGTGATAAAAAACTTGGAACACAATGCGGTATACGAAGCAATTGTTCAAGCTAAAAATAAATATGGTTGGAATGAGGTAATATATTCTTGCATGTTCAAACGTTGATATGCATAAAAATATGTGTATATTTTCCTTTGCACTCTCCCTGCAAAAGAGCGCCTAGCTGGCTTATTTTGGACCGGCTTATAATTTGCATTTACTTAAAAACAGCGTTAGCAGCGTTACTTGATAAATTGTAACTAACGTATATGTCAACTATACGAAATTTCCCAAAAGTTGGTCATCTCTTTTTTGCCAGCGTTGACAATTCGTTTTTTTTTTTAATTTACTTAATTTGAATTCCAAAACATTGAAAAGGTAAACTTCAAAAGAAATTCAACAATTGCTTAAGAAAATAGATTTTTCGCTTTTTGAAAGAAAAATGATTGTTTAGGAAAACGTTAATTGTGTCGTACTAAGTTGGAATGTCACACAACGAAATAAAGCCCTAGCAGTCATCGGTGAGAATAGTGAGTTAGGTCTGGTTAGAGCATGCGAAGCAGTCAATGTTTCAAACTATTTGTACTATTGATGCTCTGAAAACTCCGAAAGCGAAAATTAATATCATGAGAAGTGCTCCGACTTTGAATAAACTATAAGGCGATTTTACTTACTGTTACATTTTGAAGTGTCACTGAATTTGAAGTTTGACAGAAAGTTCCATTTAAGCTTAGAGAAAATTCCTCTCTTGTTTCCTTAGAGGCCCATTCACAATAGCTCCACTTTTTACTTTGCAACACTATTAGTCAGGTCAGGTATAGCTTAAACGCATCAATTCATGCCGTTTATTTTGGGTTGTTGTTTTCCATCTTATTCGGGAATCTACATAATGTTCTTTTCCAGGTCGAGTATTTAAGCTATCGCCTTGTTTTATGCATTTATAACGGTAATTCAAGACGGTACTTTTTATGAAATATGATTTGAAGGTAGAAATAGACTTCAGGGTATTCCCTTGGGAAACAAAATCGAATACGTCTATATATGTACGTCTGTACATATATTAATTATAAACTATAATAATTTATTTACTGTGTGAAAAACATTCTACATAAAGATACTGAAGCTATGATTTAAGCGCGTTTGCAAACTTCAACTTCCCACGTAATTTTCATAGAATCTAGTAAGATACTACGACGTACGTAATATGACACCTGTGTATATAAGATTAGATTACAACGATTTAAAATCCATAGATTTTTTTAACTAAACTACACGCTAATCGAAAACTTTTATTTTACATTTCTTATTTATTTTTTATTCTGCAGATTAGCGATATTCACCAGTTTTACACCAGAAATCATGATCTACTTCTGGACATCGATATGGAATATAAAATGGGAATCAGCAACGGAGCTGGAGAATTATTTACATTAAATTTGTTAAATGGAGAGGCTGCTTGCGTAATATATCTTTTGTTAAAAGTTTGTATTTAAGAACTTAATTACTTTAATATTCATTAAGAAAATGTGCCTTATATTTCAGTTAAAACTTCATTAAATTTTTAAATCTGTTTATTATGTAATCAGTTCATTTAGCTGTGCGATATTTTTGCTATGCAAAAATATAAAAAAAAATTAGAAAAATCCTTTTTTATAATTTATTTATGAATTCGATATTAAGCATTTTTTTATATAAAATTTACATACCTATACATAAAATTCCTTTGTCGATTAGATGAGCAATGGTAATTTTTATCTCCGGCAACAAAAATTAAATGAAAAATTGGCTAAAATGACAAATTAAATAGATCAAAGCCAAGTTTTGTAGAAAAAAAAATATATGTACTTATATGTAAGTTACATATTTGCAGAAAAAGTGCTACGGCGTATCACATGTACATAAAGCAGCAACAACAAAAAATTATCAAATAAGTGAAATTTGAAATAAATTTTCTACTCATGAAAATGATTAAATTTTCAACTAATTCCAATTTGTTTCATTTTTTTATATTTTTAAAATAATAATTAAAAATTTGTATTACATTTCGATATTAAGTAAAAAAATTAAATTAAAAAAATGTTTTTGATTGAGTTTGTCAATCACATACTTTTGCTCGTTGCCAAGTTTGTCTAGAACCATGAGAGTATTTTTCGCAATAATTATGTTCATTAAGTGTTGATTAGATGAAATAAGGTAGATGCATTTATGGTAATTATATTTTAATATTTGTGTGTAGACTATTATTTAGTTCTATAGGGAACCACCAGTATTTCCCGGTTTATATTGAAATAAAAAGAATTATAATAATGGAAATATTACATATATGTAGGCATTTCGCACCCTGAATTAAATAAAAAACTGACCAATTAGTTTTTCAAAACCATTCATATTATATAATCAGTTTCTAGGTGACTTATAGAATACAAACTACGTCTAGAAACGCATACATGGAGTTGGCAGCAATAAAAAACATATCATTATATTAAACATAATTTGAAATATTTTGGTTTTGCCGAAATTTGACTAGAAAATTCAAAAGTGTAAGAAATGTTGTAACCTATTGAGTTCTCGCGACGGCGGCTTCATATTTTATTTGCGTATTCCGAATGCAAATATTTTGGCTTTCTCAAAAGTCAATCGCAAAATATGGCCAGTTTTGTGGTGTTCCTTGCAAAGGCACAACAACAGAAAAAGCAACCATGTGATTTGAATTTGCCACAATCAAGCAACAGCTGTTCTCTAGCAAATTTTCCTAGGAAAGTTTTGCTAAAGCATACAATTCCTAGACTAAGCGAATACCCCTAATATATTTTTTGTGAGCTTTAAAACTGGTAATTAATATCAATGAGTTTTTAAAGAGCCTTTGGTACCCTAAACCATAATTTTGATGTTAATCTCAACTGCCTTTTTTATTTGAAAATGTCAGTGATAGCCACTTCTTACCTTTGTTTAGTTTCCTTTTTTTTTCAATATATTTAAGAACATAAAATTTACTGATTATGATTTCTTTTAAATGAAAGTGTTTTAAGCCTATTTTTCTGAAATTAATTTTGCTTCTAATAAGTAATGGTTTCTCATTTTTATGCTTCTTGTTTTTCATTAATTGGTCCATTTAGCCTTTTAAGCATAATAGCACATAAAATCTGAGAATTACACTGATTCTGCTATAATACTTTCGAGTTTAGTTTAGCCGATTTTACCAAAATTAGAAAGTTATCTTTATGTTGGATTATTTATCTGATCATCTAGTGAGATTATGTACTGATCATTCCATAATTTATTTAGTTTTTTTAGCATTACAAAAATATAACATTGCTAATACATATTTTAAAATTATTTTGAAATTGATCCGTATCCGCAAGCGCGGAGATATTTCTGCCGAGCGTTGATCAAGTTCAGAAAAGTATATGTAATTATAAATTTTTAGGTATTGCTCCTGCACACTGTCAACCACTTTTTTGCAATTGTGAGCCTTGGTAAATATACGTTTAATAGAAATTTATACTAATTTTTAATTAATTATTCTATTTTTTTGTTACTATTTTTCCTTTTTTATATTTTTAAATTAGATTGAAATGTTATGTTAAAAATAATAATTTCGGAAGAATTATTCACCGCAGTTAATGGTAGAAAGTTGTTTGCATATCATAACAATTCTAAATTTCTCCTCGTGAAAAGTTAATACGAATACAGCTAATACAAACTTACATTTTATTAGTTATAGGTGCTTCCATGGGCCGCGAAATTACATACATACATATGTAATTACGACACTAAATTTCAGAATGTAACAGTTGCCATTACCATCTCTATTTTGATAGGAATTTCTATTAGCATACTGTGTTTAATAAAATAAAATTTTAACTTAAAAATAATAAATGATTAACGTTCAGTTTTCTCTCACATTCTCTTTAATATAAGTAATTAGTTTTATCGTCAAAAAAACATTTTACTGAGTGGATTCTCGAAACTGACCTCGAAATAGAGTAATCTTTTATATGGTTAATACATGTTTTTAACAAAACCCACAAGCTTGTGAATAATTTTTATAAATTAAATATTAGATGTAGTTTAATTGTATTTAGCTCATAAGAAATTTATTCTTTATTGTAGGAAAAAAACTTTATAATGTTGTGAGTCGTCTGTAAAGATGTAAATGTCGTGGATAAACATATATAAATCTCATAAAAATGGGTTTTCCACACAAAAAAAGTCTACGAAATTTATGTATTGCTGCAGCATTTGTATCTTTAAATGAATACTCATAATAATTTCAAATTTGTAAATACGTATACATATAAATCCAATTAAAGAAATCCATGCCATCGATAAGAAATTCTTCATAATTGTACTTATATAACCATAGGAAAGTGTAAAATATATTTATAAGAACAAATACTTACATATATAACTAGTTTTAATTTGGCAATGCCTATTCCTACAAAACATACATAAATACATACATACGTATATTTTATGTAGGATTAGAGCAAACGAAAATAAAATGTTAATTAATATAAGTATTAGAACGTGAACTGCAGCTATTTTAAGAAATCACAAGCATGTCATATTGTCACATATTTATTCGAATAGAAATATATATGTACATACATACATAAACACATATGTATGTAAAAATCAATTCAAAATGTGAGATGGATTGTTATTTTAAGTAGATGTAAAGTTAAAAACTATAATAAATAAAGTAAATGTTGTAATTAGCACTTAAACCCCCATTTTGAGCTATTAAGTATAAATAAATTTAAATAGAAGAAACTTATAATTAAGACAAGGATTAAATTGTCGATATTAAGTAGTACTCGTAGTACATTGAATAACGAAAAAGAAGCACAACTTTTCTTCTATATACGAAATATAATGACATTGGAGTAATATAATATAATGTAAGTAATACAATTAGAAATGCATGTACTTTAACTTTAGAAAAACAAGTACATTTGTACATATGTTCATACATACATATGTATGTAGGTAATCGATATTTCAGCTGCTATTATTATAAAAAAAAATATTTTCAAATAAAAGTACCATATCAAAGTAAGATGTCGTGATTAGAAATTTAATAAAATTGGTGTTGGGTATAGGATTCACTTTTAATCGTGCAATTTCAGCCGTTTCTCGTGTAGTTTTTAAATTACTGGTATTTTTTTTTTATAAATGCCTTGTGCACAGTGAGAGGTTTTCGTAATCTGAGCACACCATGTATTAGCCAATTAGCATTGAGAAGTCTTAAAATAATAGGGCTTTCACACGGAACCCCAATTACGTTGTTCGCTCTTCATTCTTAATTCGCGAGTTATCCCATTCGCAAGACGCCAAATTTGACAGTTCTTTGTTTCCCATTGCCAGAAGGATTGCCCTCAATGCTAAATGTATGCACATACATTAGTAGACTTACTTAGACAATAATATTTACAATGTTTTCAATATGCACTTCAATCAATGGTTTTATTCCAAGTGTAACGACTCTATACACTTTTTCCAATGCTAATTAATGTGCCGATAGCATTGCTACTCTTCGAGGCAAAAAAGGAGGACAAAAAAGTCAGTGTCTACATCCACGTTTCGATGGATATTAATATACATAAGCAAGTCTATTCAAATGATCTTCTTTCATTGTAGAGCTCAAGTAAGATTTTAAGCGACGTAAAGCGAAAAAGCCCTTTCCTTTGCAGCCATAGTATACGGCACACTTAGTAACTAGCGACTTTCAGGTCTAAGGGCGATATCATAAATGAATACCAAATACTGAATAGATTGAAAAATAAGGTAGGGGATCGATGAGATAACAAGTCTAGACGAATTGGTAGAATAAATTGTTTCAAAATTAAGTTAAAATACTTCAGCTTTGAACGTACGAAGGAATTATATAGAACTTTACGTCTGCAGGGAACTTTGAAATCACCAATATGTATATCGCTGTAAAATGGTATTTTTATATTTTTAAAATCAGTAAGTTTTTCAGACCTCTCCAACCACCATGCTGTTTTAATGAAGAGAGAAAGAGAGATATTTAATAAAACTCTCTCGTTCACTTAAATTGAACTGTTTTCGAACAAGCTTACTTTTGTGACGTAGATACCAAATATGAATGACAGATGAACGAGAGTGACAGATAATCAGCTTGTTCTACAGCGCGTGAACCGAAGGTCTAGTTCATCGACAGGTATAAAAATAGTAGTAGCATCTACCGCAGACGGTTGGGTTGAAAACTCTGTGGCGTCAACACTGTTGTGTGATTGTAGAGTTGTAAAATAAATTATTGTGTATGGTGAAGATAATGGTAATTTATACGATTGTAAATAAACGTTGATTAAATTCCTGACAATCAAGAAGCCGAGAGAACACATCTTGGGGCTTTTATTTAGCAATCTAGTGATCGAACTAGAAGGATTTGGGAAGCACCGTAGCTCATTACAAAAATCGTTACAAATGGTGTCAGACGTGGTATTGCTAATTAAATCACAGACAGATATTGAAAATGGTAAAGATTCAGCATTTGACGCTACTGCACCTCAAAAACGAATTGGCGATGCGAGGATAGCCTTCAACCGAAAATAAGATTACAATCACGGCAGCGAGAAGCTATGGAAACTTAGGGCATTAACTTTAGCCAATATGAATTTCTTCGAAACATCCACCAAAGATATAGAGAAGGAAGAGGCTATTGATTCTTGGAAGGAGTTCTAGCAGTCATCAAGTAGTATTCAAGAAAAGGCTTCTAGCTCCTCTACGGGTATGGACATGAACATGTTATTGGCTGCGATTTCACAAATAAATGCCAAAATTTCACAGGTTGGATGAACAAGATGCAAAAGAAGTAACAAATGAATGTCCACATTTCATTACAAATGCAAGATCGTATTTTCTCCCGGCTCATAGAGTTTCAAGAGAGTTTTTGCAAAGACTGCGTAGAACTCAAAGTGGGGCAGGACAAAATCGAGGAGCGGAAAGATAAAATTAAGGAGCTCATTGAGACCAAAGTCAACGAATTGGAAGGTCGTCCTGCAATTTGCCTTCAAATTGTCCAATCTCTGCTATGAATGCTCCCAGGGTAAAAACACTATCCTTTGACGGCACAGTTCCTTTCCATAGAAGAAAAATCTGCTGCTCTATTCGTTGCGTTGAAAGGACCCGCAGTGGAAATTATGCAAACGATTCCCGAATATGAGTCGTGAAAGACGCTATGCTAGCGAGCACAGGAGACAAATTTAACTGATGGATATGGAGAAGCGCGACCAAAAACACATCGAGGGGAGAATGCTGGACTTGCAATTGAATTCTCCATAATCTCCGTCTTCCAAAAACCCAAAGAGCGGTGAAAGGCATATTTAATTCAAATTTGCATGTAATTTGGGAATCTAATAAAAAATCTTGGATAACTATGAAAATTTTCCAGGATTGGTTCACTGAACTTTTAGCTTGTTATTGCAAATTAAAAAACTTGAACATAGATAACTACTATTAATTTATAATGCTCCATGCCACCCAAAGAAAGTATCATTTATTTTAATTTATCAATGGGCTAAGGCTTATTACTTGCGATGCACATTTGAGAAGAGAAGCAATCAATAAGAGAATTTTGAAAAAAACTACAATATCACGAGTACTGTAGAAACCATAACCCTTTCTTGCAATGAGATAATAGAAAGATCTTTGAAAGGAGTATAGAAAACCATTTGTTCAGATTTAAGTAAGAGCGAAGACATTGGTCTATATGGTTACAATAGGGGAATTATCGAAACAAACCGGTTTAGGTGACGTAAATGTGAAAATTTTTGAAGAAGCAGTTCAAGCAGCTGGTATTTTTAATGACGAGCTCACTGAAATAACTGAGCAACAAGAAAACAAAAATATTGATAGTAGTGATGAATTTTGAGCAAGATCAATCAATATGTCAAACTTTTGTGCGTACTACATATTTCTATCCACGAAATATACGAGTTTTTTTTTTGTTAGAGCCACATATTAGATCGATAAAGAGATTCATAAAGATTTGGGTGGCAAAAATACGCCCCACACGCACATTGAACTTTGTAATTTCATCTCAAATAGTTCGCTACACTTCCCACACTATTCTTATCACTATTACAGATATATTTCGTAACACTCACCTGTCTGTTTCACCCTGATTCTCTATAAATGGTACAGGGGCACCACCAGACCGCTTTGGCCACTGGCCCCGCTGCTAAAACCGGGGAAACCAACGAAAAAAGGATTGTCATATCGGCCGATATTTCACCATTTCCCGGTAACGAAGACAACTGAGGCCTCGTTGCTGCTGTTCTTCACATACCATCTGAGTCACACTCGGCAGCGCTAGCCGACCAAACCGCGGTCATCTTCTCCGTTGAATCAATCGCAAACAGAAGTGGCAGCGTGGACTCTACTCGGCGTAAAAATCAAAGAGGTCGTCTTGATGTTGAAGAACGGCAAAAGACGATCAATTCACCAACCAACGAGGGATATAATAGCGGAGCTAACAGTGCTCTACGAAAGAGCCCAACACCGCCAATTTGAAAATGGAAGAAGTAAGGCTACGCAATCAAACCCACAGGTGAATAGAGCTTATAAGGGCCCTATTTCAACGATCTTCTCAATTAAGGGAACACAAACGAGAGAATACATGAAGGAGTCCACAACAAACCACGCCAAAAATTCAGGTCCTTCAAACAAGCGGGACGAGAAGTTGGCACGTAAACCACATCCACAGGGAGGAAGAAAGCTGAAACAGCATCAACAAATACCGTTTCCAAAATCGGCTGCAAAAAGATTAAAGAACAAAAATCCAGAAGACACAATCTAGCAAATCGAAACAAAACAACTAGATAGGAAAGACTTGGGTCCCAGGAAGGAGGTGTGAGCACGGGAAAGAGTTAGTAAACCAGATAGGTTAGTAAACCATATGCACTTATAGTTAAGAAAGCGGATAAGTGCTCATACGCGGATATACTAAAAATTATTAAGTCGCAGCCCCAACTAGGAAAATTAACCAATAGCATCAAGCGAATAAGAAAATCATCTAGCGATGAGTTACTACTCGTACTGAAAAACAGGATGACCAGGCTACCCATAAATTTGAGCAAGCCGTTGAATGTGGCATCGGTGATAACTTCAAAGTCTGTACGGTTACTCAAGAGTCCTTGCTGGAAATAAAAGACTTGGACGAAGTAACTTCGAAAGCAGAGGTGCTGAAAGCTCTAAAGATAGAATTCAATTCAAATGACCCAGTATCTATACGATTCATACGAACCCCGTATGACGGTACACAAACATGTAATGTCTGTCTACCAACAGTGATAGCCAACACTCTACTCGAAAAATCAAAGATCTGAAACGGGTGGGTTATATGCAAAATAAGAGCTAAGGCAGCTATTCCAAGGGGTTCACCTGGAAAGGCTTGCGGCCTTTGGAACAGGTAGTGCGTCTGATCGGGTCGATCAGACTTGGGTGGAGGGCAGTGTGACGGATATTTCAAATATAAAGGACAGACAAAAGGGGCGACAGTGTGATAAAAATTATCGGTACTAAGGACAGGCATAAGAAGTGGCTGTATGATGTAAATTTACCGTAAAAAGGACAGACGAAAAGAGCAGTAGCAACTACTACAGGTAGACGAGTTAGCGCATGAACGGAATGTTTGGACCGTCGTTAAGGATAAACGGAGCGGCTGCGGCTACCGCAGGCTAACGAATAATCAGCCTATTCTTGAGCGCGTGAACACAATGTTTGGATCATTCCCAGGTATAAAAAAGGCGGCAGCAACTATCAAAGCCAGCGACGAGCAGAAAATATAGAGGCGTTAACATTGCAATGAGCTGCGTGTTTTAGAAACGGATAAACTGTGTGGAGCAGGAAATAATTGTGTGTTATAAAGAATTGTAAAATAAGCAATCTGTATTTTAAAGAATTGTAATTATTGAAGTCTAAATAAACGTTGAGTAAATTCCTGATGATTAAGAAGCCAAACGAACAAATCTAGGACTTTGCAATATAAAGCATATCTCCGCTAGTAGAAACTGTGTTGAATTTTTAAGAGCGAAGGTAAAACTCGGTGAAATCTATCAACGTACGCAATGAAATGTCTCCAACTTAATCTAAATCACTGTCAAGCTGCTCAGGATTTAGTCGCTCACACGGTGTATGAACTGAAAGTATATGTAGCTATATTGAACGAGCAGTACAAAAACAAAGAAGACGCGTGTTGGGTAAACAATAAAACAAACAAAAGTGCTATCTGGAATTGCAATGCAAATGCGAGAAATAGGATTATAGGCACACTGGTGAGAGATGCCAGAGGTAGACGCCCAGTTCTAATACTTGGCGATTTCAACACTTGGCCTGTTGATTGGGGATGCACCGGTACAACACACACTTTTAGTAAGAATAGTGTTGGCTCAGTTATTGACTTAAGCTTTATCAACGGGTTTTTTTAATAGAGGCACTAGCTTGAGCTGGAGCATCAGCGAATGTTCCACACATATGTAGCTATTGTGTTAATTGTACATGAACCGCAATTGAACCATACCGCAGGCAAGGGTAGAAGGTCGGTACCTTCGACGAAAATCTTTTTGAGAAAGTTTTTACTGTCATTGATATTTCAGGTACGGCGGATGTATGGGCCGATGAGCCAATGAATGCAGTCACTATCGCATACGACGCGTCTATGGTACAAAAGATATGCACCAACAAAAGGCGCAGGTGGAATAATAACATATCCATGATACGTGCTCAATACAACCAGACCTGAGGCCAATGCCAGCGAGCGCGCAGCATAAGTAACTTCCCGCACAAGAGGATGCCGTAGTGACAGCAAGCGAATGGCGTTTTTAAATCTCTATAACGACATCGATAGCAATCCATGGAGATTCGCATACAAGTTGGTTCTCAAAAAGTTAATAAAACCAAGCACAACCCAAATGCCCAGAGCTTCTCAGAAGTACAGTTAACCAACTATTTCCTGCAAATGAGCTAGTGGAAAATAATATAGCCTTATCCATTAACCGAAGAAGAAATTTCTGAAGCAGAGGGAAAATTATCTAGCAACAAAGCACCTAGAGCCGATCAAATGTCTTCGCCTTTAACCATTTATAATACAACCGCTGTCAGGACGGCAGTCCGTAAACACTTTGGTTGACTCTTTTTCATTGGGAGGCATTCTCGGAATCCAAACACCACATATTGCCCAACGTATGTCCTGCATGCAAAAACCAATTAATCTAACACCCGTCTCCCTAAGGCCTAAACCAATCGAAATAGCATGTTTTTTGGACATACCATTAGATTATTTGCTCTTATGCGCATTTCAAATGTTTCTTATCAAAAGGTATTTCAAAATATTAGGGGTATTCGCCTTGTCTAGGAAATGCATACTATGCAAATATTTCCTATGGAATTGTGCTAGAGATCGAGAGCACCCGCGTTGCAAAATTTTGACATATTCAAGTGAAACATAGGGGTATTCTCTTTGTCTAGGAAATGCATGCATTCAGGTGCACGGATAGGAAAAATTTCCTATCCGTGCAAACGCACAACAACAAAACACATGCAAAAAACATATGCTACGATAGGAAAAATATCCTATACCAAAACCTATGTATATTATTTCCTAAAGCTAGCAAGAAGGAAAATGCAACCCTGTCAAGGAAAAGTAACCCTGTGCCTGTGTGGTTGTTATTGTTTCACTTGAATATGTCAAAATTTTTGCAACGGGGTGCTCTCTATCTCTAGCACAATTCCATAGGAAATATTTGCATAGTATGCATTTCCTAGACAAGGAGAATACCCCTAATAACAACCACACAGAGGCACAGGGTTACTTTTCCTTCACAGGGTTGCATTTTCCTTCTTGCTAGCTGTGGGAAATAAATATACATAGGATTTGGTATAGGATATTTTTCCTATCGTACCATATGTTTTTTGCATGTGTTTTGTTGTTGTGCCGTTGCACGAGTAGGAAAAATTTCCTATCCGTGCACCGTAGCATGCATTTCCTAGCCAAAGAGAATACCCCTATTGAGAATTGAAGCCTACATTAATACCAAATTGCCTGTGTCTAATTTAGTTATGAATCACAACATCGTTACTACAGCAGACAAAATCTTCAGTTAATTAAATTAAATTAGCTTAGAGCTACTGATTCGCGTTATTTGTTTCTGTTGATAGATTATAAATTATGTGTAGACCGATTGTAATTCAGTCAATATACTCGATTAAATTTCCATCCGCACTCAATCTTAATATCTCTAACAGTAGCCGATAACCATTTGTTTTTATAATCGCTCGCTTTGTTTTATAAAACTAATTTAATCAATTAATAAAATAACTATTAAAACATTTGGTATTTGTAATATGGAAAATGAAACGGATTGTATTGCAAGTGGCCCAATGAATTCTGGAGCTCCGCGTGATTCAATAAGTAGTACAGGCTCTTCGGCCAGTAGCTCATCAGTATCTACAAAAACTGCTCTTAATGATTGCTCTTTAGCCTGGATTAGTTATCTTAATGCATTGAATAATTTGTGTAGTGCTGGATGTAAGCTGGGAAGCACCATGACGGTAAGGCAGACAAATTTAACATTTATAAGTTTAGCTAGATTATAAGGTGAATACATACATACATATATTCCAATTCATTTCTATGTACCAAAGCTGAGTATGTCAGTAAAAAAGTTTAGGTATAGAAATAAACTGTTCTACAGACTAATATTTAGTTTTGAAGATATAAATATATAAATGGTTCCAATGTTTCTATGGTACTTAAGTGTAAATGCAAAAAAAAAAGGCAATTTGCTCGGCAAAAATTCACATTAGTATACACAACGTTTAAAATTTTTTTTTAATAAATACTAAACATATTAGACGAAAGTATATTTATCTTAAAAACATCGTCAGGAAGATTTACTACAGAACTGAACTATGTAATAAAGTTTACTTCAGGTACTTCAAAAAAAAAAAAAAATTCACAAGCTTATTGTGAAATGTACATTTTTTTAATGATCATGTATAAAATCTTAGTTATTGTCATTAAATATTTAAAATGAATAGCTTTTTAAATTTTCCTTGTTATCGTTATAAAGTGCTAAATAATTAAACATTCTTCAGTTCATAATTATCGGGAAAGTGTTTATTCATTTAAAGTAGATCTGTTAAATTTTGATTGTTGCAATTAAACTCTGTAGAATTTTAACTTTTGTTTTGATATGATGAACAAGATGAAAATGATATTTTCGTTACTATGGTGAGTAACATAAATACACTATGCTTAACACTACGAAATTTCGCTGTCATAAACCTCTGACAGACATGGATGATAGTAAGCCGAAGAATATAATTGGGACCGCAATCTTTTAGAACAAAAAACCTAAACTCCAATTACTAACGAAACCTAAATAAAAAGAGAACAAACTATGAAAGAGTACAATTAAATTATATTTCTCGTTAGGGAATAATACTAATATAGTAAAAAATATCGCTCTGAAAATAATCACTGTTTTTCAAGCGTTATTTCGATGAAAACCCCTTTTATATAAGGTAATATCATTCATCTCTTGAATACATTACTATTATTCTGAGCAATTACATGTCGAGATTTCTAAATTCTAAAATTGTGTATTTTATTTATTTATATATATATAAGTAGATTAGTCGTTATATAAGGCATTTGGGTTGATGTTTTTGTAGAACCCTTGATAGAAAGATAAGTGGATTACTTCACTATTGCTACACCATGTCATGTATTTAAACTACTTTTATTTTTTTGTTGCAATTTTACTGTAATTTGTTTTTCAGTTCACAACATTAAACTGTAAATGCACTATGTGAAACAAATTAAATAAACCGTGGTAAAAATCTATGATTTGGTTACACCTTCTTTGAACTTTTGACGATTCTTACCATTTTCATATATTTCAGGTATTGGAACAGAGTGGATTGTTTGCAGATAAGTCTGGAAAAGGATATACAGAAAAGAATTTCTTTCATAATCTTCCATCTTCCTACTTAACACATTATTGGAATGATTTAGCCAGGTGATTTCTCACAATAAAGTACTCAAAATGTTATTGTTGTCGATTTCGCATTTCCTAAAAGTCTGACTAGATCGTTTTTTGATCATGAGAACTAATAATATTATTTTTTTTAAAGGATGCACATACATATGTAAATATATTGTTCTATTATTTTTAGAGCAACTGCGGTAGCTACAAGCACTGTGAAAGCACATATCGCGGCACTTTTACAAGAATTTGTTGTATTACCAACGGTTGATCCGACATCTATATGTGAAATGGAACAGAAACGTATAAGAGATCATAATGAACTTATTATTATGGAAAATGCTCAAGCAATGATAAATGTTCAACATCAATTCTGTGCTGCTAGTTATGATGCCTTCTCATCTTTAACGTGTTGTTTTGTTTGCCAGTCACCTGTTGGCTTCCCACATGAGCCGGATTGTATAATGATAAAGCAAAAGTAAGTAAACATACATACATTTTGCTACGTTTATATACATCAAACACTGGGCGAAATTCTTCAACTAACAGAATAGATGATTTTGACGATTTTTTTTTTTGTGGTTTCAACCAAGATGTTAAATCTAAAAATCTTTAATGACTGACGACATCATTCACATTTCACCTCTTCAATGTTATTTTTTGAGAAACCATGCCAAAAAATGTTGAACCTAAAATGCGGCAACAAAGCATGAGCTAAATTTGCGGTTCGCTCAGTTCAGGTCGACTTTGGCTTACAAAGGTTTATTTCAGTACTTATTACATTTATTAATAGTAATTAAAGTTGTCAACTGTTGAGAAAGCCAGACTGAGTGTGAATATATTTTTAAATATTCCATTTACAGATCCAATACTGACCCACGGTCTCAAACACCTTCACCTAACTTCGGAGGAACTTACAAAACAGAATCATCCAGAGGTGGCTGCGTAACAGATCAGCGCGCATATCTACAAGGCTCCTTGATTGGTCAACAACCGGAACAGACTGCAAGTGAGCTCATTATTTCATATTTGGATAAATGTGGTATTTGCAAATAACGCAGAAACATTTAATGAATTCAAAATATAGTAGTTCAGGTTTTGCCAGAAAAAAACGTAAATATTATTAAATTTTTAAATATTTTATGACAATAGTGGTAAAATCTAATTTTTGAGACTACAAATTATTATTATATATATATATATATATATATATATATATATATATATATGTATGTATGTATATATATTTGGCGCTTTGTAAAAGCTGAACCGATTTTTGGCCGAGCTCCTCCTCCAATTTGTAGTTTTGCGTCTTGATATTTTTACCAACAAATGGGGCCGCCATCAACATTACGGCTGGCCAAAATAACACTAAATTTGCAACCATTTGACAATATAAAAATATTTAAACAGTTTTGCAGAGTTGAAATACAATACAACCGCATTAAACGTAGTTAAAAATGTTAAAAAGAGGCTATGCATCTTTTTATTTTTGTACAATTTGCTTATTTTCACTTTTTTCCTGATTTAAACTAAAAATTTCATAAAAAATCACGGTTAATTTAACAAGCGAGTTTCGTTTTATGGCAGGATTTGAAATAAAGTTTATAGTTTAATGAAGAATTTTATTTTCCATCACAATTAAAACAAATTGGAATAACTTTGAGAATCATTTACAATTCGTCACCAAAAACAGACCGCATAAATGACGTATGCGCAGAACTTACGCCAGTTAGGTGTTCTGTTGGTAACATCTTCTAAACTTAAACCATTTTTATACTTACCATATCAACATTTTAACCATATCCATATTTATACATTTACAAATGTTGTGATAAATTTTAAGGTTCTCTTGATCAAACACGTGGACCTTCCCCGCTTCAGGCTATATTTGAGAATACAAAAGGACCATTGCCAAATCCCGGGCATTTACTTGCAATGAAAGGTCCGTTTGGTAGAGGAGTGCGGTCTCCATTCAACATACCTTTATTTCCTTTAAATGGACAACGTAGATGGTCTGAAGCTGCCGCTGGAGAAGTAATAGATGTAAATTCAACTGATGTCGAAAGTCAAATGCGTCGATGGTCTATGCCTTGGGAGGCAGTTAAAACCGATCAAAACACAGTTACTTGGTATCAAACCAGAATAATGCCAATAAATAATATCAATTTACTAAATCACAAAACTCCTTGCTCTGATAGGAGTGTATCGAATACACCAGGTAAGCGCAAGTTGTTAAAACAATAATGAAGAACATAATTTTATGTTTATTTGTCATACTGCAAATATTGTGTTCGAAGTTTCGCCACTTTTAACTTGCCCAATCAACATAAGATATCCAAAAAGTTATAATATATTTTAGGTACGGATAATGATTAGCATAACAATTTCTAATTTAATAATATTTTTTGCATCGGGGTCTTGTTTGAAATTTATTTGTTAAATAAGATATATATAAGATCTTCCCTGCGTGTTAAGGGTTAAAGAATTTACCCACAGTAAGAACCCAGATTTTTATACGGCTAAAGACTGTCGCTCCCGCAATACTACAATAACAACAACAACCAAGTGAGGTTTCGCTTTCTAATGTTATGTCGAAAAACACAGATTTCTAAAAACCATTTTTGAATTATTGCAGTCTTAATGCTTGAAAAAAAAATTATTTTATTCTCATTCGTTTTAGATATTAATTGGCAATCTTGTGCTAGTCATGATGGATTAACGGAAGCAATTCAATTATTGTCCTGTCGACCGTCAAAAGTTCAATCTCAACATTTACAAGGATACACCGCACAACATAGTGAATTACCAAATGCCGACTAAAATTTATGTAATAGAAAATTATAAAAATTAAATATTAATTGCTGAAAAACTTAAAAAATATCATCACCTGTACTATTAAAGAGCTACATTTGATCTTTGATTGTGACCGAAGGTGATATCTTGAGCTCTTCGTCTGCAGGTGGTGTTTGCCTTCCAATAAATGAATCTCGGTGAATGGCGTTTAAGGATTGCATATGCGAGGAACGTAAATCCATGCTTTTTTTTGAGTTGTTTGCATTCTGACACATATGTGTGCGTAAGTACGAGTATATACGTTCATGCTTATATGTATGTAAGTATGCAAATCTCAAGAGGTCGGTGAAGTAATACGGCTAAAGTACCTATTGTTTGCAGTGAAATGGTCCAGATCAGATATCTGATTATCTAATCTGTTAAACGTCTTCCCATTTCGGATCTTTTGCATGGGTTTAAAGATCGTGTTTTCTTACGAGCCTAGTGCTCAATTAGTAAATTCAAACATTCTCCTCCACCCTCTTAGATATAATCATTGTCATGAATTAGATCTTTCCTGATATGCTGAGGAGACAGTTCAGGCAGGTGTCCGGGGAAGTGATCTCTACGGCAGCATCACAGTAGATAGTCCTTACCTTGCTTGTTTGTATGCCTCTTGACGCGAAGAATAATCTTCTTTGTGTAAATGATGTACGGCACCAGTAAGCTTCCCATCAAGGTTCTCATCGTGATATTCTGACAAGTAGATACTGTTTCATCTGTATTTCACTACTGCCTGACATTAAGCTCTAACGGTATTAAGAAAAGTAAAGTTCGGAAAGGCGCTTTTTGCGAGCAGCAGAAACCGAACTATTTTAAATCGCCTCTGTAAAGGGATAAAGGAATTAGCATTAGCCTCCGTCTAGCCGTACAGTACAAAGAGTGGTAGGAGAGAAAGGTTGGTACAACGGTTGGTTTCAATAAGAGACTAAATGAGCCAAGTAAACTCTGTTAAATAATATAAAAAATGACTGTCAAGTTGTATGTGCATATGTACATATATGCGTATAATAAAAAACCAAAACATAAATTATTATATATTGAACTTAAGAATATGCATTACAAAATTGTAACCGATTAATTAAATATTAATTACAATACTTTTTAAAAGCGATCGTTTTAAATAGATTCCACTATTTACAAATAAGTTTTAAGTCCTTTATTCAAGTAATTAATTTAGCTCAATTCAAGTTTACTTCATGTTTCATTGAATAAGGGAGTTACTGCACGCAAAAAGTTGACTTCGAATTCCTCCTCCGAAAATCTTTCCACCGATGATCTGAAAGTAAACATTTCAACATATATATATGTATAACGAATCAGAATATTGATAAAAATGTAAGAACTATTTAAACGGTTTCTACGCGATGGTCTACGATTTGCCTGAAATACGGCACATCGTTTAATTTCTCGTTCATCTCGGACAAATATTAATTTGAAAGTTTCATTTCATTGAATACGGTTTGGTCAACATTTTTTTTTTGGAATATTAGTCTTTTAAAATACATATTTTTTATGAGATTTTCTAAATTTGATGCTTCAGCTATATAGTTCAATGCATTAGTTTTCCATTCATACACAGTTTTATTAAATCGATTTGTTATTAGCCAACTTATGACATACTTTATAGGGCTACCTCCAAGATTTTGTCAGTTTTTTTTATGTAAATATGAATATTATTAATATTTGTATTGTTGCCGTCAAGCATAAGTTTTTTTTTTATTAGAAGTGCTTTTAAGGCAGAGTATATAAAAAAGAAGTAAAAACAGTCAGAATAAATCTTGTTTCCTTAATTGGCATTTCGGTTTTAATTTTAAGTTATTTTCGACCACTTTTTGCACTTTGGACTGAGTTCCTAATCATTGCAATATCCAAATAAGGCTTTAAGAACTTAAATTAAATTGTATCGAAACTAAAATAGTAAAGAACATTATTGAATACATTTTAAAATTCACTCACCTTGCTGCATTGCGAATTGTGTCGTTTAGTTCTTTTGAATTATATATAATACTCAATATACAATTGGCATATTCAACAGCAGAAGTTGCCAAATATCCGTTTTGACTTCCTTCGGACGTCTCGATAATATCTAATAAAGGACCTCCAGATCGGTGAGCAATCATTATCATACCGGCTGCCATGCATTCGACAATACCAATTCCAAAATGTTCATTCCACATGGTATGAATTCCAATACTTGCTTTTTGATATAACTGCAGAAGCTCTTGGAAATGCACATTGACTTTGAAGTCTACCGAATTTTCTAGTGACAGATGTTTTGATAAGTCTTGCATATTCTTAAGACGTTCATAATCGCTATCATTTCGACACGATCCAACAATTACAAGCTGTACTTTATTCCATAACTCCTCATTTCTTGATAATAAAGTTCGTAATTCATACAAAGCTTGCAGTTGTAATGGGTGATCTTTTTCCGGTCGAAATTGTCCAATAGATAAAATTATAATCTTATCTGTGCTTTCATTACGTTTCAGGTCCTTAAGATGTTTTACTTCACAAGGTGGGTATACACGATGAGTTTTAAACGGCACACCCCATAAATCGCGAATGTGGTTTTCAGTCCAAGTAGAGTTGACCATTATGGTATTGGAACATTGGCCAACCCAGCTGTAAATCTGTAAACATATTATATATTATATATAGTTTTTTTTTTTTTTTTTTTTTTTTTTTTTTTTTTTTTTTAAATAGAACAGGTTTTTTTGAAAATAGAACAGGTTGTTAGTGAGAGATATTTTCGTAAAAAGTAATAAAAAAAACTTAACAAAAAATATGTATATCTGAGGCACATTAGGCAGCATTGTTACAGTTAAAAAATCTTTTAATTAGGGTGATTTAAAAAAATTCCTGATTATTTTTTAAGGCTATCCATCTAGGTTAGGTTACATTGAACTCGAATAATCCTAACGGAATCTTTTATAGAGGACGTTGCTAGATTAACGTACAACCTTTTTAAGTTGTACGTCATTAAAAAAAATAAGGGTAATTATTAATGAAAAAATACCAATTAAAAGCAGTATGAAAATAATACAAACCTTTGCGAAAAAGCGATAGTATAAAACTTTCATCCATGTTATGAAAGGATTTCTGACAACATATGTCTGATTGTTGTGACAAAATTCGCGTTGTTGAACTCGACGCAACATATCCATGCTTATTGTGGGGTAATGCACATAACATCCAACTTTGCAGTCCCCAATGTAACGAAATAACGGTAGAGTAAAAGCATATCCGGTTGTGTCTATATATATATCAGGTGGAAATCTACAAAGCGCTTCTAATCCTAAAATAATAGAGCCGAGACTTTGTCCCAACAATGTAAAGTACGGATATAGTTTCGGTTCAACCAACATTCGTCGTTTTAAGTAAACAAAACTGGTATTTTGCTTGTCTACATTTATATTGAAAGTACCCTGTGCTTTTTCCAGAATGCTATTCGGTGAGCTGTCAATATCTCCCGTGTATATCACGATTTTGATATTATCGTACTTAGCCTGAAACGAAATATAAAAGCGGACAATTTTGATTAAAAAAAATAAAAATAAAGAGAATTGCGATTTAAGATTATGTACAAATATTGTACAGGGGTGTTAGATGATCGGTTTTGAGGGACATGTAAAAAAAAGTGGTTAGATATGTAGGAATTAAGCGAGTGTTGCTCGGGTCAATCGAGGCAGGAAGAGAGGTCACAAAGGTGTTAACGTACTCCCGGAGTCGCGGTAGTTTCCTGATGTGACTGGGTTGAGGTTCGGCTTCTAATAAGTGCCTTTTGGGGTGATGCTTACACAGATGACATTATGCTCCTTAACTGGGAATATAGATGTTTTACTATATAAGGGATGTGCCGGCAACATCAAGAGGGTACTTGTCGCGGTTCTTATGATTGTTGTTATTGTAGCGACTTTCTGCGACGGTAATGCAATATAGATCCTGGCATTCCGTTCATAGAGAATGTTATCGACTGACAGGATAACGTTGATTTTAAATTATGTATTTGTAGAATTTTTAATGATTAACTAAATATTATAAAATGAATAAGTAGTAAAAAATACTATTTACTCTTCTTTACACGAGAACTGATATTACACATTGGAGTTTAATATAAATATATTACATTTTTTGTGTGTGGTTTCAAGAGGTAATTTCAGCAACGTAGTTACTGAAATTTTCGAAGCAAAAAGAATAATAATAACTAATAATTAAATAGTTATTTTATTTTGCCTAATGTAATCACTCTATCTTACTGTATTTGTAGTGAGCTTACAATTTTAATGTAACTTTAAATTATGTCTAATTATTAGACATAAAGCTAGGTTTACGTGGCTTGTCTTTTTTTCGTTTCATTTGGGCGTCGCTACAGTGACATCAACTCGATAACTCACCGTTTGCAGCTCATTTTTTACCTTCGAGGGGTGTTTTAAAGTAATCTACATTTATATTTACATGTACATATGTACATGTTTATGCCTACTGTTCAATGATCAAATAGGTACATATATGGTATTACCTGCAAAGCTCGCACTGCACACCACAGCACCCTTTCCCCACCTCCTCCAGCATTGCAATATGGGTGAAAAATTCCTATGTTAACAGTACCATCGAAAGATCCTTTGAGTTTTCTTTTACAACTCCGAAGCCAGTTGCGGAGACTTAACAAGGCTACAGCCAGTACTGCCAAAATCGACAGAAATATTCCAAATCTATCCATATTAAGTAAAATAAATCAATGAATGTTCCAACTTTTTATTTTGGTCACCTACCTACATTATAGTTATCATATTAATTTATATTTTGTCGTAAAAACCACGTCAATGATGAAAAAAACATAAAAGTGCAATTGCACTAATTATATCAGAAGATACCACTTTTTTGTTCTATATATATCGATATTTCGACAACTTTTTGCTAGAACGATAGAATTAGAAATATGCCATCATCCTAAGGCTACATCTACATATACCAGAGAACTTATAACAACGAGAAGGTGCAAACCAATGGCAGTACTAATTTGTACTGCCTCGTTAACAGAAACGAAAAAAACGGGTAAGGAATTCAACACGCTGTTAAAATTAGCTTACCGAATTGAAAATTTAGCATAGGGGAAAAATGTTATTGATTGAATTTCTATCAAATTGCACATAAAGAGCAATGTTACTTAGTTACAGCAGAAGAAACAAATAACAGCAATAACATTCAAAATGTTATGTAAACCATACGAATTTATTTCAATTTCTGTAAGAAATCATTATTTATATTATTACGTACAAAATTAGAAAAATCAACAAAATATATAAGCAAAAAAAAAAAAATAATTTCGAAAATTGCCTTTATGGGATAATTTTAATATTTTTTTTTCATTTTTTTCTTCTTAAGACAAAATTCGTTACAGCCTTCTAAAGAGGTAGTACCAGAAAAGAAAAAATAATTGATATAAAAAATTATCGAAATAAAAAATTTGAAATACTTCGTTATTGCAGATATTTGAACCTGCGTCAGCGAAAAGTAGCAAAAATTGATCCTGCGGTACCGCGCTACCAACTGAACCACTCATTCAGCTCATTGCCGCCTGCATAATTGGGTACTTATGCCAAAGAACAAAAAGAAATAGCTTCTTCTTCTTATTTTCGTATACGTACATATTATAACGGTATTCGCTGTACTAAACGCCAATGAAATTGCTGTCATGGCAAAGATGATATACACATGTCTGTATATATATGAGATTGGCATGTACATATTGTGGCGAAAATACGAAGCGAATGACAGATGAAAGAGAGGAGCCGATGCTGGCATGTTCTAAAGCGAATTCGAGAACATTCGTAAAGAGAGAGATTCGCTTATTCTAGACGGTTGGTTGCGAGCAACCGGGAGTTGTATATAAGGGCGACACACGACTGCAGAGAGATCAGTCAGCAATCAGTCGTGAATCAGTTGTGAATTAAACTCGTGGAGATTACATTACAGTAAAGTAATAAAAACAGTACATTGTGAAAGTTGTATACAAGTGATTGTAAAAAGTAACGTAAATTGTAATTGAATTGTGAATTACCGAATAATTAAAAGGACATTAATTAAGTCTTTATAAATAAAGAGACTGCAAATTAAGTTGGCGATTTTATTTAACAATCCAGAGGTCGTACCCGAAAGATTAAGGAAATCATTGAGGTTAATCAACAAGATCGTAACAATTGGTGTCAAAAGTGGGATTGTTAAATAAATTCCAGAGGATAATAACTGAAAAAATGGTGAAGATTCAGGATTTGACGATACTTCTTCTCAAGAAGGAGTTGGCCAAGCGAGGATTGTCTACAATAGGAAATAAGGCAGAGCTGCAATCGAGACTGCGAGAATCAATGGAAGCCGAAGGCATCGACTTGAACCAATACGAATTCCGTCGCGAGGATGAAGATGTATCCTTGAAGGATATTGACAAGGAGGAGGCTATTGATTCTGCGAAGGAGTTAGAGCAGCCATCAAGTAAGATTCAAGAAAAGGCTCCTAGCTCATCTGCGGGTATGGACATGAACATGTTGTTGGCTGCAATTTCACAAATCAATGACACCATGTCGCAAAAGCTGGATGCACAGGATGCCCGTAATTCACAAAATATGTCTGTAATGAACGCGAACATGTCACAAATCGATGCCAGCATATCACAAAAGATGGATGCATAGGATGCTAGGCTGTAGGAAAAGTTTGATGGATTAGAAAGAACAATGGCACAAATACAGCAAAATCTGGTGAGAGCCAATGCGGAACTTAAGGAAAGACAGGACAGAACCGAAGAGCGGCAAGATAAGATAGAGGAGCTAATTAAGACCAAAATCAACGAGCTCGAGCGACGTGTCCGAGATTTGCAATTGAATCGTCCAGCCAGATCGATGAACGGCCCGTGGGTAGAAGCACCATCCTTTGACGGCACAGCTCCATTACAGATCTTCAAAATCCAGTTCGAGAAGACGGCTGAGTTAAATAATTGGACCATCGAGGAAAAATCCGCTGCGCTATTTGTTACGTTGAAAGGTCCTGCAGCGGATATTTTGCTGACTATTCCCGAATATGAGAGGGATAACTATGGCGCAGTAATGCGAGCCCTGGAAAGGCGCTATGGTTGCGAGCATAGGAGGCAAATTTACCAGATGGAGCTGGAACAGCGTGACCAAAAATACGACGAATCTCTGCAGGAATATGCTTTTGAAATCGAGAGATTGGCTCATTTAGCCATTGGGAACACATCGCGTGAGCATATCGAATGAGTAAAAATTCAGAAGTTCATCAGCGGAATTAGAGACGTGTACACCAAGCGAGAGACTTATGCGAATCCAAAGTTAACATTCGCTGAAACTGTTGCGTATGCTCAGACACGCGAAACAGCGGCACAGCTATGTAAGCCAGCCTTCAAAACGAAGCATTTGGAGGGAGAAACACCAGATGTGAGGACTGAATTATTGAAAACTCTGAAGTCGATAGAAGGAATGAATCGTTCTGGTATCAAGAATCAGGTTGGGAAGTGCTTCAGTTGTGGAAAAGCAGGTCACTTCGCACGCGAATGCCAGTCGGGCTCCAACACAGAGGAAAGACGACGCAAACCATGCTCAAAAGCTGAGGGCATAATAGACATCCGGCGAATAACAATTACACGAGCAGGAAAGTGGGAGGCAAGCCATTTAAGAAAATGTCAGCAGGAAGACCCAGATTTGGAATTGGTAATGCACGGATTGGAGGTGAACAGACGGCCAAGTAAAGAACAAATGGCAGCGGAAAGTCCCATCGCGAAAGCATACTGGGCACAATGGAACAGTTTAGAATTGATATCTGGCTGTTTGCATAGAGTATGGGAAAGTGAAGATGGCCAGTGCTCTGGAAGGCTAATAGTAGTTCCGAGGTTAGGAATTTCGGATATTCTTAAGGAATTCCACTATGGTCCTAGTGGAGAGCATCTAGGCATTAAGAAAATGCTGGAGAAGATCAAACAGAGGCTCTATTGGGTTGGTAGTCGTCAATCGATTGCTGAGTGGGTTGCTAACTGCGAGGAGTGCAGTGCAACTAAAGGGCCAAAATCACGAAGCCATTACAAATTGAAGGCCAGGTATGACAAAGCGATGAACTCTGAAGGCTTCCAAAATGGAGATTTGGTGTTGCTGTGCAGTCCACAACGGAAGAGGGGTTTGTCCCCAAAACTTCAATGCGTTTGGGATGGTCCATATAAGGTAATGAAACGGCTAAATGACGCAGAGTATCGAGTCCAGAATGTTGGGAGACCAGGAAGCAAGATGAAAGTGGTCCACCTAGAGAGGCTTGCTGCGTTTGGAACAGCGAATGTGTCTGATCGGGACGATCAGACTTAGGTGGAGGGCAGTGTGGCGAAAATACGAAGCGAATGACAGATGAAAGAGAGGAACCGATGCTGTCATGTGCTAAAGCGAATTCGAGAACATTCGTAAAGAGAGAGATTCGCTTATTCTAGACGGTTGGTTGCGAGCAACCGGGAGTTGTATATAAGGGCGACACACGACTGCAGAGAGATCAGTCAGCAATCAGTCGTGAATCAGTTGTGAATTAAACTCGTGGAGATTACATTACAGTAAAGTAATAAAAACAGTACTTTGTGAAAGTTGTATACAAGTGATTGTAAATAGTAACGTAAATTGTAATTGAATTGTGAATTACCGAATAATTAAAAGGACATTAATTAAGTCTTTATAAATAAAGAGACTGCAAATTAAGTTGGCGATTTTATTTAACAATACAGAGGTCGTACCCGAAAGATTAAGGAAATCATCGAGGTTAATCAGCAAGATCGTAACAATATAATAAATAAATATGTAGTCACATCAAAGCTTATAGAATATAAGGTCACGACAATAGCAGAATCATATGTTTAATGACGCAGTTGATACATGTTTGTGAGTCGCAAAAAATTTCAATATACATATGTCTGCACTATTTTATTCATAAAACTGTTTAACATTTTGACTTTACATATCAATTTTTTTCCCCTCCAGCTTATAGAGAAACAACCCTGTTTGTAACATATATGTAATTATTTTCTTTTTGAATTTGAGGTACCGTAATCTTTATATATAAAAATCAATGCAAAATTTTTATAAAAGCCTATAACTTGAGAACCACCAGATCAAATTGCACCAAATTTTTAGGAGTTATAAAGTTTTCATGAGATTGGCGCAGCCGTTCCAGAGATATGACCATTTTAGTGAACATTGGTCGCTACCCATGCAAAATACATGCAACAACAACAAATACATGTAAAATTCCAAAATACGCGTACTTTACGCTTTATGTGGTGTTGAAAAAGAGAGAGAAAAAGTGAAAAAATGAAGATGAAAATAAATTTAAAAAGAAAAATATAAAAAATTAATAGAAAAAAGGTTGGAAAAAATTATGGTTTCGTTTTCCAAAAAAAAAAATTTAATTGAAAACTTCAGTTCAATTTTCTTGATTTTTTTTATTGGTGTAGAAAAGCACGCTAGGGTCCGCTAAAAATAAGTTTTCATAATATAGAAAATCTTCAAAAATTTAATTAAAATTAAGCCGGAGGTAAACTATATGAGTAATGCGGCAATATTGACTTCATCGAATTTAGAAATAGCGATTATGGTGGCTAGTCACCTAGTGATAAAAGCAGAATAAGCATAATTGAAGGATAGCGTACCAGCAGGCTTTAAGTGTCATTCAGCGAGAGTCCGTCGACACCTTCGTCAACTATCTTAACTGGCATGGCGTTCTCGGAAACTAAGCACCTCCTATTGCTGATTGAGAGCTCGAGTTGCATCGAGAGACTCGAACAATATTGGGTCAATTATGATTTTGATACTGTAGTCAACTTAATACCTACTTATCCAGAATTTAACTCCATATATCCTGCATGCAATAAGTCCTCTTTCTCGACACTATTCACCTCTTGCTAATATCGCTCTACCTCTGGCCCGAACGCAACGAAACAGCCAGTTTCCTGGCCCTCTCATTATATGACCTCAACGGCTTTTTCTAGTTTTGCCTGCTCCTAAAAACCACTTAGGGAAATATTTTTGTAGTTACAACGCAAAAATATCAGATGAAGAAAGAATAGAGGTACTCGCCTTGTCTAGGAAATGCATACTATGCAAATACTTCCTATGGAATTGTGCTAGAGATCGAGAGCACCTCCGTTGCAAAATTTTGACATACTGAAGTGAAACAATAGCAACCACACAGACACAGGGTTACTTTTCCTTCACAGGGTTGCATTTTCCTTCTTGCTAGCTGTAGGAAATAAATATACATAGGTTTTGGTATAGGATATTTTTCCTATCGTAGCATATTGTGGCGAAAATGCGAAGCGAATGAGAGATGAACGAGAGGAGCCGACAACTGGAACGTTCTAGAGCGTTAACGAGGCGATTATTGTAAACGACGATTATCGTAAGCGAGAGGTTTATCGTAAAACGACGCGATTATTCCAGGGGTTTCGTTTTCAAGCAGCAAACAAGTATATAAGGACGACATTTGACTGCAAGAGTAATCAGTTGTGAATTAAACTCGTGGAGATTACATTACAGTAAAGTAATAAAAACAGTATATTGTGAAAGTTGTATACAAGTGATTGTAAATAGTAACGTAAATTGTAATTGAATTGTGAATTACCGAATAATTAAAAGGACATTGATTAAGTCTTTATAAATAAAGAGACTGCAAATTAAGTTGGCGATTTTATTTAACAATCCACAGGTCGTACCCGGAAGATTAAGGAAATCATCGAGGTTAATCAGCAAGATCGTAACAATTGGTGTCAGAAGTGGGATTGTTAAATAAATTCCAGAGGATAATAACTGAAAAATGGTGAAGATTCAGGATTTGACGATACCTCTTCTCAAGAAGGAGTTGGCCAAGCGAGGATTGTCTACAACAGGAAATAAGGCAGAGCTGCAATCGAGACTGCGAGAATCAATGGAAGCCGAAGGCATCGACTTGAACCAGTACGAATTCCGCCGCGAGGATGAAGATGTATCCTTGAAGGATGTTGACAAGGAAGAGGCTAGTGATTCTGCGAAGGAGTTAGAGCAGCCATCAAGTAAGATTCAAGAAAAGGCCGCTAGCTCATCTGCGGGTATTGACATGAACATGTTATTGGCTGCAATCTCACAATCTGCAATCGATGCCAGCATATCACAAAAGATAGATGCACAGGATGCCCGTAATTCTGCAATGAATGTCAAGATATCAGAAAAGGAACAATCGCGCAAATACAGCAAAATCTGGAGAAAGACAATGCAGAACATAAGGAAAGACAGGATCTAATTGAGAGCAAAGTCAACGAATTGCACGGTCGGCAAGAAAAAATAGAAGAATTAATTGAAGCCAAAGTCAACACATTGGAAGGTCGTTTCCGGGATTTGCAGTTAAATCGTCCAACCACTTCAGTGAACGCTCCTAAGGTAAAAACATCATCTTTTGACGGAAAAATTCCCTTCCAAGTCTTCAAGCTCCAGTTTGAGAAGACGGCTGAAACCAACAAATGGAGCACGGAGGAAAAATCGCCTGCACTATTCGTTGCGTTGGAAGGACCGGCGGCAGAACTTTTGCAAACTGTACCTGATTACGACGGATTGATGCGAGCCCTGGAAAGACGCTATGGTAACGAACACAGAAGACAAATTTACCAGATGGAGTTAGAAAAGCGCGACCAAAAACCCAACGAATCTCTACAGGAATATGCTTCGGAAATTGAGAGATTGGCTCATTTAGCCATCGGAGACGCATCGGGTGAGCATCTCGAAAGGGTGAAAATACAAAAATTCATCAGCGGCATAAGAGACGTTTACACCAAGCGAGAGACATATGCGAATCCAAAGTTAACGTTCGCCGAAACAGTGGCGTATGCTCAAACACGTGAAACGGCGGCACTCATAAGCAGACCAGCATACAAAGTCAATAAAGTGGAGGTTGAAACAGTAGATGTTATGACCGAAATATTGAGAACTCTGAAGTCGTTAGAAGGAATGAATCGTTCTGGTGGCAAGAATCAGGCGGAGAAATGCTTTAAATGTGGAAAGCCTGGTCACTTCGCACGCGAATGCAAAACGGGTTCCAGCATACAGGAAGGACAGCACAAACGGAAGGCTGAGGAGGATAAACCATCAACTTCTCAGTCGTTAAACTAAAAGGAGCCAGTCTAAAAGGGCATATGCTGGCTCCTGCAATTGAATGCCCCATAATCTCCGTCTCGCAAATTGGTAGGAAAACGAGCAACATTACTATTGGTGGATATGTGGATGGACGAGCGCGAAAATTAACAGTGGATACGGGCGATCCACACTCCATCATTCGAACTGACCTGATCGCTAAATAAGTGAGACCATTACCTGGAGCAATATTGAAAACGGCGACTGGTGAGGACACACAAGTGGTGGGAGAAGTAACATGTAAGGTCTCAATAGGGAATGTGACGGTGTTACACAGCTTTATAGTCGCGCAGATCGTAGATGAGGTAATCATAGGAGTGGACTTCTTGATGGAGCAAGGTATCAAGATCGACTTGAATAACAAGGTTATGGAGTATAAGAACATGGAAGTACCACTAAGCATTGGCTACGATTCCACATACAGCAGCAAACAAGTGGTCTTAGAAGGCAGTGAACTGATTCCACCGAAGTCAGAAGCAGTTGTTTGGGCGAAAATTAATGGAGATTGTGGGACAAACAAATTGTGGGTTGTCGAAGCAGCACAAAATTCTACACTGGACTTTCTTATTGGAAAAACCCTGGCTAAGACACGAAAGAATGGACGCATCCCAGTGAGAGTATTAAATGACTTCAGATCATCAGTAAAAATTCCTGGTGGAACTGTATTAGGGCAATGTCAAGAGGTAGAAGCCATTATTAACAGCAATGATTCATCTGGAATCGACTCTATTGGCAGCAGGGAGATGGAGGAAGATATCAATGCATGGACGCAAGGGTTGAACGACAAGTACAAGCACAAGGCCAGCCAGATGATCCGTAAATACTCAACATATTCGACAAGGATGGCAACAAACCAGGCAGGACCAACGTAGTGAAGCATAGCATTAATACTGGTGACGCAAGACCAATTCGTCAAGCTCCTCGAAGCGTTCCACTAGCCAAACGTGACGCTGTTGGCCAAATAATTAGGGAAATGAGCGAAAGCGATGTTATCGAACCATCGGCAAGTCCATGGAGCTCTCCGGTGGTACTCGTGAAGAAGAAGGATGGCCAGTTGCGGTTCTGCGTGGACTATCGGAGATTAAATGATGTTACAAAGAAAGACAGCTATCCTTTGCCCAGGATCGATGATACACTAGACTCGTTAACTGGCACAGAATGGTTCTCAACACTTGACCTTAAGAGCGGGTATTGGCAAGTAGAAGTGAGTGAAGAAGATAAAGAGAAGACAGCCTTTAGTGCTGGCAACGGTCTATGGCAATTTACGGTAATGCCATTTGGTTTATGCAACGCTCCTGCCACTTTTGAAAGATTAATGGACCATGTGCTCAAAGGACTACACTGGAAGACCTGTTTGGTGTATCTGGATGACATAATCGTATTGGGAAAGAGCTTCGACGAACATCTGAGTAATTTGGAAGAAATTTTCCAGAGAATAGCTGGAGCTGGTCTTAAACTAAGTCCTAAGAAGTGCTCTTTATTCAAGAAGGAGGTGAATTACTTAGGTCATCAAGTAACCACGAAGGGCGTGTGTACTGCGAAGGAAAAAATAGAAGCAGTGAAGGATTGGCCGAGACCCAGAAATTTGCATGAATTAAGAAGTTTCCTTGGGCTGTGTACTTACTATCGTCGCTTTGTTCCGAATTTCGCCAGCGTAGCTCATAGTCTCCATGAACTCACAAGGAAAAATAAATCTTTCGAGTGGAAAACTGAACAAGAGGATGCTTTCCAAGCTTTAAAAGAACGACTATGCACTGCACCTATGCTAGCGTACCCGGTTCCAGGTGCAACATTTATTCTGGACACAGATGCTAGTGGTTATGGCATAGGAGGTGTACTTTCGCAAGTGATTGATGGGCAGGAGAAGATAGTTGCCTACTATAGCCGGTCTATTGGGAAACCAGAGCGGAACTACTGCGTAACGCGGAGAGAACTATTAGCGTTGGTGGATTGCATTAAACACTTCCACAAATATCTGTATGGTCAACATTTCCGCGTTAGAACGGATCATGCAGCGCTGAAGTGGCTACTACAGTTCAAGAATCCCGAAGGGCAGCTTGCACGGTGGATTGAGAGGCTGCAAAGTTATGACTTCACCATCAAGCACCGCAAGGGTAATACGCACGGAAATGCTGACGCTATGTCCCGTCGACCATGTAGTTTGGAATGTAAGCACTGCTCAAAAGCCGAGGGTAAAGAAGACATACTAGACGTCCGGCTAATGACAGTTAGATCAGCAGAAGAGTGGGAGGCAAGTCACTTAAGCAAATGTCAGCAAGAAGATCCGGACTTGGAATTGGTAATGCACGGATTGGAGGTGAACAGACGGCCAAGTAAAGTACAAATGGCAGCGGAAAGTCCCATCGCGAAAGCATACTGGGCACAATGGAACACTTTATAATTGATATCTGGTTGTTTGCATAGAGTATGGGAAAGTGAAGATGGCCAGTGCTCTCGGAAGCTTATAGTAGTTCCGAGGTTAGGAATTCCGGATGTTCTTAAGGAATTCCAAATGGTCCTAGTGGAGGGCACCTAGGCATTACAAAAACGCTGGAGAAGATCAAGCAGCGGTTCTATTGGGTTGGCTGTCGTCAATCGGTCGCTGAGTGGATTGCTAATTGCACGGAGTGCATTGCAGCTAAGGGGCCAAAGTCACGAAGTCATGGGCAGATGAAGCAGTATAACTCAGGTGCACCATTTGAGCGGGTTGCCATGGATGTAGCCGGTCCATTCCCTATGAGCAGTCAAGGAAACAAATACGTTCTTGTGGTTATGGACTACTTTAGTAAATGGCCCGAGGTCTATCAAATTCCAAACCAGGAAGCGAAAACAGTTGCGGATGCATTCACTCACAACTGGGTTACCAGATACGGTGCGCCTATAGAATTGCACTCAGACCAAGGAAGAAACTTTGAAGCGGCGGTGTTCCAAGAGATGTGCCAGATACTTGGTATTCGGAAAACACGAACGACAGCCCTGCATCCTCAATCAGATGGCATGGTAGAGCGATTCAACCGGACCCTGGAAGAGCACTTGTACACATACCGCTTTTCCTGATGGGATATCGGTCCGCAGTGTATGACACAACAGTTCAAACACATGCGAGGATACTGTTTGGTAGTGAACTTCGGTTGCCCAGCGATTTAAAATTTGGAATAACTGGTGATGCGAGAAGAATTGGGAAGGAAGCGTCTACTGTTCTCGAGGAAGAGTTAAGAGAGATACATGCTCTTGTGAGGCAGCGAACTCAAATTATGAGTGACAAAATGAAGGCTAGGTATGACAAGGCGATGAACTCCGAAGGCTTCCAAAATGGAGATTTGGTGTTGCTGTACAATTCACAACGAAAGAGAGGTTTGTCCCCAAAACTTCAATGCAATTGGGAAGGTCCATACAAGATAATCAAACGACTAAGCGACGTAGTGTATCGAATACAAACTGTGGGGAGGCCGAGAAACAAGATGAAAGTGGTCCACCTAGAGAGGCTTGCTGCGTTTGGAACAGCGAATGTGTCTGATCGGGACGATCAGACTTAGGTGGAGGGCAGTGTGGCGAAAATGCGAAGCGAATGACAGATGAAAGAGAGGAGCCGACAACTGGCATCTTCTAGAGCGTAAACGAGGCGATTATCGTAAACGACGATTATCGTAAGCGAGAGGTTTATCGTAAAACGACGCGATTATTCCAGGGGTTTCGTTTTCAAGCAGCAAACAAGTATATAAGGACGACATTTGACTGCAAGAGTAATCAGTTGTGAATTAGACTCGTGGAGATTACATTACAGTAAAGTAATAAAAACAGTACATTGTGAAAGTTGTATACAAGTGATTGTAAATAGTAACGTAAATTGTAATTGAATTGTGAATTACCGAATAATTAAAACTACATTGATTAAGTCTTTATAAATAAAGAGACTGCAAATTAAGTTGGCGATTTTATTTAACAATCCAGAGGTCGTACCCGGAAGATTAAGGAAATCATCGAGATTAATCAGCAAGATCGTAACAATATGTTTTTGCATGTGTTTTGTTGTTGTGCCATTGCACGGTAGGAAAAATTTCCTATCCGTGCACCGTAACATGCATTTCTTAGACAAAAAGAATACCCCTAATTTATAAAAAAAAATATGCTATGAGCCATAGCGATATCATTTAAATAAAGATGCGGCATTTGTGGGCTATTAGAGTTAAGTGAGACTTTCTTCTATTCTTAATATTCGATTAGCGACAATGTTATCGATGTTTTATACAACTATTAGAAAATCGACATAATATCGATATGCCTTCCTGTACTAATTAAAATTCTTCCATTGTTAGCAGTAAACTCGTAAAATTTATAAAATGGATTATTTACGTCCTGTTTGGAATTGCTTAAGTGCGTTTTGTAGTTGTATACACTGCTCTGAGGATATTGGCAATCAGGTTGGCTCACGTACATATATAATAATATAATTGATTAAACTTCTCAAAATTCGTTTCAGTACAACTATGAACCTAGCGAGAGAACTTACTTATTGGCTGATCCTGCAATCCACAACAGTCCAGCTTTAAGACAAACCAATTCAGAAAATCTCAGCAGCGACTTTCCCCAATCATTACCTAAAAAGGATGAAAACGCGTTATGTCGCTTAGTGCAAAGCACAGCCATGTGAGTCAAAACAAAATAGGAGTGGAACTTATAAACCGAATTATGAATTGCTGCAACAAAGCGACTGAACCGTAATCCCTTATAAATATAATAGAATTTGGTTAATTCTTATTTGACGTATTTCAGTGTGTTGCCCTTGACTGCATATGCCAAACTCGCAGAGGGGACGTGACCACTTGACCACACACGTTCTATTACTTCGCAATCCTTTTATTTATTTTTTTCGTTTTTTTTTCGTTGTGAGGTCTCTACCATCCTTGATTACCACTTCAGCCTACCGACGAATACCTCACTCTGGTAATGGTTTGAGGGCTGTAATATTTGTATGGTTGCTTGTTTCAGCACGAATATTCCTTTAATATATTTTGCATTCCGTTGAAACTGTACTATTATAATTAATTTCTATCCATAATACATATTTTGGTTTTAAGATTAGTGTAGTATTGTATCGTTTTAATTTTATCATCTTATTTTAATAGGAATATGATAGATGTAGGCGCTATGGATTTGCATAATCTTGAAAACGAAGAGTATAATGACAGAATAAAGTTATATTCACAACGCCTGCAGCAACAATGGAATAATATTCAACATCCAGGAAAGGGGGTGTCAGGTAAATATGACATCAATAGTGCGTCATTTAATATTATTCTTATTGTAAGCTTTAAAGCGTTTCATATCTAACAAATATTATTTAATATATAATAAATATTATTTGCAAGTATAACACAAATATGTTAATTTTGAATAGAGCTTTTCATTTAAAAAAAGTGTGTAATGGGAAAATATTTAAAGGCGTCGTTAGAAGAAGCAATTTCAATTCAATTTCCATTAAGTTATTTATGCCATGTCGGACTGCTCTTCAAATTAAATTTCGATAATTTTCATTTAGACGCATTGAAATCAATTAATTCCTACGTCTGACGGTAATTTAAGAAAAGTATATTTTTTTTACCTCCAGAATTTTATAAATGCATCTAGATCATCATATTTGATAAATTTTAACATATTTCTAAATATACAGACATTACTTCCATTGAGATTAGCCCCTTTTGCTTCTTTATCTGAATACTTGTCAATTTTTCACCCCTATCTCTGCGTTAATTTAATTTAATTATTGATAAAAAAATTACAAACGAGTACATATCTAAATTACTTATACCCCTTATATAATTATTTTTACAATTAATAAGTGAAATACTCGATATCGAATAAATTCAGTTCATATTCCTGTGGACTGGTTTTGTTTCAATAAGTTGACTACTATTTTTTATATTAATTTTTTATTTGTACATTTTTTCTCAATTTTAACCAGGCTTCCTGCGAGATATCCCAAATGCCATCGATCAATTGTGTTTGATGAATTCTCCAGACGATTTTGTTCAGGTAAATTATTCCATTTATATATTGCTATTTAATTTTAGATTTATTAAATATAATAATTTAATTATATTAAGATCTGACTAAATTAAATATAAAAATTTTATTATTTTATGGTAGCTGCTAATCATTTGTTTTATAAATATTTTCGATTAATAAAAAGTTTTTATCCAAGGCTAATTTATAGAAGGTGAAGTTGTCTTATTATATGCTTGCTAGTTATTCCTTCCAATTACACAAACAATATACAACGAATTCGAATTTTGACATTACGAAAGTAATTTTACACAAACAAATTACCTAGGCGTTTTGTCTTTGTATTCTTGCTACGCCATGTGTGAATGTGCCTTGTTTTTATCCACGTCCTGGTTTATCTAAGGCTAATTTATAATGGTGAGAGCAGGAGAACAAGTACAACAATTCCCGTGTATTTTGTTTTTGCATTTGGATTGTAATTATCATAATCATGGAAAATTCATTGGCTTTTAAAACTACAAACTCTTTCCAATTTTTTTTTTTCACATGCAATCATAAAATCACAATTCTCCAGATTTCGGTATTTACAAATAAAAATCAAATCAAATTCAAGCAAAAAAATGAAAAATAAAATTGACAATCTCTGTATTCAAAGAATGAAAAAAGTTAAATTCGCCTTGCTTGATCCCACGTCATTGAGGTTGTAATAATATTAATGACTTTATGAGCTCTACAAACTTCGTGCAACATAAAATAATATAATTTATTACATTCATCTGTGGCAATTTGCATTTCTGTAGACTTTTTTTTGGAGATTTTCTGTACTTAATAGCCAATATGATTCTTTATATGAAAAAAAAAAATAAAAATTTAAGAGAAGATATAAAGTTATTATCCAATATTGAGGATTTTAGCGATTAAGATTTTTTTTATAACAGATAACACTTTCGATATTTAGTGATCTTTCTTATGGAAATACTCAAGCGTGTGTCTAAATTTATAGCTCATACATTGGTTAGCTTAGAATTAAAAGATTTTACCACATACCTGGGTTATGACCTTTTAAGCGATTCGTTGTGATCAAAAAGAAAGAGAAATTAAAAATTAATATTTATTTTTGAACGGAAAAATATTACTCTAAAAATAACATAAAACTCAAAAGAAAATCTTTTTTTTTATCAAAAACCAAAAAAACTGGATAATGATTATTTTTGATCCGAAAATATAAAAAACTCAGAGATTTATTACGTTTGAGGGAAAATATAAAATTCGGAAAAATAAAATAATTAATAATTATTTTGTGAGCGATAAGTAAAAATTGAATTAATTATTTACTTCTTTAAATCACTACCTAATCGCCTAAATATACAAAAATCTCATGCGATATGTGGAAGTCTGATTTTTTAGTCATTTTCGATCCCTGAGAAAAAAAAAACTATTTGACCTTATTCTTAACCATCCTGTTGTTTGAAACAATTAATAAATCTAAATTGAATAAGTTAGTTCATAGTAGAAACGTAAGCATAATTAAAAAAAATGTGTCAAAAATCAGGATACTTTTGGATACATATCACTGATTTGGTAATTAATACACTTTGCATTACTAAAAAAGTAGTTAATATGGAAATGGAGGAATTTTTTTTTAGCAATTTAGCTGTTTTAAAAACCGTAATATATTAATTAATTAATTACATTATTTCATTTTTCTCTTTCAGATGACAAACTTTTTAAGTAAAAGCCATTCAGCGTTATTGGAGTTGCGAATTGATCATAAGGAAGCAATTGTTGTGCCATTTAGAATACCATAAATCTAATTATTTTTGTTAAAAGTTAATGACTTGTGTAAATTTTGTATTAAAGAATAATAAAATTATTATCAATTTATTTAAAAGCCTTAGACGGGCGAAAATCCCTTCAGCGATTATAAAGCGCCAATTATATACTATATATCTATATACATAGTATATATATTGCGACCAATTGTATAATATTAAAAAATGCATTACATCTTTAAAGTGTTTTTTTTTTCATTTGACTATACCTTTTCAATAGAATTTCGAAATTTAACGGGTCGGTGAGTTGTCAGCAGATAACATATGGCGTTAAAAAATGCTTGCATCAGTAGAAAATGGTTGAGGCCTCTGTATCGAGCATTTTTTCGAAGAACTGGTGCTGAGCAATAATAGCAGGCCCGAGTTCGGAAAGACCTCTCCGATTAATGTAACACTAATAGGGATTTTGCACTTATTTTAGTTAAAATAATACTTACTGCAGACCTAAACCGAGAATGTGTGATTTACTACAAGAGCTTACAACTGCTGGTATATTCCGAACACTTGGCATCAACTCCAAATCGGCAAAGTTAGTTCAGGTCAACTAACGAGAGGACCAAGCAAAGCTTGGACGTGTTCGAACCAAAGGAAGAGTGGTTTTAGTTAAATGAGTAAGCTTTAGTGGGCATGGTATGCAGGACATATGTATGAAAAGTGGGGTATGGCGGGGTCGAGTCTGGTTAAGTAGGTGTTGAGTCTGCTACAACACCCAAAGGCAGCTTAAGCTCTTGCTGCTTTAGATTGTGATTGGAATGAGTGGAGTACGTAAAATCAAGTACTTCCTTTTTGATGTACCAGTGGTGGTTTGGTGATCCCTGCGGCTGCATCCAATTTTTTTTTTGTCATTTTTATAAGGGCGTCTAACTAGCGCCTTTATAAGTTTTTTGCGACACGGTACTTTTGCAACAATGGTGGTCGTAGGCAGAGGAAAGAGTACAGGCTGACGAATGTCACTACTAGTAGCTTTGGATTATTTAAAATATGAATTTTGACGTTTTAGATTTTTACACTCAGCTCGAAGCAATACTCCTTCGTCGATTTTGTGAAGCGAGCCGCCGCGGATTTCGTTGGATGCATGTTAATAGTAAGTGGCGTGAAAAAAGGAACCAAAGTTTGGGGTTGTTAACCTCAACCTCTACCAATGACTGCCGACCATTCGACTCCCACGACAGCCGGTTCTACGCACCGGAGTTGACCCGGATTTTATCCGGCCAAGGGCTGTCACCCTTTCGGCGACCTAACTCCGTTTAGGTCATCAGGTAATTTTAGCTTTAGTACATCAACGGAGCAACATCTCGCAGCAGGCCTGCTCCAAATCCTTCTCATCAGGGCTGGTGTAGAAACCAATCCTGGTCCGAGGGATTATTTCTGCTGCGTGTGCCATAGACGACTCCACCATTCCTCCACCTCGGTTAGATGCAATCAGTGCAATGGATGGAGTCATCTTAAGACCTGCTCAGGCCTTAAGACACATAGGGAGTGGACCACGAGTTACGTGGCCCCATGCTGCCAGCGCCCAGCTGCGCCTCTGGCCCATACGGCAGTGCCTTCTGCACACTTACCCACTTTGGGTAACTCCCCCCAGGCCTCCACGGCCCATCGGAGCTCCCCGCAGCATGACTCCCAATCATCTTCCCCCAACCCTCCCCCACCCCCATCCAGCTCCACATCCCGTGCGGGGGCTAATCAGCAGCTCTTAGTACCCCGCACAGTCTGCTCCGTGTGTCAGACCATAGTACGGCGGAACGTGACATCAGTCAAATGCAATTCTTGCACTGGCTGGTGCCACTTTCGGTCGTGCTCTGGCCTGCGCACCACTCGTGAGTGGAGTAGTGCTTTCGTTGCCCCATGCTGTAGGAGTCTGCCCCCGCCTGCAAACACTACGCAGCCGCCAACTACCACCAATGTGCGGCAACTACCACAGCGGGTTACACAGCTGCAACAGACAAGATCTACGCACAACTCCCTCACCCCCGTGTTACGAACGTTCCCCCGAGACACTTTAGACTAATACAATTTAACTGCAACGGACTCCAAGGAAAGATCGACGAGATAGTTGACTTCATGAGCCGGGAACGCCTGCCAATAGCCGCGATCCAGGAAACCAAATTAAGCGCCCGCTCAGATCTTCTGAGCCGGGCTGGCTATAACATCATAAGGAAAGATCGCGAACGAGATCATGGTGGAGGCTTGGCCTTCATTTTACATAACACCGTGCAGTATCGTCTTATCGACGGCGACATCGACCGCAGGGATACTACCCTAGAATGTCAGGGCATAGCTATCCGGTCAGGCGATGTCGAGCTCGAAATATTCAATATATACATTCCTCCCGTTACAAGTTGCCCGGTTGGATACCGTCCTGATATAGGTGCGCTACTCAGAGGCGAAAACCGCTTGGTTTTGGGCGACTTTAACGCGCACCACGATCTTTGGCATTCCTGCCTGTCAAATGATCGTCGAGGAATGGAGCTGGCGGAACAGATAGACGATTCGACATTCTGCACAATGAATGACGAAGCCCCCACCAGGATTGTGGGCAACTGCCATAGCTCGCCTGACATTACAATAGCTAGCGCTGGTCTGATAAATTGCATAGATTGGCGACCTATGCTTACGCTCGCATCAGACCATTTGCCCATAGTCATCTCGATTGACAGGCCTCCCGACTTCGTTTCCGTGGACCACCGGACATTTGTTAACTTTAACAAAGCTAACTGGACCGGCTTCACGGAATTTACTGAGAACGCCTTCAGTGCTCTCCCCACTCCCACCAACGTCCTCCCTGCAGAAAAGCTTTTCCGCAAAATTGTCGTGTCTGCTGCCGCCCGCTTCATACCTGCAGGTCGAATCGCGGAAATCCGCCCCAATTTTCCCACCGAAGCAGCGGTTTTGGCGACAAGGCGCGACACGTTACGCCTGGCCGATCCCGGCGATCCCCGTATCAGGGAACTCAACGCCGAGATTCGGAACAAGGTAAATCTCCATAAGCGGAACAAGTGGGAGGAGCACTTAAGATCCTGCAATCTCTCCTCTGGGGTGACCAAGCTCTGGGCCACCGTCAAATCGTTGTCAAATCCGACGAGACGTGATGATCGGGTGGAAATTTCATTCGGTGATCACGCCTCGTCGGACCCGAAGAGGTGCGCGAGCTATTTTAGCCGGCTTTTTACACTGCACCCTTCGGTCGACAAAACGAAACGACGAATAACCCGCCGTCTGCGCAAACTACCGAACACCAGCGCGACGCTTGATTTCTCCAGGGAAGAGGTTCAGGGGTTATCGGGAAGGCGAAAGCCTCCAAATCCATCGGCCCCGACGGAATAAGCATGCTGATGCTAAAACATTTGGGTCCAGCGGGAGCAGAATATCTCACCAAGCTCCTCAATCTGTCCCTGACCACCCTAACTATACCCGACGTGTGGAAACTGGGTAGAGTGGTCCCGCTACTAAAGCCGGGGAAACCCGCAAATAAAGGAGAGTCATATCGTCCGATATCCCTCCTTTCCCCAGTAGCGAAGACAATTGAGGCCTTGCTGCTCCCGTCCCTCACACACCACCTGAGCCCAGCTACACATCAGCATGGCTTCCGAAAAGTGCACAGCACCACAACTGCACTTAACGCCATAAACACCCAGATAATTCATGGCCTCAACCAAAATCGACCATGTGCGCGAACTGTCCTAGTAGCACTGGACCTGTCGAATGCCTTCGACACAGTGAATCATTCAGTGCTACTATCGGACATTGAGGTTTCCTCATTACCGCCTAGGTTGAAGAGGTGGACTATGAATTACCTGAGTGGTCGACGATCATCGGTTGAGTTTCGAGGTCAAACATCTAAGCTACGGAAAATTAAACAAGGGGTCCCGCAGGGTGGTGTCCTCTCCCCAATGCTGTTTAATTTTTACATCTCGAGACTTCCTCCACCACCTGAGGGCGTCTCGCTGATCTCATACGCCGATGACTGTTCGATTTTGGCGTCTGGCCAGGATATTGATAACCTCTGTTCTTCAGTAAACAACTACCTCGCCGACCTTTCCAACTTCTTCGCTGCACGACATCTACATCTCCAACCTGCGAAATCCTCTGCCACCCTTTTCACCAGCTGGACGAAGGAGTACCGGCTAGAACTCGATGTGAAGGTCGATGGTGTAAAAATTCCGACCACAAATAACCCAAAGTTACTGGGAGTAACATTCGATAGCCTGCACTCCTTCACTCCGCATACGACTGCAATTGCCACCAAAGTACAAAGCCGCAACAAAATCCTCAAATCGCTAGCCGGCAGCACCTGGGGGAAAGACAAAGAAACGTTGCTGGCGACGTACAAGGCAATTGGCCGGCCGGTCGTAAACTATGCTGCGCCGATTTGGACGCCGGGGACTAGCACGACGCAGCTGAAGAAGCTGCAGACCTGCCAGAACACCGCCCTTCGGACCGCGACGGGAAACCTCCTGATGGCGCCGGAGCACCACCTACACAGTGAAGCATCTATGCTCCCAATTAAGGAGCATAATGTTATGCTGTGTAAGCAGTACCTGCTGGGATGCTACCGCATGGATCATCCCAACAGGCACCTACTGGAAGCTGAACCACCACCTAGGCACATCAGAAAGGGAGTACTTGACTACCGCGACGACATACAGCAATACAGACAAGACCCGCTGGACAGGACGGCGTACAGACAGGCCATCAACACCATTCACCGAGAGTCCGTTAACACCTTCTTGAACTCTCTTCCAGTGAATGGTGTTCTCGGAGTCAAACCACCACCCATTGCAGAACAAGAGCTCGAGTTGCCTCGTGAGACCCGCGTAACCTTGGCACAATTAAGATCTGGATACTGCAGTAGGCTAAACTCCTACCTATCCAGACTCGACCCTGACATACCTAACACATGTCCCGCATGCAAAGAATCCCCGCACGACACTAACCACCTCTTTGCATGCCCACTTAACCCGACTCATCTAACACCCCTCTCCCTTTAGTCCGACCCCGTCGAAACAGCACGTTTCCTGGGCCTCCCGTTAGATGACCTCGATGACTAAAGCTGAACTTGCCTGACCCTAAACGGGACTAGGCTTGCCGCTACAACAACAACAACAACCATTCAAGTAATTCATGATCCACCTTATCAACCTCGGCGGTAATGAGGAGTTTTCAATGCCAGACTAACTGTCTTCTATTACCAAGAAATTTCCAGCGCAGGTTTTATTTTGGTCAAAGCCATAAGTTTTGTGGATGTTTATTACGTTAAGTGCGGTGGTGGTTTTGTACATTGAAGTCTCTTCTTACACTTCACTTGACTTTGGAACGATGAGCGCTAGAGGTAATGGAGAAAATGGTATAGTTTTAAGAATTTACCCAGATGAACAGGAGGTTGGATTCCGTGGAAAAAGTCCGTTGGAGAGGGAAGAAACGTCTGTTGATACGGCTACACTTGCATAAACAAGGAAGAATATTCGCCTGCGGTGACCCTTTTACGCGCAATGTCAATCCTACCGAGTGAATTTTTGACATGAAATAAGGAGCTCCTCTTAACACGTCATCAGCTATTCTGAGGCCTTTTTTGCCTTTCTTATTTCTACACTTAAATGCTTAAAAAAATTAGAAAGATGAGGAAAATAATCAATAACACAAATGCAGGTTCCGATTTGTTTGATGAACTTTTGAATGTGCGATTGTTAACCCGTTTACGTCTGGAGGAATTCGATTCCATACGGCAGACATCAAACGTCTCAAGATATCGCATGACGTATCTATATATAATGATTTTACATATGTATGTACGTACAAAAAAAAAAAAAACGGAAAGAAAATTTCCTTCGATAAATAACTGGGTTTTTTATTTACTGAAACTTCAGCTCAGCAACTATTATTAAATTTTCAATATTGCCTCAAAATTTTCTGTATATTTCGTTTGCAAAATGTCGTTCGACTTTAATTACAAATTCTGGGTTGGAACAAAAAAGGATATTGAAGATATTATAAAAAGGCAAAATGTTTTGAAGAAGAAAGATCCAATATCCAATCCATTGGTTACATATAGAATATTTTCTGAACTTTATGTATTGTACGTAGAGCTTGTCAATAAGCTAAGCTATGTGTATAATTATACGTTTCAAGTTCAGAAGCGAGCAGTGGTAAGGACACTAGTTGAATCTGCTGCCCGCCGATTGATGGAACTTAAAAATGAGTTAAAGAATTTGGAACTAAGCGAATATGTTTACACCGACAAAGCTTTAATTGCTCGAAAGCTCAACCCCTATGATTTAGTCATATGGCGTTCGCCACAGTTCTTGTATCGACGTCCACCCGAAATACAAAATATTGTGTACGAAAATAGAATATTCATGACTGAAGATGAGAAAGTTGTGGCGGAAAACCAAGAGAAAGCAGTTTTGACTGATGCTATCAAACTGATACAAGCCCATGAAAGAGCTAGGAGTGCTAGAGTTTACAAATCCGCCATTAAATATGATAAGAAAAATCTGAAAGTGTTTCAACGAAGGAAAGTTCTATACAGTTTCACTCATAAAACGGACCAGCCAATGAGCATACCGGTGAAAAGAACAATGTTTAATGCAAACTTTGTGAAACAGAATGAGCATTGCCAATACTTACTAGGATCAGGCAATTTGGAGCGCAAATCAGTTGATCGTAAACTAATTGAATCTTGTATAAAATTCTGAACCATTGTAAAAAATCTTTAACTTTAGAAATCGACGAAGAGGAACTTAATAGGATTCGCAATGAAGCGGCTTTGAAGATTCAGTTGGCATGGAGGGCTCATAAGAGTAAAAAAATTCTTAAGAAGAGAAATATCTTTAAACAAACATTGTATGGCATGAGAACTAAAAGAAAGCTTATAAAGCCCAATCAGTACATGGACTCTGTTATGGAAACATACAGAAATGAAAAATTTAAACAACAACTCGATGAAGACTTCATCAGATTAATGACTGATGAGCGAACCAGACTGCTGCAAGAAAGATCTCCGTGGATAATGGAGGACATATCAGATCATATACGAGCATGGTTTATGGAGTTGTAATAATAATAATTTTATTAATATATAAATGCGTACATATGTATGTATATTTGTATAATTACATATAAACTTTTTTTTTGCAGTTACGATAAGGTTGGGGATTTTCATCCATATCCAGATGCTCTAAAATCTGGAACTATTTTGGTTTTGATCGATGAAACATTTAGTCCCGAGGAGTTTCGAGAAAAGTTGAATCAAATGAATTTGTCAAAAGAAGAAAAGAAAAAAAGAGCGGAAAAGGCGAAACAGAAAAGACAAAAAGAGAAGGAAAGAATTCGAAAGGAAAAAATTAAAGAAGCTAAACGAAGAAAGAAAATGAAAGAACAAGGAATTTTTGACATAGCGGATGATATTAAGAGAAATAAAAATATATGTAAGTAAGATTAAAAGCTTTTTACTTTTCATTCACAAGCTTTATAACTCATTTCAACAAATTTTTCATAATAGAACATTGCATTGTGGCCAAAGTGTGAACGACCTAATTTATAGTCTTCTTGACTAGTTGATAACTAGTTCATAAATCTTGACTTAACCGCTGTAAACACAGAAGCGATTTCCTACCGAGCTTCTCCTCTAATTTGTGGTGTACATTTTACTATCTTTTCCAATAATTTATTCTAAGCCGCCTACAAACGGCTGATGGATTTATCTGGGGTTGACATTCCCTGCCGAGGGACCATCTCAATTAGGAAAATTTTTAAATAAATTTTTATTTTAAATAACTTTCTATAATGTTTTGCCCATATGCAAAGTACGCACTGCTAACCACTTGGCTATTTCGGCCCCAAAGTATTTCAGTGAAGAAAATTGCATAGAAGCCACAATACATATACAATATATGTACAAATAAGTGCTCTAAATACCAGAATATCGGGCAGTGTGATCAGCTCGATGCTCGCTAGTTACTCGTTCATTGCTCAACTGCTCAGTAGGAAAAATATTTTTCAATTTTGATCAACATTTCTCTAGGGTTTCATAAATAAATTCAAAAATCTAAAAGAAGGTGCTGAGAAAAGAGTATAAGCTTTTGTCAAAATGCTCGAGCTCGATCTCGTGCTAGAAAATTTTCGGGCAATGATCAATGAACAAGTGTTAGCTGCTCGAATATGTTCAAACAAAATCTTCATTCTAAACAACATTCTAAACAAATTTTTTGCAAATATATATACATATGTATATGTGATTACATATTTGATTACAGCAAATATTGAAAATACTATAAAGCAGTATTCCATTGATTGGAGATTAATAGACGAATATCTTAATAAAAATCATGAAGCAATTAAGGAGTGGGTAACGGAAGGAGAACTCGCCATTATTCATCGGGAGCTAAGGGCTTTGGTTGATGAATACATGCGGTTAGTATTTGTTACTTACTCTTACTTACCTTGATTATATATATATATATATATATGTATATACTTATGTAGTATATAATAAACATTGAAGGCTTTTCCTAGTAACACAATTTGTAATTAAAATGTGAATTCGAATTCCATTAGTTTTAATTTTCAATCTATATTTATTTAACACTTACATATATATATATATATATACAATAAGTATAAAGTTTATACCTATATTATCCCTTCCATTTTTATATGCCCATGTTTTTCTTAATACATATTTTTGCCAATAAATACATATAGCTTAGAATACGAAATTCTGCGGAAAGCTCATTGTATGGACTTAAATAAAAAATATAAGCCTCCAAAAAAGAAAAAACCTAAAGCTAAGAAAAAGGGAAAGAAAAAAAAGAAGAAGATCAAAGATATAACGGCCGATCGTACACTTGAATCACTGTATGAAGAACTTAGGACTCAAGGTTTAATTGAAAAGGTCGATAAGAAAACGTTCGATGCATTTATTTCGGATTTTAATTTTGTTGCCGATGATACTCGGGACGAAGATCATTTGACGTAAGTTTTATTTGTTTGAAATATACATAAATTTTTTGCATATGTATATTAAAATTCATTAAAACGTAAAAAAAAATATGGCGAGTTAACTTCGGTGGTATCCGAGGCGAATTTATAGTGTGAACTTGCCTTGGGTGGTATCGAACCTCAATTGAATGTGTAATTCTGGAATTATTCCAAATTTTACTCCATAAAATATTTAAGCTTAGCTTGGAGGCATCAGAAAAAGTAAGTTCAAGAGTGGCCTAAGTTATGGCCTACTTTAGCAATTTTCGGTAGGTATCCAACTTTTGAAAAGGTAATTTTATTCACCAACTTTGGTTGAATTGATATGTTAATGTTTCCGCACCACAAAGAATAAAAAGAAATCACTTTCTCTCATCGATGTCTTGCTTCTCTTCCCGGTTGTGGAGTACCTCCCATTCGTGTTATTGCCTTATTGGGATGTTAACCTAAACCTTCAAGGAAACATTTTGACGAGTGGTTTCAGATAATTTAATTTTAATATTACCAAAAATTAAATTGACGAAATATGTTTTTTCTTAATACGCTTTCTCAAGAAATGTCAAAACATCTAGTATTAAAGTGTTAGTTTGTCCATCTACTCTGTCAGAGTTTTGGTACTGGTTCCTAAGATCTGGTCATGCACAAGGACAAAGGGTAGTGTTTGACGCACTTATGAGTGAATAATGTAAACTTCGAGCTTATACAACCCATTTTCGCCATTGATCAAATTTTTTAATTATCATATTTTAAATCAGTAAAGTTATTGCCTGTGGTAACGAACAGATGAGTTATTAAAAGTATGTAATCTGGTTGATATAATGTTGTCCGTATGGTTGGTTCTATTTACTAATTTGAAGCGTTTTTAGTAATTACGTAAACTACTATTTTGTTCGGTTTTTATTGCCCTCATTCAATTGTCATTAAATTTTCGTCTCAAAGATTTTATGGCTATAATTTCATTATTATCAAATTTTTCATTTTTCATAATACCTTTAGGTAACTACATACATAGATACTTCAATACCTTTTATCATATACTTTTATTAATAATTTATTTTATCTCCCATTGTAGCACTTTGGGACCGGCTAAAGGTGACATAAAAATGGTTATACAAGAATGTATGCTCGGAATGGGAGAATTCTCCGTGGATAAACCGAAATCGCTTTGTCTGGCTGGGCCCTTAAATAATGGAAAAAAATTACTTTCACAAATTATTGCATTTGAGTTGGGTAAGTTTATGTACAAATACGAGTATAATATTATTTGTTGTTGTTTAAATTGAATTTGCCACAATCTTTCAACGAGGGTGTTCTCGCTCTCTATCAAATTTTCATAGTACTATCAAGGCGCTTAGTTCCTAGGCTTATTGACTTGTAGATAATTGTCGTAAGAGGCATTGTCAGCCGGAAGTCATAGCCGTTCGCCATGTCATGCTTTCTTAAAGCCTTTAATTCAATGTTCTTCTCAATATCGAGTTTGTCTGTTATTTTGTCAGCATCGTGATTTTCAGTCGAGTGAGCAGATTTGACTTCTGGCGGGTAGATAGGTGGGAGTGAACTGATATTTTTTTGTTGTGGACAACCACACAAGGTTTGGTATTTGACGTTTTTCAAGTGTTTAATGTCGAATTTGCGAGGGACATTCGCAGAGAAAGTCCATTCTTGTTGCCTTGTTCCCTTTTAATTTACAGCTTGGGCAAGGGCTGTTAAAGGGTAGGCACATACTTGATGATGCACGCTCTCCGAAGGGTCAATCGCCCGTTAAGTGTATATTTACTCTTCCTCGATCTTTTTAATAAAAACTTTATTTTGATAATTCTTAACGCACGTGGTATTATTTCCGGTTTGTTCGTCAATAGATGCTACGGACTGCGACAATTTGTCAGCCTTTTCGTTGCCTAAATGTTGCTATGGACAGGACGTAGATAATGGTAATGGTAAGTAGACCATACAGGGGGCTTAAGCCTTCTTGCAATTGTTGACGACGTTAGAAATTATCATAGGCGACGTTAAGGCAAGCAATGCGACCGCAATATCTAATAGCAGGTTTAATATATCGCTGTAATCCTAATCGCTAATCCTGTTGGCAGAATCTGCTGTACTTTGCGAATGAAAATAGACAGTTAATCAAGGGGTATATTAAGCGCATACCACGGACATGGCACCTGTAATAGACCTCGTTTATTAGTCCTTCAATATCCAAGTTTCAGTTTAATTTGACATCAATCGCAACCCACAGATATTTTGCTGTGGGGGACTGTGGGATTGTAATGAGTGTAATCTTCCTAGGGCTCTGCCATATATATACATACTCTGCCTCATTACAGAGGGAAACAGCCCTAATACCAACAACACAAGGCCGTCTACGTAAGCTACTACTTTCACTTAACATCCGTTAAGCTCGAGTAGAGTTTCGTGCAGTGTCACCTCGGAAGCGGAAATAACACCCCTTCTTGAGGGATCCATCTGCTGGCGTAGATTTTCTCCTTCGGACAGAATAAGAAAGACTGCTGATCTCTCTCTAAGTACGCAGAATTTTGAAATTTTTTCATAAATGAAATTTATGTCTCGAAACATGTAAAACTACTTTGCAAAAGATTTATTTTACACTGCTCAGCAGTTTCCTGGACCTGGGAACAGAAGACTGTAATAACTTCTGGTTTGCGTATGTGGTTGCAAATCAAATAGCCACGTTTTCTTTAGATTGAGCTCTTAATTAATTGTGCGAGTATAAGTGTACATATGTATTAATATTTTTTTGATCCTACATATATTTTCACAGATGCCGTTTTCATAAATCTCAGTCCCGAGAAAACGCAAAATTACAGTCCCGATGAATTGAACTATTTAATGCATGTGGTTATGAAGGTTGCAAAGGCATTCCAACCGACGATAATATTCGTACAGGATGTTCATAGAGTTTTTTGGAAAAAAATTCCCAAAGAACAAGAACATCTAAATCCTCGTTTGCTACAAAAAGTTATAAAAAGTAAAATTTTAAAATCAATTAAAAAAGAAGATAAAATAATGCTTTTGGGAACTACGGACTCTCCCTGGTCGGCTAAACCCACTATGAAACGAATTTTTCAGAAATCTCTTTTGATACCCAGATGTGATTATGGCACAAGCTTTTTACTTTGGCTAGAAGTTCTATCAAATTATGCTGGAGATGATTCTGTTGATGACTACGTATATTCGGCTCTTGCAAAAGTGTTTAAAAATTATAATTCCGGTGATATAACCGATAACATTTCAGATACTCTAAATGTTCGTAGGCTTATGAAATTGAAATCAAATCCCTTAAGTCCATTCGAATTCTTAGAACATTTTATTGGAGAAAATCCGCCAACATTCCCGCCAGAGGAGAAGGTGCGTAAATATTGTGTACACTTTGAAATGATTAATATATGGTTGATTAATTTTTAGTTAATGGAAAAGTTCCAGAAATGGTATCAGAAAGCTAACAAGTTGTGCGTTGCCAGGAGAAAGTTTTTCAAGAAAAAGTTTGAAAAAGATAAAAAGAGGAAAAAATAAATAGAATTTTTAGGAACAAATTATACATGTGATAAAGTTATTAATTATTTGAAAGTTTCAGTTTGAAGACAATGAAAAGTAAAAAGACTAAACGAATTGGTTAAATAAATGCAACTGAATTTTTTGATTGAAAGCTTCTAAAAAGTATTAGTTTCCAGAGGCTGTTGAAACGGTTTAAAAAGATATTTCTATAAAGGTTTAAAAAAAAACTTTGACTATTGGTATTTAATTACTCCCTTTGTCTTTGCTTCTTTTAAAAAAAATTAGAAAATTAAAAAAGAAAACGAATTTTTGTGACATCAACAATATATATAATTTTTGGTAAGCTTCAGCGTAAGCTACAAAAATTCATTCAGATAATCGCATATATGGACATATGGAATTGATTTGGCTAAGTTTGTCTGTCCGTTTTCTGGTCTTTCTAACTCTAGATCGATTAAAAATTTAATTATTGGTATGAAATCTGGTACACGCTTTCCTTGGACAGAAAATACGTATGCGAATGCAAAATCTGAACAGCATAAAAATCGCTATAAATCCGTAGCCCAAAATTTATTGAAGTCAGATTTAGTGCCGGCCAATATAATGAAAGTATTATAGCAATTTGAAAGTTAAAACCTATCTTGAATGGGAAATGTCTATTAATCCTCACGATTGTCGGGCCTAAAACCAAACCAAGTGTCAAAATTATTTAAAAGTTAAAACTATATTTTTTATGTTATATAATAGAAAAGTAGCTTGAATGTGGAAATAATATAACGGATTTTCACTTTGGATGCTTCGGTTGAAGTATCATCAAATATTTAAAACATTCAATATCATTTAATTTCATTTAATTTCACTTATTTCAATTCATTTATGAGTACATTAATGCACAAAGTCTTTTCGTTGTACAACTTATAATTAATTACCAGGAATTATAGTATGCGTATACAGGGATATACATTTTGCGGTTTCCAAAATAAACGCAAATAAAATGCATTTAGAATATTTTCTTTTTCATGAAATTCCTTTTTTATCAAGTTTGTTTATATATGAGTATATTGACAGTGACCGTTCCGCGTACCAGACAGTAAGAACGTCGAGAAATAGACACATTTGGATCTTCGATTACTTTTTCACTTACCGCACCGATATTTGAGGTGAAACGAGCAGTACGATGAAGCATAGGCCTTACAATATCTATAACCGATCCAGTCTATTCAAATTCCTTTAAAATTTTACCAATTGCTTTAGTAGTTGGACGATTATATGCACCTAATCTTCTATTAAATATATGAATCACCATTTTTGTTGTGCGGTTGTTCCATTTTCATAAATGCCTGACTTTTAATTGAAATAAAACATGTTTGGTTTAAAAGGTGTCAAAATATAACTCAGCACTTTCGAAACCACTAAATGGATAACTCTTTATGAGTAAAAGTTAGGTAATAATAAAACAATTAAATGAAAAATAGAAATCACAAAACAAGGAAAGTAGGGATAGGTATTATGTAAATAGGTTTGTAACTGCCATTTCAAAGCATCAAATGGGTTTTATACATTTTATTGGAATAAAAGATACCCAGGTTGACGGTTAAATAAATAAACTAAATTGCGAGTCTTGAGATAATTATCAAGAGTGAACCTAAGAATGTTTATAGAATACGTAGATATAGTGATTAACTATTTTTGCAGTAAATGAACCTGGTCGCGTTATTTAGAGCTAGGTTTAATTTGTTTCTAGAATCGTAGTTCAGAGTACTATATACGACTTCAAAATAGGATATTTGGGGAACAATAAGGGACTGAACTAATCAATGTATTTTTATTATGCAGTGATGTAGGTACATATATGATTCTCGTAAATTAGACGGGAATTCATTTTGTACCCAAGATTATTCACAGCATATTCAAATTTTAGTTTCACCCCGTTCAAAACAATTGGCGTTAGAGTGATGAAATCAAGATAATTACTCTTAATCACAAGCACCTTTATTTTTTTTTAGCATTTATATTGATGCAGGTATTGAATTCTTATTAGATTTTTTCCATTTTAATAGAAGCATATTATAGTTTACGGTGTCAAAGGCTTCAGAGAAATCTAAAAGTACTACGATGGTAAGTAAATAATTAAAAAAGCATGACGGATGTCATCCATGATTTTCAACACGGTTGTGGAAACTGATTGGAGCTATACCCAGACTGGAACTCGTCAGCAGATTTTAGAAACGCAAGTGTGACACTATTTGATAGGAAATAAATTTAAAAAAACTTTTGACAATGCCCTTCAAAGGCTGATGGGCCTAAAGCCTTGTGGTGAGCTACAAGAGTTGCCGTTAACTACCGGGATGACGTTGTCAATCTTCCATTGATTTGGAAAAGTAGAGGAGGCAAGCAAATGTGGCAGGATTAATTTAAAAAACGCAAAACTATTCGATTACATTCGATTTTAAATTGAAAACGTATTTTATAATTTCCACTTCAATAGCTGGACCAAATGAAAATTCACTGATGTGTTTAGTAATTAGGTGCCCATTGATGCTGAATGTAGATGCATTTACTTGAGAACTTATTCCAAGGAAGTATGAGTTCATCACAACAGCATCAGTCTGACAAATTTTTACCTATTTAAGTAAGTTTTTTTTTACTTTATCGCAGTTCGGTTGTTAGTAATTTCTCCAGTTTGTATATGTGGTCAAACGTTAATTGGTATGGTGAATAATTTTAATACTACGAAGAGAGACATATTTTTCAAACCAGTAATTATCCACCTAGTAATATGGTTTAATATGTGGTTAACATATACCACGGAGCCAGCAGTAATTCCAGTTAAGTGCTATGGCTTCAGCAGATTTCGGGAGTGTTAAGTATTCAAGAGAGTATTTTTAACTTGTAAGTTCATTGTCTATTAATTTTTTTCTTCAAGGTCTCATACAAACGCACATATTAAATAAATTAGAATTATTACCTTTTACATATGTAGATGTTTGAACTATTTACATATGTATATATATATTTAAACTCAGATTTCGTTTGGAAAACATTAATATATTTATTCATTTTTGTAAAATATAATTGAAGATTAATTAAGTCTAAAAATTACTGTAGGGATCATCACTATGGTTATCTATGCATTAATTTGAAAAAAGTAGCATGCTAAGCCAGTGCTCCAACTACAAATTCTTACCATAATAAAGGACATCATACATTTAATTACGAAGCATTTTATATTTACTACTTACCAAACTATTTGAAAATTTGTAATTTAGAATTTAGCTATGCATTCACATGGACATACTTACATATGTATATTTAGAGTATTTTTTGTTCTGGTTTTTAATGTGAATGAATAAAAAATATATTACACATATTGAATAACACATATGTATGGGATGCTCATACATATGCACTTATAATACAAATTTATGTATGTACAACTTACAAATACAATACTATACATAATATAATAGAGTATATACATGTGTGTTTGTGCATATACGTATGTAAATACAAAAATACATATACTTCAGTATATGCGTTAACCTGCATACATATGTAACGTTATCTTATGACTAAAGAACGAACGAAATTCGTCTTCGCCTACTCAGGCTCAGCCATTCGAACTCTTCTAGGGTTCAACACAAAAATGAACTGTGCCAATTATTGGAAACGGTAGTTACAAAAATCGCGGCACCAAACTAGAAATTACCTTTTTTTATTATTCGTTATGAACTAAAGTAAAATTTTTAATGGTAAGACAAAAATTTATTGTGATTGAAAATCAATTGCATCGCCTTGAAGATGTTTTCGGGTGTGTGTTTGAGTCGCTGGTGAAAAATGTTATTCGGTCGTCCTTCTTCCATACGCAGGTTGCGAATGCGCCAAATAAATATATTTTTAAATCGTTGTTTTATACAATACTATGTACGTAAGTGTTTCAACATTTTCTACCTGTTTGAATTTGGTATTATTAAAAACTAAAGTTTTTTTGATTGTAAACTGTATTTTTAAGTAACAGACATTTTCATTTACGTTTTCTGATTTCTTTTTACAAAATGTTGTTGTTGTTGCTGTTGTTGTTGTTGTTGTAACCGCAGAAAACTCCCCAAATTGGGCTTCGGGGATATTGCGGGAGCGACAGTCCTTGGCCGGATCAAAATCCGGGTCATTCCGGTATAAAGTCGCTACTGTCGCGAGAATTGTTGGATTTCATTCGCCTCTTACAATAGACATGCCTTACCGCGGGTAAATTCTTGAACGCCTAATACGCATGTGGTCTATTAAGAGACAGCAGTTGGAATCATTCTAAGAGTTAAATTTTTGTTGTTGAAAATTTCAAAATTTTCACATTTTGCTATATATAAAAGACAATTCTTTTCGGTATAAAAAACGAAATTTCTGCGTGTTTCCCTTAGAAGCATGTGAGAAGAGTTTGTATTTAAGACTGTAAATCCCTTAAGCACTCGTCCTTGAAGTAACAAGACCCTCTTAACCTTTAGGTGGAAGTAGGAATACTATAACAAGTGTAAATGTAACTACGAGTATGTTCGGCGAGGTTTATTTGCAAGTTGTCACCCAACTGAAAAATTCAATAGTTGTTAAGAAATTATATTTACGATTTAAAACTAAAAATAAAAAATTGGCGTAGTCGAAATCCATTTTAGAGCTATGCTCGTCGAAGAAAAGTCGGAAAAATATTTGATTTGGCAATGTACATACATATATATCCAAAATGTAAATACCTAATCATAGCTTTAGCAAATACATATACATATACATATATTATTAATATATACATCATAGTATTTGCGTTGACTAAAATTAATCTTATACTAGAATGCAGATTATTAAATATTTTAGTATTTCTAATATTTTTCCTTACATAACAAAATCTTATATAATTAACATCGTTTAAAACGTTTTACATATACATATACATATGTATGTTTAATAAAATAAAGCAAGCCCGGCCTATCATTTTTTATCACTATCGATTTTATTTTTGTCCAATGAAGATGACACCATACCACCACTATTTGATGGATATAATTTATCTAAATAATTCAGCGACTCATTCAGAAATGTCTGCAAATAAAATTTTTTTTTTTCGTTTTACATCATGTTAATTGGGTGTGAACCGTTATGTAAGTAAGCAAAATTTACCTGAAAAGCATGTAAGACAGCCATCATTGCTGGTGAACCAAATCCATGGGTAATCAGTGAAAAGTGGGTAAGGTGACGCTGCATTGACGGCTCTAGTAAGTGCTGTGATCTGGTACCATATTGGGTTGTGCGATCTTGGCTAAGCACTTGCATTAGTTCCTTCGTTATCTATAAATTATGTTTACAATAATGTATACATATTATAAGAGGGGTGCACAATAAAACTCAAAAGTAAATGTAAGTAAAATAAAATTTGCAGATTCCGACAGCAAAAGTAATTGAATTTTTTTTTTGTGGGAAAATTAGTTTTACCTGTTGCGAATGAATGAGAAGCTCCTTCCTACGGTAAGACTCTTGGGGTTCAGTTTGATGTCTTATGACATATTCTGCAAGCTGACGAGCAGGAAATTCAGTTTCGCAAACAAAATGAAAATCTTTTGCCAGATGAGTAGCTTCTCCTTCTACTAAAGACGTGAGCAGTGTAACATTAGCGGCCTTTCGCCTTCCCGCTGGCAAATTTAAACCAATTTTTTCAAGTTTTTCTCTTAACAGTCGTCCACCGTTCTTGCTTTTAGCTCTATTATACAAACAAAATGTACATTTAAACTTAATTATATATAAAGTTATATTTGATTTTCTTTACTAACCTGCGGAGTACTCCGCCTAATAGCGAAGCATTTAAACATTCTGGTGGAGACAATCTTCGTTGAACTTCGGCAATTGTTACTTTGTATTTGGACGTGCTGGAAAGAAGGCTAAGTCGTCCCGGAACGGCGCAAAATACCTCACTGGGTGAACCGGAACCTATATTTCCAAGCTCCTTCCCGCTTTTGATGCCTAAATATTCAGATGACAAACAAGAAGAAACGTTTTCTGTTATTAATTAAACTTTTTTATACTTTGCGAATATTTGTAGAGTTTATTAAATCTATTATATATGACAGGTCAATTGAAAAGTCCACGGCCTACCATAGTAAAACGCATTTTTTGGCGATTTTTTTTTATTCAAGATAGTCCCCTCATGGGTGATACACTAATTATAGGGACTCTCCTAATTTTCGATATAATTTTTGTTGTACGATTTGTCATTTGCTTCAAAATAGGCCGCAGATTCGGCGAACACCTCTGCATTCTAGCGAGCATTTATTTGAGATCTAAGAACAGAAACGGAAGCAATTCGAGCCCAATTCATGGATTTTTGCCATCGATTTCACTGACTTATGACACGGTGCATTGTCTTGGTGAAACAGCACTTTCTCTTTCTGCAAACGAGACCTTTTTTCGGCGATTTCGTTCAAGCGGTCCAAAAACGCTATGTAATAGTCGCTGTTGATGGTCCTTTATTTTTCATCACATCGCAAAATACAGACGTCATTACCTTGTCAGCCGACTGTTGCGTTTTTCCACGCTTTGGAGCGGGTTCATCGTGTGCTGTTCACTCGGATGACTGTCGATTAGACTTCGGAGTGATTTGATGGAGCATTGTCACATATCGACGCAAAAACTTTATTTATTTATTACGCTTGAACATATCCAAACATTGCTCCGAATCATTAACTCACTTTACACAGAGCTTTCTCATACCCAAATATTCGTGAATGACATGATCTACTCCTTCAGTTGACATCTTAAGAGTGTCTGCTACTTCATTCTTTTTCAATTTATGGTCATTCAAAATCATTTTGTGATTTTTTTTTGATGTTTTCGACGGTAACAATCTTGATGGTTCATTTTCCAGGGACAAGTTTTTGCTTCAACTATATTTATTCCCTTTAAAAAGCAATAATTTATCAACACCCGAAATGCCTTTTTAGACATTTTTAACATAATAACAAAGGTTTCTTAACTCAAAATGTTATAATTCACAAACTAATATTCCGACAGCTGTCATATTTATGCAGATGTCTTTTGAAAGTTAGGGCTAACTAAAATTCTATATGGATTTAATTCTAGTAGAGCCATCTATGCGTCAGGCCGGGGAATTTTCAATTGACTTGTTGGATTTGGACTTGAAATCATTTTCTCAATTATTTTTTTTACAATCCGAGCATTGGTTAAGTTATTACAAAACATATGTACATATGTACATACTGATCAAGACTTTTTTTGTAGGTTTTAAGAGTTGTAGCTCCTAGATAAAAGTATTTTTGCTGCATTAATCGCTCTATGATCTTTTAAAAAAAATGTTTTTTCAAATTTTCTATATTCACTTCCTTTATATTTTGAAACATAAAATTAAAATAAGTACAAACTATAGAAATTATTTCTATTTTATTCGATAAATCTCACTTTGTGCCTTATAATGTGACTTGACAATATTAAAAAATTCATAACTTGAATACAAGCTCGATTACCAAGCTCAAATTTCGAATAATACAAATGGAAAAGAGTTATCCATGATGATGGGATTTCTTACGGGACATCTTTTTTTTTTTTAGGTAGAAGAGAGAGACCTTAAGACCTTTGCGAATACCAGGCAATTTGGAGGAGTACTTTGAAAATGTTACTGCGACAACCTTTAGAGGCTTGAGCGAGATAGCGGGTGCAAAGACACGTCGATTGCTCTGCTTCGTTAACTCCAAACATTGGTTTGACCAGCGGAGGCCAAATGGGATTAATTTTTGAAGCAAAACCAAGTCAAAAAAGTTCTTGCTATCTTAAAACAGCGATTTTTTAAACTTTGCTGGTTTCGAACTTCGAAATCGATAAATAAAGTAGTGTTTTACAACGGGGTAAAATTGAAACAAACCAGGTTTTCAGTTGGAAGCTGTCAGATAACACCGATGTAAATTTAGAAAAATATTTTTTTTTTCTCGAAAATCGATGATCTACCGTGAAGAATATCGCTGAGTAGAACTCTTTAAGTTTTAAAGAAGCAGATAAACGATTTATTGAAAATTCCAAAGTTCTCCAGCGGCCGAATACGGTTATATCGGTCTCAAAGCCTGAAGATCGTTCTTTCTTAGCTATACATATGTGATTTCGAGCAATAAGCATCCAAACCGCTGATTCAAGTCACCGTATACATAATTATATACCTAATATTCGAAATATAATCGTTAAATATACTTTCGACGTCACGATTAAAAGCTGAAAATACTAAATTTCTCTGAACCAAAATAAAAAAGCAGAATATAAAGCCAAGGATCTTCTGAGGGATTTACAAGAAAAAACTGGATTTAAATATTCCTCCGATCGACTGATGGATTTTTATGAGGAGCTCTTATTGCATTTCAGAAATACACGCTGAGAGGTTCACATTCTCTGCCGAAGGGCGACCGCAATTAGAAAAATTATTTTAAAAATAATTTCCTATAATTTTCGATGTTGGTCTGGCCAGGAATCAAACCTGTTATTCTCCGCATGGTAATGCGTCTATAATACATTACATTGTAAAAATTACAATTTTCTCAATAAGAATTTACACATATTGCATGCGTTTATTAACTTACTAAGCATTTACTATAGAACTGTTCACATAGGCTTGCATTTGGAAGGAGAAACTGTCATTTGCCATGAAAATTTTTCAAATAAAACTATTGAATGTGAAGCTTAGATCTCAGGGATGAATGCTTACGACTACTTACATATTCATGAACATGCTGAGATCCATTTGTATACGTGTAGCATATGCATGTATATACATATGTATGAGCATATATATGTACAATTCGGATCAAATGCAACAATATTTGGGGCGTTTGTTTAAATATAATTATGCCAATTATAAATGTGCGAAGATCGGCAGGGCTTCTATTACACAATACCTGTGAAATATGATTCAAAAGTGAACCTCAACAACACCAGGTGTGTTTGGTTATTCCTCCTTGCATCGTTCAAAATGACATTTAAGTATCAGTCACTTCGATTCATTCTTAACAAACTATGTAAGGTAAATGACTACGGCATTGCCATTGTGGGCACTATGTTATTTACCGGATCTTTTTCCACTTTTGTGCTTGTACTTTTATTTCAATATGCCTTATACTACACTCTTTGCTTTTTATAGTAATACGAGATTATGTGGTTGGTGATAAAAATTATTTCATTGCAGTTTTGTTTAGAATGAAATGAGTAAACTAATTAGGTACGAAATATATTTATGATAGAAACCACACTGTTATACTGATAACGAATTTACAAAAGGGATAAAATCTATGAAGTAAGATTTCAAAACGAATTTAGTAACCCTTTTAAATTTGTGGCTGGACTTAAATTAATCCTTTCTGATCTCATTTTTCGAAAAAATGTTAATTATAAATTCTTAACTAATATACATTGCAAATATTTGATTTATGAAAAATATACAGAAGAAAAGAAACTGAAATGCTTACTTTTAATTAGAGGTAGATCCGACATAAACGCGACATTGTCATCCATACCGGGATTTTGGACATCATCGACAGCATTTTGTAGTGCTTGATGTAAGGCAAGAGGATCATGTTCGTGGGCAAGCCGACCACCATGTGTTGCTCCTCCTGATATTGTGCTACCATAATCGGCTCGTCTGTCTGTATATGGAAAGCCATGGGATAATTGCGCCTGAAACAAAAAAAAAGAACAGATCGAGAATGAAATACAGAATTCAAATACACACATGCATATTACATATTATTTTAAAATGTATCTAATTTAAAATTAATAAACTTCCTCAAATGGTCTGGAGCCACATTGGAGTTCATAATAAAATTGTGTGTTGCACCATAATCTGTTATTTTTCAAGATCTACCCACTGACGGTTCTATATTTTGTTGTAATAGAAAACACGTATCTACCAACATGATGATAGATCACTACCGAAAAGCTGCAATCGTAACATTCTCTACTCGTAAATCAAAGTGAAGTTAAAAAGAATATCACAAGATACGGTCGGGTACAAATCCATAGTTGTGTAGAAAAGCGAGGGAGTTTCAGCATTCAAAAACAAGAAGACTCCCTTCTTCTACTTTATATTGCACAAGATGTTATTAGTGACAGCGCATACCGCACGATGGAAGGTTAAACTGTACGAGATGTACGGCAACATTGAGCTATGGGTAGGTATGAAAATCAGGAGAGAGGCTACATTGTCTGATCACGTAGTCGAGATATGTGCTGCTCGTAGAAACAGAAGATGGGAAAATCAAGTGGAGTATAACTTGACTTTGTTTAGTAAGCCCAATTGTAGTCGAAAGAAGACAATTTTTTTCAGTTTCGACTCTGTTTCGGGAATCATCATAAACTTACTTTAATAGTGTTATATTTCGCTTATATAGGCCTGACCACTTCTACAGTTGGATGGTGGGGAAAGCATGATGTAGCGTTGCATTTTTCTATTTAAATATTTTACTTTAAATTGTTGAGAACTATTTACCCCTGTTTGTTTCTTAATTATTTGGTATGTATGGTAAGAAACGTTGGTTATTTCTTGAATTAAGCTCGACCTTTTGTTGATGCATACACATGCATCTGTTTATTTAAAATTATTCATATTTGCACAAGTAAATGCCTAGACTTGCAGTATATGTATGTATGTTATGGATTTTTGGTGGAGGAATTTTTCTAAAAAATTATAATAAACTTATGCTTAAGATTAAGGGTTGATAGAAGTTCTCTGCCAATCCCGCTTAAGTAGCTGTGACCGTTTATGTCTTGACGAGTAAGTTACCCCAAAGGAAATTCCTTAAATAACTTGTTAATAAGTAAGATCCTTAAAATGGAGTAGGTAAAAGTATTTAAAATATTTTGGTTGGAATGTTTTCTGCAGCATAGCGGTCTTTACGATGCGAAAGTAAGTTTAAGGAAAAAGCACAAATGTTCAAGTGTACTGTAAGTAAGTATGTATGTCATGTGAGTACGCGCTCACTAAATGATTCAAGTATGAATGTATATGTATATATTCATAAATGTGATAAATCGGATGTACTCGGCGTTTTTTAGTATTTTACCTACGATAGTATATAAAGTACACATACATATATACATACATACATAAACGTATGCAATGCTTCATATTCCACACTGACGGAAGTTATTTCGAAAGCAGTAAATTTAAATACTTTGAGCATTGATCCATTTGTAAAAGATCAGTTAGAGACCCCAGTAAAAAGTAGTTTATTATATGAAAACCTAATGACTACTTTACTGATAGAAGGAACATACATTTGTGCAAGTATGTTTGTGTAAAACCGATTCCGAAAGTCATCGTATTTTGGTGTAAGTTTATGGTAAGCCTGCTCTAGCTGAGAGAACGTGAGAAAATTGGTTTGTATGATTTGAAAGTGGCTTGGAAGACGAAGAACATCCTGGACACCAAGAAAGTTTGAAGATGAGGAATTGGAAGCATTACTCGATGAAGATTGTTGCCAAAATTCATGGGAAATGCTACCGACAACAACTCATCATATTGAAGCCAGCAACGACAACAATGTTTACAACACAACACAAGGAGGCCGCCACTCTACAGAAAAATAACTGATGGATCAGTGTAAGACAGAGACAGTTGCGGGTCAGGGTCAATGGCGAAGCCGGGGCTGTCTCAACTCAGAAATGCCAACTTTGATGGGTGTAAAAAAGGGGATCTTTCTCGGGATAATCCTGTCTCTGGTGTAATTGGCCAGTGAAATTAGAGCGCGACTCTAACCTCTAACCTCTACTCCCACGGCCTTTACAAAACCTGACGATCGCTAGGATCCCAGAACGGTCAACTTTAAGGGAAAAAGAATTACCGCAAGGATTCTTAAAATATACGCCATAATGGAGGATTAAATCAGCAGAGCAAACAGCTGCAAGGTCAATAATTAATACAATTACTAAGAAGAACTGAGAAGATATGAGGTCGGACATTTAATTTGGTATTTTGACAATGGACCGATATGAGATTTAATGATTATATATTAGATTTAGGGTTATACCATGCTAAAGGCAAGTTGAATTTCATTCATATCGTTAGATCTAACACGAAGCTAGAAGCGAAACGTTTCCTTTCTGTTTTTTTTTTCATCGACAGAACAGAGAGCCAGCTATTTTCGGAAAAAATTGAACCTTAGTAGCAGCAGAGGAGGGTGATTTAATGTTTTTAATATCTGACAAAAGACTTCGTGAAAACTCGACATTTTCAATGGAAAGGCCGTGCTGTGCCTCGCTTCACGAGCCTGCAGTCCGTCGTCGGAGATACACAGGGCTATTCGATTACGTTACCGCCCTCCGTTCCGCCAAAATTTTGAGTTACGATCGAATCGAAAGAAGAAGAGGAAGAGAGAATATATTTTCGAAATCATCTGGTTACATGTGAATGTGTGAAATTGAAACAAAACAAAGCAAACAATTGCAGAGTTTTTGTACAATTGAAATATATAAAATTTATTTGTTTGTTTTTAACGTTAAATGGAATCAAGAGCCGCAGCGATATTTCATGAGGATTGAGAGACAAGTGTCATCCATTTCAGATGAGTGATCAATTTTAAGAAATTGAGCTTGTAATTGGTAATATTTTATATTTATTTAGATTCAAAAAAACTTCAAAGTTCAAAAAGTAGTAGTTGATTTGCGATTTTTTGTGGAAGGCAGTTACCAACATAGAGTTGGTGCAGTTTATAATACGGAATGTGTTATACAACAGTGTCTATGTCATTACACAATTTTCTCGAAATCATGTAATCTTTTACTGATGGATCAACTATATTTCGGCAGCGTTATTTCAAAACTCCCTAATTTTTCATGTTGCTCTTGTGTTGTATCAAAAAGCGCTATTAAGTTCATAAAACTAAAAAAAAACATCGTTATGACTTTACCAATTACAAAATCCTGTTTTACTTACATTTTTGTTAAAATTATGTTATTTAAGTAAACGAAAATATACAATCAAACTGTTCCCCGCCAACTGAATTACAACGTACAATAACGTATGTAGCTACGATCGAAATGCACAATACATAGAATTGGATAGAATCGAAAAGTTCGAAGATTGATCGAAACGGAACGTAACGCAGAATACCAAATCCGCGAGACGGAGAAAATTTCGATTCGAATCGAAATGCAGAATAGGGCTGACAATTTTTTTTAGTTTTCTATTGAGTGTAATTATATTAATACTTACCACATGACCCTGCAGTTCCGCTTCTCTATGAGATCTATGTATACCAAGCTGATCTTGAGTTGATCGTAAACCGGCAAGTTGATTATAGTGATGTAGCGGAGCGTGGTGTAATGACGACAAAGGTTGTCCATATGGGTCTGTACCCAAATATTCTAAAGCTCCATGGTTCTGTAAATATGCAGGTACCTAATCAATATTAGATTATTTTTTATAAATTCATTTGCGTGATGAGTTTTTTTTTTATTATAAAAATATGAACATGAAAAAACATTTATGACGTACAAGCCGTTTTTTCTGAATTGTTCTACGAAATTAACATGTAAATATGGTCCTTCGAACTTAATGAAGTCTTTTTAACAATAAAAAAGTATTTTGAAAAAAAAATAATAATTTATAATTAAAAAAAAGTTTACATTTCCATTTTTCCGCATAAAGATTAAAGATGGCGCGAATTTAAATTTGTTTAGAAAAATTTCTTACATTTCTATTAAAAATTATCTTATCTAAATATTTGTTGTCTTTCACATTTGCAAAGATGGAATAAATTTTCTGTTCATATATCTGAATAAATGTCTTTTTTTTAACATTTCTACAACACGATCTAACAGTTTCAAAAAGTTGTTTTGATTAATTTGAATTCGAAAAGAGTTAATGCTCTGAAAGAGTTTAAAAAATGCTCGCTTTTCTATTTTTAGTCACACATTAATATACTTCGAACGAGCTCTTCTTTCCTTTCTTTCCTTTTTTGCTTAATTCGTTATTTACATTTTTGTAAAATCTAAAATTTTTCTAGGAAATTATTTTAGTTTTGTATAAAAATGTAGAAAAGTAAATAAACAAATACGAGTTCTGTATGAAAACATCTGAACAGAAGGTTCCTAGAGCTGGAGTATTGAAAGGTTGTGTATGGAGGAGAGCAAAAGTATAGAACTTCACAAAATTTGTACACCTTTTTGGTACTTAATTCAAAATAATTGGTTAATTTTCATTTTCAATAGTCCGATTCATTTGAAAACCCTTTAAATAAAATCTAAAGAGTCATATTATTAATTAATTAAGTTAACCGAGAGAGAGTTTAGTGGAAATTGCATTAACGGTAGATGGTACATCATCTACTTATTCCTACCTACATTGAAGTTTAAAAAAAAATTATATATTTTTCTGTAGAGATCGATCAGAATTTATTTAACGAAACAAAATGAAAATCACAAAAATCTCAAATTAATAATGCCTCCTTTCCACCCCTCGATTAAGTTAATATTTGATACAAGTACTTACGGTAAACATTGTTGATTTGTTCTCAATACAAGTAGAAGGCCTGGAACTCTGTTAAAAATGGTTTACAATGACCAAATCTCTGTGTATTTTTTTTTTGATTATTTCGTGGGTTTGTATTGAATATTCAAGGGATATTATACAAAACTTGATCTAACTGGCATAATACATTTAGTATTTTAAGGAAAGGATTGATACTAAAAGACCTCATCTCCAATAAAGCATACCTTATTTTAAGGAAACAAAAACTAATTATGCAAAATTTGTAAAACTGCTTTCAAAAAGACATTCGGTTTCGTATATAGTACGTGAAATACTTATATGTAAAAACTAAATACAGACAGTTTTAACCGAATATAAATTAAAATTAAAATTAAAATTTACGTCTATTCAGATACATGCAACCCCAGTCAAATATCATTTAATTTAATTTTCGTAGTTGACAGTTTCATCTCTCACTATTTTCATTATATACTGTTAAATGTTGGTCTTTGGTTTATTAATGATTGGAAATTTCTTTTATTACCTGTTGCTGTGGCGGACTTTGAGTTGAATGATGAAATGGTGGGGGAAAGTAGGGCGGCTGAAAGTCTGATTGTAATGATTGGTGGTGCATCGTTGCTGCGGATCCATGAGTACTACCATGACTGCCGTGTCCAGAAGAAGGACCAGCACGCCCACTGTGGCCACCCGTATGTGTAGTATAAGCCGGACTACTACTTGATAATCCCATGCCATGACTAGTCAGGCGTTCCTGAAATAGAAGTTTAATATTGCTTATGTTTTAATAGAAATAAAAATTAATAGTTTTATATTATAGTAATTATTGTTATATTACAGGGGTAGCTAGATTAGTTTGTGTTGGTCTACTCCTTAAGGAGTTTCACATAGATGATTCTTTTGGAAAATTTAAGTAGGCGTTTACGAATATGAATTTTCCATGATTTTGGCAATCCCTACGATTAAGCAAAAACAAAATATACGTACTTATGATTTAAAACTTTTGGTTATGCTACAGAGAATAACGGAAAAAATGATCGAAAGAATTAATGAATGTGACCCAAAACGGTCTCGAGATAAAATTACATTTAACTATGCTTTCGCCACAAAACGTATTCGAATTATTACAGAACGGTAAGGTCAAAATTATTGTTGAGCATCTTTCAACTTCTGCAAGTGAGTAAATATTAAATTTATGTAATTAAATATTTTATTTAACGTACAAAGAATTACATTGTATAGGAGCATGATACAATAATTTAAAGGTAGTTTTTTTAGTATTCCTTCCTTGCAGTCAACTTGTTAACCATTTGACATTAGTGTTTCGTTCTTCACCAGTTTTGAATACAAAATAAAAAATACATGGAGAATTTTGATATTTTGTAATGCAATTTATCATTAATGCCTTAAGAAAACATTATATTCTTCGACTTATAATATGAGAATTTTTCGATTAAATGCAAATTTTACTTAATGAGCTGTTATGAATGAAACCGTTAGCCTTTCGTAGCATTGTATTACATTTTTATTTTGAGAGTACCAGAAGGAGAAGATATTGACCGCCAAGGTGAGCTGAGAGCATTGGTGAAGATGGACTAGTTTGTCTTCCACAAAGTCTTAAAGATGTGGTATTTTCTTACATCCATACATATATTAATATCATAATTTCAGCCTAAAATTATCCTCAAGAATAAGTAAAAAATATCCAAACAATTCTTAGCAAAGGTATCTGTGTCAAATATATCGAAAATAAGTTATCATAATTTTAAAATCTATTTGATTCAAGATGTTTTTAAATATATTTTCTTAACAAAAAAGTACGAAAATGGTAAGTAACAGCATCAGACATGATTGTAATCTGAGTTCCCGACAAAAAGAATATTTTCGGTGTCAAAAAAAGTGACAAATTGGCCGAATTGAGGAAATTTCTTGATGAACTATTTTAATAAATAAATCAGTAGAGATGGAAAATTATATCTAACTGCAAGATAATGAAGCAGTGTCACCAAAGCCTGTAACACTGTTTTTGAGACATCATGCAATACTCTACTGGGTACCCAGCATATCTACTCCAAGGGCAAATTGGTCGACACCACTCTACGATATCGTTATTGAGAAAGGTCTCGCCCTCAAAGAGTACACACTAGGCGTCTTTCTCGATATTGAGGGAGCAGTCAGTAAGCCCTACCAAAATAGTCAAAACCACATTCAATAAATGGGACTTGGAGTGCAGTTAATGAGATTCGTGAATTCTCTCTTAGAAAACAGGGTAATTAAAGTTAGGAGGCGTATCCGTAACCAACCAAAAGAGACATCCACAGGGTCGTGATCTATCTCCACTTCTTTGGTGTCTCAAAGTTAAAAAGTTGTTAAGCTAATTAAGGAGTACGGATTGTGAAGTAGTGGCAAACGCTGACAACATTGACCTCATACCTACTGGACTACACATCCAAGTTCTAGGTGATCTACTTCAAAGTGCTCTTTACAACGTAAGCAAATGGTGCAGTAATTGCTGTCTGTATGTAAATTCCTCAAATACCGAATTCATACCCTTCACCAGAGGGTACAATCCACCTGCTTTTAAGCTACCCTTACTGAAAGTCATCGATACCACTCTTTCCACCTTGGTCAAATTCATACATATAATCTTGGATATTAAACTCACCGGGAACCGCCTTCTATGCCTGCAAGACGGCGATAGGTAAATATGAGGGCTTAGACGTGTATTGTACACCTGCTATACAAAACATAAACATATACATACATGTATAGTAGGGCCAATAATAGATGGCAGGGTGAAACTATACCCCATGTAACCAGACAGATCTGGCCATTGATCGAAGTGAAAAGAACTAAATCCCTACACCTTCTAAAGAGTAGCTTTATGAGCATAACAACCGGTTTAATAACCGTACACTGTCTGATGGGGATTCATGGTAAAAGGTTACTTCTCTGTCGCAGATGCAGAGACATAGATGAGGAAGAGTGGGTGGAGCACTACCTCTGTCACCTGCCCTAAGGACGGTCCAATATCGTTTGCCTTGCAGTAATTGCATGCGCAAGCGTCAACTATCTTTTGATTGTACAAGACCATTAACTAACTAGCTTTTTCTTCTTCGGCGTAGGCACCGCTTACGCGCTTAAAACCGAATCAACAATAGTTTGGCGCCGGTTGGAAATGCACGTGCAACCAGGTCGATCCCCCCTGATTTTACAAACAGAGTAGAGGTCTTCGTCTTCCTCTGTTTATGTGCTTTTATCCATTCGGACGACATGACCTAGCCAGCGTAGCCACGTCTCTTGATTCGCTGCAGTATGTTAATGGCCCCGTATAACTCTTAGAACTCATTGTTCCACTTTATGCGGTATTCGCCGTTTCCAACTAGCAAAGGAACATAAATCACCGCAAAGCTTTTGTCTCGAAAACTCCTAAGGTCGACTCATGGGATGTCGACATCGCCCAAACTTCTTTCTATACCATATATCATGACTGGAATAACGAGCGACTTGTAGAGTTTGGTTTTGATTCGTCGGGAGACGACTTTATTTTACTACAGGAGATATTATATCAATATCATCAGCATACGCCAACAATTGTAGACACTTATAAAATGTTGTACCTTGTCTATTGTATGAGTTTTGCAGAAATACAAAATTCAGAAATAGCGGCTCCCGAAGGCAGCTTTAAAATGGATTAAGTGTAGTGTTTATCTATTCTTTTCTGTCGAATATCCAGGAAGGTGGATTTACCAGGTCTAAATCCACACTGATAAGGTTAAATCGATTATCCCACGATAATTGGCCCAGACCGAGGGGTACTGCTTTATTGAATTGTGCAGAGCACACTTACATAAGTTCCATTCGGCGGTCATGCTTTCGTCTGACCATACTCGGCAAAGAAGCTGATGCATGTTTCGCCGCCGCGCTCTTGCCGCTTGGTTATTTTTTAAATGGGCAATCGCTATTCGAACTTCATCATGTCGAGTGCTGAAACTTTTATATCATCGTCATCGATTGGAGTTTCGGGCTCGCCATCTCCGGATGTTTCACTTTCATCCTCCATACACTAAGTAAGCTCTGGACATCTTTCACCAGATTACCACCTTGGTCGCCAACTACAGTCCCAAAAACAGGGTATTTTAATGAGCCATAACAGTCCCACAGCGCATCAGAGGGGTCAACCCTTTTAGGCAGCATTCCTAATAGAAAAGGTGATGTGTGATTGAATGAAATAAAAATAAAAATCTTGTTATAATAACAACACCACAAAGAATACTGGTTTTCTTATGTCGATTGTGAGGTCTTAGTTTTCTTGAATCACAATCTTTTTCGGAATGCGACCAAGCTGTTGTAAGTGCAAGTAAGCAATTGAATTGGATACCGCGGTTTCTGTCTTTCGAATTGTCATATGTCGGTTTGTTTCGAGTAACGTCTTTTGTCATCATCAATGGTGGTTGGGCAAGCAGTATGTGTTGCATCTTGCACTCGCGTTTTGTAGGACAATTCTTTCCATAAACTACATATAATTTGTTTCGCATATTTGATCTTTTTGATTGTTCATTTTTAAATTAATTTTTAATCCACTCGTTTTTTTTACTAATGACTTTTTCATTAATAATGCCCAGTTTTTGACTAAAGATGGCCCTAAATCTAATCTTAACCCAATAGATTGAAAATTATTTGAAGTCTACCACCAAAATCTAGGAATGCCGGTGGGCAAATCCGTGCCTGTTTCGAAAATAAATATTTTAGTTAACAGGTATGTTTACATTGTCAAAGGATTAATTTAAATAAATTATTGATTAATTTTTACCCATAATAAACAAGGATTTTCCTTTGAATGCTTGTTAGTGAAACACAAACAACTTTTTAGTGACAAGATTTCTGAGTGAGTTAATGTTTTATTTGTAGTAGAAAAAAAATTTAGAAAGGAAATAATGCGTGGTTAGCACCCATTTAGTCTAATGAAAGCAATTATTAAAATAAAATAATTGATTTTATTTTTGAATGTTCATTCCGAAAATGTTCCAAATTCACTACAAACTCTATAAAACTGCGAGTACATGTGTTAGTATTACAAAAATTCTTTATCCGGTCAAATAATATTTTCCAAATTAATCAATTTCATTTCATTTTAATTAATTTTTATTCATATGCACACAAATACATACATATGTATGTATATTTATGTGCGCGCGCATTTGAGTGAAATGAGTTAAATTGCATTAGTATTTTATTCAATAACTATTTTGTAAACGCACTATGTTTATGAAAAGGAGCACGGCCGAAAATCGACTTAGTGGTAACAAAGTCATATATGCATACATATATGGTTATGAGAACATTTTTGTTAAGATTAATGCGGTGATGATTATATGCAATCATTTTAGAAAAATTATTATTCTCTCTGATTTTAGAAAGTGTATTTGTATATATTTAGTTATGATTTTTACCTGAGCATCTATAACTGTTGGCATATCGATATAGGCTAAGGTCATATTCACATTTTTTTTAATTCAAAAATTATATAACTTGTTTCTTTTTTTCAAACTTTTTTTTTTTACAATTTTTCACAAATTATAATAACAAAATATATGTATGTATAAACACTTGACTGTATGTTTGTATTCGAACACGTGTAGAATTATTTATTAAGTAATACATAAGTATGTATATTATTTATAAGCAATAATTCATCTCTCACATTTACACCCGTTTTACGTCAAATTAATAGCACTTAAATTTTTATATATAAATAATTCACAAATTTAAAACCTAATTACATGTAAAAGAAATTAATGCGACCCGAAGCGATTCCACCTTCACGCGTTATGCGGCAACTGTGAATAAAAGTGCGTTGTGAGTATTTGCTTTCTTACACCACTCAGCGAAGCCGACCATAGGTGAGCAAATGACGCAAACGCGTATTTTGCAATTTGAAAAAAGCAACCAATTCTATAATATTACACGAAATATAATAACAGCGAGGAATAAGAACGATATAATAATATACCATACGTACGCACATTCATACATTTGTATGTATGTTATGTATGTGCTACGGCTTTGTCCGCTTTATCCCGTTGACTTGCTAACGACCAAGAAAGAGTCCCAGCTCGTTTGGCACAAGATTTCGTGGCGTTCATCCACTCGTAATATTCGGGTGTTTCATGCTGAAAGTTAACTACCATTAGCTGCTAGCTGCGTGCGCTGCTTCATGTAACATGACAGGGCGGCAAACGTGAGAAGCGCGTATATATATTTATTTACAATATGTGCATATGTATAGGTGTTTGTGTATTGGCAATAAAATGCTACCGTATCAAAACATAATTGTTGGTAGTGACGATAAGTTTTGAGTTTTTAATAATTTATTTTTTTCGGCATACCATATGCTGCTAAACAAACTGCGTTAAGAGAGGTTTCATCAGCTGCTGTTTAATTTTTATATCCTCTATAAATATTGAAAAAAAAAATTATATATATTTTTCTCATTTCTCTTATTACTAACAGTACTACTAGTATTTAGATGACCTTTTAAGGTAACAGATCTTGATAAAATAAATTAATAGGAGAGTCATGTTGTGGTTTTGTTATTGTAAAATGTTTCAAGTTTTGATTTTAATCAATCACACAATCTTTTTCTAAACAAAAGTGATTTGGTTCTTGCATCAATAACTTATATTTCGAAATTAATTTGGATTCCCTTTTGTTCAACTAGAATCCTTTCAACTGGTTATAGTCTAAAAATTGAATTGAATTGTACACTATACAGTAGGTTCTCTATTTTTAAACGGACAAATTTAGAGATATTTTCCCTAATTCTACATTCTACATTAGCAAGACTTTAGACTATAATGTTTTTATAGATGTTATTTATATATATGTACATATGAACCAGTGATGTCAATGATCATTAATTCCGAGATCCCGGTGCTTAGCTCATGAATATTATTTATTAACAATGGTTTTAATTACAGAATTTGCTTCTACAGAATCTGCTTTAATTACAGAATCTGCTTCTAAAATAAGTAATAAAATCTTATAACTAAACTAAGACATAAAGCCCATTAGCAGGAATGGTTTGCTGGCTCAGCAGTGCTCTCTAGACCACTGGTTTGTCTCTTGTTTTCAGGCGGGTTCGGATGATTACGCAGTTCTGTTATGTATTTTTATGTCACGATTTCAATCTATTCTTTTATGATAAGGGTGCTTAAATCTCTATGGATATTTTCAAGCAAGCTCTGCGCCATAACTGGATTCCTTACATCAATAGCGGTTTTATTGTTGTATTGTATAGAAGGGCTTTGTTGTTGAAAAGTTGACGTGATTACTTTGTCACTTGTAGAAATATCTGCGGTGAACAGTATATGCAATATTGGTTCAAGAACACTATCTTGCGGAACACCTGCCGTGATCGGATACAACTCTGTTATGTATTCGTTTATTTTTATACTAAATCGCCTGTTAGATAAGTGAAACGTGCTAGGTAATTATTGTCTAATTTTATCAAACATGCCACTCCTTAGTCAAATGCTTTAGCCACATCAAGAAACACGGGCGAGTAATACGCTCAGAACTCGTGCCTTTCTTATTTCATTAGTTTTACGATGTACTTGTTCATTTGTGCCATGTTTTTCGGGAAAACTAAATTGATGTGAAGGAATTATGTAAAGAGGAGATATTTTTGATTGTAGCACTTTCTTTAAAGGTTTGGAAACGGTAAGCAACAGGCTAAGTGATCTATATGATGACGGCAGGTTTGCGTCTTTACCTGGTTTAGTTATCATGTTTGTGGATAATATCCTAGCTTGAGTATGGTACTAAGAAGCTTTGAAAGAAAAACGAGAGCAATGTTTGGTAGTTTTTTTTAGCATCTTTGGTGTGATAAGATCATATCCAGTATATATTTTTTGATCTAGGACATCAATAAACTTCTTTAGCTCAAATAAAGATTTTCCGCCAGAAACAGTGTGTCTTGGAAAGTTATGATTTAGTGGCAAAGGTGCATTATCTGAAGCAGTATTCGGTTGGAATACTGTACTGAGGTGCTCTGCAGAAGAAGTCACCTTTATTTCAGTTCAGGTCCAGGAGACGGCGCTTAAGTATTTATTGGTTAGCTTTCAAAAGCGAACGACGTTCTAAAATCATTCATATTTTTTTCTTCGTCGTATCTAAATGCCATTTTTAAGTCGTATTTTTGCATCGAACGATCGGCGATCCTTCTGTTAAATACAAATATCTCGTTGTCAATACCTCTTATACTCACTATTTAGGGTATGCCCTGTATGTGGCTTCTTACGTATTTTTTTATATTTAAGTCAATAAGTTCTTTCGTCTTACTACAGAAAGTATTGATGAATTTCGATTGGCAGTTTATCAAATAGGTATCTAATGCTTCGCATTATAATCTCCTCCAGCAGATTTTTAGCTTTCCAATAGGTTTAGCTTTTTTCCAATAGTTATAAACATTTCCTTAAATTACTTCTCTGTCGAATCGTGGCATTTGGTTGAAAACGAGTAAAGAAAGCTATTCTTGAAACGGTTGCTTATGAGTAAGAATTTAATAGCAGACAGCCCTTAAGTTTAACAAAATTTAGGATAGTTGACTTTAAAATCAGTAATCTCATCTACTACAGAGATGAATCTTAAAAGGAAGATTAAAAGGAAAGTAAATAAAAAGTTGTAGAAAAAAAAATTAAATAAAAAATAATAATTGTTACAATAATTAAAATGTGTTCTTAGGAACATAAAAGCATGTAATGTAGAGCCTTCTCGTGGAATTTTTTTTCTGCTTCAATACTTGTCAGCTGAACTGATTGAAGATATTCAAAATCTGCTTGCATACATCTGTCTGCTAAATTTAGATTATTTTTTCAACTTTGTTTATTAGGACAACTCAAAAAGGGATAAAATATAAGTTTTTCGATACGATATACATTTCAATTTTGTTTTAACATAATCATATCCCGAGATTTCGAAACGTGATTGCGGTGTTGGCAACCTTAGTATGTGGGCAAAGAGCATTAAAAATGTTGTCTCAGAAAATTTTAAATTTTATTGTGAATTTCACCAGAATATTGGAAAGTTGTCTGTGCATCGTGCTTTTGTCGACATTGTACTATATATTATATATACATTTGTATGTACATACATGTGTGCACTAAGTAAATTTTTGGTTAACAATGGCTCAACGAAATGAAATGAATAGTGTTAATATTATCAAAATCACATTTGACATCCTGTAGGAAACCATTATAAGCTACTTTCTTTAAACACGGCTAAGACCAGGAAAGTGATCTACTCACACTCTTGCGATACTAACTTCCGCGATTAGGCGTGTATATACATATGCACATATACATATAATATAGCTAGATGTGTATTTGATATCAATGGATAATTTTACCTATGCACATATACTATGCTTCTTTACACACTTTCTTATAAATAAATGTGAATAAGTGCACGTATGGACATATAATCGAGGGCTTAATATTTAATATACATTTTTTTATTTTCAACTTTTTCTTTGATTATTTTATTCTAAAAGTAATCGTTATTATGGGAAAAAAAAGAGATAATCGATGACTTTAAAATGAAATGTTTAAATGTGTCAAAATAAATTATCAATACAAATTTATTATATGTACATATTTATATACGAGTACTTAGTTAGAGCTAGAGTACCAAAGCTTTAAATTGCACCATTTACTTTAAAGTAATATTAAAAAGGTACATATATTATTAATAAGCAGCTAAAATTCGAAACTATGTGTATTGAAAACATGTTTGTATACTTGTTAGTAGATCATGAGATAACAATAAAATATAAAGAAAGTCAATTAATTAATTAAAGAAGTCGCCGTGAGGGGCGGCAACGCTTTTTGCGAAACTTAAGAGAGTCCTGATATTAAATTTTGACCATTCTTCTAGCCTTTGTAGCTGCGTAGCTCCTGTAGACAAGTTATCTGCAAGAATGCACTCATAACTTCTTCTCTGCCCTTCATACATGTGTCACTGCTGCTAATGCCCAAAAAACTCGCGTGTGATGCCAGTAGGAATCATTGGGCCAATAACTTTGGGTGAGATTTTCTTCGCTGACTTTGCACATGATTTTAGCAGTCTTGCAGTCTCTTCATATTTGTCACAGTATTCAAATTTGAACAAAAAATCATGAAAACAGGCCTGTAAGAAATTAAATTCTCTACAAAAAGGTTTCTTTCGGTTTTTTTCGAAACTTTTCTTCGAAATTTTCTTTCGAAATAATCTCATTAGTAAACTTATAAACTCTATTAAGTCAGTAATTTTAGTACTGAAAACTTTATTTTTCCTGAAATATGAACAATTTCTATACTTCTATTTACAATTAGTTATTCAAATAGGTTTAGTTAATGACTACTAAGTTATATTTAATATTATTTTTCATTTAAGTGCAAATTTATTTCTTATAGGCTGATTGATCAATTCTAAGGTTTTAGTAAGCAAAATGAACTTTAATTGGCCATCGGCACGTGTTCCTTCTGTTTAAAATCAAAAAGTAAGAATTTTTTTGTGATTTTTCGTCAAAACGAAGGATTTTTTGTGCGCCTGAAAGAATTTAATTTTTTAACGACCACCGTAATGTATATCGTCTTTAGCGAATTTCCTATTTAATATACTAATAATAACAATAAATAAATATATGTTATTTTTGGTAATCTCAGCACTCATTACCCACAATACCCTTGTATCATGGAAGCCAGTATATAAGTATATCCTGCCGCTTCCCCCCTGCCATCCTATCTATTAACTCCCTGCTTCTAAGGATGTTTTCTGAGATGCTTTCATTATCCCGAGGATTCCAGTTTCTAGTCCTTCAGCCATTTTTGAAGAGTCCGTATGGATGTTGCAAAATTCGCTGGCAACCGCATGTTCCAGCGCCATCCGCCATGTTTTAATGTGGCTTGAAACCTTCTTTCTCTGATAATTCGTGGAATATGTGATCTATATTATAAACTATTCCCTTAATAATTGCTATGCTATGCTCGAAGGTTCTAGCGGAAAGTTCACCTAACGTCATCAATATCACAGCGGATTTCGCTGCAAAGCTTTCCACCATTGACCATATATTAACCATGCGCCAAATCTTGGAGAAGACCCGACAGAGAATAACCGATTCACACTACCTTTCATCGATTTTAAAGCTGCCTCTAACAGCACTACAAGGAACTGCCTCTACACCGCTATTTCTGAATTTGATATACCTACAAAACTCTTGGCTCCCATTTTACTGTTGACAGTGATAACTTCGAAGTCGTAGGTAATTTCGTCTATCTTCGAACCAACATAAACAAGACCAACAATGTCAGCCTATAAATCCTGCGCAGAATCACTCTTGCCAACAGGTGCTACTTTGGACTGAGTAAGCAATTGAAAAGTAAAGCCCTTTGTCGAACTAAAACCTATCTCTACAAGTCGCTCATCATTCCCGTCCTTACATATGGTGCAGAAGCCTGTACGATCTCGACATCCGATGACTTGGATTTAGGAGTTTTCGAGAGATATAAATACTGTTACACACATTTTATGCTATAAAATAAAAAATAATGAATGTTTTTGGACCAATTTTTTTTACATATTTATTGATATATATTGTATACAAAAAAGCAGTATTTGTTCGAAATTCCCGTCTTTGGCCTTCACGCACGCCTTAAGTCGGACTGGCCAATCATCAATAGCCGCACGCATCTCCTCCATTGGGAATTTGGCCACAGCACGAATCAAAGTTGTCTTAAGAGAATCAATGTTGGGGTATCTTTTGTGGCAAACCATGTCCTCTAAAACTGTCCACAATTTGTAATCCAGCGGGTTCAAATCAGGACTGCCACAGGGCCACTCTTCAGAGGAAATGAATGCTGGTAAATTGTTTTGGAGCCAGATTTGGGTCGTTTTAGCTTTATGGGCCGGCGCAGAGTCTTGCTGAAAAGTCCTTGATTGGTTTTGGAACATTGAATGGTTAAGTGGTCTTACAACAGCTTCCAAAGCGGTTTCTTGGTAAACTTTGGCAGATTTTCTGTTTTCGGAGCGGATTTCGCAGAATTCTTGATTTGACAGCTTTGATGACTTGTGGCGTTCGAACTGTGCGTGGACGGCCCGACCGGTGGCGGTCTTTAACATCCCCAGTATCCTCAAACAGTTTTATGCACCGGTAGACGAACATACGACTAATGCCGAGCGGACGGAGTGTTTTGAAAATATCAACTTTTTTTTATTTCACACTTAAAAAGTGCTACAACAGCGATACGGTTTTCACGATACGGTTGAAAACTCACACAATTTAGAATTCCCAATACAGACTAACGCTTTACAGGTTATATTTTATAAATCATATGGGAATTATGTGGTATGCTCAATTCTTCTATTGAAATGCGTGTGTTTAATGTTGTAACAGTATTTATGTCCCTACCAAGTATAGCCCTTTGCTAGTTGGCAACGGCGAATACTGCAAACGATGGAACGATGAGCTGTACGAGATATATGACATTGACATAGTTTAGCAAATCAAGAGACAGCGGCTACGTTGGCTAGGTCATGTCGTCCGAATGGATGAAAGCGCTCCTGGTTTGAAGTATTGTATCGACCACCCGCTGGTGGAAGCACAGGAAGAGGAAGAGATCCACTCCTCTGGAAGGATCAGGTGGAGAGCGACCTGATTTCACTTGGTATTTCCAACTGACGCCAAAATGCAAAGAGAAGGAACGAGTGGATAGGAATGCGTGCTATAAGCTCGGAGATTCACATTAATATTTGATCAATATCTACAAGAAACTGGGTAATTTTTTTCTCTTTGGGGCCGCTCCTAAGGTATATCAGTAATTTTGGCAGGTGCGCATTTCGTGTATGTTTGTTCAGTAGAGTTTTGTCACTACCAGGCTTTTGTCTATTAGACTCTATCAAGTTTCATAAGAAGAGTATTACGGGCTGTTACCCAAGAGTGTTGGTCATAAGTGCTGGTCTTCTTTCTCTTCGTTTTTAGCTAGGCTAACTACAAGTATTCAGGTTTTTGGATTATTAGTTTAGGTTTTACATAAATTATTCCATAACAGTTGGTCTATTATAATTAAATCACAGAGGATCTTTTAATCTTTCACCATCAAATGTTTTTCTCTTAATTCCTCTGGTGTTACTGCATTAAATAAGCGCGCTTGTCACCATGGCTATATTTATGTACAATATGTATCTATGTGAAAATTTAAAGATATATATATTTATATGTAACTGTTTAAGTGGATTATATTAAAATTGGATTGACAGTAATTTGACATTATAGTTTTGCATTTACGAATATTATCCGCAAGAAAAACAAGTTCATTTAAAGAACTTGCTATGGAGACTAGCATTGTGCTCCTAATAAGGAATACGGGATGCTGTAAAACGTTAGTGCTGCATATACATACTATATAAGTATTCATACATATGCATGCATACATAAAGTATACTTGCCTTCGCGCATATTTAATTCATAATATGGATTTTCATTAAAAAAATAGTAAAAAATGTGAGTTAAACGTGTACATATTTATATTTTTAGGGATGCCAATTATTACCTTAGCTTCTTAATCACTGAAGACTAAGGTTGTGGTGATCAGGCGGACATCTAATTTTTAAGAACACTCCAACCAATTATGATGATGACTATATCAATGAGGGCGCTACAAATGTCTTCTAAGGCATAACATTTTTTAATATGTTATATACCTCCCAAAATAATACTCAATATAATATGAGTCTAAAATATTTACATATATAAATTTTTGTCTCTTTTTAATTTAACACTTTTTTGTTTTTCGTTTGAAAAAATTGCCGCTGCTTTGAAGGCGATGTTGCTGGCAAAATACCATCGTTGTCGCTGTAGTATCGTAAGTATACAAAGCTTCATGCACTCGCAGGATATACAAAAGCGTGCCTGCTGCCAACTATGCATTAATAATGTTGTCAATTGTAGTTGCTGCATCTATGTACGTATTGTAAAATCTAAACAACTATTGGGAAGGTGGAATTACGTGCGCCTACCTTATTTAGAGATTATAGAGATTATTATAGACATAACTTTGTGCATTTATGTACATACTTACAAGATGATATCTTATTGAAATAAATTTCTCATTGTTTTGCAATGTTTGAACTGGTCTAAATGACTTTTCATTTGCGTTTATGTAACTACTATGATAAGTATGTGTATAAGTATGTACATATATACAAGCACGACAAGTATTGATCGGTAAAATTGAAAAGCCTTAACGCATTCCTAATAAATAATATAAATTCTTAATGAACCTTTCCTATTAAAGTGCCGCATAACCTATTTCCTACAAATATGACTGTGATTTTGTACAAGAAGTTGATTTTGTACAAGGAATTGAAAAGTAGCTAAGGTGATTCCTGTTCGCAAGGACTTTAGGCTAATTGCGTATATTGCATGAGCAGTAAAGTTCATAAGTACGCAATAATGGACTACTAACTGAAGAACCGTTAGTCTTTAGACCAAAGAGTTATTTTATTAGAGCGTCTTTAAACTCAATAGAGTAGATAAGGTCACAAATTGACGAAAACATTCCTTGATAATTCTAAGGTCTTTGACTAACCAAGCAACACACCTGATTATGTCTCTTTTATGTCAGAGCCAAAGCCACGATTTTTAGAGATATAAAGTCCTAATTCATGCCTGTAGTTAGAGAATTGCTTCCTGAATCCTGATTTACCTTGAATATGTAGGTGGACTACCTTAAATGGCTTATGTTCTTTAAATAATCTTTGTCTTAAACACAAAAATAGAAATGTATCGTGATTTGCAGAACAGTATTCGATGTAAGTAGTTCGAATATAATTGCGTTAAATCAATATCTCATAAAATATTTATGGAAAGGGTGTTTTTTTATAGAGGTATAGAACTTTAAGTTGCAATAAAACAACGATGGATTATTCGATTGACATGAATTTTATTTATCCGAAAAATAATCTTGTGGAATTACATTTTAAATATGATTTCTGGCATATGACCGCCACGGCTGGCGCGGATGTAGTCCAACCTGGACGTCCAATTTTCGATGACTGTTTCCAACATTTGTGGCCGTATATCGGCAATAACACGGCGAATGTTGTCTTATAAATGGTCAAGCGATTGTGGCTTATCCGCATAGACCAATGACTTTACATAGCCCCACAGAAAGTAGTCTAGCGGTGTTAAATCACAAGATCTTGGAGGCCAATTCACAGGTCGAAAACGTGAAATTAGGCGGTCACCAAACGTGTCTTTCAATAAACCTATTGTGGCACGAGCTGTGTGACATGTTGCGCCGTCTTGTTGAAACCACATCTCCTGGACATTATGGTTATTCAATTCAGGAATGAAAAAGTTAGTAATCATGGCTCTATACCGATTACCATTGACTGTAACGTTATGGCCACCATCGTTTTTGAAAAAGTACGGACCAATGATTCCACCAGCCCATAAAGCGCACCAAACAGTCAGTTTTTCTGGATGTAACGCTGTTTCAACATACACTTGAGGATTACCTTCACTCCAAATGCGGCAGTTTTGTTTGTTGACGTAGCCATTCAACCAGAAGTGCGCTTCATCGCTAAACAAAATTCGCTTATGAAAATCGGGAACAACGGTAATCTCGTTTTGGGCCCATTCGACGAATCTACGCCTTACTTGATGATCGTGAGTCTATTCATGATGAATTGCCAAACCAAACTGAGAATAAATCACTTAACAGCTGTTAAATCGGTCGCCATCTTGAAAAGTAATGCCAACTTAAAGTTCTATACCTCTATAAAAAACATCCTTTATATAGATTCGGTCTTTAGAACTCTCTTTCCAATAAATTAAGACTATTAGATGTAGCTACGCTATAGGTAATTATACTTTCGTTGTTTTTCGTTCTAAACAACTATTGAGAAGGTGGAATTACGTGCGCCTACCTTATTTAGAGATTATTATAGACATAACTTTGTGCATTTATGTACATACTTACAAGATGATATCTTTTTCACAAAATTTTCGTAATCTTCTATAGAAATTTAAGACGATGTATTAATGTAGGTTATAAATGCCGAATCCACTCAAATGGCTTCATTGGAGCCCATAGAGTGTTCCTGTAAAGTTTTTTTTTCGAGAAATAAACCTGGCACCGATCTATCTCAAAAAAATCTTATTTATTGTTTGATTTACTTGAAATTAACAGAGGGAACAATGTTTACTTGAAATTCGTTTTTTTAGGAAAATCCGACCCTTGTTTATCTTATTGAGACAACATTTTTATGGTTCGTACACCAAAGTAGTGTCGTTTGACTTGCTTCGAGGTATACATATTTTATTTTGGATTAACTGCATCATCCTTTGCAATGCTAATTATACAGCCATATTCTGCATTTCGACTCGCATCGAAATTTTCTCCGTTCGGCGGATTTGGTATTCTGCGTTACGTTTCGTCTCGATCATTCTTCGAAACTTTCGATTCTATCCAATTTTATGTATTCTGCATTTCGATCGTAGCTACGTTTTTGTACGTTGTAATTTAGTTGGGGGAGAACAGCTCGACTGTATATTTTCGTGTACTGAAGTAACATAATTTTAACAAAAATGTTAGTAAAACATGATTTTGATAATTGGAAAAGTCATAACGATGTCTTTTTTTAGTTTAATTTGTTTAATGATGCGTTTTGATACAACATAAAACAACATGAAAAATTAGAGAGTTTTGAAATAACGTTGCCGAAATACAGTTGATCCGCCAGTAAAAGACTCCATGATTTCGAGAAAGTTGTATAATGGCATTGATACTGTTGAGTGACATATGTTATAATCTGCACCGACTCTATGTTGATAACTTTCTTCCGTAAAAATCGCAAATCCGCTGCTACTCGATTAGGTGGAGATAATCATGTCAAAGTACTAAAGTACTTGATTGAGTTTCTTGCGAAAAACTATCCAGGACATACTTGAAGGCATCTTTATTAACGAAACTTGTTATATAAAAGATTACCAATTAAAAGCTCAATTTTATAAAATTCATCACTCATCTGAAATGAATAACACTTGTCTCGCAATCCTCATGAAATATCATCTAGGCTATTGATCTCATTAACCGTTAAAAACACGATTTTATTTATAATTATTTGAATTGTACAAAAACTCTTTTCATTTGTTTGCTTTGTTTTGTTTCAATTTCACACATTCACATGCAACCAGCTGACCTCGAAAATATATTCTCCCTTCTCTTCTTCTTTCGATTCGATCGTAACTCAGAATACCTAATTTCGATTGTGGCGGAGCGGAGAGCGGGGACGTAATCGAAATGTAGAATAGTCCTGATAATATCGAGATTCAACAAAATTTGAAGAGCCACCGCAACGTGTGACCGATCATTGCTAGTATAATATAATATAATAAATTAAAAAATTTATCAATAGTTTGCTCCATTTTAGTGTCAGGATGGAAGAAAGATATGAATAAATGCAAAATATGAGAGTTTTTATTATTTTCGACAATATCGCGGCTCTTTTTCTATCAGGAAATTTTACTGAATAGACAATACTAGTTAAATGTTATTACTTCTACTACTAAAGGGTGATGAGAGAAAACTCAGTTACAATCGGTCATAAATTAGTCACAAGTACCACCATTAAAATTTTTTGGAGGGTGAATTTCATACATGCACACACAAATATATTTTCGAAGGAAGGTAATTCAATTTTTATTGAAACAGAAATTTGTATGTTGAGTACACATGCAGTTATAAATAACTATATGTACAAGTATGCATGTATGTATAATAACGAAATCAAAAACCTTTCAATCTGTATACTCAAAATTAGTTATTTATGTATGTACATACGTAATGCGATATTAAATAAATGAGACAACGGTATTATTGCCGTTCTTTGAATTAAGTAAAGCCAATAGTTCAAGATTAATAACCTCATATTAGATGATTAGAGATGATTAGACAATATGTAAATGTATTGTTTTGACCAGAACGAAAATGTAATGTGCAACCGCAGAAAACTAAGCTAATCGATTTAAGCCTCTCTGTTTTATTCTAATACTCGCATCACTAAGGGCTGTATATATCTATAAGTATATAAATATATGTAAATATGTAGATACTTGGAAACGGATTTACGAAAATTTATATTTATGTTAAGGCAAGCCAAATGTTTTAAATCAAAATTTAAACTAAAAATCAAAACTACAAATACTTATTAAAGTTAGCCGTTTCATTAAAATTAGCTATTATTTTTAGCTACTTCTTTCTGTTTTTCTTTTCAAATGTTGGGCTTAGAACATTTTTATATTCAGTTATTTTATATTATTTTGTTTGTTAGGAATGTAAGGAACTGTTTAGTCTGATAGGAAGGGTTGTATTCACGGATCGCTAATTTAAAAAAAAAATTGAGCTGCCAATTTTCTTACGCAATGAAGAAAAAAATAGCAAACTCTTTTGAAAATGTTTTCAAATTATAGTTTGCACAAATATCAAAATCAGCTTACAGGATATTTGTAAATTTACTAGCGGATCCCAGTGTGCTTTGCTAGACCTATATAAAATCAAGAAAATCTAAATGAAATTTTGAATTTTTTTTTTGGATAAGGAAACGAAAAAAATTGATCAAAAATTTTTTTTTCCAAACTTTTTTCTATTAATGTGTTTTATAATTTTTTTTTTCATTTCTTTCATTTTCATTTTTTTTCACTATTTTTCTCTCTCTTTCAATACCACATACAACGTAATGTACGCGTATTTGGAATTTTACATGTATTTGTTGTTGTTGCATGTATTTTGTATGGGAAGCGACCAATGTTCACTAAAATGGTCATATCGCTGGAAGGGTTGCTCTTTATAACTCCTAAATAAAATTTGGTGCAATTTGATCTGGTGGTTCTCAAGTTATAGGCGTTCATCAAAATTTGCATTGATATTTATATATATACATAAAATTTCAAAATTCTTACCGTTTTTTAATATTATTAATTAATTTAGAATTTTACTTCCTGCGAACATTATAATTCAATAAAATCTTTATTGGAGAAGTGAGCATGTATCCTGTGAACCAATACTTTTATTTGAATATTGATTACAAATCATAAGTCATAAATCAGTGATATTTTTAATTTTACTAAAATTAAATCACTTTTTATTCTAAACATAGCTGCGCAATTAATTTGAAATTATCCTGCAAAATATGCCCTTACAAATTTTCAGTTTTTAGAAATATGTTTTCTTCTTTTTGATACATTGAATTCAATAAATAAACATATCTATATACATAATTATTTAAATATGCCGGCTGTAGCCGAGTGGTTATCAATGGGTTTTATCAAGCGAATGTATGGGATCGAACCCTGGCCAGTCCAATATGCAAAATTATAAAAAATGAATAAAAAAAAATTATTTGAGATGAAATAAAAGCTCCCTATAAAAATCTATCAGCCGTTTGGAGCTTAGAATTAACGGCGAATTTTGTTGGTTGTAAATAAAACTTTTTTGAACCTCCCTTTTATTCCTATATGTATGTATGGATACGTGTTCGTATTTGTGAATGTTTTTCACAAATTAAAATAATTTTGATTGATTACTTTGGATTATCTTGTCATTCACTAACATCAAATGAAATATTTATCAGCTATAAACCTGTTTATTTTTTAAGTGTTTTAAAATAAAATTCTATGTTTAGTTTGGTTTTGCCTATACGAAGTGGAAGCTAACGTATTACATAATTTGGTACAAACATTTCAACAAACAAGTATAGATATATACATACATACATCTAGACACTCATGACCAGACCAAATCCAAGCAACATATTGAGTGAAGAATATTTTTCAAATAGAGTACTAGCCGATTCGCTTCTATCGAGTACAATTGGACATAACACATATATAAGTAGTCTCAAGGGGGACAAAAGACCACTCTACATTGATTTGTGTTCGTGAAGAGTTACAATTTATCTTTTCATGAGACATATGCAACCAAAACGGAACGGTCCAATATATATATATATATATACATATATACAAATATAATTATATATAATTATATATATATATATATATATTTATATATATACATATATATATATATATATATATATATATATATATACATATATACATATATATATATATATAATTATATATATATATATATATATATATATATATATATATATATATATATATATATAAGAGATGTGTTTTGTTTTTTATGAGAAGATTTTATTTCATTTTAGAAATTTACTCGGAGGGCTTGACATTAAAAAAAATTTATTATCCATAATTTTAGATGTTGGTTGACCAGGGCTCGACCCGTTGCCGACCGTTCTCCAGCAAATAGATGGACCAACAGTTTATTCCAAAGCGCCTCCGCACAGCATTAGTCGCAGGCACATCCCGACCTCCACAAAATTTCTGCAGGGAAATTGCGGTGGCGACTTTTGTGTGTTATATGGCATGTGTTCGGCCACAAATAAAAGACAGAAGTTTATTTTGGCCACACTCAGCCATCAGAAATCGTTTTAACACAATCCAATAGAATTTTGTTATCTTTTTAGCTATAACTTTACATACAAATATACATTCATACGCGTACGTATGTGTAAAAGCGCGCTGTTGATTTAGCTTGACCCTTCCACTTAAGATTTCATTAACGCTTATTTCATTATGTATGTTGAAGTATGTTCAGGTAAATTCATAAAATAAAATCTAGTACATACATACATAACTATGTAATTCTTCAGCTCTATGGTTTTTGTACATACTTACCTATATATACGTACGCATATGTGTACTCGTGCGTATGCTGAATTTCTATTGTTTAAAATGAATATGCCGAAATTCGGAATGAAATTAAAACTGGTCAATACTCCCGTAATTTATATTGGAAGTTGAAGTTTTTGAGGTGAGATACGAGATTTTTTCTACTTACTTTGTCAGTGCAGCTTAATTGCGCGAATCCAGTTTTAACCCAAAATTATTGTACTTACAAATGAAAACCAACACACATTAGTTCGGTATATGTAACTACGTACCCAGCCTCTTTATCTATTATTGCGTATTCAGGTTTGCAGTCGTGTATAATATTTGTATGTATGTACGTATTTATGTATTTATGTATTTTCGTCATTTCATTTGGCATTCAAATGAAATTTTATCCACTTGTCTATGATCAATTGTCATTAAAAGTTCTTTGACTCCAAATTTGGGTATTTTTTTTATTAATCCACATTTGTTTGTACATATGTGTTTCGAATTTGTGTACTTCAAGCTATTTATTTGTTATCTTTGAGTCGATATTTATTTTAAATGCATACAAAAAATCAATACATACAGTATTTGTATAGATGTGTGTACATATGTATGTATGTAGATTAAATAGATGCTTTCACGTATATGAACATAAACATATTTACGTCTACATACGTGAATAATTTTTCTCCAGTTAAGAAAAACCTCCAAATAAAAAGTTAACATCAAACAGCTTTTTGCCAGCTGAAAGTTGTAGATACGATCTACTAGTGGTATAGTTGAACGACCCCAAAAAACTTTGGATCCTACCGATAGACAAATCCTTACTTTGTATGAAAAAGGTGTGAGGTGCGAGAAGTCAAGGTGGAGACGATTACTACGAGAATACTGCAAAAAATCAAAGATCAATGCCAAAAAAATTCGCTAAGAGAATATTAACTATCATAGAAACAGTTTCGAACAGTAATATGTATGTATGTATGCATATTGAGTTATGTTTGTTTATTTACAATCTAACTTTTGTTATTACTGAGAGAAAGTAGATAAGTCTCGAATTAAAATGTATAATAATCAATAAATTAATTTTATGTATACAAAACATATACGACTTTGTTGACTTCATAGGAACAAGTTATTTAGGTTTAGAGCTATGCTGTATGTTCATACATATGAGTACTTGAAAAATAATTCCAATTTTAAAAATAAATTTTTTATTTTTTATTTGTAACGTAATAATAATTCTTTTTTTTTTTACATTTCATTAAATTACTAGTAACAGAATTATTATGAAGGTCATAATGAAGATGTAGATCCGAATTACGTTTGTACCAGGGGGCAGTGAATCTCAACGGTTGTATTCCTTATTTCCAAATTGGTTTTCAAGTTTGATTGTATATGATTTTATTTTCTATTGTTAACTTATTTTACTACATTCTAGATTTAGCTCTAGAAATTTTTTTGGTGTGTGCTCCTTCCACTTCAGCTTCGCATCCAGTGTCATGCCAAGTTATTTCGTCGAGATGGAGTATGGGATTACCTCTTTTGCAAGGGGGTATGTGTTATTCTTTTTTTAGTGTAATTTACATGTATCCACTTCGACTCGTTTAAAGTTATGGACCATCTCTGGTCCATTCTACTATTTGGTTAATTGAAGATGGCATTCTGTTGAACGACTCTACTTCATTTTTCCGGTAACGATGCAGGTATCATCAGCAAAAGTGGAAATCGTGCTGTTTGTCGGTGTAGGCATGTTTTTATCGACTGCAACGTGGAATATACTTGTAGTAGATCGGTTAGACACTGTTGAGTACCTGAGCTGTGCAAATGTTCTTATTTTCTATCACATCTTCTATTATGCTTGTTATTCACTAATATATATATATATATTTGGCGCTTTGTAACCGCTGAAGCGATTTTCGGCCAAGCTCCTCCTCCAATTTGTGGTTTTGCGTCTTGATGTTTTTAGCAACAAATGAAGGAACCTACAGTTTATTCTAAGCTGCCTCCGAACGGCCGATGGATTTTTATGAGGAGCCTTATTTCATGCCAGAAATACAATCGGAGGACTTGACATTCCCTGCCGAGGGGCGACCAAAATTGGAAAAATTTATTTTCGTTAATTTTTGGATGTTGGTCCAACCTGGGCTCGAACCCAGAACTTCCAAATGGTAGTACGCAATGCTAACCACTCGGCTATCGCGGCCGCTTAATTCACTAATAGTCCGGTCAAATTAGACAAAAAATAAGAGTAAAGCTACATAAATTCCCACCAAGCTGATAAGATTGTTTAAAATACAACAAACACAAGTGACACGTGCAACAGGCCAACTGGGGAAACCATGTTAAAAATAACGCGCTAAGTACGCAGCCCCATAGGTAGCGTGGAAACGTGAGCATATTATGCTGATTACAACTTTTACAACTCTTTGAATCGCTATATCTCAAAAACGGTGGCTCGTAGAAAAATAAGTATCAATACCTTTTTTTTATAGATAATTTTATGATCTATAATTTTTGTCTGAGGTAATTTTATGATAAATCTTACCGTTTTCCCTTACAGGGGAAAGATGGGGAAGCTTCAAAATTTATTTTTAATTGTATTTTAAACAATCCTAGCAGCGATTTTCAGCTTGGTGGGAATTTATGTAGATTTGAATGTCTAAATTGACCGGACTATAAGGCTGCCTTCCATTTCATTTTCAGATTTTTCTTTTGTCTGTGTAAATAAAATTCTCTTCCTAAATCTAATGGGTATTTAAGCTTTGAAGCAATACGGCCATTGAAGCCATTTTTTAACAGAAGGCGAATTTTTGTTTTCAAATTTACACAAACAATAATAAAAATTGTTGTAAGAAAAACTAAACTTTAATTTATGTATACTGCATTTCTAATCGGCAATCTCATAGTTTATTTACTTGCGTCGTTAGCAGAAAAACAACAAATTACAAACTATTATGTTTTGGAGAAAAACACTGATACTGTCTTGCTTGTGTTTATTTCATCCGAAAATTATAATTGTAAAAGGAAAGAGGTAAATTTGAAATTACCTTTTCATAAAATTTATCATTTTATGTATCAGTTATAAATATCGAAATCTTGAAATACCCCTTGTAAGGTGTAAATTGTCGTTAGGCAATACCAAAAGCGCCGTCATACAAGGTGGTCCTTTATCATGTGATTTCTGTAATCTATTGCTGGAGAAAATAATACGAGCTGTAGAGTTGAAGGCACAATAAAAGTGAATAGCTGCTGGCGTACGCCAATGATGTTGATATCATAACAAGCGTGCTATGAGTTAAGGAAGCGGAACGTGTGAGCTTGGTAGTGAACGAGGGCAAGATGAAAAATCTCTTTCATCGAATCGCGACACGGCTTCCACGCCACTGTCGTCCATCATAATTTTAAAGTCGTAGATAATTTTTTGGAACCATCATTAACAACACTGTCAACCTTGAAATCCAACGCAGAATCACTCTTGCTTCTGCAATGAATAAGCAATCGACAAGCAAAGACGAAACTCTACAAGTCAATCGTCATTCCTGTCTTCCCAAGGATCTCGACTTTTTTAAAACTGCTCTTCATTATAGGGTTATCACCCTAACTTCTTTTGAATGCATCCAAAGTTATAGGTACCACAGAGGTCTGAAACTATCAATGTGACTGTTAATGGTGTTGGATTATCTCAAAGCCATCGGTAATTTATGTTCTTCAGTTTCCGATCTACATCGTTGTTCAAACAAAATATTCCCAAACAGAAATTGCTCAATTTTCAGCTTATTATCTTCCCTCTTACAGCTATGACATTTTTGCTTAAATCGTTGGCGCAATGGAGAAATATATTGGAAGAAAAGTAACGAAAGGTAAGCATAAACTAAAAAATTTATTGTAAATATTGATTTTAATATATACTAATCGTTTAGGAATGCAAGAGTCAGCACCAAAATAGTGCAACGGATTCCAATGAATATGAAGAACAAGGGATTAAGCGCAAGAAAGGGGTTCTCAAAGGTTCGCACATTTGATTGTCTTAATCAAATACATTAAATGAGTTTAAAAATACAAAACGAGTGGAAATACGAGTAACTTGCGAAATCAATAGAAAATATTTAAACGCGATTACGACAACAATTACGACAAAAAGAGTGTGATTGACCTAGCACCTGTGACAGTCTTCAATGTAGCATAAAATCAGTTGCGTCTTATTTTAGTAGAGCTATTGAATATTCAGCGGACGAAGTCAGTTGATAAGGAACAGTAGAACGGGACTGGAAACTCAACATGTTAATATCATATTATTTTTAAATCATATCGATAGTTAGGTACAAATAAAAAAAATATTTATGAAAAAAAAAAAACATTTTAGGCAAGCAGCCATAAGCCTAAAATGTTTTTTTTTTCATAAATATTTTTTTTATTTGTACCTAACTATCGAAAGCATCATTTTATCGTTGGTACCAAATATCGATAGTTTCAGACCTCTAGGTAGTAGGTCGAAGCAGGAATTCGTTTTTATCGTTATAACAAGTTCCATTTTCTTATAATTTCGACGCCGCCTTTAATTAAAAAAATTCACTTGACGCATTTAGATGTAATTGTGAAAAAGTTATTTTTACTTATTTTGTTAATGGAAGGTATATCCTTCAATGAAACCTGTTTAGTTTATTTTTGAATTTCCCAAATTTATTTGTAACTAAAATTATTGTCGTTGGTATCTGAAAATATTTAAAATATGTTTTCACAATACCTCAACTATATAAAACTATATTACGCCTTATAAGCATGTGTATATGCATTGAAGAATTTCTATTAGTTTTCTATAAAAATTACTATAAAATGAATATCTGCTTACTGAAGTTTTGATGATCGTTCACAAAAAAAAAAAACTTTCGTTCACTAGAGAATTATGAATAATTGTTTAAAAATTATTTTTCCGAAAGAAAGAAAAACAATATTTATAAAAGTTGTCAATCCTAGTCGATTTTGAATCAATTACAGGTGCTGAATTGTTTTCAAATATTTTGACATAATTAGAAGTTCAAAAATGTTACCGGCGCATTTACCTTATAGCAGAGTCAACGATTAAAGGATAAATCACAGATGACAAATTGAACTTTGATTACTTTTTGAAAAATTAATTGTTACTTTTTTTGTCGTTGAATAATTCTGTAAAATTACATGGAAAACTTAAACATTATAAACATGAAATAATTTTACGCATAGAAAACTGAGAATGCGGAAGAAATCTTATGTTGGCCAACTATTTGCTTCACTTCCTCTTTTGATGTCAACGAAAATATGTGAATATATATATACATCCATAATACCTATCAAAATAAAGCTCTGCAAAAAATGAGACCAAACTAATGTGAATCAGTTTAATAGTGTTATAATTCCACGATTCTTCATATTGCCAGTACAGTTATTGAATCGCAGTCGGGTGATAAGCTTAAATTTCCTGTAGGGACGACATAGCCGCATATGATGTCACACCTCCGAAGCTCTGATTGGCCAAATGCTACAATAGAATTGAAAAGCCTAACACGTACGATATCTGTAAAAAAGTAAACGCTCTTTACCATTTCTACTTTCCATCATAGAATTTTGCTCAGTAGATGTCACCCATAGTCGCTACTATTATTGTTAAGTAGATGTCGCAAATACCGAAGCACTGCCATACCGACTTCTTCTTAGTTTTCTATCAAGTTTCTGAACCGCCAAGCTATGTGTATTTGAACCGTCACAGCGCCACCTATGATTCGACTTTACTCATTGCTTATTTTGCAAAATGAGTTTGAGGGGGTCCTCTTTTAAATTTTTTTTTTAAAAAATCGATTTTATTTTATTTTACAAATCGAAGGCTGAAAGTGGTAAAATGTTTTTCGATCCGTGAATTAGTTCCGTCGCTACATGGCTTTGAACGGACTTATGTCCTGAGCGTTGGCGGACGCTCAGAAACAAGTTTGCCGCGCGCTCTAAAACAAGTTACTATACCGATCGAAGAAGTTTTCATCAAATTTCATATACATTATTCAAGATTACTTTTTGGCCGTCATATTAGATCGGACATTTTCAATTTTTCAAATCTCACCATAAATTCGTGTTCAGCAACCCTAAATAACCTCATAATCAAAGTTTCATTGATATTAATGAATATTTCACTTTTTCAGTCCGTCATATTGGATCCATCATTCTGAATATGACAAATTTAACCTCAAATTTGTGTTCAGCGGTCAGAAAAACCAATATAAAAGAAGTTTCATTCAAATTGATAAATATTTTACTTTCTAAGTTCGCCATATTGGATCCGCCATTTTGAATTTTCCAAATCTAACCTCAAATTCGTGTTTAGTGACTGTAGAAACCTATAAGTTCACTTACTCTTAGACAAATAGATGGAGTAACTAAAATTGTACACGAAAAACTGTTTTCAAACTTTGATACACGTTTTCTCAAAAAAAAAAGATTTTTCGAATCTGCGGGCATTCTCGTTTTTGAACCATTTAGCCACTCTAGTTTGCGTTTTGCCCGTCTGTCTAAAAGAATACAAAATTCTTCGGCGCTGTGACCTACAAAATCGCAATATTTTGATCAGTAATGATTTTTTACAGCCGCCCAAAGTGGAAAAATCATGCGAGATAAAGAAACTTAATTTTGTTTCTATAACGAATTTTTTTAAGTTTTTTAAGTTGGGGTGTCTGTATGGAATGTAATCTTCAAGATCGTTTCGGTTTTCTGCTTGTAGACGACGGATTGCGACCTGTATCGTGCCCGCAGATGAGGTCGGTCTTCAAAACACCTTTTGCTGGAGCCGCCATTTTGGACGCCATTTTTGACATCCGAAACTCAAAATTTTCGATTGTATAAAGGAAACCTAAATAAACATTTTGCACAACAGCGCACATGTCTAAGTTATTTTACTTCTTCAACAAAAAAAAATTATCAAACGTTAGGTAATTTTTGCACAATTATATAACAGGACTCCCTTAATTTGTCATCCCAAATTCGCATTTTTTTTAAATAATTTTGTTTTATTTCCTCTTAAATTTCAAACTAAAGTAAAAATAAAAGTCTGCATATGATCAAGAAAATTTTATTTAAATGTTGAGAAGTTTTCAGACATAAATTTTTCAGCAATTTATACTTTGTTCGCAATTTAATATTATATAATAGCAGAAATGAATATTTCAGTGTGCGAAATAAAAATTCTTAAAAATAAAATTTTTTTAAATACTTTTGAGAGTGCTTTTCAACGATTTGAATATTGTCGGAGAAATTTATTTTCCATTCAAACTAATTTCCCCAAATTGAATTGAAATTTTCATGAATTTTTTGAAAATGCTATAAAAATGAGTTGGTTTTGAAGTGCTCTCGCACTGGTATAAATTTCACCACCCTTTGTCCCTGACAACCACATAAGCACTGTGGACTTGACTGACCATCCGAGCTTAAATGGGAGGATAGTTTCAGTATTCATATGGCTCACTGAGTTCCTGCTCCTTCCATGAGCATGAATGCATATAATTGCTGTAAGTTTGACTGGCTAAAACTCGAGAACAGCCGGACCGCTGTCATACTTAATATATTTGTAAAAGTTCAATAAACGACGAAAAGGCATAAATAACAGGTCAATTGAAAAGTCCACGGCCTGACATATAGGTGGCTCTACTAGAATTAAATCCATATAGATTTTTAGTTAGTCCTAACCCTTAAAATAAGTGTGTATAAATTTGACAGCTGTCGGATCATTAGTTTCTGAATTATAGCATTTTGAGTGTAGCAACTTTTGTTATTGTGAAATAATGGGTAAAATCGAATTTCGCGTGTTGATAAAATATTGCTTTTTGAATAGAAGAAATATAGCTAAAGCAAAAACTTGGCTTGATGACGAGTTTCCGTGGTGAAATGAGCACCGTATACGGTGAACGCAGTCGGCGCTCAAAAGAGGTTGTTACCGACGAAAACATTAAAAAAATCCACAAAATGATTTTGAACGATAAAGATATCAATTGAACGCGTACGTTGACGAATATTTATGACGCACCTCTGTGCAAAGTGGGTGCCGCGCGAGATCACTTTCCACCAGAAACAACGACGAGTTGATGATTCGGAGCAGTGTTTGGAGATGTTCAAGTGTAATAAAACCGATTTTTGCGTCGATATGTCACAATGGATGAAACATGACTCCATTATTTCGCTCCGAAGTCCAATCGCCAGTCATCCAAATGGACTGCATACGATGAACCCGTTCCAAAGCGCAACAGTCAGCTGGCAAGGCTATGACGTCTGAACATTGGGATGCGCATAGAATAATTTTAATTGACTACCTTGAAAAAGGAAGGACCCTTAACAGTGGCTATGACATAGCGTTATTTGACCGTTTCAAGGACGAAATTGCCGAAAAACTACAGCATTTGAAGAAACAGAAAGTGCGGTTTCACCAAGACAATGAATCGTGGCACAAGCCAGTGAAGTAGATGGCAAAAATCCATTAATTGGGTTTCCGCATCCACCGTATTCTCCAGATCTGGCATCCAGCGACCATTTCCTGTTCTCAGATTTCCGAAGAATGCTCGCTGGGAGGAAATTTTCATCTAAACTGATGCCGATTTTGAACCAAAGGACAAATCGTACGACAAAAATTTTATCGAAAAGTTGGAGGGTGGGTATAATCAGTGTATCACCCTTAAAGGAAACTATGTTGAATAAAATAATGAATTTTGCCAAAAAATTTAGTTTACTATGGTCGGAAGAGGTCTTTTCAATTGACCTGTTAATATATATAATACTTATGTTTCAGAAAATTGTAAAAATGTCAATTTGAATATTGATAAGGATTCAAAAGTTTCAAAACGATTATTAAAATCTATCATCAGTTTGTCAGTGTGCGTGAACTTTAATTAGTGTTATTGTTTTAAATATCATTAGTTCGTCGAAGGCAATGAAATGTGCGAGAGACAGTTAATTATAACATATTATAACGAGGAATGGAAGGAGTTTGGAAACATCAAACACTGTAGGCACAGTGTCACTGAAAACCTGGAACGAGTGGTCTTCCACTTCGACTGGAGGCAAAAATACTGTGCGGAGTAATCCATAGCAATTGCGGAAATGACAACCAATGTACTGTGCTGGATGAAGTAAAAGACGTCGATCATTCAGTTGACACAGTTACAAACCAAAATAACGTAGTTAACTGTTCCACAGAATTTTTAAATTCCCTGAATTCGGCTTGATTACTACCTTACATGACATAACGTAATTTTTTGGAATTGTCATTCATTTTCGGATCAAAAAATCTATTCACACGAATTTACAAACTGTCTTAACGAAAAATATTGTTTGAAATAAGAGATTGTAAACACGTATTAATTAATAAATTTAACAAAATGGTGTTGCCTGAAATAAGAGTATCGACCCATCTAGTCCCAAGTTTTATGTACTCATAAGTAATTTTTATTCATAAAAATTTGATTTAGAACAAAAGCAATTAAACGAAACTTTTGAAACTAACTAATATTTCTAACATCTCTCCTACGGGCCTATCTCCTCTTGTCCAGTAATGGTACTTAGCGCGACTATCACCCAGATAATAAAAACATGGACTTTTGGTGTATCCACTTTGTTGTCCTAATAGGAAGTTAACCATCATTAGATGCACACAAAAGCTTCTCTGCGGATTTTTTTGGCAGCTAGAGATCCTTTATTAAATCGATTTTTATTCTGGGTAAAAGATTTTGGCTCTATATACGTTATTTCTTGGATTTTGGAATTGCTAGCCACTTCATTACAGGTTTATTCAAATGATGGTTCACGGGCAGAACAAAATGTTGTATTGTGTGTACTTCCTTGAGTGTCGTATAGGTCTTCCAGTCCGATTCCAAGTCTGTATAAATATATATTTTTTTAAATATTAAACCACGAAAATACAGTCATATCAGTGATGTTTTTTGCTCTCCATCGCATGGGCACTCCGAACCTCAAACGACTACTTTTATCACTGACTCACTGTCCGAAGTGTTCATAGTATGTTTTGCAAACAATTTGAGATATCCTCGGCTAGTTTTCGACCACAATTTGTAACTTAAAGTAGAAGAATACCACTTTTTTAAAATCTGTTTTAGGTTTCCCGAACTTTTTGGCAGTATATTCTCCACAAATGTAAAAAAACATAATGAATCATTGAGAAAACTTCTTCGCGATGAAGACATGAAACCGTGCTCCCGAAAGTACTAAATACAGCAAATTTAAGAATTAGAGTTTTCGCAAAACTACAATAAAAAAAAATTAAAAAATTTTCTTAGTGTTGCCAATGGATACCTAATACAAAAGCTCTTACTAGATCTCGGCACCAAATTTTTTTTCCATTTGTTGAGGTGTGTAATTCGCGCTGATGATGTGATTATCGGTCGAGGTCCTTCTTCAATTTGTTGGGTACGTCTTGATGATTTTCAAACAAACCAATCATCACCCACCGGGTGATAGTTACCGCCGATAAAAACGCGGCTACTGTGACCGCCATTATTATTAAACCATATTAAATAGTCTGGAGGTGATAAACAAAATCGGCCAACAACATAACTTACTTCGAAAGTCTGATAAAATTAAGATTTCCTTTTTTTAGGACAAGAGACTTTAATATTTGTGATGCCACATATATAACATATTATTTTATAAAAAAATTTTCCCCATTTAAAATAAAATATGCTGACATAAGTACACACGGCGGTTGCAATAAACGAGAGATTAACATTGCGTACTACCATTCGGAAGGCCAGAGTCCGAGCACAGGTTCAATTAACATCCAAAATTATAGAAAATAAAAATTTCCAATTGCGGTCGCCCCTTGGCAGGGAATGTGAAGCCCTCGGAGTGTATTTCTGACATGAAATAAAGGCTCCTCATAAAAATCTAACTACCGTTCGGAGGTGGCTTTGAATAAACTGTAGGCTCCTCTATTTGCTGATAAAAAACATCAACCACAAATTGGAGGAGGAGCTCGGATGAAAATCGCTTCAATGGTTACAAAGCGCCAAGTCGGTTACACAAATTGCAAAACGTATATTAAGAAATTTCAAATTTTCTAATGACACTTGATTAAAATTACACACAATACTTTTTCTTCTTAAACTTTTTCAAGAGATAAAGAAAACAATTCAAAATCAATTTTAAGTCAACAAATTACTTCCGGCTGGAATAGTACAATAAGAGCTGACCGCGGCTCCTTCATTCGATTAACATGTGTAGGCGCGAGTAGTATTTCGCCAGGAAAAATAATTTGCATACACATGTACGTACATATGTATATGAATATGAAGGTATATACGGTAAGTATTTGAACATTTGTATATATGTATGTATGTACATTCTTTAATTTTGTTTTCTCAACGGCAGTCAGAAGAAGTCCACGGAATTCCGCATCCGCAAACTGTTAACACACAAACATACATACTGTGGCGGACAAAAGTCTATCACTTTGCTGAAAAATGTAGGTATACATTATTATTTTGAGTCCTTTTCTAATCACATGTATTAAAACGAATCCATTCTCTAACGCAAAAATGCCCTTGACAAAATTCTACATACACCACGGGTTTACTAGCAGGTACATCGATATTCTGTGTTGTTATGGCGGTTAGGTACCCTTTTTTTTACTATTTTTTTTAAATTATATTTTCTAATTTGCTAGTATTGAATTTAGTTTTGGTTTAAACACATTAGAATCAACAATGCCTCCGCGAAAAGAAATATCCATTGACGTAAATTTTGATGTGAAATTTAATAATTTTTAAACTTAAATCCGCTAAAGGTACAGACCATTGTAAAAAAACTTTGAAAAAAATTTATCCACCGAAAATTAGCCGCGTGTTGGCCGCCCGAAGAAACTAGCTCGAAGAGACATCAGCTTTATTCTAAAGGAAGTGAACGATGTCCCTAAAGTTACTGCTCCAAAATTAGCAGAAAACATCGCAAGCTCATCATGAAAGTGTGTACGTACAAGAACGATTCAAAGAGCTGTGAACGATAACGGCTTCCACAGTAGAACGCCACGTAAAAAGCCTCTTATTTCTACAAAAAATCGTAAACTTCGCTTGGAGCTCGCTAAAGCACATTTAGACAAGGGAATGAATTTTTCGCAAAATGTCTTGTTTACAGACAAATCGAAGCTCAATATATTCGGCAGCACTGGAGGAGCAAAAATTTGAAGGAAATAAAATATTGCCTTTAACTCTAAAAATATAGTACCAACAGTGAAGCATGGTAGCGGCAACGTAATGGTTTGGGGAGCGCTTGCGGCATCTGGAGTTAGAAAGCTTGTTTTTTATTGAGGATAATATGAATCGGTTGAAATATAAGTCATTGTTGGAAGCTAATCTCTAGCCTTCGGTGGACAGTTTGGAGCTTGGCGCAGGCTGGATCTTTGAACAGGATAATGTTCCAAAGCACACGTCCCATATTGTTAATTATTGGTTGCTTTATCATGCATCAAGGCAACTACACACACCACCTCAAAACCCAAATTTGAATGTTATTGAACATGTCTGGGAGATTTTGGAACGAAAAATTAGAAAAAAAGTAAAAATTTCCAGCTCAGAACGTCTTATTGAAGCTTGTCACAGTATTGCTTCTTCATAATTGACAAATTTAGTAGCTTCGATGCTCCGACGGCTTTAAGCTGTTATTGATGTGAACCGTCGACCAACTAAATACTAAAAAGATCAGGTTACCTGATATTAACCAAAGTTTTTGTACTAAGATCAGTTATGTATGTGCTGTTTGTAGACTTTTGTCAATGTTGGAATTACATTTTTTTTGTTATAGCTTTAATATTTTATGTTAAAAAATGATTTTGCTTTGTTTTTTGTGATTAAGGTAAATAATTGAAATAAATTGCGTCATTTTATTTTCCAATAAACATATGGACTTTCAATTCAACGAAAATAGGGGGTGTAAGTAGACTTTTGTCCGCCACTGTATGTGTATAATGTATATTGAGGATTGAAGGATCAAGTGGCAAAAGCGAATTCTAAAACGAAAATACCTTCACTCATATGCTTTAAACTCTGGCTATAAATTAACTGATCTCTTGCTGCATGCTCTTGCAAATTTTGCATACTGCACTAGTTTCACCTTATTGCAAAAACGCATACATATATATGTATGTGTAAACTTGCATTTTTAAAATTTGAAAAGGTATGTATATATATGCCGTTTTGTTTATAAAACTTAACAAAAGATATATAAAAGGTTTATATGTAAATATGAATACAATTAGGCAACTCACAAGTCATCGCACTTGTCGTATTTGATTAATGTTGTATGGTGATAACACAGTAATAAAACGTGTGAGCACAATGTGGCCTTACATAGTTCTTTGAATTGATTTGCAAGCAATGAATAAGAACAAACTTTTTTGATGGAGGGTTATAAGTAATCAATTTTTTTAATATTTTTTTATATCTTACATGCACATGAAATAATATATTAACTTCGGTCTCAAGTATGTTAGTACCAGAAGGAGAAGAGATACACCAACCGAAATTTATACCGATCGTATCAGAATCACGAGCTGAGTTGATTTAGCCGTGTCCGTCTGTCTGTCTGTCCAACCGCCTGTTAGAACGCGAACTAGTTTTTAAAATTTTGAGATATTTTAACCGAACTTGGTAGGCAGATGCATCTATACATTTAAACGATCATTTGTTGTAACCGGCATATATACGATTTTTCAGATTTGAAATCTTTGGTCATAAATACGTCAGAAAAGTGCCTACGAACGTAAAATTTGGTATACCACACACACATAACGAAATGCAAATTGGTACTGAAAATCATCGAAATCGGAATACTATATCATTAGGTCCCTATAAAACTGGTTTGTTCAGATATGAGGTTGTGGGTAAAAACATCCCCTAAAAGGGCATTTGAGAACGTGAATTTTGATATTATTTAGACGTAAATTCGACACTGAAAAGTATCAATATCGAATTTTGCAGTTTGCAATAAATTTGATATGTACGTGAAAGGTATAAAGACTTCGGCATGGCCGAAAATAGCCGTTACTTCTTGTTGTATTTGAAATAATAAAAATGAATTTTCAATCACGTTACTAACATACGAAAAATCTGACGAATGCAATGAATACTCGTATTACATCTGGTGAACACCCTAAATATTCATAACAGAAAGAATGAATTAAACTGAAAATAACTAAGGCGAAGAGGATAATCGATTTTTATTTATTATGATTTTACTGTGTTGTTTGGACTTTGGTTTAGCCAAGTGATGCGAAATGAAGAACTTTTAATGAAGTAGTAAAATTCATTCATAAATGCATTCAGTGTCTCCAGCAGCAAGCCAAGGCGCAAATGTCTACGAAATGAAATCACAGTAAAATGCTGGCAAAACTTTTTATATATAGTGCTCCTCACTGCACACTAGCAATGCAGTTAATTCTGTAGTTTGTACGAAAGTATGTGGTATGTATGTATGAATATATAAAACATCATCTTCCAGAGTACGAGTATTATTGCAGTTAGTTGGTGGCTTCTCCTTTTGAGCTTTTGTCTGAGCAAACATTTTACAGACAAATTCTTTACCCTACGCATCTACATAAATATACGAGTATATGTACATATGTATTTTTAAATGCGCGGATGCACAAACTTGATCATTCGTTTAGTTATACCAAGCTATGTGCGTACATGCATATGTAAACAGGCATCCCAACCGGTACGATGCTTCATGCAGAATATGGTAAATGCAATTACAAGTTCTGAAGTCCTATTTGAGTAGATATATGTATGCACTTATATACATATATAAATATGACGGAGTATGTACTAAAATTCGTAAGATCTTAAAAAAGAAAACTATACCAATAGTAAATATAGTAAAGTGATTTTGAAGAAAAATTTTGAAACTTAAAATGAAAACTCAGCTTTCGATTTCAATCAAAAGTTTCGCTTCCAAATAGGCTCTATTATTTACAGTATACTTCTGATTTCTACTTTGTGGCCATCAAATTCGGCAGTAGCTTTCCTACAGGGCTATTTTTTCGCTCAGACGTAAATGCGTACGAAAGGCACGAGCCTAACACACGTTCCAGTTTTCAGTCCGATTAATTAAATTTCATTGGAGTTGTTTCAGGTGATTCGATAAATGAATATGTGAACCTTCAAAAACCAAATTTATTTTTGTAATTAGGAATGATTCTAAAACATATTTCTTTATGAAGGCAGGAAATTACAATTCAGTTTATAGAATTGGATTGTCAAAATGTCTATGCGTGAACAGATATCCGAACTATTCGGCATACAAAAGTTAATAAATATGCACGGTTGTTTGGTATGTAAATTTTATGAATTCATTGAGGGTCACCAACTTTTATATTTAATAATACCATAAAATAAAGACGCATTGTAATTATTAAATATACTTTAAAATTTCTTGCCAAAAAGTGATAAATAAAACTTTTAAATTTTCTCTGATAATTCAAATAGGACGTTCGAAATACACCACCTCATCGCCGATTTTAAAGCTACCTTAGACATTGTGAAAATGAACTGGTTTTGCTGTTATGTCTGAGATTGGTACCTTTTTCCTCAAGTTTTATGCTGACGTTGTGCAATACCATAAGTTCCGTGAGAATTGGGAAGGATCTCCAAACCGTTCGCAACGAAGGGGAAAATAATGCAAACTAAATAGAGAAGGTACATTAATCATCTATAAGAGCATACAACTGTTGGTACGCTGATGATGTACGAGTATGTCAGTGGCCTAAGCAACAGCACCGTCACTTCTGCTTCCTAAAGACTGAATAAAGAAAGGAAGCGAAAGTGTCTGATAGTAACTGAGGACAAGGCCAAATATCATCAAATTGTCAACGCATTCGCATCGTCGCTGCCAAGTCACTATTGACAGACTTAACAGCTTCGTCAACTTTTGCCATTTTCTTTGGACTTAGTAGATATATGAAATGAAAGTTCTCTCTCGGCAATCAAAGATCAAACTCGTTCAAAACTTCCGTTCTATTTTATAGTGCAGAAGCGTGGTCATTGACAACACGAGAGACGGCGAGTATCGGAGACGATGAATGAGCTTTACGAACACTCCAGCTTTGAAAGCATCTGCAAGTTTTGCTTGATTGAAAACTTTGAATTTGTATTGAAATTGGTTCTTTTCTACTGTCTTTGTTTATTTAATGCAAAGCAATAAAATTAGTCTGAAATCTATTTGAAAAGCTTTAAGATTACAAAATAATTATCAATTATATTGTTGTCGTATTGATAAGTACCAGAACCAAGATTGAACATTTTTCATAACAGCTGTTTGTCACAAAAGTCTCAGATGCCTGGGCAAATCGAAAATTTGATTATTATCAGGCATTCTGATTTGTTCATCACGGCTCGGTCTTCCTTGCTGTGTTTTTTTTTTGCACCATTCGGGTACTGCTTTACAAAAGTTAAACATTTTTCCTTTTGCCCTTGTGTTTTATACTTTCCCCTGAAAATAAACATGTAATTCATATAACATATTTTTTATACTTATAATCAAACTTTTTCTTCACAAGCAACTACTATTTCCCATCTTTCAGGCAGGTTATGGATTCCACGTCTGAATAATTCGGTTTTGTTGTGGATGTTGACGTGACTTGCAAAATCGGCATTCAACATCTCTCGGCTTTAAATTGTATGGAACCAAATCACCTTTTTTATGAATCGTTCCTAATAATTGAGTCAAGTTTCTTGTTGTGGCAAATTCCTTTAGTAAATTTCGTAAACTTTTGGCCTTTCACTGCTATCTTTGTCGCCTACGTTAAAATGCCTGTTTTTAAACTTTTGAAATAACTCGTGACTTATTTTCTGACTCAAGCCCCAACGTATGCTTTTACGAGCAATCGATGCACCTCAGCTGCAAATTTTTTTAAATCAATGAAGTAAATTAAAAGCTCTCTCGAATGTTGCTTATTTGGCTCAACTTTATAACGGTTATAAAAATATTTGGTGCCGAAGTTTCTAGGTACATATTTACATTAATAACAAAACATTTGGTGGATTTTTCTGTAGTTTTTTGGACCTAAACTAAGTGTGCTGAAACTAGTATACACACATAGCAATGATAATATATATAAGCCATTTTGTGATCTACCAGTGCTGTGTACTCTTGGCACGGCATAAAATAAATGATATTAACAGATGTAAAACAAAATTCGTAAAATTACTTGAAGAAACGCTATACCCACATGTGGATGATGTTTTAAATTTTATGATACATATGTGTATAATTTATAGATTTATAGATTAAGGTAACTGAGCGCATTTTAAATTCCTGTATAGAATGGCTAACAAATCTTGATTTTTAAATATGAACTTATTTTGTCCAAAGTAGCTGTTATAACTCCACAAACAAGCTTTATGACCCTTTATGATCGATTTGTTTAACTAACATTTCGTAACCAAACTAACTTTCTTTCGGATATTTTCAATGGCTTTATTTTTGATCAGACTTTACTCTGTTCGAATGTAAGAGATCGTGTGATTGGAACTCTTCGTACAACTGAATAAATGAATGTATCATGCTGTAAGAGTTTTAAATATTTGTTAAAAATAATAAGTGTACTTCAGAAAATTTTACAAATTTTATGCATTCCTTCGAAACAAGCTAAAGCAAGTTTAAAAACGTATTGTAAGTATTTTAAGAACTTATTAAATATGTTAGTGACTAAAATTTTCATACAAATTAAAGAACGGCCAAATTAAGGAGTTTATTGATCACATTCCTGAGAAATTTAAATAAACAATTAAACAAATATATAAATTTTCCTGAATATATGAAGGATACCCCTAAATATAACTTGAAATTGCTTACATATTTTGAAGAAATTTACATCTGCGCAAATAAGTTCGATAGTTGTTTAAATTGTTTAAAAAAATTACTTATTATTTATAGTATGACGCTTATTATAAATAATAAATCATATATGATATGAAAACAAGAAACACAAAAGAATGGCTTCCTTAGTTGTGCCGCAGTCTTTATACCTTTCATGAACATTTCAAATTTATTGCAAATTTCAAAATTCGATTTTGATAATTTTCAATATCAATAAATCAATCAACTTGAATTCATGTCTGTAGAATACTATATTTCACGCTTCTAGACTCTTTTTGTTTGGGATTATGTGATATAGTATTCCGATTTCGATGATTTTCTTTATCAATATAGAATTAATAATATTTGTGGATAATACCAAATGATTTTTGACCAAAACCTCACATCTCCCATCGGTGTATGGGAGCTATATGATATAGTAGTCCGATTTCGATAATTTTCGGAACCAAAATGCAGTTCATTATGTATGTGTAGTAAACCAAATTTATGACCCCTAGTTTCAAATCTGAATAATCGGTCGTACATATGCTATATATATGGTCCGATCTGGCCAGTTCAGACAAATGATCCGTCTGACGGACAGATGGATAGACGGACAGACGGACACACGGACATGGCTAAATCAATTCAGCTCGTAATTCTGATACAATCTGTATAAATTTCGGCGGGTCTATCACTCCTCCTTCTGGTACTTCGAACCAAAGTTAATATACCATTTCATGTACATGAAAGGTATAATAAAAAAAAAAACAATTTCTATATTTCAGGTATTATTATTTAAAGGTCGATATGCAGCTCTAACGAAAACCAAAAACTCCAAATAAAAAAGTGCAAAAAAATATGCTCGAATTTTTTTTACGAAGCAGTACGCACCTCGAATGAAAAAAGTTCAATTTTTCACTGCCTATTTCTAAAGTTTTTAAACAAATACGAAAGCACGGCAACACAGGTTTCCGAGCGAAATAAATAGTCTCACATATATTTCGCGAGAAACAAGAGAAAAAGAAATTTTCAAACGTATTAAAGCAAGCTTATAAGCCAAGTTATGTAATATTTTTAATTTTTCCATCAATTTCTACACTTTTTATTTATTTTGAGCCAGGAAGAAAACTAGTATAAATAATCAGCGACAAATATTTACCGCGCTCTACTCATGTTTTTCGTTTTGTTTATTTACGTTTACATATCTTCTTCCTATGTAAATAACGGTTCACAATAGAAAATCAATCAATCTGTCAAATTTCCATCCTCGAAATATATGAGTTTTTTTTCATTAGAGCTGGGTACCGACCTTAATCTGGACATTTGCAATTTATTTGGACCATTTTTTGAATAAAACATCAATCAAGTGGATGCCTTTATTGGCTGCAGTAAAATTTACTATTTCGGCAGAGTTTTTCTTTATTTTTTGCAAGTATCTCAAGCGGTTTAGCAAGGATTCCTTCACGAACGTTTGACTTGAGCCCTCAATGGTTCCCAAAACATATGTTACAATGTAAATCGGCAAGTAAATATCAAATTTATTCAATGTCTGCATACCGATAAAAAAATGGCGCACCCGCTATTGTTACTTAAAGTGTGCACAAAACCAAAATTTTCAAGATAAATAATGCTTAACATGCAGCAGAATAAATCTTCAAAATCTTGATCCAAAAGTTGAATATTTAAAATTAAAAAATTCGAAAAATTAACTTCAATCTAAAATTGCTTAATAATTTTAAGGGTGCGTTTAAAAGTGTGCCAAACGTGTCAATTAATTAATTTTAAATTGCATGTCAAAATGAAAAATTTCGAAAATAATTTCAAGAGCAGTTAAATTTCCCTGAGAAAATCAAATCATTTCAAGGGAAATACAAATTTGCCAGTGCTGCACGAGCGGTTCGAAATTTAGTTTAAAAAAAAAAAAAAAAAAAAAAATGGAATTTTATTTCCTGAATTATACGAAAATAAATTACAGAATTTCGACTTAGGGTGGGAAAATAGAATTTTTTTTTGACAAAACGCTTGAACGAAATAGAAATTAGGATAATGGAAATTGATATTTAGATATTTTCAAAAGATTACAACGGCCAAGCATATCAGTATAACTAAATTCAATATAAACTGGGCCTTTTACAATAAATATTATTATATAAACTGAAACCTCCAAACGTGTGCAAATTGCTGACGAATAATGCAATGCAATTAGATTACATGTAAAATAAATATTATTTATAATAATATTATAGTAATAGTAGGCAAATTGAATTTTCGTGTAATAAAAATTAAAGTCATCTTGCAAAGACTTCTTTTCGAAATCAAAATTCAACACTTTCTTCCATACACAAATTCTTTAACAGATTTTCTGCGCAGCCCCTGATATGGGGCACATTTATGCATTCGTGATATGTATATATGCATTTTCGTTCACATACATGTAAAAAACATACGCACTCTTTCAGGTTAACTGTGTAAATACATGTGTGCGAATAAAATCCACCCCCATTCAATTAGTCAAATTATAAGGTAACCTTTTTTGGTTCTCAGAAAATTGTTAGGAATTTAAACTACACATCGAACGAACCATAGCGACCACAGCATCCACATACATAGAGTTCATTCTATGCCGGTAATTTGACCATAAAACTCTAAAAACAAAGAAAATATAAGTTAAACAACAAAGCAAAAGTCATCGCCCACAAACATAATAAACAAGCAGTTAGTCAAAAATAAAAATAAAGAAAATAAAAAATTTGAAGTCTTACTAAAAATAAAAAGTGGCAATCAAAAGATTGAGTCGCGTGATGCGTTGCCGAATATAATTTATGGGAATCGAGCGTATACAGTTTGCGTGCAGTGGCATTATGTGGGATGCAAAAGCAAATTGGCAAAGAACAAAACACAAAACAAAATATAAAAATAAAAACAAAAATAAAAACAAAAAGGAAACTATAAGAATTTGCGTAGAAAAAATGGACACAGTTCGCATGATTATTTTAGGGAGTCCTCATGCACTTTATTATTACTCCTTTTTGAATGTTTTAGTGCAATTTTCCCATAAAGTTCACCAGCATCGCATCAATATGCAAAATTATTCAAATTACAACTGTGCGTAGCCCGACGTACTAATTGAACGAAAGACTGGAAAAATTTGGCTACGCTGATGAATTGCATATTTGTCCCTCTCGGTCTACCTACACCACAACCGGACCAAAATAAAAGTTAACATAAATGGTGTCGCTTTATAATCACCGTATTTATAATTTATTACATAATACATTTAAAGTGGATATGATTTTTTGTTTACTACAAAATTAAAAATTTATGCATTTTTATTATGGTTTGAAGTACTCAGTCGTAAAGATCCTTACGTTTTCATGGATTTTTTATAAGATCACTCATTATTTGCATGGCTTGAAGGACGATCAATTTCTACGTCATAATGCTTGTTGGTAGGTGCACATTGGTGAATATATTCTCAACCAATTCTCGTCGTATGTACATATATGTGATTTATAGCCTCTAAAACAAGAAAAGTTCGCTGATATGAGTTTCTCTTTAATTTTCAAATTTTAAATGACAGGTTTGTTGCTTAAATCTTCTGTTCAAGAGTTACATAACAAAATTCGAATGAGTTCGAAATTAACAACTTTTATAAATTCTATTTATATTATATACTTGCAGAATTCCTGCAACATTTTGAAACGTTATCAGATAAAAAAAAATAAAAAATTTTTAGAAACTGAATTAAAAAATTATTATTATAAGCGATTTTCGCTGACTGTTAAATATCGAAGCTCGTTTTTAAAAATCGCATTATAAATTAAGACCATTTGTTAAAAAAACAAAAATACGCTCACCACAAATTGAAGAAGAATTTAGCAGGAATGTAAGCTATTTTATTTTTATTAAGAAGAATATATTCGATGCGATTTTCGAATGATTTTCTAGGCTTAAGAGAGTAAATGTAGGAAAAAAGGAATGATATATGAAAATAAAAAATTCTAAAAAAAAAATTAGTAAACATCAATTTTTTTCTAATCGGACCATATATGTATTTGTTATATATATATATATATATATATATATTTCAAATTTAATTCGGAAACAGCCGAGGTCAGTCTACCACTTTTTCTTCCAAGAATACTAATTATAAGCAAGAATGACATTTTTATTTTTAGTTTCTTTGCCAACGTATAATATCTGGGGAGACAAAATTTTTAAGTGTAAATAAAAAAAATCATATATAGAACTATATACTAATGCTAAATTCTTACTTTTGTTTCCGTTTTTAATTGGTTATCCTTTGTGTACTACTTCTAAGAACCTATGATATATGTTTTTTTTTAGTAACGGTTACATAAATTATTTAATATTTTCTTAATTCTCCATATTTTTCCTCTACACTTATTTTATTGCCCTTATAAAGGGTGTTTTTTTTTATAGAGGTATAGAACTTTATGTTGCAATAAAACAACGATGGATTATTCGATTGACATGAATTTTATTTATCCGAAAGATAATATTGTGGCATTACATTTTAAATATGATTTCTGGCATATGACCGCCACGGCTGGCGCGGATGTAGTCCAATCTGGACGTCCAATTTTCGATGACTTTTTCCAACATTTGTGGCCGTATATCGGCAATAACACGGCTAATGTTGTCTTTCAAATGGTCAAGCGTTTGTGGCTTATCCGCATAGACCAATGACTTTACATAGCCCCACAGAAAGTAGTGTAGCGGTGTTAAATCACAAGATCTTGGAGGCCAATTCACAGGTCCAAAACGTGAAATTAGGCAGTCACCAAACGTGTCTTTCAATAAATCTATTGCGGCACGAGCTGTGTGACATGTTGCGCCGTCTTGTTGAAACCACATCTGCTGGACATCATGGTTATTCAATTCAGGAATGAAAATCATGGCTCTATACCGATCACCATTGACTGTAACGTTCTGGCCACCATCGTTTTTGAAAAAGTACGGACCAATGATTCCACCAGCCCATAAAGCGCACCAAACAGTCAGTTCTTCTGGATGTAACGGTGTTTCAACATGCACTTGAGGATTACCTTCACTCCAAATGCGGCAGTTTTGTTTGTTGACGTAGCCATTCAACCAGAAGTGCGCTCCATCGCTAAACAAAATTCGCTTATGAAAATCGGGAACAACGGTAATCTCGTTTTGGGCCTATTTGCAAGCGTTGTTCAGGCGTGAGTCTATTCATGATGAATTGCCAAACCAAACTGAGAATAAATCACTTGACAGCTGTTAAATCAGTCGCCATCTTGAAAAGTAATGCCAACTTAAAGCTCTATACCTCTATAAAAAACACCCTTTATAATTAAAATTAGTTCAAATTATCCTTGATATGAGCGGTTGGTTAAAAGTTTCGCCTTTCGTTCCCTATGGCCGGAGAATATGAAATCTTTTTTACTCAGAAATAATGTTATATATAAGTAATTAATAAATGAAATAACTTAAACGTAACTTATATGTATATAAGAAAATTATTTGGGTTTCTATCTTGAATAAAATTATATTAGAATGACCTATGTTTTATAAGTATTGATCAGTGTTAGACATTTTCGCTGGGAGATTTCTAGAATATTACTTTCATGCCAGATTGACATTGACGTTTTTCCGCGAAGCAATGGAGATATGCGACTTCATTACGAAATAAAAATCTCATAAATTCCATCAGCCGTTATGAGGTGGACTAGAACTGTTATTTGTAGGTTCTTCCAGTTTGTTTGCCAACAGCATTTGTTGGAAGATATGTTAAGATGCTCAATCTCGGTATACCTGATTAATACCAAAAATTTCGACATCGGTCTCATATCCTACATAATGGGCTTTTGTCCGACGCCACCAAAAAGGTTTAACACCATTTCAATTGAATTTTTTTAAAAGAAGCTTAAAAATTATTATTTTAAATTTTGATTTCCAAGTCTCGTTGCATCGGCGCATTTGCAATGCCTTGAATGTCATATGCACACTCGCTTCTATCGAACTCAAATAATGCATTTTACGATTTTATGCCCATAACATAAATATTTTAACAACAAAACTCGTTTAACATATGCTGAAAATGAAATAGTTTTTTCCATTCTTTGCATCGAAGTTTGTTTGTCCATTATTTTCAATGCCTATTAATTAATCATTAATTTTCGTTAACCGATGTGTGGATTTCAAATATTGGTTTATAAACGCCACGCCTAAAATTAATATATTCACCTATTCTAAGCGAACTAGATTGTTCTAACATTTTAGTATATGCATAAGTTAATTTGAAAAAAAAAAAATTAAAAACTAGAGAGAACGGCTGTCTCAAGCCGAGCCGAAATCTTTATACTTTTCATGAACATATCAAATTTATTGCAAATTGCAAAATTCGTTTTCGATGATTTTCATTGTCAATATAAACATGAAATCACGTCTGTATAATGCCACATTTCACGATTCTAGGCGCATTTTGAGAGAATTTTTGACCCAAATTCTCATATATGAACAAATCGGTTATATGAGGGCTATATGATATAGTATCCCGATTTCGATGATTTCCACTACCAATATGCTGTTTATAATATGTGTGCATATTACCAAATCCATGCTCCCAAATGTTTTTGTGGATTTTTTACCCAAAACTTCATATCTGAACAAATATGTATATGTTATATTCATCCAATTTCGATGATTTTCAGAACCAATGTGAAGTTTATTATGTATGTATAGTAAACCAAATTTCACGTTCATAGGTACTTTATAGACGTATTTATGGCCCAACATTTCAACACTGAAAAACCGGTCGTATATATGCTATAGTGGTCAGATCTGGCCGACAAATGAAGTTTAGTTGAAATATCTATAAAATATATAATATACTGTGGCGAAAATGCGAAGCGAATATCAGATGAAAGAGAGAAGCCCATAGCTGGCATGTTCTAAAGCGTAATTCAAGAACATTCGTAAAGAGAAAGATTCGATTATTCTCGGCGGTTGGCTGCGAACAACCGAGTGATATATAAGGGCGACACACAAGTGCAGAGAGTCAGTATGTAATCAGTCGTAAAATAAACGCGTTGGTGATTACATTACAGTAAAGCAATAAAAACAGTACATTGTTAAAGTTGTATACAAGTGATTGTAAATAGTAAAGGGAATTATAATTGAATTTGAATTACTGAATAATAAAAGGACATTAAATAAAGTCTTTATAAATAAAGAAACTGCAAATTAAGTTGGCGATTTTTATTTAACAATCTAGAGATCGTACCCGAAGGATTTGGGAAATCATCGAGGTTGAATAAGCAAGATCGTAACAATACATTGAAAAATTGATGGAGTAGTTTGCGGTCAAACAGACGGACAGACAAACGGACAGGCGGGCAGATGGTCATGGTTAAGTCAATTCAGCATGAGATTCTGATATGATCGGTATAAATTTCGGTGAGTCTATCTCTTCTCCTTAAGGTACTTACATACTTCGGGCCAAAGTTAATTTACCATTTCCTGTACATGAAAGGCATAAAAGCAATATTTTAACCACAAAAAAGGAAATTAACAAACTAGAACCTATCCTGCAAGCCTGACTAAATCTTATGTAGTATGATATATAAAAGAAATCCATTATATGATTGTATAATAAATTATGTTAGTGTCGCCATTAAAATTATAATGAAAACATATTTGAAAAATTATAATATTGTTTTTAATGGTTTTTTTCGTGAAAGAAATGACAGTAATACATAGGTATGCATATTGAATTTTAAATTTTATAAATAAGTGCCATTAACATTACTGAAACATTTATATATTATATGAATTTGAGAAATTTAGTTCATTAATTTTTTTTAACAAAAATTCTCTTTCATAGGAGTTATTCGTATTTTTTGATTTATTAAGCCAAAATATCGATCAATTGTAATTTTTATAAGTGCAACATAGAACCTCAACTGTTGTCGGTTGGTGTATATTTTTAAACAAATATGCAGATAAGTACAAAAGTATACACATAGAAATACGTAAAGGGTGATCGAAGTAGAGGTACTTTTTTCAATAGCTTTTTTTTTGTCAGATCACGCGTAAGTCGTGTCAAGCTGTCATGTTATGTTTGTTCAGTATTGTTTAGCATTTCATCATGGAAAGACTTACGCCTGAATAACGCTTTGCTCAACTTATGGTCAACATAATAGGCCTACTGAGTGTACTATTCGCAACAACGTCACCCATCTTGAGACCCAGCATTCATTATTGGATAATACTCGACTGAATAAACCACGTCCAGCACGTAGTGAAAAAATATAGCCACCGTAGCTGAGAGTGTACACGAAGACCGTGGAGAGTCGATTCGACGCCGTTCGCAGCAACTCGGACTGACGACTTGGCGCATTTTACATCGAGATCTAAACTGAAAGCATAAAAAATACAGCTTTTGCAAGAACTAAAGCCGCTCGACCTTCTAAAGCGAGCTCTATGAGCTCTTGAAAAGTTCCAAGAAGATCCGACCGAGCCAAATTTTGTTCAGCGATGAGAGAGGCCCATTTCTGGCTCAATGGGTATGTAAATAACCAAATTGCCGCATTTGGGACGAAGAGCAACCTGAAGAGTAACCGTCGATGGCGACCGTTATAGCGACATGATAACCAACTATTTGATGCCTGAAATTGAAGCTCGTGATCTCTGCGACATTTGGTTTAAACAAAACGGCGCCATTTCACACACATTGCATCAATCAATGGATTTATTAAGACAACACTTCGGTGAGCAGATAATTTCACGTTTTGGGCCCATCAAGATCGAGTGATATCACACCGTTAGATTTTTTCCTGTGGGAATATGTAAAGTCTTAAGAGTATGCGGACAATTGCGCTTCGATTCAGCCCTTGGAGCAACACATGACGCGTGTCATTCGCCAATTACCAGTCGAAATGCACGAACGAGTCAAATTGGACTCAATAAACAATCTGAGACGTAGCCGCGGCCAACATTTGAAAGAGATAACCTTCAAAAAATAAATGACAAAGAATGTTCTTTCGAACGGTAATAAACATTCCCCATTAAATTTGAATTTTCTGTTTTTCTTCTTTAAAAAAGTAGGAAACCTCAAAATGGATCAGCCTTTACATATGTATATAAGTAAGTTTTTGCAATGCTTCAATATCCACTACATTTAGGCCTATGCCAATGGACAGTAATTGTTTCTGCATGAATTGAGCTGATAGATCGATCGTTTACACACATATTTAAGCGTCAATCATTGGCAGTGAGTTCTTATCTGGATAATTTGCATACATGCATTAACTTCGAGTGATGTGTGCAATGAGTTCTGTTGACAGATAATTGGCTTCTTGTACGTGTATAACACTTACATATCCCTCCAAAAAATTTAACACAGGATTTGCTCTGAATTCTCATTGGGAAAATTACTTTTCGAAAAAATTTAATGTGTTCTTATTCGGTTCTTATACTGCTGATTTTCAACTCTTTAGGTACAAAATACATCCTTGTGTCAGTAATTTATTCCAATACTCGTCTTTGGAACTTGTTCAAACTTTGTTGCAGTAGCTCTTTTTTATTATATACGCAACAACAAATGAACAACAAAATTTTAAAGCTAAGGTCTTGTTATTGACTTTGTATTAGTTATCCATTGGCAACACTAAAACTACTTTTTACTATTTTTCCTACGGTTGGTTTTGTGGCTAAAATTTTTTTAATTTATTTTTTTAATTTGCAACAACGGTACATTCCGGAGCACGGTTTCAAATTTTATTAGTACCTTTCCATAAATAATTCGAATTCGACATCATGTCTTCATCGCGAAAAAGTATTCTCAATGATCCAAGTGTGTTTTGGTACATTTTCGGAATACACTGTCAAAATGTTCAGGAAACCTATAACAGATTTTATTAAAAATGTACGTTTTTCGTACTTTAAGTCCTAAATTGTAGACGAAAACAAGAAAGCGGTACCTCAAATCGTGGATTAGTTACGAATATCTACAAAAGTGACATTCAATCGTACGAAAGAAGAGCATTTTTTTATTTTGGAAAATGGTTTGTTTTTGCCCTGAAGTGTCAGCAATTCATCTCAAAACGGGATATTCAGAACACCAAGAAATAGAATGATGTATTTTCATAGACAACTCTAAATGTTTTTAACACAACGGCAACCAATATCGTTTATTTCCATTGTTCATTCAACCAAACTAAACCAATTAAAGGAATAATATAAAAATATAGTACTTGTACTCTAAAAAAAAATATAACAAATATAAATTAATTATTAGGATAGATGTAAAGATGGTTGGAAGTGGGAAAGCAGAAAGTAATACTTTTGGCTACAAAAGATCAAATTATATTGCCCCCTTTACGCATTATACAATTTGTAAAGGTGTCAGATAAAAATCGATAATGATTTTTATGTATAACCAGAGAATTTCCCAAAAAATAGTGGTTTTTCAAGTTCAATGACCAGCTTGGAACTCCTTGCGTGGCATTCGCTTGTTAAAGTTACTAAAAACTTATTATATATATTTTGTGTAAATTTTTTTTCAGTTTAATTAAAATTCTATAAAACTAAAAGTTAAAAATCTACATTTTTGCTTATTAATAATTATAATTAGTCCTAAATAATAAAAAATATCAAAGATTCTTGGCACCAAAATGACACCAATGACAATTCCGGCATCATCGTTAAAGTGGTGTAGAAGCAACTTCTCCAAGTTATAGCATTCTACTTGTGCAATTTGTTGTTGAAGTGCTTTTTCTTAACTGACATGTCACAATTTCAAGACAAACACAAATTTCCTTTTATGATTTCACCCTATAAATATCAAAATATGGAGCATATTAAATTATTGTATTAATAAAAACAGTAGAAACGCCCCTATAAGAATATAAGAACATTTAAAGCATTTTTTTAATAAAATCGCGTTTAACTTAAGTTATTCCTATCAAAAACTGACAAGAAATAATAGTTTCCAAATTGTGGCGCAAACTTAATATGCTTAAACATTAAATTCTTTACAGTAAGCTCTTTCTTAATAAATAATCTTTTAAAGTCATATATGTTACCTCTGAATTTTTTCCTAGAAGCCAGTAGTATGACTTAAAATATATCCACAACTTAGATTAGGTCCTGAGAAAAAAATTGTTTCCTCATGCTGCGAAAAATTTTATTTATTCAAGAGCGGTAATAAATAGAGATCTAAAACTTGTTATCAAAATTTCCTAAAAAATAGATTGATACCGTTCTGGGACTGGATTACTTTGGAATATGGTAAAACCTTTCCTAAAATAGGAAGTGGCTTGATAACTCTCTGACTTTTTTATTTTTTAACATAGTCTCCGTTTAGCTCTATATATTTAATCCAGCGTTTTCCAATTTTTGTATTCTTTTCAAATAATAGCTCTTATCAAGGCCCTCAAAGTCTTCGGCCCGAATCTCTTACCACCCAATCATTTCTTCAGGTTTTGAAAAAATAAATAGTCGCAGTGGGCTAAATATAGAGGAAATGCTGGATGGGGCAGCAGTTCGTAGCCGAATTTCTGAATTTTTGCCATGGCGACTATACACGTGTACACCCGTGCATTGCCCTGATTTAACAGCACCACTTTTTTTGCCTCCAGTGTATTGTGGTTGATCCGTGCTTCGTCTACGGTATCGACACGAAAATTCGTTTTGATTGCGGTTGAACATCGCCAAACACTCCTTTGAAGTGGTTACACGGTAGCGTGAGCAATCGCGGAATCCTTCGCGCGGATATCTTTTTCATGTACAAATATTAATGTAAAATGTGATATACTAGCTCAGTTGAGATGCCTAGAGCACCAGCCACGCAGCTCACGCACTTTTATTATCCGATCGTCCAATATCATTCCATGGTTTTTGTCCGCGATTTCTGGCATGACGATCTCTTTCGGGTGACCTGAACGTTCGGCCTCACTTATACTGATATGATCACAACGGAACTCAGAAAATCATTTCTTAGCTATTGAAATTGATTGTGCAGAGCCCCATATAAAGACTTTTATTGGTTTCGATGATGGTTTTTTACACAAAAGATAATGCTTAACAGCACACGAAATTCATTCGGCTTGCTCAAAATTTTACAGCAGTTTATTAATAGAGAAGACATCTTTTTTTCAGGTTTTTGTAGTTTCGACTATAATTGGCGCTTTATAGCCGCTTAAGTGATTTTCAGCCAAACTTCTCTTTCTCTAGTCTTAAACCACATCCGAATGACTGATGAAATGCAATGCAAAGCTTATATAACATATATTAATCGTCAAAAAATATTGAAAATGACTTTAAAAAGGACAAATTAGTAAATTTAAATACCCATTATGTCATCCGAAGTCAAATATAATCACTATCATCACAATCAACTGCAAGCAAGGATTTCTAGTCCCTGGACGATGGTAGTGTAGCAAAAGTAGCAAAAAATTTACAATTGTCGGATAAGGGAGACCTATATAGCACATTCTAGCGAATTTACTTTCCGATAAGGACATGATGATAATTTTTTTGAATTGGTTGTCCTCAAATATGAAAAATGGCATCCTACCTATGACCTAGTAAGGTAAATGAAATTATTCATAAGATAATGATAATCTAATAAAAGAAAATACATACATAAAACTTTAATTTCTAGACAACTGAAAATTTTTTTGGAGGTTAAGTTCTTGAAAATGCATCAAATATCAGAATTTTAAATTTTTTATGAACATGAATGGTTTATTAACTTTAGTCCGAACTGTGTAAGTTCCAGAAGGATAAAAGATAGACCCAACGAAATTTATACCGATCGTATCATAATGAAGAGCTGAATTGATTTAGCCATATCTGTCTGTCCATCTGTTTGAACGCAAACTTTTCCCTCAGTTTTCGAGATATTATAACGAAGCTTGGTACGCGAATGCATTTGGTTATTTATACGATTACGATAAGATATTTCTCTGAACCGGTCAGATCGCACCACTATAACATATATAATACCGATTTTTCGGATTTGATGTTCTGAAAATCATCGAAATCGGAAGTCTATTCATATAACCAGACTCACCATCAACCGAAGTCAGCAGACTATATCATACAGCCCCATACAACCTTTTTCAGATATGAGGCTTTGCTAAAAAAAAAATCCGTCAAAAAGCATCTAAGAGCTTAATATTTGGAATTATACACACGTATATATGAATATTGACACCGAAAGTTATCGAAATCGGAATACTATATTATATAGCCTCCCTACAACCGACTTTTCAGATATAGCAATTAATGTTCAATCCCAAAATGCAAAAATTGATATGTTCGATTGCTTTAATTTCTTTTAGCGATAATGCAGTTCGATAAAAAAAATGGCGGCATTTTCCTTCCCTACGAATAAGTTTTGAACTATTTTAGTGAAAATTATTGATCAATAGAATTTAAAAAGGTTTTGGCCGCAATAATTTCCATTAGAAACATGGAAAATTTGTTACATTTGTACGATTTTTACATTTATCGTTAGCTAGTAGATAAAACTCACCATCATGAATTTCTGGTCCTCGAACTGATGATCGCTGGTTCGATGTAGTATATGCATTTTTGAGCAAATTTTATTCAAACAACTGATATGTGAAATTGGATAAATGTGCGATGTTGCCGTTATACGAATAAGAAATAATAATTACAGGTACGAAGAAGATTATCCTCTATTAAGTTTTATAACACACTAATGGTACTAATAAAGGCAACTGTACGATTATTCATATTGGCAATTATGTGATGATAACATACACATTCATTTTAAGATCTTACTCAGTCACTAGCGGAGTAGGATTATGTTGTTGTTGATTTTTGACAGAATAAAAGTGAAATTCTGTCTTAATGCACCGTATCCACCATGTAAGCATATATATATGTTTGTTTGGATGTAGTACCGATAGTATTTAGCACCAGATTTTATATTTATTAGCCACTTTTATCAATCTATTCTTCTATGCACGTCCATATGTATGTCAAAATCTTTAATCTGCGCTTAATTCTTATACAAATGCATACATACATATGTATACACACGGTATACATACACACGGAACTTATGTATTAATTGAGACGATTTGATTTTTTCAGTCGCTCGTTTCATTTATGTCACATATATTTTCTCGCGACAGCGCAATTTCTTGTACATCCTTTTCTGTAAAAGCAAATTGAAACAAAAACAAAACGCAAACGCAAACGCACCGCACAACAATGGGATGGCGTTGAATACCGAATATCAGAAGCAACCCGAAAACGACATTTACCCTTGTGCAGTCAGAGACGGTAGTTTTCGACTGAAACTAAATTTTCTGGTTGGACGTAAAGACCTCCAGGGTATGTAGGTAAACAACTACTACTTCTGTAGCGGCGACTGCTGTGGATGCCGCTGTTGTTGCTATAGTAGCTTTCGAGCAGAGAACGCAGATGCTGTTGTGTTGCTCTTGGCAGCATTACTTCGGCCGGTTGTTGTTTCCATATTGTTTTGCTGTTTTGCTGTTCTGCTGTTTTGCTGGCCAGTAGGTCTCCTTCTATGAGCGACTTAAACAACCGTCTACATAACGTAAGGGAGCATGATGGTAGTTGATGCCACTGGGGTGAGCATTAATTCGCGTGGCTTGTTTGTAACAACTACACACACACACGCGTCAACCTACAATATGTACGATAAGGCACGAGAACAGTTGTCTCGCTTTTGGCCGTTTCCACCAAGTGTACAACTGTAGCCTGAAACCGCATTCGCTCTTTCAGCGGCACGGTTCTGCCGAAGGCAAAATCTCATTTGTTGAAACCATCTCTCTGCTATACCTTTCCTGCTGCTTATCACATTTGTATATATACATTAACAGTGGTTTACATTTATTTTTGTACATACATGTATTTTACATGCATACCAATGTACATACAAACATATCCATAAGCAAATAGCTATGCAGAGGTGCCAGGTGTGTTTCGTAATAAAAATGTTGATGCTCAACAAGAACTGCAGAGAAACTCAAATTGTATTCTCTTTGAGAGCTGATAAAAGAGAACGTCATTTTCTATATACATATTTATGTGAGAGAAAACTGAAAGCTCAAGTAAATCATATCCATCCACTGATATAAAGCAAAATATTCTTTAGAAAAATAAAAATTAGTAACCCCATACTGGTTGAAATAATTATTTATAAGTATATGTGGCGTTAATAACTTAAAGATTTGATTATGCTATTGTACATAGAATCATTTGAAAACTGTGACCAAAATATTGGAATTTAGAAGGTTTTAGGCAAGTTCATACCTGGAAGCATCACAAATTGATATGGCAAATATATTTTATAGAAATAAAATAAACAAATCTCCATTTCGTCAAGAAACCATTCTGCCAAATGTTTGGTAGGTTAGATACAGTTGAATATTTCAGAACAATCATAAATTGAAAAAAGAAACATATTGGATAAAAATCATGAAATTAGCTTATTTAAATAGCTTGAAGAGTAATTTTCAATTCGCGTTTGGATAGGTTCAATGGTAAAAAAATGAAATTTGTTTTCCGTATTGTCACTATCGTTTAACTTTTCTAAAAGGACGCAAATTATTTGTTATTTGATAGAAGCTGCAATGTGAATAAATTAATGTAGGCTTCCCAATAAAGATAGGATTGCATTTTTAAGCTTCAAATATTTTAAATTTTAATACATGTCTGGGCAATTTTGCATCAGTTTAAGCCCGATAAAGATAAATCGAAAAGTTTTTTTGGTTTCCTGTGTTTTTAAATTTCTATTTGTTTTATTATTTTCACAATTACATACATTTTGGTTTGGATATTATTTGTACCTAATGATTATTGTATTTAACTGCTTGTGGAAACATTTATTACTTAGAATAAACTGTAAGTCCCTCCATTTGTTGGCAAAAACATCAAGATGCAAAGACACAAAAAACGCCAGAGAGGCAGAAAATATTTTCAAAATTTATGAAAGCTCCGAAAATTGCATATATTGGCTTATCTATAACAAGCTATAAGAAATTTGTCTACAAAAATTTGAGAGCTTGACGTGGTTTTAGTCCGATTTATTTATATTATGTTATGTATATACATATAATTCCATAATTCGATTTCGGCCGAACATATGGAGATAATTAGAATTTTATTCTAAGCCTCGTCAATGTCAGAAATACACTCGAAGGGGTTAAAAAAAGTTTACTTATTTTTTATATATTTTTTTCTATAAAGTTTGTTATTTTATTGGTTAGAAATCAAACTTAGAAACCTTCTCATTGTAATACGCGCTGCTAAACCCTCCTCTAACGCGAACACTTCCCCAATGAAAATGAGGCAAATATAGTTCCCTAAATTTTTTATTATCTTGAAAAAATAGGGTTATATTTTTGAAAAGTATTCGGTAAGTAAAGCCCTCCTGAAGTACCAAATTGTAATAGCTTTTATGTTTCCATATAATACCTAATTGGGAGCGTAGCCTACAAAATTCGAGCCCCCATTAAGTTTGTGTGACATTCTACAGGTGGGGTGTCGTAGGTGGGTTACACTTAACAAGTGCTAATAAACACAATAAACTCATTTTGCAAGTTATAAAAGATATTTTCATTTTTCTGCAAAACTAAATGGTATACCAAATGAGCCAAAAGTCGCCACAGTAAAGCCATCTATTGATGATTTTCCATGAAATTACAATAAAAATTTGTTTGTCACAAAATTATCATCTCAAAATTATATTTTTGTTGTGCTTAGTCATCCTACAATTGCAATGAAAGCTTTGAATTATTACCCGAGGCAACTTTTCCAAAACAATCATTCTGTTTATTAAAAAACTATATAAAACCCTTTTTGTGGATTTCAACAAGAGAAGATAGACTAAATAACTTAGCCCTAAGGAGTGTTGATCTGTTAATGTGTGCGACTAATAGACTTACGTATGAATATGTGTATGCAGATATCAGCTAGCCGCGACTTCGTTAATAATCTGCAGAAAAAAGGTGAACTAGTATGCAAAAATTCTAGTTACATACTAATATGAAATAGAATGAATTCATACCAATTCGTTATTTGTATACTTATAGCAGTTCACCAGTGACGGGAATAATAACAATGTTCACCACCATTCGCCATTCGTATGCTCTGTCGAAGTGCAAAGTAAATCATTGCTTTCATATCATAATGATAGTCGAATTGTTGGAGGCTATCACTGTTGTTGGTTGTCTCGCTCAAGGCAAACTTATTTTAATTTTAATTTTCAATTGTATTTTTGGTGAATTAGAAATTCAGCACACACTTATGTAACATATATATGAGAGTGAGTAGGACATTGTCATGCTAAAAAATACCAGTTGCTTCGATGGGAAATAGATGGAAGATGAACTAGCTAGTCTAAAAATTCAAAGCAGTTGGATTCTAGTTAGCAACCAGTATTTTTCACTGCAATGTAAGTACAGCTTTTCTTTTATCACAGAGTAACAAAATATAGGCAATGTATTCGCCATATTATAGAGAAAAAAAGTCTGAAATTTAGTTGAATTCACCCTTTTAGAAAACTTTAACATTTCATTTCATTTCATTTCATTTATTTATTACAGCTTATTTTAAGCCTAGCTTATACCTATTTAAATTATAAAGTAATCTAACCTAGACTAAAGACTAACCTAGACTAAAGACTAACCTAGTTACATCTATGAACAGTGCTAGATGTATCAGGCTTCCAGCTCATATCAACACAATGCTGGTATTGGTTGTCTGTGGAATACAGGCCAATTGTGCATATAAAGCGGGAAGGCATCATTTGAACGGCATTACACTGATTCGATCGAGTGATGCGTTTGGTATGAGCTTCCGCTACTTGTTGTATGCATGGAACTGTTGGCGCTGCATTACAGAATACTTGGCACGCATGCACTGCTATTGATGCTATGGAAGCCTGCCAGTCTAGCACTAAATTGGTAGTGCTCTGCAATAATTATACAATTTTTGTTTGAATCTGTTTACACTACAAGTTTTAATATCGTTTGGAAGCTCATTATAGCACTTTAATCCTTTATAATATAAATTACATTTGTCTGCTTCTGTTCTATAATTTGGTAGATTGAAATTATTTTTATTTCGTGTATTTACCGGGTGCGTATCTCTTACATATTTTATGTTACACTTCAAGTAATCGGGCAAATTGCCTTCAATTATGTTTTTAATAAATTTCATAGTATAGAAAAAAAGCTGCTGTTTAACACTTAGCCAATTTAAAGTAGATAGCATGTCTCTGATAGGTGTGTCATAGCGTTTTTTGAGAATGAACCTCATTGCTCGGTTTTGTTGCTTTTGTAGTTTTTGAATTTGACTGTCTCTCATAATAAAAAATATGGTAGGACAGTATATGAAATGAGGCTCAATTATAGATCTGTAAACCATTTCCTTGTATTTCCTGCTTAAAAGCTTGCAGGTTCTTTGCATAAAATATACTTTTTTGGCAATTTTTCCTACCGTGTAATCAACGTGCTCACTGAAGTTCAGTTTATTATCAATTTTAATTCCCAAGTACTTGAAACTATCAACTCTATTGATTATTTCGCCGTTTATGTTTAGATTTTGTATCTCGTTGATCTGAAAGTTTCGCCTTGATATAACCATAAATTTAGTTTTGCTAATATTCAATTTAAGTTTGTTCAAGCATAGCCAATCATAGACCCTGTTAAGATCTGCCTGTAACTTAAGGTATATTTCAGTGATATTATCCCCACTAAGCATCAACAAAGTATCGTCCGCAAAAAGTTTAATATCACAGAACTTCAAAGAATTAGCAATATCGTTAATATAGATACTGAACAATATAGGTGCTAATACTGAACCCTGCGGAAGCCCAATAGGTACCCCTCTTCTATCTGATATGGAAGAACCAATAACCGTTCTTTGATATCTATTCGTGGTGAAATCCTGAAACCACTTTAATTCCGTAGAATTAACACCCATTTTGGACAGCTTTGTTAGTAGCATATTCTGGTCAATAGTCTCAAATGCACGTTTTAGATCCAGGAATACCGCTATTACATGTTTGTTCCTGCTCAAGTCTTCTTTCCAGTTAGCTATAACCAAGTTCAGCGCACTTTCACAAGAATGTTTTTTCCGAAAACCTGATTGTTGCGGTATGATAATTTGATTTTCTTCCAAATACTTTACGAGCTGGTTTTTTACAACTGTCTCCAGTATCTTTTCATCGCAAGGTAGGGTATTAATTGGTCTGATTTCTTCCGCCCTTTTTGTGTTGTTAACTTTCTCTATTGGCACAACAATGGAAGTTTTCCATAATTCAGGAACTATCCCTTTATCTAAACTTTCATTGACAATTTGAGTATAAAAATATGCTGTGTAGGCAATAGAATCCTTTATAACACCCTCAGATAGTAGTTTTTTCCCTCCTATTTTATTTTTGAATCTAATGACTATTTCGAGTATTTCATTTGTGGATACTCTATGAAATTTGAAGGAATTGGTGCTATTTCCCATAACCAAGCGATCTTCATTAGTACTATCGGGAATATTTGAGCTAATTTCTAGTATACTATCAATAAAGTAGTTATTTAGTGACTGCGCTATTTTATTTTCCTCTGTGTAAAGTCTACCGTTTATTATTATTTTATTAATAGCATTGTTTTCTTTGGACATACATACGCAATTTTTTAAGTATTTCCACAAGGCCTTGCTGTCCCCCCTATTATATGTTATTTTATGTTCCATATACTTTGCCTTTTTTGTCTTAACTAATCTTTTGTATTTCCGCTTCAAACTTTTATATTCATCCCATTCCCCAGATATTGCTGCGCTTTTGTATAGATCATATTTCATTTTATTCATATTCGCTGGTTCGGAGTCGTACCATTTGTTCATTACTTTTACAATGACCTTTTTCGAGTAGGTCAAGCTGGTCATAGCGTCTGATAATATGTTGTTTAACAATATTGCCTTGTTTTCTATATTCAGATTTTCAAACTCTGTAAAGTCATATAGTCTTAATTGGTTAAGAAGGTTATCACATGTATAATATTCCCATGAGGTTATAGTTCTGACCGCTCTCATTCGGAATACTCTGCCTAATTTTATTTTAAACTGTATTGATTCGTGATCGGAGATTTGATATTCTTCCAATCTTCGACACGAGACCTCGTTATTACTAGCAAATAGTAGATCAATCATTGTTTCTGTGTTATCCCCCCTCCGAGTATAGAAATCAATTTTTTGCTCCATGGCAAATGAACGAAATAGCTCAACTAATTGCTTACTATAGGTCATATTCCTGTATAGATTTATATTGAAATCCCCAATAAAGACAATATTGTCTTGGGTTAGACAGCTGCTGTTCAGAATTTCATTTAAGTAGGCAATAAAGTCTGCATCACTCGAGCTAGGCGAGTGATATACAAGACCTATTTGGTACTGAGGAAAGACGTTTTTTATTTTAAGAATTATACACCAGATATTTTTGTTAGATGCATTGTTGTAATTCGTTTTATACTCTAGTGAACTGCTAAATTTATTATGACAAGACTTGCCCTAAAAGTAACCTTAAGATGATAAAGTTTAGCTATAAAATCAGGATAATACATATCAAGAGTCAAAATATTATTTTATTAATTGCAGCAAACCCATGCACTAGTTCGTACTTTGTGAAGTTCTTTTTTCTTAGCTAAGAAATTGAGATGTTTAAAAAAATTTATAGATTGATCAATATTTACAATCAATAATATGTTTCAAAAGAATTTTTATCATGCATTGGATCGAGGAAATCGTGGATTTTGTATATTTGGGATTTAACTTTTCACTATTGTGGTATGAAAATAGTTTTATCCCCCTAAGGATTATTGCTCGATCACCCGCTAACACACAACCTACTAGACATCTTAACCATATACTTAGATTTGACCAAATATTTTTCATATCTGATAATGATCTATTTTTTTTGTTCTTTAGATGTTTGTTTTTAATCGTTATTCTATGGAAGCTACTTTTATGTCTAGTGACTTCTTTTCAGTTCGTTGGGATGATCCTTAGTATTGGGATTCTATTGACAAGCAACTACACTTTCTTAATAATTACTTACTGCAGTTCTACAGTTTATTATAAGCCGCCTCCGAACGGCCGATGGATTTTTATTTCATGTCAGAAAATCACTTGGAGGGCTTGACATTCCCTGCCGAGGGGCGAACGCAATTAGAAAAATTAATTTTCTAGAATTTTAGGCTGGAGCCTGTAGTCGAGCCCACGCCTTCCGAATCGTAATACCCAATGCTAACACTCGGCTATCTCGGCCGTCCTTTAGAAGGTTTGCTTTGCCATAAAAATGCGTAATAAATTGCATAATCGGTGCGAGAAAACCAAAATAATTTTTTTGGTGTCAATACAAGACGTTCACGGCCTTTTTAAGCCTGAATGTGAGTTGGATTGCGATGAGCTTAATGAATATTTTACTAGTGAGAGTTGATTGAGAGGGAAAGTATTTAAATCCACTATGGGGATTAAATCAAATGCGACTGGAGAGGATGTAAGATGACTAAAACTTGTGAAAATTGTACTACCATTAATCATAGGCACTATCAGATACATATTAAATTATTGTTACACTAGTGCCTACCAGTTATCTGGATGAGTGGAAAAAAGCCATTATACTACCTGTGGCTAAAATAACGAATGCAACTAAACCGTTTGATTATCAATCAATGAACATTTGGATTATACTGTGGAAGGAGTGAGATTTAACACTTCTTTGTCTTCTCGATTTTTAAAAAGAATTTGACTGATTTGACATCATGAGCTGTTATGTTTTGTTATGTAAAAACTTAAAATAAGTTGGTTCACAGATACATAGCTCTGTCCGACCATAACTAACTTGAAGGTAGAACTCAAACGGTAAGGGGCAAAAACGATTTTTCTTAGAAAAAGGGTATTGTTGCTGATGCTTATCAGGGGTCCGTATTTGGGCTGCTGTTGCTTAGTATTTTCGTTAATAATGTATTCTCTGCTTGTCGATAAGTGTATTCAGGCATATGATGATTATATAAAATTTGTACTTGTCTATTAGCATTGGTTTAGTCGATGATTTATTATTAATTCCAAGCTAAAACCTTGTGATCATGTAAACGAGTTATATGTAGTGTTTACGCCATTTTACGTTGACTTAAATATCTGCCTCTTTACACCACAAAAACCCGGGCTGAGATTAAATCAAACAATTTATACTGCCTCTTTTTAAAAACTTTCAAACTGTATATAGTGAGTTTAACTCGTCCTCATCCCACGTAATAAATGTTTGATATGCTTACATAATAAAAATCCATATCCGCCTATTGAAAAAAGGAATTTTGGGATGTAGGATTGAATTTTATTTTGCTGTAAGAAATTGAATATCTTTGTATAGATTCATTGAGTCTCGGAAACCAAAATATTTGTTCGATTAACAATGGTCAAGTCGAATCGCTCCCAAAATACATCTACCTAAGAACGTCCAAAAAAATTTTCATTACTTCTGTAAAATTTATGAATGCCAAACCGGAACTTATCAAAGTTGTGCTGAATAGAGGAAAGTGTTTGAAAGTAATTTACTACTTTGGATGGCCTTGCATCACTAACACAATTCAAAATCATAAATCAAAAATTAAGCAAAAAAATAACATAAAAATCTAAGTTGATTTTTAGGAACTTTATAAGCAGAATTTATTATTATTATTTATTATTATCATTAAACTGTTGATAGCCGAAGATTTTCTAATTTTTTGAAAATAATATTTTAATTTTGGTAAATAACCAATTTTATTTAAGAAAACTAATTAAACATTTCGATTCTTATTTCCCTATCACATCTTTCAAGTCTACATACTTTTTTCCTTTAATTTCCTTTTAATGCTGCAATTTTGCCTACATATAGGCGTTTAGCATGGGGGTTTATATTCGCAGAAATGAAAGAAGCTTAGGAATGACAATTATTAATTTCACCTCAAGGTAGCTTCTCATAACTATATATGTATGTGACATACATAATATATGTACATATTATTTTATAAGAAATTCCCTATAAATTCCCACATTTACTGTACATAACAATATTGAAGACAGTCTATACACATGCATTTATATACAGTAATTAGAAAAATTAGCTTAATTTTTTATTTAAATTAATTTTCTATAATTTTGACTGTTGGTCACGCCAGGACTCAAAACCCGAATGGTAAGTACGTCATGTTATCCACCCGGCTATTGCGGCAGCGATTAATTAATTGATTCAATTTAACGACAACACTGTCCACATCGCCAACAAATTTCAAGAGAAATTTTCTGCCGAGAAACAAAGAGAATATATTTGGAATCTCTTAAAATTGAACTTTACTAGCAGCAAGTAGTATGACATGCAGCACTGCAAAACCAAAAAAAATTCAGTTTCTCTCCAGCCATTCGAGTTTGATCTCAAGCCACGCCCCGCCTGCTGTTTACTGTTGAAGAAGGCTGGTCGCTTGTATTGGCAGCTGAGTGTGCTTGCAGCATTAAAACATTGAAAGCCTACGGAGCCGTACATAGGCATACACACATGCAAGGGAGAACGGCTAAAACACTCACGGCCACGGCTACGAGTGATTTCACGCCGGCTACCGATCAACATAAGCCGACCCGAGCATGAGGCATTTACGAGTATATACCCAAAAAGAGATGTATATGCATAACTTCGACTAAACGACCAAACTTGCTTACCAACTCTATTTGCAATATATGAGTGTATGAACGTATGTGTGTATGTTGGCATGTGTGTTTGCTGGTAGACATCAATGTAAGCATTTGGGATGCGGCAAGAGATTATACAAACCCGGCTGCACTCTTTTTTGTGAGTGTATATGGTAGTGCACGTGTGTGAACACACATACAAATAAATAGACACTGCAGGCATAGTATAACAGCGATTTTGCCCTTAAGGGAGGTGGTGGCATTGGCTCGCGCTACTGGCCAGGGTTGAGGCAGCAGGCAGGCAACTTGGGCGTTATTCTTCGTTTTGTTTCATTTATTTTGAACGATGGCTACACAATAAAATCGGTTACCAGCAGCATCTTTAGTGCTTCTCTCTATTACTATTAGGGAGGAGACAATTTTAGTTACTTTTATATAAGACGGTTGTTATAGGTAAATATTTACATACATATTTAGAAGTTGATATATAAAATATCGTTGGTCTTACAATGGTATATTTGGTTATGAACACGGATGCTTAGCTACATATATACATGTATATTTACAAATAAATGTATATACATAAAATAGATATGTAGTATATACGCTAATCGATGTATTTGTTTAATTTTAAAGAATTAGTGCTTATGACCTTTTAAAACTAGATCAAAATAGTACTAACCCTTATAAAGCATATTGTGAGAGGACTGAAGGCAATCAGAAGACTTTACCTCTTTATCAGCTTCAAAGGAGATGTCAGATCCTATCCCTGAACTTAGTATCTCTAGAAACTTAGCCACATGAGAAACTTCTGATGAATTGGAAAGTATCATTCAGAGTTATTCCATACCATTCAAGATTTCAGAAAGAGTGATTTTATATACGTGTTAATAATTATATGAGTGATATATCATATGATGGATGCTGAAGAAAAGCGGGAATTGCAGAAACCAATAATTTCTGATATGAAGTTGGCATTCATGGCACAGGCGTAAACCACTCCCTTAAAGTCAATAGAAAAATAATTTATCATTAACACTATATAATTTGCCTACATAGGTCCGCCTACATATATTTGGTTATACGATGATACCCTTGACATAAATACAAAAGTGAGAAAGATATAGTGCTGCACACCAGAATTCGTGAAAGCAATAATTCCGATAAAAAAACTTAGTAATACGTTTTATTTTGTTAATAATACAAAATTATGGTGAAATTAAAAAAGATGTGATTGACTTGCTACTTGAAGCTTTGACAAAATTCGTATTATTATTGGAAATGTGGCTCACTCCAATATAATTCACTGTAGTACAGTAGGGAAATTGTAGTAATACATCGTTCTAATTTTACGAAACTCTACATAAATAGATAGATAATGTAGATAATCTGCACTGCTAACTTAGGTCTATTATGCTCTCCGTACTTATTACCATTCTTTCACGGATCTAATGAAATTATTTTCAGGTTGTAACACTGCTATGTATTTTAGCCTTATTCTTGCAATCTCCACGCATTCTTTTATTCGATGTACCGATGCTTCTGGCCCCATGTTAAAATAGCGGCAAATGTAGTAAGAGTTTAATTTGTGTACATAGTATTGGAGTCTGCAGTATCCTGTCAGAATGCCTGATATAAATCTTAAATTATTTTTACTGGCTTTGGATAATATATATGCGAAGTCCAGGCTTTCCCTCTTATATCTATTATGGGGTTTTTCCTTTTCCAGGAGTACAGCTCATATACAATCTATAACTGGTGATCTATACTTTTTAAAAGATTCTAGTGCCCAATTTACGGATGAGTAATTTAATATTTTTCTACCCAATGACCATTCATGTACAAGCGTTGTCATTGGTATTGCACCTGGAAAATGTATTTCGAGTAGTAAAAAAAAGTCTACATGGACAACAGTATTTTTTGATTTTGTATTAAATCGTTGTAAAATATGTATATTGAAAGGAAAACAATTTGAAATAAAAGAATTGTAAGTAATAGATTTTACTTTGCGAAACAAAAAGTTTCAAGTAAATGTAAAGCAGGAAAGAATTTCGTGTGTAACGAAGTAAATAAAGGTAAATTAAGAATATATTAAGAATATATTTTACCAATAAGATTGGTAATAAGTCATTGTGATCGGTATAGCTTAAAAAATTACGAAATTCATTTATTGGAAAAGGGTTTTCTGATTCGAATGTGGTTTTAGCATCCAGATAATGCCTAATCTGTAATTTGTGCCATTCGATATAGGCATATATTTTACCAATAAGATTGGTAATAAGTCATTGTGATCGGTATAACTTAAAAAATTACGAAATTCATTTATTGGAAAAGGGTTTTCTGATTCGAATGTGGTTTTAGCATCCAGATAATGCCTAATCTGTAATTTGTGCCATTCGATATAGGCAAGTGTCAAATGAAGCTTTTTTAAAGTTCCACATAAATGGATCCAAATTGTTTTTAGGCGAGCATTAAGAAAAATGGCGGCCGCGATAGCCGAGTGGTTAGCAATGCGTACTGTCATGCGGGTTCGACCCACATCGGCAGGGAATCTCAAGCCCTCCGAGTGTATTTCTGACATGAAATAAAGGCTCCTCATAAAATTAGAATAAACTGTAGGTGCCTCCATTTGTTGGTAAAAAACATCAAGACGCAAAACCAAAAATTGGAGGAGGAGCTTGGCCAAGCTCAGCTTTAGCGGTTACAAAGCGCCAAATATATATACATATACATATATTTATATATATTATAAGTAAAACGTGTACAAAACATGTTCATGCAACTCAAGCTTAACTAATGAAGTTAGGAGATAATCTTTCAAATGCTGAATGCATTTTAGGGTTAAAAAATTATATAAATCTTTGAATAATTAAATTTCGACTTTACATTATTAAGTAAGCTTATGTTTATACTCAAAAATGTTAACAACGACTAATGGATTAAGCTAGATATGTTTGTATTTGTGCATATATATTAGTATACGATTGAAAAGAAGCGATAATTAATAAAAAATAGTAATATTTCTGCCAAATTTTATACGGGTGTTCATTTAATCGTGTAAATGTCTCAAAAATTTGCATTTATCATTCCTTTGGACGCTCATACGAGGTGTGGTCAAAGGAAAATGTGAATTTTCAATTTTTTCGAAAAGTTAGTCATTATTTTAGTCATTTGTCCCCTTCAAAGTAATTCCCCTCGGATATAATACATTTGTGCCAACGCTTTTTCCAATCCTTTTCGGTATGGCCATCAGCTCCTTCTTTGATTCTGACTTGATCTTATCAATTGTGGCAAAACGCTTTCCTTTCATTGATTTCTTTGGTTTTGGGAGTAGGAAAAACTCGCAGAGAGCCAAATCTGGTGAATACGGTGGTTGAGGTATGATTACGGTTTTGTTTTTGGCCGGAAAATCAGGAATAAGCATTGACAATTCCGATCGTCTGAGCTTCACGTAAACATTGCATAACTTTCTTGTAGTATTCCTTATTGACTGTACGACCTTTTGGCAGGAACTCATGATGTACTACACCATTGTAATCAAAGAAAACAGTGAGCAAAACCTTCACATTTGATCGAGCTTGGAGTGCCTTTTTCGGTCTTGGCTCATCTGGCAGCTTCCATTGGGATGATTAGGCCTTAGTTTCGACGTCATAACCATATACCCACGTTTCGTCAGCAGTTAAGATCCGTTTGAGCAAACCCGGATCGTTGTCGACGTCATTCAACAACTCCTGAGCGATACTAATGCGACATTTCTTTTTCTCAAAATTTTGCAATTTCGGAACACACTTCTCTGCCACAAGTTTCATGCCCAAAACATTCGAGAAAATTGAATGGTATGAGCCGGTTGATATACCAACATCGTCTGCAACATCCCTAATAGTGATTCGACGATTTGCAAGAACAATTTTTTTTTTTCACTGTTTCAATATTTTCTTCGCTTGTTGACGTGGTTACACCTAAAGGACGCTCATCATCATCAACATCTTCTCGGCCTTCTGTAAAGCGCTTGTACAAAGTGGACTCACTGAATGCCAATGTTGACTACATTTCAATTGCCTTGAAGCACTTTATTTCATTTTTAACGCAAAATTTAATACATATTCTTTGATCCATTTCTTTCAAAAGTCGAAAATCGAAGAGCACACAAAAACATGACTAACCTCTTCTGTTGTCAAAAACAAACTACTAATCGAAATTGTGCATATGATAAACATATGTGTCCGATTATAACAAAAATATATATATATATATCGGTAATCGAATGCACACAGCCCGCAAAAAATCAAAATTTATTTTGAACATACCTCATATAACTTTATATAATTTGTAAATCAGATGGTAAAACAGTTGAATTTGGCTTAATTTAAGATAAGTAAAAAAATACAAAGTCATAGCTTAACTTTAAAGTCCACAATTATCGATTTGAAAGCTAATCGTGAAAGGTGATAACGAGTTTTCTTTTGAGGAGGAGTTGCTGAGCTTCTTTTTTACTTCTATATTTTTATATCAAAATAAATCCCATGCGTTGCTAGAAGTGAATGCTTGTACAAAGTATTCGATACATACTAGCAAGTGTTCTAAATACCCGGATATCGCAAAGTGCGAGCACACTTTGCGAAAGAACTCAATGTTTGGTTGCTTTGAAGTACTAGTATCGGAACTACACTAGTCGAATCAACTGTTCATCATGTTCAATCTGCCTTAATTATTGTATATCATTTTGTGTTCAAAAAAGTTATAAAAAACAAGTACTTATCGGCTTTACTAATTTGTATATATTGCTTGTTTTTTTCATGAATTACTTTTTTCTTTGAGTCATTTTATAACTATGTGCCTCTCTTTAGAAGGCGAGAATATCTCTCTTGTAGACAAGAGTTGCTCGATGAATTGTGCAAAGCAATGGCCAGTGGATCGGTATGATTTCGCAGTTTTTTTAAGTAAATACTTTGTTCGGTAAATTTCAATTTCAGTTATAGCCATTGGGATAACTAACAGCAAAAATTTCTTTATATTATTTTTGTTATTGCTAGAGTACTTATTACAGTTTTCGTTTTAGCCCAGAGTTTTTGATAAGATGTCAGTTTTGTCAAAGCCAAAGTCTTTTATAAAAATATTTCTTATGGAAGTGTCCTTAAGTATTGAGTTTATGAACTCCCTTGAAAAAATTAAATATGGAAGCACCGAAAAAAGTTTATTGCCTATTGTCATTGAAATAATCCTGAAAAATTTTTTTCTCATTGCACTCAAGAATTTTATAAATGATGTTATGAAAATCCATTCACTTACTATCTGTATTTAAAAAATTGCCAACATTCAGAAAAGATAGAGAAATCAAATTTTTTACCACAAAAATTATTTTTAGTATTTTTTTTTCTAACTTTTAATTGATATTTAATTAATTTCTCAGTTATGTAGGTCGTTTCTGCAAGTTATCAACTATACATGCAGAACGATCACATATTATGATAAAAAAAATAGGAATGGCCCAAGGAAATACACAAAATTCATATTTTTGTTCGAGATGCTTTAGAAACAAATGTATTCCCTGCTTAGTATTTTATTTCAATACAGTTTAACCAAAAGTTTTAAAACAATGTTTTCAAAAATGTATGTACATATGTGGGTATCTATTTGTAGGAATGATGACGACAGCTATTACGGTATAAGCTTATATACACATGTATGTACATAGTTCAATTATACTATATATTTAACCATGTTGAAGTAGCTGTAGCTGCGACAAGATCGGCAAGAAGCGTTTTCATTGGCACACCTCTGCAAGTACACACTTATGTAGAGATGAGTGCATACATGTTTTCTCTTTAATCTCTTATTTGTTCCGCACATATTTAAGCTTATACGCTATTGGTACAATGCAGTAGGCACAATGATGCATTTGGTATGCTTGTATGTAGGTATGTACATATATTTGTTTGAATTCAAAAGATACCTTACGAAAGTGCATTTATTACGGAGAAACTAATTTAAGAAACCATACTAATTTCAGTGTTTGGTCGAGAAGATTGAATATGCATCTCTCTTTCAATAATCACGATATCAATACAACAATAACTACTACCTGTAATCTTAACTGGAAAATTCCCATTGAGCCAAAATGTTCGAACACGAAGTTGATATTTTAGTGGGAGCTACGAAGTCCCGCAGCAAATCACGAGTTTAGCTGCCGGGTAACACAACACTGTACTTAAAAGCGTATTAAACAGGTTCCGGCACGAACGAATCGAAGGAATCCTGACAGTTTACACTAATAAACATTTTACTCCTGGCTATTTCAAAAAATATACATAGAATATAGGTGCATACTACACACATAAAAGAAATTCAAGTGCATGTTTCTCCTTTGGCAACTGTAACCTATATAAAGGTGAACACACACACACATGCACGCTAATATTAGTATTTATGTACGTGAAACTTTTTCGAAGTTAAAATTCGCTGGTAATATGGTAGTTGGTGTTTGCATCCATCCACCCTCTGCAACTTCATTAAAAGCTTACAACTTAAATTACAAGATATAATTTTACTCCAATACTTTCGTATTCGAACCATAATTATGTACCGCCGCCAAATTGTGTACAAATATGAACATAAATGCAAGTCTCACTTCCATTGAATGAGGTTTAGTTCATCAAAAGCGGTAGCGGTAAGCTTGAATCGGTGTGATATGCTCTAAACATTCGTTGAAGGCACACAAAAGATGACCACTATGTGCAACAGGACGAGATCAAAATCAATAGAATAAAAGCAGAGTAAGAAAAAAGCAAAAAGAACAGGACTTAACGGTTAACTTCTTGGGGGAAATCTAAGGATCTTCCAAAGTCTTCTATTAACTTCACTAACAATCACTTATTCCGTTTGCAGAGAGAGTTTTCCAGAAGCAGATTTAGCGGTTTTAAATGGAGTTCGCTTTAGCTTAGGAGCTAAATTAAAATTTTTGGCCGTTACTTTTGACAGTAAACTAAATTGAACGAGAAATATGTAATAAATTTTTTGACATCCGCCTCAAGAGCCGAGCGGTTAGCATTGCTTACTGCCATTTGGAAGGACGGGGTTCGAATCGTCGTTGGACCAACATCCAAAATTATAGAAAAATTTATTTTTATAATTGCGGTCACTCCTCGGCAGGGAATGTCAAGCCCTCCGAGTGTATTTATGTCACGAGAAAAAATCGTCGGTCGCGGACGCAAAGTGAAGTGACCTATTAAAATTCGTTAATCAATCAAAGTGTTTGCAGAAAGATACTTGAACGTCAGGATAATGTCGTGGTATCAAATGCGCTTACCATTTCCTAAATGTGGAAATGTTCACGGGCTGAGACCGAACCTTTTCTCACCTAAGTGCCACCTATTATTTTTATTATTTTTTTTATTATATATAAGTACTTATAGCATGTGAATACATAGACGTTCCTAGAGAGAACTAGAAAATTTAGCCAGTACTGGCTTGTGGCTTCTTGGACTATAGAGACTAATATAAAATATAATTAAAAGTTTTAAATGAAATTAAATACATATGTGATTGCTTAATATATATGGAAACTACCTTGAAGCAATAACACTTCAATTAGTTGAATTAGAATATGGGAAGTAGATTAAGAGCCTTTTTTTTTAAGTAAGAAAATCTGTCTCTCATTATGGAAAAATTGATCATCTCGCAATTTTTACAGCACATATGTATGTGAGCATACCTTCCAAAAATTCCTTCCTACCGATTTTTCTTTTTTTTAATTTATATAATATATACTGTATTTTTTGTTGAAATTTATAACTACATATTGTTGATCGCATTTTTCTATTAATATAGATTTTCCTAAAAAAAAATAACAGCGTTACTCGTATTTTTCTTAATTTATTTTGTAAATAACCACCTTGCTAAGGAAGCTGTAAGAAAACAAAGTTGCCGAAGTTAAAAATAAAATTAAATTAAATTAGTTAAGCAAATTTATACAGTTCTGTAGTCAACGGACGCATGTTTGTAGATACAACCTTTTTCAAAATTTATTTAATGATTTGAAGCTGCTATAAATGTGGCATAGTACAATACATATTAGACAACATTTTAACTACTTTAAGAGATTAACCTCAAACTTTACGAACGCGCAATTGTTTGCCGTATGAAAACATTATGTCAAGGCAGATATGTTCCTAAAACTTTTATAATATTTAATCTTATTTAACTTAAGTTGCAGGACTGCTCTATTAATATTTTAAGCTGTGTTACACTTACTTTTATTATAAAGCAAACACAATAAAACAAATACATACATACGATCATTGCATATTGAAAGTAACAAAAGTGATAATTTTCTACGCGATGGTCTTCAATTTGGCAGAAGCTCGATATAATTAATTAATTAATTTTAGGCTGAAACTGACAGAAATCAATCTGAAATATTTTTAAACAAAATTTCTTAGAATTTGTGGGCGTGTCAAGAACAGCAAACATTCTAAGAGTAGCCCTATAAAATAAGTCATAATTGGCTAATAGTTAATCAATTTCTATAAAATTGATCTCAAAGGAAAGCTAATTTAGCATTGTGCATTTCTTACATCTGATATAAAATATTTTTTCACAAAATACTTTTACATTTTTCTTTATTCAAAAACACGTTTCATATTCACAAAATTTTTTGACGGAACAATATTCAGCCAAAAAAAAATAATTACCATTAAATTGAATATTTTTTTCGAGATGGAGTCTTAAAAGGGCAAGAATATATAGATATATAAAAACTGAACAAAATATACGTATAACAGTATGCTTAAAACTCTTTATTTGTCCATAGCAAGCGAATTTGTTATAAATTACCTGTACTATATTACACTCTTTTCGTGATGAATTTAAATAATATTATTTTTTCTGAAAGTTTATGATTTAGTGACTGCAGCTAATGGCTTCTGTAAAGCTGATACATGTTTAATAGTTTTACATATAATTTGGGCTAAAAATCCACTATTTAATATTAAAGTACATGAAATATTGTTATTTGCTATTTGTCCATATTTATATATTTCGAACTAATTTGCAAACAATTAACAGTAACATAGTTTACACTTTTACATATACACATATCTTCTGTAACACCCAATGCTAAAATAAAAAACGTAGGTAACTATATGAGTAAACGTTTTTAATCTTAAGACCTTCAATTATTGGAAGATTGAATGTGAGGCTTCAGAACTTTCTAAAAAAGCTGTCAGCATGAAAATCAAGGTATATTACCATACACCTTCCGTACTTGGTATCATATAATATCTATAAAAATAAATATTAAAAATATAGTACACCTTCCACACTAAGTCCGAATATACATTTAATTTTGAAAACATCAAAAAATTACGAAAGTCCACAAAAGAGACAATTATATTGAAATTTTATATAACCATAAGTTTTTTTTTTTATGAAACAAAAATTGTAGATAATATTGGTATTTCGGCTGTATGTCAAGGGTACGCAAACTTGTTCCTAAATTTTTGAGCTATTTCAACCAAACTTAGTAGGCAGACGCACTTATACGTTTAAACGATCATTTGTTGGAACTGGAGATCGAATAACTGTAGCATATATACGACCAATTTTTCAGACTTGAAATTTTCGGTTCATAAGTTTTTCAAAAAAGTACCAAAGAACATGAAGTTTGCTATACTACACATACATAATGAATTACAAATTGGTTCTGAAATGGAGTTTTGGGTCAAAACTTCGCCCAACAAGTATCTAGAGGCGTGAAATTTGGTAATACACACAAATATTATAAATTGCACATAGGAACCGAATATTATCGAAATCGGACTACAATATCATATAGCCGCCATACAACCGATTTGCTCAGGTATGTGGTCTTGGGTCAAATATACGCCAAAAATGCATCCATAGAAATGAACTCAAGTTAATATTGACACTAAAAATCATCGAATTTGAATTTTGCAATTTGCAATAAATTTGATATGTACCTAAAAGCTATAAAGACTTCGACATTGCCGAGGACAGCCCTTCCTTCTTGTTTTACTTATTTGATCACTTCAAGCATTCCTAACTTCCAGACCTTTTGAGACTCCATCTGAAGTTAAATGTAATTTTTTTTTTACCGAATATGTTTGGCCCAAAATTTTTTTGGTGATATGAAACACTAAAGTCTTTTGAAAAAGAACTTTGTGACAAAATTTTAAAGCATATGCATAAGATAAGTAGCCCGACGGCAAAGTAGCTTCCCGTTGCTGTCAAATCTATTGAAATTAATTAACTTTTAGCCAACTTATCACTTATTTTATAGGTCTACCTTTAAAGATTCTAAATATGTTATTGCCGTGACCATAAATTTAAGAAAATTTTCAAAACAAATTTTCAAGTAGATTTCTGCCAGTCTTGGAAAATTTAAACCATATACCGAATTTAATAAAAATCAAAAACCATCGCGCAGAAGTTTGTTACGTTTAATATGGAATGGATGCATACAAATGTTATGCATATTCAAACCTAAAAACAGGGCGGATTCGGTGACACAACACTTTCCAACAAAAAAAATCCTGAGGAAAATTTCGTCGAATAATATCGACACTATAAGAGTTTCAAGTCTCGTTTTAACCCGAAATGAAATGCTGTCGCTGGTGTTAAGTCGATAACCGATAATGTTAATCGTTTAAACTTCTTCTTCTTATTCTATAGCAAGCGGCCACTGTAAAATTAACGTTAAAATTAAATTGTACAGTTCCAACCTAGACAATTTCTTTTCCTTTCATTAACATGACGCCGAAACGAAATAAAATTATTTCGTTATATTTATTCTTCATATATTAATAAAACGAAATGGTATCGTCTCGTTGGACTAGCATCTCTAAATCTTTTATTGTATTGGATGTCTCGAAAAATGTTCGAGTTTTCAAACAATTAAAGTCACGGAACAAAAATTTTCAATTTTAGTTGGTGAAATTTCATTCATGCATCTATTTAAAGTTTAATAAAAATATCTTAATTTATAGGCCACAAACTTATTTTTTTAATTCGCCAACATTTTAAGAAAGCTCGCGATGCTTCAAATGCAAGGGCAATAAAAAAAAGGAGGAAGGGCTTCTGGCATGCCGAATTTTATACCTTCCATTTCGATAATATTCATTGGCAATATTTATTTTAATTTAAGTGAGTACCAAACAGAATATCATACTATTAGATTTGTTTGGCGGATTTTCGACCGAAAGCCTCATACCTGAATAAATGGAATCGAATATAGTCTTCCGATTTCGATTACTTTCAGTACTAATATTTAATTCATTACATATGTGAAGAATACCGAATTTTATGTTTTTAACTCTTTTGTTGAAGTATTTATGATCCAAAATCACATATTTGAACAAATCGGTTGTACGGGAACTATATGTTATAGTGGTCCGATCTGCCGGATTCTGACAAATGACCGTATAAATATAAAAATACACCTGCCTACTAAGTTTGATTGAAACATTTCAATCAGACGGACAGACAAACGGACATGGTTAAATCGTTTTAATCTAATCGGTTTAAAAATTGATGGGTCTATTTATTTTCATTCCTACATACTTTGGACCAAACTTAATATATAATGTTAAGGAAATGTAAATTTTCATCCGAAATTCGTTATAAAAAGGGTTAAATTTTCCTTCAACCAACCAATGCTAGTTTTAGCCAAAATAATGAACCAATCTTTGTGAAATTTGCACGAGTTGTTGTTGTAAATGTTATTTACGTTTATTTGTAACAATTTACTTATTAATATTGTTAAATTATTAATAATTTGCTATTAAACTTTTCACGTATTTTTCATTAAATTTTAACATAACACGCGTACTAATGTTTCATATATGTTGTAATAACGCTACTTTTATATGTTCGCAGTCGATTTCAAGTATTATTTTTATTCTTATTTTAATTTGTTAAGTAGAAAAAACAAATTTAATCTTTGTGTATTTTTATCGACACGAACTGCAATAGAAATGCCCGATAATAACAATAAATGGGTGTTGCCATACAGCACAAAAATAAAAATACTCTGCCATAAATGGTTGTATGTGCAAACTCACAATTATATTAAATCATATTTTATTCATGATTAAGAGAATTATGCAGAATTCTGTGCAGGGCGTAGCCGATGTTGGCCCGGCTCAGGATTATTTTTGTAGAGCGGCTTTTAAAAATATAACCCTGAGCCGAACCAATATCAGCTACGCTACGCTGATCTTTAAGTTTTTTTTTTATATTTTTCCTTTATATATGGCAACATCCAAATTCAAAGTAGTTGCTTTACGTACGAATTAGTAAATATCTCGAAAACTATAAATCTCCGGTGGGTTTGGTTTACAGTTTCTGAAAGCGGATGCAGCCCCCTACCACCAGACCAGCCAGACACTTTTGCAATATCAAAATCTGTTATTCAAGGAAAGTTGCTTATGTGGCTCTACGACAGACTGTAATCTGGATTGTTTTTGCTATATAAATATATTCTTTCGCTTACATTAGTCGGTTCGAACTTACATTTTGCAATATAAAATATAATTTCGCTTTGATCATGGTTTTGATGATGGTGAGAGCAGGAGAACTTTTATTTTTGCATTTGTGTAGCTATTATCACAATTATGTAAAATTAAAATATTAATTTTAAATATACACAAAATTTTTGTTGTACAATTTTTTCGCGCGAATAACAATCACACAAGTACAACTTTAAAGATTTTTCGCGCTTACAAATAGAAAATCAAATGAAATTCCAGCAAACAAAAAACTAAAAAAACAATTTTGACAATCTCGACGGTCAATGAATGAAAAAAACTTGAGTTCGTTGCCGTAGTCATGATGCAATAAGGACAGGTGTTATACGTACTAAAAATAGTACTCACCCCAGCACAATTATAGATCGACAAGCGTTGGCATCACTGATAAATTTCTTCGTTTCTTATGCTCTTGATATTCGTTGACAATTTGAATTAAAATATATTAAAATTGGCATATTTACAATAAAAATCAATAGAAATAAACAAAATTCGCTGGATTTTTTAAAATAATTGGTCACATCACAAGTATTTTATGTATTTGCAAAATAATATCTATAAAATAGTCTATTCATTATTAGAAGATTAGGACTCTCCCACCATATTGTAAGCAAAAAGAATACATATAATGGGTGGACAAAATATCAAAGGGAGCTTTGATAAAACCTTCCACCGCATTTTTAAATAAAATAAAGACACTTGAGGAATTGTCTTATCAATTTAATGGTCAAGTCATCGAGACCCAAAATAAATTTATGGAAACGTTATTAAAAAAAGCGAAGGTTATGATAATGAAATGGATGTAAAACACTGTTTTTTAAATGTCCAATGTATTTTCGTACTAAAAAGTTAAATACTTTAATAAAGCGTTCATAAAATATGCTCATTTATCTCGTTTTATTAAGTACGTTTGAGATTATAAAAGTGAATGATACACTTTTTGCAAAAAACTAACGGTAAACTCTTTTTCAAAACAAAATATATTTTAAAAATATTGAAACATAAAAAGCGAAAAAGAGTATTAAATTTTAATAGCTTCACATTCTGAAATTTTCCTTCCTTTTGATACTTTTCTTGAAAAATATGTATATTTTTGATTATAAAATCCAATTAGAGAGAATGAAAGCGTAAAAAAATTTTCAATTAATCTTCAAACTTAAAAGCACAGTTAAGCTTTAATAAATAAGTATTTTTGGTTGATAAAACTGAAACTTAAAAAAATTCCGTTTTAAGCACGAAAATATTCCGCAATGGAGAGAACCTTCTGTAAAAAGATGCTTTCACAGGCAAGTGGATGTTCCACATTACTAAAACATAGAAGAAGGTAAGCCTAATCTCTCAAAGAGCCTCCTCAGTAAAAGATGTAAAGATGAAAATCCTCCCTCATTTCTGTGTGATATTCCTTTCTTTTGAGTTTTTTCATTTTTCATTAGTATCAATATTCATACGCATTGTGGCGACAATGTATTTATAAACGTTACTTTTATCATAAATCGTTTATATACATACATACATATGTATGCTTTATATAGATATTTTAATTAGTATAAAATATAATAAGCTTTTAATACTCTGTGAACAAAAGTAGAAGAAAAGAAATATTTTTTGTGTAAGTGCATATGTGTATGTATATAAATGCAAAAATAATCAATGAATCTCCAAAGCATCAGTATAGCACCTTCAAATTTGAATTCAAGTATCTTTATATGTATGTATATGCATACCAAGTAAAATCTAATTTTCTCGATGAGCGAAGTTTGTGCCTAAATACTGCAACCGACGCTGTACATACATACGTATATTATATGTATGTATATGTGTATGTTATGTAAGTACGAAAAAGTTCTGACGAATCGCCAGAGGCTATTTATTATATTCAAATTTCTTAAACATGCAGATGCAATAACAGTTGCAGACAGATTCCAATGTTGTATTCACTGCTGATGGACGGACGCCTGACTTCGACTTGAAACTGAGTTGCTTACAAACATAGCTTACATACATATATCGGATATATTGGATTTTGTAATCGCGCTATGTACAGTATGCGAGTTAAATGTGGAAAGAGTTTTTTAAGATGTTTCTATGCCGGGGGTGATATGGAGCCAGCGAGACAACTGGTCAGAACAATCGCATGTAACAATGGAGACAGCAGCCACTGTACGAAAAATTGCATTTGCAGCAGGCGGATGTTTGCCGTTTTTACTTACACTAAAGAAGGATATATACATATGTACTTGCACATCAATATGTAATTGTATATAAAATATAAATGTACGTACATGGGTGAACCTACGCTTTGATGTATGCTTGTTTATGTACAGGTTTAAATACATTCATATGTACATATGCCCGTGCATATATGTATGTTTGTACTGCTGGCTTGTGCACCTTTTTAATCCGTTTGCTCTATCTGCGAATGCGAAAATGAAAAGCAAAGTTTAAGCGGCAAACCAGTAGGCGCATATTGCATCCTTTCATATCTGCGCACGAAGCCAAGTCATATAAGTGCATGTATTGTAGCTAATTTTTAGAAACGGTGGCTTTTGCATTCTTTTAGCCGATCGGTTTCAGATGTGGTTCATGCCTCAGGCCTGAATGCGATCAGCGGAAACATCTGCATCTGCTCGTTATTAATACATATGAAGTCGATTCTCCCGCTTCGACCGTATCGGGTTTGCATATTTTAATTTTTGATTGCATACATGCGTATCTATGTACTACACAGTTATAAAGTTTTATTTTGTTGGATTTACTAAACGCTCGCATATAATCATTGTTTTAAAAACAGAATATTCGTATGAGTAACTATGTATGTATACATATGTGTATGTGCATATGATGAACCAATGTACATAGATTTATATGAGGAAAAACTGTTGTAAGCAATTTTCCAAAACTCTTTAAGAGATATTAACAATTATAAGAATACCATTTCCTGAATATTTTTCAGCTAATTTCATCAAACTCCAACACAGGCTCTATATATTCGTAGAATTTAATTTTTTTAACTCCACATTTTATAAGGAAAAATTTTGCTAAAATATAATTTACATAATTTGTAAAATTAAACTGTGTTAATTTAAAAAGACGACTTCTTTTTATTGTTTAGCGCCAAATGAAGGCATGAATGGAAGTCAGGCCCACCTTGTTCATGCTGCAAACAGCGGAGAGATCTTCCTCTGCTTGAACATCTTGTTGGTGGAAATGGGAGTCATTCATTCTCCCGAACCACATGACAAAGCCAGAATAGCCGTCTCATAGGGGAGACACACTACGAGTGGTATCTTAATAAGTTTGCTCGTAAATCCTCTCCAAATGCAGATATAAATGCAATCAAATTTTGTATATTTGAACTACAATTGCGAATTTCAATATGAAAAAGCTGCCACATTTGACAACTATTTACTATTTTGAGTGGCGGAATTTGGGTTCACTACTTTCAAAAGAAGAAATACATACATAAAAGCTGCGAAGAAGAAACGAAGACTGCTGCGATCCTAGATGGAATAGCGCATCATTTATGAAAATTAAATTCATGCTTAGCAATTTCCACAGCCGCCCTTCTCCTATATCAGGTAGTGTAACAATCCCATCGTTGAATAAGTGTGAAAGTTTATACTTACAAATTAATTAATTAAAAATGCATTAACAAGTCGTTTTTAGCTCTATTCATTTAGTCCAACATTTTTCAAATTTTGTATTCCTTCATTTCTTCCAAATAATAGATTTTTTCAAGACCTCCAAAAACTTGTAGGCGTTTGATTCATTTCATTTCAGGTTTGGAAACAATAAATGGTAAAAGAGTGCTAAATCTGGAGAATATGTCGGACGGGGTCGTGCGTTGTCGTGATTGTTTAGCACTTTTTTTTGCCAAATACGGTCGTTTCTGCTTCAACTCAATATCGAATCTCTCCAAAAGCTTTGCAAGGTGATCGGTGTGAATGTTACCTTATGCATCCCAAAAAACTGTGGCCATGACCTTGTTGGCTGACAGACCCACCTCGGCCTTCTTTGGTGCACGTTCATCCAGAGAAACCCACTGTTTTGATTGTTTTTTTGTCTATTGAAGTGGTTACACGATTGTGTTTATTGTAGTATGCGAACATGTTCGAATATTCATGTAAAATGTCATGTACCTACTCAGTTAAAAATATATACAGCCTCAGCCACCTCACACACTTTTATTCTTCGATCGTCTAAAATAATTAGATGGATTTTATCCACGATTTATGGCTTGACGACCTCTTTTGGACGACGTGACCTTTCGGCGTCACTTGTACTGGTACGACCACAACGAAACTCAGGAAACTACTTATTCATAATTGAAATTGATGGCGCAGGGTCTCCATAGTAAGTATGAAGTTTTTGTTTGGTTTCGGTGATAGTTAAAATTATGCTTTGTCAGCATTCGAAATTCCCCTTTTTCCATTTTCTTTAAAATTCATAATGGCTGCCAAACAGAAACTTAAAATAGCGTGTCTGCTTAAAATTTTACAGCTGTTTTATAATCGAAAGAAATTGACGGGAGAAGTGTCGTATTTTCAGTAACTGCGCTGAAAATTCAAAAAGTCACTGACTTATCAAACAGCCCTCGTATTTTGATATTGTTTAATAATTTTAGAGGAATAAAGTTAAGTTTTCTTTAAAACAATTATTTAATAAATAGCCGCTAATCGTTTTTAATTTGTCCTTTTCAATTGAACTAAAATCATTTGAGGCTACGCAGCACTCAATCGCAATCGCTCAAGAGAGCAGGGATAGGAAAACGCAAATTTATTATGTAATCTGGACCGCAAGCAGCCAAATTCCACTTGAGGATTGCATTCTTGAATGTATGTATGCATAATGCCTATGTATGTACAATTAGTAAGAGCCTAAAGTTATGCGAGGATTTACGCTTCACTCGTCAGCTGCCCTAATCAGCTGGTTTATAACAATGTTGTTGTAAGTCGAGAAGTCTTAAATTAGGACGGTATAATGAGCGGCGTGATGGTCGAAGTTCCATTTAATTTCGAGATTATGACTATTAACAGTGACCTGGAAGCCGAGCCGTCTATGAGTTTAGAAGAAATGTTAAATTCAAACATAGCGTTAGAGACATGACGACGGGAAGGTTGTATGAGGTTCGTTTTATCCTTGACAAGTTGGCTCAAATTGGCAAAGCACTCTCTTATTTGCACTACTCAAATTATAATTTGTAATAGAATTTCGTAGGACGTGTCTTGAATCGTACTCGATTTTAATAGAAACCGTTACTACTTGTAGTCATTCTTCAGGCGACAAACTAGTGAACCTAAATCTAGGCCATTATCAAGTGAGAAAGCAGAGCAGAAAATATGTTTTTTTCGTGCTGGTAATAGAGTGTTTCTATCATATTACAGCCTCCAAAAGAGAGGGAAAAACTTTTACTCGCCCAAATAACATATTTTCGTAACTGAACAGCCGAAGTTAGTATGAAAGCACTTCTGGGCAAAACAACTGAACGATTAGTATAGCTTGCAAAAACAAAAAAAATTCTCTTTACAGACAGGCCTTTCCATTTTTACTCTTGAGTCAAAATGGGTTGGTGGGGAAACCTCTGGTCACAGTAAATACAATCAAAAAATTTGTGAGGAACATCTAACTGAGTAATATTTATTCGTGTTTTCTTTGATACCCACTAATGTACACAACTATTAGCATAATAGCTTTGTGGTATAGCAGAATCCCTATCCTAGTTCAAATAGACCTTGTCGCCCAGTAAATTTCACATTTACGAAAAAAACAACTGATTGTCCTAAAAGAAACACAAAATATTCAGCGACAAATAAGTTATTTTTATATCGTGAGGTAACTCTTACCGATGGTAGGGTTATTACTATTCATCATAACCTTTTGTTGACCTTGGTGGACGGTAAGTTATCTGAAAATGTATAAACTCAGAAACGTCACATCAGCACAAATTAATGACGCAACTGTGACTAGACACACCGTTGATGAAAATTACAGCTTTGGTTTGGCAACACTGCGCGCGTGGGTAATTGCTTTTTAATAAACTAGGGCACCAAAAATGGCGATTAAAAAATCCTTATGTTATATGAGGCCAGAAAAAAAGAAGTTGTTCAATAGCCACTCAAAATTCAAATACAGCTAATTATATAAATAATAATAAACCAACGTTTGGTAATGACAATTATAAGTCTAGACGAATTTATTGTGGTGAAAAGAAATATTGAAAAATTTTGACATAATTTTAAGGAAGACTACTTCAGGGCATGAAATAAACAAAAAGCCATACAAAAAAAACTCGAGAATAATCACGAATAAATACTTACTAAATCAACTTTTCATTACATCAGTCTCTCAGATATACATATATATGTTCTCAGAGAACGACCTTCAAAAGGGATTAATTTCCAAAAGAAGTGCATGTGTATGTACACACTTATATAATACTATTGATTACTTGAGAGTGAAACTCGGACTTCGAATTATTTATTCATTTTGTGAGAAGTTATATCCTGTTCGGAAACACTTTGAAAACGAGTGTCGTTGATTGTGGGCTCAAGAGTGTTGGCAACAACTTTTATTGTTATTGTCTTCGTTGACATGCCTTACAGCTCTTGTTTACATTCATATTAGGAAACTGAAAAGAAATTGGTAAGTTATTACATTGTAAAATTGGATTGAATAGGTTAGGTTAGGTTGAAGTGCCTGCTGGGCATCATCTCACCTAGGCCACCAAACGGGTCCATTGTGATACCACTAAGGATCCGATTAGACCCCATTCGCTAGTCAAAACAAAAACAGAGCAATTGACGTAACTTTGCACCCGCTATTTCACTGAAATTTGTGAAGTTTACTGCCACTAGAGACTTCAGCCTGCTCCTCCAAAGGGCGGGGCTTTCCTGAAATTCCTGCATAAGTTACTTGATATAGCGGCCAGTCTCCCTGCGTATCTACCTAGTAGAATATGTCTCTTAAAAGAGATATCCTTTCGACCTTCTTTTATTCCTTGCCGGCCACATTACCTTAGTCACGAGGCAAGAGTTAAGACTCATCCATCTTGAGTTAGTATCTGCGATGAAGAATTATGGGAGAGGGCTTACAAGTAGTGAGTGGAATGCGCAGACCTTTCCATTATTGCCAAAGCCTTGCAGGCTCGCCCGCCATTTCATTACCCGGTATGTTACTGTGTCCTGGCACCTATACCAGGTTCAGAGAGAGCTGCTTAGGCATCACGTTTAATGATTTGCGGCAATCATCTACCATTTTATTGTGATGTATTCGAGGGCCTTTAATTCTGCCTGGCTATTTGAGAAGATACAGATAGAGCTAACTGAGAGTACCATTATACCTAGACAATCGACATCTTCGTGGTTAACAGTTCATCCTGAAAAACACCGCAGTGGTCCGATCACAAGTGCCTTTGAGTAGATACCACTACCGACCCATTTGTCTGGTTCTGACCCATTGAATTGAATAAGTTTTTTAAAGTTTAGTTTACAGAATTTTGACAGGATAAAGAAAATAACAAAATCGTTGGCTTTAAGGAATTACTTCAGAATTGTTGTCAGCAATGGAACTTCAAAGTATTCGAAGCAATACGAACCGATATAGCAATACTTTGCCGATAGTTCGTAGTCCCAATGCAATTAGATTATAGCAGATAATAAAAGATATTAAAAAAAGCCAGGAAAAATTAGTGATTCCTATTCTTGTGGTTTTTTTTTAGAGAATTACATGAAAAAAAATTATTATTAAAAACATACAAATATGCATTTTATGTAATTATGGTCAAGAACATTTCGCTTCATGCACTTCACATTTTCAAATCCGTTACAAAAGTTGAATTCTTTGGGAATGCAGTTTGACCATTAAACTTAGTATCTGTTTCTGGATGAAAGCGAATGTAATTATATTGAATGCAAATATTTTCCGGAAGTTCTGCGTTATTTGAAGCATCGTCGACAGAGTTGTGCTTATAGAAGTTTTGATAACTCAACATCACCTAAAGAGAAGAAAATAAATCAATATGATTTCTCTTACCTATCTAAACTTTGCAATTCGAGAGAACGTGTGAACCTGGAAAACTATGTTGAAAGTGTTGAAAACATGCATATACTATTTTTAACTTCTCTTCCAAATTAAATTGTTTATATTTTTTGAAGTTTACCGCAACATTTGTGAGAACGCAAAAATCTAAAAAGATAATTCAATTAAATTGCTATTCTAATTTACTTTTGGGATGCAAAGATTTTCCCACAACGATGATATTGATATTGAGCCTCGCCATGTTACTGTCTTCATTTTTGACAAGGAATATTTTGATATGACAAAATATACCTTTCACTTAGATGAAAATATCGAACAAACTAGTGCAGACACCAATTGGATTGAGTGGAACGTAACTTTTCAAAAAAAAAACTGCTTTTTGCTAGGAAAACGTAAAAACGATTGCGGTCAACATAAGGTATTATGTTAAAATATCAATTAAGGTTACCGAAATGTGCTTTATACACCGCTATATGACGATTTACTGTGCACCGGTTAAAAAAATATTCTTGAATAGTATTTAATTTAATAAATATACTTGTGTATGGGAGATCGCGCCAAATATATATACATATATATATATATATATATATATAGTGAATATTGATATGATCGCGGGTACATATATAAACTGGAACATGTATATACCTACTTTCGTTTTGTTAATGATAAAATTTGACTGAACTTATGATTTTCTATCGGCACAATGTTATCAAAACGAAATGAAAACGGTTACATTGAAGAGGTTCAAAATCATCATTAGCATTATTTTCAAAGTGTATTGGCCATAAGTGTGATCGTTTGGGAATGTTACAGCTACAGCTACAACGTCGGACGTTGATTCAACTTGTTTGCTAAAATTTCTTCTTTGAACGGGTACTTATAGTAGTTTATTGAATCACTGAAATCAGTCAAATAATTCCCCATTCAATACACCTTCCACTTGTGGTGTGCGTCTGGTGTTTTTTCGAAATATCCTGGGAGAGGTTCACACTACCTGCTAATGGGCGACGGGCAATTAGAAAAATAAAATTTAAAATTAATTTTCAATAATTTTGATAGTCTGATTTCGAACCCAAAACCGTCCGCATGGCAGTATGCTTTTCTTACCGTTCGGATAATGCGGCCGCCATTGGAAACAATTTTGGGAATTAATTTAGAGTTTCGTGTAAAAAGTACAAAATGTACACTATAGTCCGATATTCTTTTATACGGTTGAAAACTGAGCCTGTTGTAAAACATTCTTGAAAGTGGGCTTTAAGCAGTTTTGCAAAATTAAAATTTTTCTTAGCATCTTATTTGCATTTTGTGTTGCCGGATCAAGTATCTGAAATACTCTAGTAAAATAAACCATGTACGAGTACATACATTAATATAAGTATATTAGTATGAAAGTATGTAGGTACTACATTCACAAAGATATCTCCGGAAATATTCGTTACAACTTCAAAATTCGTTTCCGCACATTTTCTCTTATACGAGGGGAGCTCTAAAAATCTGTGAAATGAGGGAGTTAAACAAGTGACTTAGACAGTGAACTATTTTCAATAGAAAGCTTCTCTGGCTATATAACATCCTTTTGAATCAATTAATTATTGTGGACATAGTCTGTCTGAACCAAATCGGGTGTAAGTTGATGACTACGCGCCTCAGAAAAAGCAGTATTTTTTCATGTGAAGGTTTTTTTTTACTTGTGTGTAGATAAGAAAGATGAGAAAGATTAAGCAAATATTTTGTCGTTGCCTTAGAAGATTTAACCAAACATTTCAGAAACAATATTTAGGTTAAGTGAGATTACATGGAAATTTACTAATAATATTTTCATATCTCGAACTTTTGAGTCATCCCTCGTATCTCTAGTGATCTTTATCCAATATATGTGAATCCTGACTCGCCCATAAAAGTGCGTTAAACATAAAAATTTCAACGCTTTGCTACGGTCGCAAATACGAAGCAAACGGAACGGATACAAATATCAAGATTGAAAGTGATTGTTATGCGTGGGCGCACATACGCAACGGTAGTAAGGGGCTATTCGGAGTGCCTTGGATACATAGCTTTCTATGAACGCACATACGAGAGTAACATACATATATGCATTATATGTCTAAAGCCTGCATAATTAAGCCTAAGGATATAATTAGTTAAGTAACAAGTGCATAGTTTTGTATATGTTTTTATACCCTAACGCATACACAACGCGCAAATATATTTACATTTCACATCTACCGTTGGTTGTAATTGGCTGCAAAAACCAAAAGAGACATGGACACAGTGGTGGTCCTATAAAAAGAGGAGGTTTATGCTGCATATAATTTTGCTATTAAAATGTTAGTACTTTGAAAATTTATTTCGTCATCGCTTAAGAAAATTTCGACCGAGCTGCTCGATTTAGACGCATGTTAAACAAAACCACAAACTTATAAATATCTGCTTAGAGTTAAACAAAATATGGTCTCTCCTTATCTTGGCTATATCTTCCAATATCTCGGTAATCTTTGAAATCAATTTTGGCATGTTGGCGAAAGAAAGTGGTTCCTGTTTTGCAGGATTTACTGCAGGAAATTATCACGGACTTTTTTTTTTTTTTTGAATTTAATAAGTTTTCCATAGAGTTTATATCATGAGTTTCTACGGGTCAGTCCAAAGTATTTGTACTTTAATTGAAAATTTCGTCCTCAATAACTTTGAATTGGGCTTTATGTTATGGTTATGTTGGAAAATATATTTGACCGAGATATTCTCAAAGGAATATGATTCCTTTATTTTTTCCAAAAAGATTTTATATTCTCATTCGATTCCCTGAATCCGATTAGTGTCAATGTTTTACTGTTTCATACTGTAACGGGGGATTGATTAAAAGAATATTTCCATAAAGCTCCAATTTAAAAGCACTTTTTTGTAGTATGCGGCAAAAACTCTATAATTGTTTTTGTTTTTTATTAGATGTGATTTATTTTAGTGCAATGAACTCACGAACTATTGAGCTGAAATTTATGTTAACAGTTAGCCCTCTCCTGCTCGTTGCCTTAGTAAAAGATATAGCTTTTATATATTCCCATAATGATTGAACTTAAAGTTTCTCATCGATGAGAAGAGTAGACACCACTACTGATTTTTCATGTTTGTTAAATTGTAATTCCGGTATAAATTAAATTTTATGTATATTTTTGTTTAAAAAATTATGTCAGAAGGAATCAATTATTCTAATACAAATTCTTACAAATTGAATTCATTTTATCTTTTTATTTAATTTAAATTGAAAATACATACTTAGCAAGTAAATACAAGTAAATACATTTGTTTAGAAAGTAATAACAGACCCCAAAATCCAACAATAATCTCTCAACAAAAACTAAACCACTTAATGTTAGACAAAGCATGTGCATGTTTAAATACATAATTTTTTATAAAGTATGCGGATTTAATCTGAGGACAAAGAAGAAATGGCAACCTGCAGATTACGGTCGTTATCATTTTTCGCCTGGTTTAAAAAAATGTTCCAACGTTATTTGTCTTGCCTTCTTGTCTATTTCGTTCTTCAGTGATTCATAACAGCCAATGTCTGAGTATATTTCTTGATAAACTTTAGCGCTACGTTCGACGCCAGGACCGTTTTCAAGGAGGATCTTTATAGAAATAGGAAAAAGCTTTTGACGTTAGCTGCTTGGATAGAATAGGCTCTGTCTCTTCATCATAAGCCGATCCTGCTGTAACCGAATGAGTTCCTCTTATGAAAGGGGTTCCCTATCAGCTTCAAAACTACAAAACTACGAATTTAGGAAGGAAATTAATTCTGTGTCAGCACTTTTATCACATTCTGGCCATACGTTTTCCAAACATTGATAATTGTTATTAATTTTAATTCCTTTCTTGATAAATAAGCTCAAAAACGAGAGGAAATAGAAAAGGTTGTGCATCGAGATTTCGCTGGCGAAATTGGCAGCATAAAAATATGTCGACATCGAAACAAATTTGTTTTTGCCATTATAGCGACAAAATTTAGACCGTAAACCCAAAATGTTCCTTAATCGAAGAGGGTCGTTATAGCTAAATGCCGTATAAAGAGCGGTCGTATAGCGAGATATGGGTGCAACATATAATAATATTATCTAATAGCTACAAGAGATGGATCCGGTTAAGCGAGAATTGCGCATCCTTTGAAGAAATAACCCGGAGTAAATGCAGAATAATCTGTAACATCCGATTAATTGGGTGAAATCGGCCCAGAACTGAAACAGGCCTTGACTCAGCAGAGTATTGTTTGAAACTCTTCGAAATCAAAATGGGTAACTGTATGTTTCACAGAAGAGCAGAAGGTAGTCGGTCAATATTATTAACTTTCCAGAAATGTGTTTTATTGAATAAAAACTCTTAAGGCAAGCTATATAAAAATACCAACGAGAACTATTAACTGCAAAGCATGCTAATTTATTGTATCTATAACTAAATCAGAATGTTATTGAACACTTTTTGCAGTAGGATTCTGGTCTAGGTAAAATGTTTGAAAACCCTAGTCCTATACAATTTAAGTATTCATTGAGGAAATACTTGGTAGGTGGGAGGCATATATATTGCATGTGATTGCTCTTATACAGAAAGAAACATGAAAGATTTTACCATTCGAGGAAATGTGGGTTTTGCGTTATGAAACATGAGGTAGATATGAGCGGGATATACGAGTACGCTTGTATTTTTTTTTTTTTTGTTAAAAAGGCTGATCTAATGCTCAAATTTAATATTAATCTTTGCGTGAAAGAAAATTTGGTTTCAAAATATAACTGTTATATTTCCCGAAACTTTCAATGTTTGTATAAATTCTCTTGAAAAATTCTTTCGCTCCCATCCTATTCAAATTCGACAATACAATGTTGACCTAAGGCAGTGTGTATTTCTACTTTACTTTACCTGGCTTTTAATGGGGTGATCCAAGTAGTGGTCCTTTTTTAAATAGCCTTTTTTTTACAGACCACGCGTGAGTCGTGTCAAGCTGTCATGTTATTTTTGTTCAATATTGTTTGGCATTTCATCGTGGAAAGACTTACGCCTGAACAACGTTTACAAATAATTCAATTTTATTACGAAAATTCACGTTCTGTAAAAAATGTGTTTCGATCAACTTATGGTCAACACAAACGGCCTACATAGCGTACTATTCGCAACACCATCACCTATATTGAGACCCAGCATTCATTATTGGATAATATTCAACCGAATAGACCACGTCCAGTACGCAGTGAAGAAAACATAACGGCTAAGAGTGTACACGAAGACCGTGGAGAGCCGATTCGACGCCGTTCGCAGAAACTTGGACTGACGTATGAAAGGACTTAGCGCATTTTACGTCGAGATTGGTGGAATCATCGGTCCATATTTCTTCAAAAATGATGCCGATGAGAATGCAACCGCCAATGGCGACCGTTATCGGGCCATGATAACCGATTATGTGATGCCTGAAATTGAAGTTCGTGATGTCCGCGACATTTGGTTTCAACAAGACGGCGCCACTTCCCACGCATCGCATCAATCAATGGATTTATTGAGAAAACACTTCTGTGAGCACAGTCGCTGTGTTATCATTGTCTAAAGCAGACGTGTGTTTAATCTGTGACCGAGCAAAGTGTAAAAAAAAAAATAAAGAAAGAAAAGAAAATAACTAGCGAAGCGAACAGCATTTACTCGCGCAGAATACGAAATGTCTTCCGCTAAGCTAAAAAATTTAAAAACAAAAATGAAAGTTTATTTAGTGCTGTTCTCTATGGCCTCGAAAATAAAAAACAGAAGAGGTGAAAATAGAACTGATTTATCTTGGACTCCAATGTAAAGACGTAAAAATGGTTACTAAAATATTTTAGTATTACAAAGGTACTCTTTATATAGTTCATTTTGATCGTGGTTCTATAAAATTACATGATTTGAAACGTCAAGGAAAATCATTATTTCGTAATTATTGTTAGATGGGACTTCCAACGAAAGATAAAAAACAAAATAATTCAGTGTCCAAACGCTCAGTGAACGCTCTTGTTTCGTTAATCCAAATTTTGCGAACAGAGTGCGGTGTACATATGACGCCACGGGCTTTGCAAAAACCTCATATGCCATACCCATTCACAATTTCCACCGCTCTCCGGAGATTGTAGTACGAGTGCACCAGTGACAACAACTACAACATCCCTTAATTGGTACCAATCAAATAGTTCAACAGCAGAACGTGGAAATATCAATAATCTCTTTACTGAGAAAAGATCATTGAGCAATTTAATTTAATCGCGCAATTAGCAATTAAGTTTTTGTACTCTACTCAAAAATAATACATTTAACTAAACTAAATATAATATTTTGGAACTACCGTAGCGTCCGCAATAAATACATGGAACTTTTCAACTAATTAGATAAATATAATATCAAAATTTGTATACTCTCTGAAACGTGGCTCAAACACTCAAACGAATTGTCTCATTTTAACTATGTTTGTATACGCAATGATAGAAGAACTAACACAGGTGGCGGTGTTGCCATAATAATTAAAAAAAAGTATGACATTTTCCATAATAACTAATATTAATACGGAAGTAATTGAAATTATCGGAATAGAAAAAGCTTCCTTAGATAAAAAAAATTAAACTTTTCAGTTCCTACTTTCCTGCTGGTCAAAATACCCCGGAGCTAAGGTACAAATATAAAAAAGATTTGTGGAAACTTTTCGGCATCAGCGGACATTTAGTTTTTTGCGGTGACTTTAATAGTAAGCATAGGGATTAAGGATACTCGAGAGCAAACTCGTGGGGAAATATTCTTCATGAATTCACCACATCCTTTCAAATATCTATTTCATATCCAAACCAACTTCGTCTCGAAGGATTTCGCCTTCGAATATAGATTTAATACTCTCAAACATTCCCATGAATATAACTCAACCAATAGCGCTTTACGAATTTAGTTCTGATCACCGCCCGTCGAATTTTCTCTCAATTTAAGAGTCTCCCACTCTAAAAAACCTTGAAATGAATTACAATAAAACTAATTGGAATGTTTTCAGTTGCTCCATTAAAAATGCGCTGCTTAGTTTATCCATAGATCTTCAACAAATTTACTCAAATGCAGATATTGATAAAAACATAGATTTCTTTTATAACACCATAAAGGTTGCAATTGAAAGCTCTGTACCGCTCGTGACTCCCAAAACCAATTTCCTAAAGCTACCTAATTTTATCTTAGAAATTATGAAAGCAAGGAATTTTTACCACGGGCAATGGTAGAAACAGGCAACGGTGATATTACGAATTAATAGCTTTCTACACTACAAAAATCCGAAATGAAATTTTCAAATACGGAAATGGTATTTGGAATAGAAAGTTAAGCTCACTTGAAAATAGAAGTAAGCCTTTCTGGAATATTTGCAAAATACTGCGACAAAAACACATTCAAATTCCACCCATACGTCCGCAATATATAGTTCATTATTAATAACAATGAAGAAGCAAACGTTTTTGCAAATGAATTTCTTGAAAATCATAAAGTATCCACTCAAGTTGGTACGCCAATGCTATATATTCTTGTTAATACAACCTTAACGGAATTTAATTCGATATCATCTGACACACCTCAATCTGAATTCATTGATAGTAAATATCTTCATTATCTAATGAAACACCATTAAGGAAGTCAGCAGGACATGATTATATCAAAAATATTATGTTAAGATACCTACCTAAAGAAGCGATACTATATTTTACTTTCATTATAAATTCTTGTCATAAATTACAATATTTCCCCAACACTTGGAAAACGGCTAAGGTTGTACTAATTCTAAAGCTATTTAAGCCAGCTAACGTGGCTGGTAATTATCGACTTATTAGTCTTCTTAGTAGTTTAAGCAAAATTTTTGAGAAAGTAATTAAACAAAAAATACCTCAGTTTATAAATCTTAACCAAATAATCCCAAACGAACAGCTTGGGTTTAGTCCACATCACAGTACAACGCACCAGATTGAACGCATCTCTTCCCATGTAAAATCAAACTTTATGAACAAAAATTCAACTGGTCTTATACTACTGGATGTTCAAAATGCATTTGACTCAGTCTGGCATAATGGACTTATATATAAATTAATTAAATTTCACATCCATCATATCTGTCAAAATAATTCATAGTTTCCTGATCAATCGCTACTTTTGTTTGTGTTTGTACAATGAATATACCGACATTATCCAACTACCAGCTAGAGTTCCCCAAGGCCCCTTGTTACACGCACTTTACTGTTCTGATTTTCCAAAGTTTAAAAACTGCCATTATGCTATGTATGCTGGCGTTTCAGTTATATTTTATTCACATAAATCAGGCAATGATATCGTCACTAAATTGCAAAGCTTTTCAAACGACATGAAAAGATGGAAAATTAAATACAAACCATCTTTTTCACTAGAGAAGGAAGTCCTTGTTATCTTCCAAGCTCTAGGATAAAGCTACGAAATTATGAAGTGCCATGGTCGACCTCTGTCAAGTACCTTGGGGTAGTTTTTGATAAATAAAATTACATACAGGTGCACATAAAACATGTATAAGAAAAGGTAAATATAGCAATAAAAATGTTATACCCACTGATTAACAGGTGGGCTAGCATAACCAAAGAAAACAAATTGGTAATATACAAAATAATATTTCAAGTTATAATTGTATATGGTTATCCAGCATGGAACACTGTTGCCAAATCACATTTAAAAAAACTACAGGTATGTCAAAATAAAAACTTAAAAATTAGGCTCGGACTTCCCTGGGACTATTCTACTTCAAGACTTCATAATATTTCAAATATAAAACTTGTTGTGCCATGTCTGAAAACTCATTAATTTCAAATATACACTAGAAATTGTATATTTATACAATTTATTAAATGTAAGCACTTATAGTTTATAAATTTATAGCAAATGTTTTTTATATACTAGTATTTTTCCTCTGAAATTACTTTTAACAAAATATAAAAAAATCTGTGATAACAATATATATATATATAAACATATTGAGGAATTAAGGTTAAAAAATCATATTCTGTAAATTGTGCGAAACTTAAGTAAATAATGTAATTAATTTTTTCTACTTAATAAATTCATCATCATCATCATAACTTTGGTGAGCAGATAATTTAACGTTTTGGACCGGTCGATTCGCCACCAGTATTGTGTGATATCACACCGTTGTATTTTTTCCTGTGGGGATATATAAAGTCTAAATTCTATGCGGATAATCCCGCTTCGATTCAGATCTTGGAGCAAAACATCACGCGTGCCATTCGCCGGTTACCAGTCGAAATTCTCGAACGAGTCATCGAAAATTTGACTCAACGGATGGACCATCCCAGACGTAGCCATGACCAACATTTGAAAAACATAATCTTCGAAAAATAAATGCCAAAAAATGTTCTTTCGAATGATAATAAATATTTCCCGTTAAATTTGAATTTTCTGTGCTTTTTCCTTTGAAAAAGTAGGGTTCCTCAAAATGGATCACCCGTTATTTCATTATGAGTAAAAATAAGTTATTTATTTATTAAACAAAGCTTTTTTTTTGATATTTCTATGAATACTTATTAAAAGAAATTTTACTTGCTCTAAATCTAAAAATAATTGAAAATTCCTTTCATTTTAGAATTTTCGTAGAGTTTCCTTAATCTTTTTCCAATATACCATTCACAAAAGCACTATTTCACTAGGGAGATTATTAATGAAGCTTGTTATTGAAGCGTATTCATTGAAACGTATTCTATGTAATTTGATTACCAACTTAGTGTTCTTTTGTAGGTTGAGTAGGCTGAGATTCCAGCTTTTTATTTCTGCTAATTATAATGCCACCACTATTTAAATGTATGTACGTATGTGACTTGAGATGAGGGAGTTAAATTCCAAATATCCAAAAAATAAAAAGAGCGTCTAGCACCATAAGAGGTTTAGCGCCAACTCTGAATTTGGTAAAAGATCTGAAAGTTTTTGACTCTAAGAGCATAAAGCCTGTTGACATTGTGATCACTTTATTTATTGCATGCTGACTGCTCCATTGCCGATAGTAATGATTTTCCAAGGTCGTTAATGAAATCTCCATCTAACAAATGAACAAATGGACATTTTTAAATTTACAACGCAGCAATTTCAATGTTCGTGTTTAAACTTATGAATTGATATGTTGATTGCTTCACAAATAATTACGCACACAAGCAGACAGTTATATACAATTATATGCATACATATATTATGTATGTAAATGCTGTGCAGTGTTATAAACACATTTGACTGACTCACTCGGGTTGTGATTGTGCTAATATTGTTATTAAACAAGTGTTTAGGCATCTCAGCAAGCACTCAATCCACATATGAAAACCGCTGAGGAGACTAAAAGACTTCATTGACTTTGTGGACTCTTTCAAAAAGAGCGTGGCACTCGGCGGGATGTTATTCACCAGCCATGGGGGTTCGTCGTGCCGCCACCTAGATGCCCACATTCATGCTAAATACTCATATGGATGCACATAAGACTACATTGCGCGTGCTTATTTAGTTTACCGGCACATTCCCAGTGGAGAGTTCCATTCGCGTTCGACTCGGCACTTGCATACACATGAGTATGTGGAAATGAATTTAGGACGAGAAGCATAGTAACTCTTGGCATAACTTGAAGATTTATTGCTGTTACTTTTAATGTAGTCTACTTCGCATGTCTGTCGGTCGGTTGGCTGTACCGTCGGCTAGTCGCCGTCACCATCTTTGCCGATGCGTCCGTAGCTAAAGTGCAGCGCATGCGAACTATAAGATTTTGTATGAAATTATGCCCGCAATTGCAGCGCGTGCCGACCCCCACTGACAAATTTGCTTTACAGTCAAAACGAGCTTTGAATACGCGTGAAACATGATATTCGCCCATTATTATAAATCATTTACAAACAACATATTTGGCCCGAACTTTTGGCACACGTCTTCCTCGCTTAGTTTTTGCTCAAGAAACTCAATGCAATGAATGATTCTGGTTGACAAAGTTAAACGTTTATTGAAATGATTTTGCAAAGTGCAGTTTTGTGTTTCTTTTCTCGCACGCAAAGGAAAAACCTAATATTTTCGTTATTAGGCGCCAATTAAGCTGATTAATTTCGATAAATATTAAATGAAATTTTATGATCGATTTTTGGAAAAATATTTTCGCCAATATTAACCAATACTCAATGAGGGGACTGACAAGAGGACGTACAAGGAGGACCTTTAAACCTATTATTCCTTTACATTTTTATAAAATTAACTTATTGTTTTCTATGAAAATAAGGGAAGCAGTGGAGAAAGGTAACAATTTCCATCTCTTTAAGTGTAGATATGGTCCGGCAGAAATATATTCCTACTTTCTTCTAATTTGAGTATATTTACGAGCCTAAATATGTTTCATTTATTCAATTTATCGCTTAAATGGAACATTTTTCCATCTGCCTGGAAAAACCTTATACTTCTTCCTAAAAATGTAAGCATATCTTTAGTAGAAAATTACCGAGGTATAGCTAAACACTCTTCAAGTCGAAAATCATTTGAATCGCGTAACATTGATCATTTGATTCATTCAATTTTCCCAACATGCCAACAAGGGAAATCTACAACCATTCCATCCATTAATGTTTCCATCCATTTAATTGAGTTCTCTTCTTATACTATCAATGCATTCAGAGAAAACACCAGCGTTGATGTAGTATATACAGGCTGCAGCAAAGAATCAATTAATGTTTCTATGACAGCTTCATCAGCCCGATTTTATTTTCACTATTTAGAGAAAATATTTCTTCTGAGATGAGATAATTAAAATTTTAATGTATAACTTGCTCGCTACACGTTTACACATGATTCTAAATTGCAGCAGTTCTTTTTTTCAAAGTATTAAATTTCTTTTTTTGTCTCAAACAAAAGATTTGATGTGCTTGGGGTCATTGAGTATACTTGGCATATTTTGTTGTAAAAGGCCCTCACCAATTTTTTAAATGCAACCGCAAACCATTATCAAACAACCAAAGTGCTGTAACCAAAAATTGGTTTTTAGAATATATTACGGAAGTGATAGTCCTTGGTCGGATAAAAATCGGTGTCCTTCCGGTAAAAAAAACTCGGCACGGAGTCACTACTATGTCAAGGGTTGCTTCATCACATAAAGAAAAGACCTAGTTCACAAGATGATTAATTTATTGAAATTATCATAACTTTTGAATTTTTACATAGCGGATTTTTGTCGACCATAAAGTTTAAATTTTTTTGATGCCAATATATATATATATATATATATATATTTGGCGCTTTGTAACCGCTGAAGCGATTTTCGGCCGAGCTCCTCCTCCAATTTGTGGTTTTGCGTCTTGATGTTTTTACCAACAAGTGGAGGGACCTACAGTTTATTCTAAGCCGCCTCCGAACAGCTGATGGATTTTTATGAGGAGCATTATATCATGCCAGAAATACACTCAGAGGGCTTGTCATTCCCTGCCGAGGGGCGACCGCAATTAGAAAAATTTATTTTAATTTTGGGTGTTGCATTCCGAATGTTAGTACGCAATGCTAACCACTCGGCTATCGCGGCCGCCAATGTATAATATAATAATTCATATATTCAGAAGCTTCGAAAAGTCAAAACATCACAAAACTGCTAATACAAATGGATTTTCACTTAACAAAACTCCTAAATATACGAATTATTGACATCAAAAGTATTCAGTTCAAAAGTTATATTAATTTTAATGAAAAAATACCCTTTTCACGTGTTATAAAAATTTTTGAATTCTCACTGACACCTTGTAAAATCCTGACTAGCAGGAACATTGCTTTCTCAGTAAATATATTTAATTTTACCCATAAGTGCGATAGGTTAGTTTATATAATATATCAAATATCTAACGATTTTTCATTGAGTTTTCCTACTGACTACACAAATAATATGTAGACAGATCGTCGAAAATAGCTTCTTCAGAATTTGCCATTCTCCAACTTCAGTGGACTAGTTTGTGGTGCTAATTCCATAAAGAAATACACAATATTTATTTCGACTTTCTAGATTTCTTTTAATCATTTTAGTGGCGATACGCGCCTTATTACTCGCGTTATGGGAGAAGTCCATTTCAAAATCAATTTATAATACGTTATAAATTGTTCAATTTCATAATGTGTGAATTGAAAAATAATTTTTGTTTTCACTTTTTGTCAACGACGACTTTTGTAATTTCCAACATGATTACATGTAATGAAATAAAAAATTTGGGACAATTTCGACAATACGAACTGTTTTTTTTATAACACCAAAGAAATGTATTTCTTGGATCTGCTTAATTAAAGCTTAATAAAGAGTTTTAGAATATTAATAACTAATGAATTACAGCTTTAGTCTATTAGTAGTAATAGACGACAGGTAAAATGATGTTCGATTGATGTTCTAAGATTGAGCTGCTGTACTTTAGCAGAAATATGGATCTTCCAGTTCAATCGCATATCTAGGCTTACACCAAGGCGTTAAATTCACTTGCTTGGGGATTGTAACGGTGTTTATTTCCAGTATTGGGCATACTTCTGCATTTAAACTGATGTGCCTTGCAAACCCCTTTTTTTCTTTCTTTTCGATGCGACAGTTTGACAGCAAATTTCCAACGAGTTTTAAATGGTTTATAGTGTATTTGAAGGTCTGATTTGGCACTAAAATCGATAAATTATTCATTGCAGCATTTAATTGGAATATTTCGCTTCGGTGAACAATCTTTTTCGTCTTCAGAACATGCCCAAGTACCGCGACTTAGTCTGATCGGTCTCTCAATTTCTGCTGCTCTGCTTTTCAGCCATTTATAGCGAATTATTTTAAGAAGATTTTGGGTCAAAGTAATAATAAATATTTTTAAATGCGCCTCTACTTCTGATGTTAAAGCTTTTCTTAATTTTTTTTTTTTTTTTTTTTGTTAATTTAGATGAGAGGGCCATTCTCATCGCAGCGGACGTTTTTTGGCAACAAAATGCTGAATTTGTCTGTTTGTGATTCATTTTGTACTTTTGAAACTCTCTTTTGAAGGTTTTTGTCGCTACAGTAGCCGCTGTTGAGAGCACATAGTTGAAAAATTTAATATTTTCTTCTTAATCAACTTCACATTCTACTTCAGTTTCTCAACTATAATTGGTTCTTCGAATAATTTCATAAATGGTGAATGATAGGAGGGCAGGTCGGCACTGGCTTCGGCTTTTATAAGGTTATCAATATGATTTTGGTTACATATAATTGTATTATTTAATAGTTGAAATTTGGGTTAACAACAGGTTCCTCAATATTGTAATCGCCATCTAAATCTATTGCCTTCAGTACTAAAGAAATCATTAACTAGCTTGCCTGCTATAGAAAAACGCAGTGGACAATAGATGGCGGAAATGACTAGATAATTTATTATTTTTTTGTAAATAAATATATAATAAGTATATAGGTATTATAATATGCGAAAACAACTAGTATATACTGCGACCAACATCCAAAATTTTAGGAAATCAATTTTTCTAATTGCGGTCGTCCCTCGACAGGGAAAGTCAAGCCCTCTAATTGTAGTTCTGACACGAAATAAAAGCTTCAAATAAAAGTCCATCACCGGTACGGAGGCGGCTTAGAATAAACTGTGGGTTCCTCCATTTGTTAGTAAAAACATCAAGACGCAAAATCACAAATTTGAGGAGTAGCTCAGACGATAATCACTTCAGCGCTTACAAAGTGCGAACTATATATATATAATATATAGTACGTATTTGAATTTAAATTTCTTCATTTCTACATATATATCTTTTATGCAAACCTTTACTTACACATTCATTATGTACGCGCCTTTACTCATGTAAAACAAAAACAAGAAATATTCACAATGGCGTCATGCTGTAATGGCGCACTTCTCAACAAAGAGTCCTGGCGAGTAGAAAACCATTATGCGGTTTTGTACGTGACAATTGCTTAATTTGATCATACATACATACGTTCACACAGATTCATATGTACATAAAGAGAGAGTGTACAATTAAATTTAAATTTGCAAGCTTAATTCTTTTAACTTTTCGCACAAGGATTTATCTGTGCTTTCGATGCCGATATATTAAAAATTAAAAGATTATTTTTTAAAAACTGAATTTGTATAGCGATTGGCTAAAAAAAAACCATGCTTGATTTGCTTTATGATTTGTGGACAAAATTTTGCTTCATAATTTGGCAATGTTAGATATTTAAAAAGTTTCACTGTGTATTATAAAAAACTATTTAATTTCTCATATGAAAAATGATATCCGCCACTATTCCGTTATTTATTTTCTATTCAAGTTACAAAAATTATTTACCAGAAAATATTTAAAATCACAGATCAACAATCACGCAATGCATAATGGCAGAATATCATAAACAGCCTGGGGAAAATTTTGAGAACAAAATACTCTTTAGCGGGTCTCAATTTGATTTCGAAAAAGAAGAAAGATTTTATCAAAAAAGGAAATAATGTTTCAAGAAAGTGTATGCACGGTAGAAACAATTTCTTCTCTATGCTGTTTTCATCTAAATGGAGCTACAAAACGAAGCCAAGCCCTTCTCTACTAAGAGTGATTTTGCTTTGATGTTCATCCCTAAAGAGACTACATATTTTAAAGTTATGACAGTCAACAATGATATTAGAGCCAAAACGCTGACTTTGTTTGATGACAGGAGATATTTCGTTTTGCCCATGTTCCTTCATATTTCTATTAGCTTAGTTCTTAGTCTTGTAAAAGATCGTACCTGCTCTATTTATTTTTTCCAGCATTAAATTAAAATCAGTACAATTACATGATAGAGAATCGCTGAAATATTGTGAAATACGGAGATTTTGGGTTGTTCAACGACACTGTGTCAGTAAACATATTAGCTTCGCAGGGGTACCCAATATATGCGATCAAAAGTGAACGAAGATGATGATGGTGTATCCATCCTTTCCTCTCGTTTCTTATCCATTTGCTCTAATTTTCCGAATTAATGCTATAAATATTTTATATGAAATTCACAGTTAGTCTCGTTTGTGCATAAATGTCAAATTTTTTCGTTAGGTATTTAAATCTTACTCATATTAATACGTCCAAAATGCTTGGACATTTTCAGTTGTCTAGAAAGTAAAAATTTCGTTATATAGTTATATAATAATATAACTCTGCCTACTCATTTTGAAGAACTGTACAGGTTTTCAAAAAAGACGGTAACAACTCTAACATGAAGTGTTCACAGTTCAAATGGGAACTCAAAAAGTAAACACGGGCAATGTAAAAAGTGGTTACAAAGTTACATAATAGCGAGTACGTTTTTTTTTTTGAATAGTCAACAAGAAGCTTTACATCTACATTCTTCAGTCACATAACTTGCAGTTTCGGGGACACCTATTCAGTAGAGGAACTTATGTAAAAACAAGATGGTAATACTTTAGAATCATTCATTTTGATCTTGGAGTCCTCATCTTATCCCGATGGAACATCTGTAGAAATAGGTTAGGCATCAGTTTCCTTTGTTTCGAAAGCTCCTTTCGAATAAAGACGTTTCGAGGCAAGCTTAAAAGCTGAGTGATATTATACGCCATGCAAACCTCGAGATGCAATCTAGTTTTTTTTAATAGATACTTTTGGCTGGTTGGCATTCAATAAACGGCATTGAGATACTAGTCTCAACAAAAGGAATTCAATTTGTGATCAGGTCAAAATATATTAATGTAAACAAATGGTCTATATAATAATTTTAATGCAATAGTTGTTCAAAATGTTATTAATTTCGACAAAATTTGAAGATATATTTTGAAATTATTGAATAATTAAATAGCTTAAATAGCTATTATACGTTATGACTCCATTAATTTTATAATAAACTGCGGCTTGTTTATTTCTGAAAACATATGTAAACACGCGACATATTCAGGAAGTAAGTGTACCGAGGCTCTTACGGCCGGAGGAATTTTATTTTCGTCATGTTGGAAACACGTCTGGCTACACTGACTTCTCATCTTAGCAACGAGACTGATTCGATCGGTCAATACGTTGAGCACTGTCGAGACAACACGTTTCGAGAACAATGTTAATCCAGTCTCCCGCCAACGCGAAATACGCGGCGCCATGCGTTATCTCGTTTTGAATCGAAAATCTCCATGTTTATAATGAGGTAAAAACTGCATATAATGGTAAAGCTATGGGGGCATTACACCAATAGACACCCTCAATGGAGGTGTCACACCTCTTCACCTTCCGCCAAATAGTATAAAACCACAATTTCAGCCGAGAAGATCATAGCAACCATGTTTTGAGACTTTCATGGCATAATTTTAATCGAATATCTGCCTCATCTCTGCAAGAAACTGTGAGAATTAAAAAAATGCGGATTACGATTCAGAATAAAAGAAGAGGCGTGCTGACAAAGGGAGTCTGCCTGTTTCATAACAATGATAAACCACTCTCGGCCAATGCTACGAAGGAACCGTTCGTCAAGTTGAAATGAGGCCACGTATTTCGCGTTTGACGGGAGACTGGATTAACATTGTTCATGAAACGTGTTGTCTCGGCAGTGGACAACGTATTGACCGATCGAACCAGTTTCATTGCAAAAAGGAGAAGTCTGGCTACACTACCGTGTTTCCAACATGACCAAAAAAGAATCCCTGCGGCAGAGCATCAATACACTTACTTTCTGGATGTGCCTCGTATGTTATATTTGCATGTATGCACATAAAGATGGCACGATATGTTGCAAGCAATATAAAAGCGTTAGTGAAAATCGTAACGGATAGTCTCGTATAAGTTTGTGATATGTACTTTACTATACAAAATTATTGAATCCTGCTTAAAATCTAGTAGAAAGAGGAAAATTATTATGCCAAAATTATATGGCGATAAGTCAATGACTTTTTGTATAAAATATACAGTTTTCGGCAAATAAGCGTTCTTTTTTCTTGACATAGTCTCCTTTTGCTCTATGTCCAGTGTTTTTTCCAATTTGTGTATACCTTCCAAATAATATGTTTTTGCAGGGCCCTTACAAGAAATAATAGCAGGGGCTTAAATATGGAGAATATGCTGGATGGCGCAACAGTTCGTAGTGAAGTTTATGAACTTTTACCATGGGCAGTACACACGTGTGCACCTGTGCATTGTGTTGATGAAACAGCACTCTTTTCGACAAATGCCTGTGACTGGTTTACTCTTTTCAAGGTAATCGATCTGAATGACATCCCGAATAACTGTGGACATGTTGATAAATTGTGATTAAATATCAGCAATCACTGCTTTGAAGCGGTTGCGCTTATGTTTGTGTTTAAAATCTCAGCCATCTCGCGCAGTTTTATCCTTCGATCGTTCAATACCATTTTATGAGTCTTATCGACGATTTCTGATGTAACGACCTCTTTTGGACGACCTGAACGTTCGGTGTCACTTGTACTGGTATGATCACAACGCAACTCAGTAAACCTCTTTTTAACCATTGAATTTGATAGAGTCCCCATAGTGGTTATCATCACTGGTTTCGATTATGGTTTTTTTAGGCAAAATATAATGCTTCAGCAAACGAAATTCCCTTTTTTCAATTTTCGATCAAATTCTAGAGAGTGTCTGATTTCAATGGGTTCAAACACAAGCTAAATGGTGCAGCTTGCTCAAAATTTTTCAGAAGTGCATTAAATGATTACAGTTGACGAAAATAGTGTTGTATTTACAGTAACTGCGTGACAAAATCAAAAAGTCATTGACTTAACAAATAACCCTCGTATGTTAAATTTTCTTTGTGTATAAAGTAAAATAATTTATTAAATTTTCCTAAAATCTGTAAAAGAGAGCTCTCCCTTTTCTCAGTTCACAAATCTTTCTGCTGAAAAATCTGATAGCAGCATTTAATTTTTCTCAGTAAAAATGCTTACGGATTTAGCGCCCTACTGTATCGTATAGTATGTAATATTATTCCACACATATATATCTACTTATATATTTATTATATTTATCTATATGCCAGTATATTTGCATGAAATTTGTTCCGCTGATAATTCCTCTGAGATTCCCACCAGCACAGAGTATCAGTGAATGCAAATTTTTCTCGTATTCAAATGTCATAATCTTGCGGAAATTATTTCATTATTGGCTAATGTAATTACCTGCACTATCGCGCTTTGCGGCAAACATACAAACCCACATCAATTGCAAACACAAACCCATACATGTAAGAATAGGATGACCATATGCAACAAAACTGAGCATCGAATTCATTGTAACATCCTTAAAGGTTATTCAAATGCCAATTATGCACACCTAAAAGGATTTTCGCTTATGAAATATCATACTTTGCGGCGATAGCTGCTTATCCAATGTTCTGGTTTGGCTAATAATTCGTTATGTTAATATTAAGCGCACTGACATGATGTTTAGGTAAAGCGCTAGTGTGCCGATATGAATTTCAGTACGACGGCCACGCATTGCACGGCAACCATTATCAACCACTAAGAGGCAGCAGCTTACCCAGCACGTGACCTTGTTTATATCCTTTGAGAGCATTCAAGAGCCCTATTGCCGTGCTAAGTGATGATTTGTGTACGCCAAACTTCAGGCCGAAGTGATTATAGACGACATCATAATATATACATATTTAAAAGTGAAAAGCCAAGACATGTCAGTGGCATCGAGCGCCGTTTGGACGTGATGCTCGTGTTTTTTTACGCTCTTCCGTCGATTCGTCAAAAAGAAAAAACACAAACAAGCCCGGTGAGCAAAAGTATATACGAGCATAACAACTACAAGTTCATCACACATAGTTAGAAAGGAAAGAAAAAAGAAAAACAAAAAACAACAACAGAAGAGACACCTGAATGGTGGACCATAATGAAATTCCACCCATTGTCAGAAGATGTTAATGCAATTCAAGAGCGAGTGTTTATTTTAGGGTTGTATCATGTACATTTTATATTAGTGAACTGAAAAAAAGTTACCACACTCATAAACGGATACATTACGTTAGTCACGTGCTTGTTGTTTGTACGATATTTAATTAATTTCATAAAAAACGAAGAAAACACTTCAAAATTACTACCTGCAAATACGTGTGTGGGCATGTGTGTATGCATATTTGTCTGTTGTATGTGCAAATGCAACTATGTCCAATATATGTATGTATGTATGTGCGCATACGTATTTCCACTGCTCTTGAAGTTATCCATTCCTCCCACTCGTTCTAACGCCTGGTGTAAGATCATATAGAACGCTAATTATTTCATTGTTGTACATTTTTCGATAATTTGTAAGAAAATCAAAAATTTTACATACATAATACCTTTCATCGTTATAACAGTAAGTTAGGGTGAGACAATTGGATCTGTGACTTAATCTCTGAGCCCATTAATGTGAGATATAAAAATTTGCTTACATTCGTATAATGAAATTAATAAATCTAAAGCAATTTTTATAATAAAATGACACTTATGCTGTATATAAGTCGGTTGGTATTGTTCCTCAAAAGCCACATACTCACGATTCGCAACCAGCTATGACCCTTTTTTTGAATCAGGATCATCATTTTTGACTTCATTCAACAATTCCTGAGCGATTCTCATGCGACGGCTTTTAGGACAAGTTTTTTGCATCAAAGATTCTTTTACTCAGTAGAGATAGGAGAGACGACAGCAATTAAAAATCTCAACTTCATTTTTTTACTTTAATTAAATTACTGGTCGGTCCGTGGTACCTTCCGAACGGTAATATGCACTACGCTAATTACTCGGCTGCTGTGGTCGCTTATAATAGAAATTAAAAATTCACCCTATTTTTTCAAACAGGCCTGAAACCAGAATATTTACAATAGAAATATTTAATTTGAAATTAACAATAGGATACCTGTTTGTTGGAGTCTCCTTGAAACACACAACTATAGATTATATGTCGTGTCCCTAACGTACAATTTCAACCAACTTGGCTTTTTCTATGAGATACTCAATTAGTTGTGACAGTGTCGCGGATACAGCCAAATATAGCTAATAGCCTCACTAATAAATATTTAAAATTTAAAAAAATACTTTTGAAACATATTTGAGTTGCTAAGAAGCGAAGCAGGTAAGGAAGTATGAATTTTTCAAAGAGTTCCTTTTAAACTGATAGATAACAAGGTCATTTCCTCATTAACTATTATTTATCTCTTCTTTATTGGCGTACGTACTGCCTACGCGATTATCGTCGAGACTCTTTTCGCCATTCGGTATCAATTAGTCGATCCCCAGCAGATCTCGGAGAGATATTTTCCGCTCCCTCTGCTCCCATCGGCTGGCACTAGGTCAAGAAAGTTCCAAAACGGATGTTGTCCCTTAATTTGATGAACTGTGTCATTGTCCTCAAATATCCATAGCTCATCTTTCCTTCGCCTGTGGTATTCTCCCTTACCAATGCTCAAAGGTATCTATATTTGAAAACCTCTTTCTCCTAATACCGACACATCGAACGTCGTTATCTTCCAAGTTCCTGCACTACACATAACATCTTATAATAGTGCCAGATTTATCAAGCTACACGAGTGTCGCTTGATTGAAAATCGCGCAACGAAATTGATCATGTTGTGATAGGCTGGAAGAATAAATTTCCAGTGTTCTAGAAGTGCGTAGACTACAAGGGAATTACATCGAATCACTATCGGCAGCGAAAATGCACACCCACCTCTGTGCAGCAAAGAACGACCGTCGACAAACACCACTAAGACTCGACGCCAAAAAATTGCACCCTCAACAGAGAAACAAGCGGTATTCTACTTGACTTGCGCTCCTACTCCTAGCAACTCGATATAAAGGAACTGTGTAACAGCATCCCAACCTCTCCCTACGTACCACTGCTGTCGAAGCAGTTTTCGGCAAGGCCAAAACAGAACTGGTGCGATGAGGAGTGTCGTGTCATAGTGATTAGAGTGCAGAGTAGCTATCTCGAATTATTGGGATCGACCAGAAAACTTGTGCTCAGAAATCCTTATTTTTTTATAACATAGTTAGTCACTGTGATAAAAAATTACTTTTTGGAATTTTTAGAGGAATTTTTGATATTTTATTAATATTTTATTGAAAAACATTCAAATATTTAATTCTATTAATTTTTATCATTAAAACTACACTAATTTCTTAACATTCCCTGCTGACGCAAATTTATTTTCAAATTTGAACCATTGACAATGCTGTCAGCATTAGAATGTGAGATGGGGGAACGTTCTCATCTGCAATATTAGCGAATTTAAGTATGTTTCGTATCTAGTCTTCTTTGGGATGGATACACCCAGAGATTTTCAGCCCGAATCTCCAATTGTTGATGATAATTTTGTGAATATCGCCGACGAAGGAACGATGAGCTGTACGAGCTATACGTCGACTTTGACATATGTATGTTTAGCAAATAAAATAAAAACAGCGGCTGCGCTGACTAGGTCACGACGTCCGAGTGGATGAAGGCATTCCAGGTTTGAAAGTATTCGATGCAGTACCCCCTGATGGAAGCAGAAAAAGAGAGAGAAAATATCACTGCCTGTGGGTTGGAGTTCAAGAATTTACTCGCGGTAAGGCATGCTGTCGTAAGAGGCAACTAAAATCAGCGACTAAGAGCTACTTTTTCAATTGCCTGTAATATGCATACGAAGATAGTCAATGTATAAGTACAAATACATAAATATTTACGAAGTGTTACTGTTTGTTAAGTATGTATGTTTATGTAAATATGTAGAGAGAATCTTTAGGAAAATTTTCACTTCCACTTGCAGTTGCATTCTTATCGTCGCGCTGGATTAGTTGCCAGTTGCCAGTTGCGCTAAAGCTTTGGAAAACTGATTAATAATTCTTGGCAAAACAAGCATAAAATAAACGTTGAATTTTGATTACACTTCGGCCAACAATACGCATACTGACACATTTACACACAAACACACACAAATGAATGCATTTTTACTCATCTGTTATAGCGGTGAGGTTGAAAGTGTTGAATGGCAAAGAGTAATCAACTGTTGTGGACGGATTTGTCACCCTCAGTTAAGGGCGTTTGATGTATTATTCGGTTCATTTGGTCGACAGGTCTAGACAAACATTATACGAGTACGAAAACGAATAAGCTCTTAATGGGGGAAGGACATAAGTGGCAAATGTGCAAACAGACCGCATTCAATGCCACACATCACTCGCTTTTACTGCCCCGATGGACTCAGATTTTCATTTACCGCAGAAAAAATAATATCTAATGATTATACTTCTTTTGAAATACAACGTTGATGTATGAATCTCTGTGGCAATGTACATCCACTCTAAATATACATATGTATATGTAAAAATATTTGTTTGCAATATTATTCGTACATATGTATATATGTACATACATGCATCCCCATGTCATCTCGAGAGTTTTGCTTTCGAAAAAAAAAAAAAGTCAAAAATAACTGCCCAGTGAGTAAAATTTATTTGGCATTTTTTTCTACGCCCAAGGATTCTTTTCTACTTAGTTAACTCAAAGACGACACTTAAATGTCGATTTTTAATTTCACGGTAATGAAATAGCTCAAAGCTAAATTCACCGTGTATTTAGTTTTATCTCGGTAGCAATTGTCAAGATTACGGTATATTCATTAGCTTTTAAAAATAAAAAACTCTCTGCTTCGAGTCCTCCTACCTCCCTCCCTCCCCACAGGGTACTTCTACCAATATTAAGACGATCCTTTTTTGCGTAGAGCAGGACCTCTAAGGGGTGATTATGATATCGGTTATTTTTCTTCGACACGCCTTTAAAAAAAAAGATGGAAAGATTCGAGCCTTTTTGCGTTTTATTTGAGTACGCAAATAAATAACGAAACTATTTAGACTTGTCCCGATATCGTAACAGGTAAAAAAATTGAAGTCAGAAACTCTGACTACTTCAGTCCTCTCGGCAATGAAATTATGGATTTTTTCGGCCATTCAGCAGCTTTCATATGTATGTCGACGTTACGTCGATTTTTCGAAGAATTTTTCTGTGCTAAGAGAAGATTTCGTTGGATTCGTTAAAATCTATTTTCAGTGTTCTGAAAATCTTATTAAGGCCATCATACTATTACGGTGTAAAAAGCTTAAACTTGATAGGAATGAGTGTCGAGCAACGTTCCAATGGAGCCGCAAACGTAGCAGGTCATTTGAGTACTGTACTCTACAGAGTATAAAAGTCAATATGGAAAAGCAAGATACTACAGGATTATCTTAATTTAAAATAGATAAAATGCATTTAAAATAATTTTTCATGAAATTCCTTTTTTATTATAAAGCCTGAACCTTGGCATTATATGTGAAATACTAGTCCATTCAAATGACTGTCTCGTGGATATTTGCAAAAACTTCGATCCGTTTGAGGTAATTTTCGACTACTTTTTGGCACATACTGAACGGTATCTCAGCCATAACTTGGCGAATGTTGGTTTTCAAGTACTCAAGAGTTAAAGGTTTATCCGTATAAACCCGATTTTTCGCGTAGCCCCACAAAAAAAAAATCCCAACGGTGTCAAATCGCATCGCTATCGGTGGACAATTGACATCGCCAAGACAATAGATTACGCGGCCGAGAAATTTCTCTGACTAGCCACATTCGCTCGTGTTGTGTTGCATGTAGAACCATCCTGTTGGAATCACATATTGTCCAAGTCGTATTCTTCAATTGCAGGCAAAAAAAAGTCGGTTAGCATACGACCATTATGCTCCGAAATGATAGTGACAGTCTCGTAGTTATCGTTTTCAAAGAAGTACCAAAGATCACACAAAACAGTAATTTTTCTTTTTGGGAGTAATGGTCGTTCTTAAATTATTTGAGGATTCTCGGAACCAAAAATGTGACAATTATGATTATTTACGTATCCGCCGAATCCACTGAAGAAGATTTTGTTGGAAAAATTGCAGCCTACTACTTATTGTTCAAGCACCTAATTAACGTAATTGCGGCGTTATGAATGGTCAGCTGGCTTCAGTTGTGTTCAGCTCAGTGAGCTGGAATTTATAAGGAAAACGTCGAGAAATAGACACATTCAGATCTTCAGGTACACTTTCACTTGCAGCAGCGATATTTGAGGTGGAACGAGAAAAACGATTATTCACTGGCCTATAATATCTGCAACTGATCCAATATTTTCAAATTTCTTTAAAATTTTATTACTTGCTTGAATAACTGCACGGTTATGGGCATCATAATCTTCTTTTAAAGCTCAGTTTTGTAGAAGGTTTTAACAATATTATCGCGTTGTGCGGTTGTTAAGCGATCCATTTTCATAAATTGATTTGACAGTTAAGGTTAACAGATATCAAAATACAGCCCTGCACTTTCGAAACTACTAAATGAATAATCCTTTATTATTATACCAGTTATCTATTAAAGCGTGTTGTGTCGAATGCAATGCCTATCCTTGTAATTCTTAACTATCATGGAAATGTCGCTCAAGTTACAAATCTGTTTAGAAACGCCTCAAATGCAAACACAACTTTCCAAGAAGTCGTTAAAACACATGCTTCGGAAAGTAAAAGAAATGACTTGTTATTTTGTTATTTTCAAATTTTTTCTATGCTTTGCTATCAGTCCACAAAAAATTGCTGGAAAGATGTGGTCTATACAATCAGCAGCGTCGACCCTTCTTGCTGCGATTCATAAAAATGATTTCAATGTGAGCTTGTTTTTGTTTGTGAAAGACTGCTTGCTAGGTATGACTCCTCCTTTTTCGGGGGTTTTTTTTTTTTAGGAAAAAACTGTATTATTGCCCGCACAAAAGTAATAATATATTCTCAGTTTTCGATCCGCATCGCAGTACTCTGAAAAACTTTTCAGACACTGAATTTTGAGCTCCAAGAATAATTTTCCCACAAAAAAAAAAAACGTGTGAATCCGCAAACTTGATCAAATGAAGCTCACTTCAGACTCGTAATATTTTTTCCATGCACCGACGCTTTCGTACGTAATTTGGCAGAAAGATTTCTCTAAAGTTAAACTGTATTACCTAGATTTCAAGAAATTAATACCATACTTCGAAGATAAGATGTCATCGTCAGAGCTGAAAGCAGAATATAGGTTGTGGTGTGCAAAAATATCTACTCTTGAACTAAAATTTTAAAATTGTTGGTGGGACGGAACGTTCACTTCCAGTAACAGCAGCTGCGTCGAGAGATCGTTTTATCAATGAAGAAAATAGAGACTCTACCTCGAAGTGCAATGGGTCATGATACGCTCAGCACTCAATGGCTGTTTATGCTATATATGAACTTAAATATATCAATTTCTGGGATAAGAAATTAAAAAACAGTAAAATTTAAGATTAATTAATATTTCTTCAAGTCTCAGTTATCACTTTCATTTTAGTATCAGGAAATTCCATTTTAAGAAAGAACGACACAAATTCGTTTAATTGAAAGATGTGGAAATTTCATATTTCAATATCTAAGACGTTCTCAATACTATTATTATGTTTGTATACTGTATGTATATGAGCAATGATAACCGATAACACTTTAGAATAGCTGGGCCCTACCGAAATTTAATCCTGGCTACGGTTACTTATTTTATGTTTTCAATAGCTAAACTGAATGCAATGTATCCCCTTTAAAATTAAAGAGGGATGGGAAATGTTGGAACATGTATGTACATATGAACGGCCTTCACATGACCTAGCATGCGCAGCCGCCTTCTCCTCGCTGAACTATGTATGCCAATGTCGTCATATATCCCGTACAGGCCATCGTTCCATCGTCTTCGGTATTTGCCGTTGCAACACGCAAAGGGGCATAAATCTTCCGTAAAAATTTTCTCTCGAAAACGTCTAATGCCGTCCCATTGGATGTCGACATTGTCCACGCTTCTGCACTATTTACCAGGACGGGAATAATTAGCGACTTGGTTTGGATTCCTCGAGAGAGGACTTTACTTTTTAATTGCCGACTAAATCCAAAGGAGCACCTGTTGACAAGAGTTATTCTGCGTTTGATTTCAAGGCTGACATTTTTGGTATTGTTGATGCTGGTTCTTAGATAGATTAAATTATCTACGACTTCGAAAATATAACAGTGACGTGGAGTTGAGTCGCGAATGCGTTAGTTATTAAGGCTAATAATATCTACGCTATGAATACGCCAGCAATTGTACACATTTGTAAAATATTGTACCTTGTCTTTTTAGCTTAGCGGCTCCTTTTATTTCCTGGAGCGTTATGTTGAAGAAAGATTTACCCTGTCTGAAATCTCATTTGGTACCGAACGGCTCGGAGAGATACTCCCCAATTAAGACTGCACCATTGGTATTGCTAAAATTCAGAAATATCGGCATAGGGCAACTCCTTTTGGTGCTTTAAAATCGATGAAAATGTCGTATGTATCGATATTTTTTCAGACGATTTAATGATGCATGCACTTTGTCAGGTCTTCTCCGCCGTATTTGAACAATTCGACGTAGTCTATTCTATCATCATCAGTTGGGAATACGGATTCTCCACCGCTGGGTTTCAATAAGCAGGTTGGACAAGTGTTTCCTTCATAAATTCAGTATGCCATGGACGTCAGTGACCAGATTAACTCCTTGGTTCCTACATGAGTATGCTTCCCGTTTTGAGAACTTTTGTAAGTCGCCGCATCTTCTCATAGAATTTTCGAGCATTACCCTTGTTGTCCAGCTTCCCAAGTTTTCCGTACTCACACATTTCGGCTTCATTCTTTATTTATCTGTATAAGCGTCTCTTTTCCCTCTTTAACTATGGTATCCATCCCACCCACATGTTTTTTTTGTCGATCCCGACAATGCGAAGTAGCCAGCCTGTACTGTGCTACGACTCTTCCCATCATACCATTTCTTCTTGGTCTTGCCGAAATCCGATTGCTTCTGCAGCGGTACCTAGCAAGCTTGAGATGCCGTACCACAGTTCCCCTCTATAGAGATGTTGATAAGTGCTCTCAGAGAGCAGCAGTGCAAGTCGAGTAGAAAACTGCACGGTTGTCTGTTGTGATTGCAAATCTTCGACGTCGAACCTTCCTTGTGTTCGTTGACGGACTTTCTTTGCTGCTACAAGATAGTAATCCGAGTTAATATTTTGTCCTCTCAGCATCTTTGGCCCTTCTCTACCGTCGTGTTGGGGGCGCAAATTAGCGATATGTTGAAGAACATCACTTTGATGCAGATTATGAGATAAGTTATGATGATGAGAAATTGCCATCAAAGTGAAAATTTCAGCAAGATATCGATAAAATGGTGCCTATATTTTCTTTTACTTTGTAAATGTTAGAAGTATAAGTAATAAAGAATCACTGGAAAATATTTGGTCCAATATTCCTATTTATTTCATGGAGTATAAAAACCTTATCGGCAATTTTATTGGGATATATAAATCAAAGTAAAATTGAATTAATGATAGTATTTAAAATACTAAAGATAGTATACAAAAGATAGTATTTTAAATACGAAGAAAACGAATACTTATTACCCTGAGAACACTAGAGTAATGAATTCACATACCTTTGGTTGATTTGAAAACTCAAAATCACGGAAATATTACAAAAAAGCGGAGTCCGTGTCTAACCTTTTGTTTTTTGTGTGTTTATTAGTAGAAAAATATCGTTAAAAAATACTATGTAGTGGGTAAACTGAAACCATTTTAGTCATATAATTTCTAGGCTAGGCATCCTCAAGCGTATGTGGGGACACATTTGCAGGTCGCTTTCGGTTCATATGAAAATCATTTTCCTGGAAAAATACAACATTTAGGATAAGGCAACTTGGTTTTTCAATAATGAAAATAAATATTTTTTTCTAAAATTAATTTCAAATATTAAATAAAATTTATTCGTTTTAATAAATTTTTTAATACTTTTTTTTAGAATAATCAGTTTACGATTTTCGATAAATTTTCCATATTAAGTTATTGTTGACTCTCAGTTTGAGTCTGACTTAAAACTAACTAACTCGCCACGGTAAAAAATTACATAAGACAAATTCTGTTATTAATGTTTGGCTATCTTTCTAATTTAAGGATTGATTATTTATGTCATTTAAAACATCGTATTTAAATCTTTAAGACTTTTAAAGCCATTTTATGCTTTAGAAGCTCTTTTTCAAAGATCAATGTCCATATAAAGTTCCCAAACGTGGAACTAAGTTTTTTACTGCGTGCTCATAATACATACATATGACTACAAAAAGATGAGCCAAAAACTAACCTACCGCGTTTATGGGTTAGAATTAACCTATTTACTGAGAAAACACTGTTCCGCATTTTCTTCTTAAATTTAAAATGTGTCGGTGTGAATAACATTTTAACGTGTTTAGTCTTTTTTATTAAACATATTATAACTTTTGAACAGTTTAAGGTAGAATTTTGCGTAATGGATTTTGATATAGCATAATTCGAATATTTTGAAGTATAGAAAAGCGAAATAGTCAAAATATACAGTTTTGGTTTATTTGTATGCTCCACAAACGACACCATGTAAAAAGCGATATAGTTTTAATGATATAGTTTTTAGCACACCCTAACATACATATTGTATATTGGAGAGTGAGCTTTATATACGATGCACGAAATTTTCAAATATGTCTAACTAATTTTTAAGGAGAAAACACCTGGTTGCACGATGACAAAATCAATTTAAAACGATGCAGGAAGTAATTAAAGTTGGATTTAAGAATGGGATACTTTTTCTGTACTTGTACTTTTTCGCTTCATAAATTTACTAGTAATCACGTATATTCTCCTATGGCTGATCAGATAAGCTCTAATATATGATCACTAATGAAAAAGTTACCCTTTCACATAAATACGTTAAATCTCTTTCTCTCTTAACAAAATTTTTCCTTTGCATTTGGTGCTTCTTTTAAAGTAAAAAATAAAATTATTTGAAATATTTTGTAGAGAATTAATGTGTCACTTTCATATATAAAATAATACTTTATCTTATACTTTAAATCCCATCTTTGGTTTACTAAAATAACTTTTTGGGGTTAAACTTTCTCATTATAAATATGATGTTCAATTTACGTAAGCATAACTTTATTATTCCGCTTAAGTGATAACGTTAATGACAAAAATTTAACCCCCAAACTAACTTTCATTCGCAAGCTCAAGGGCATATGCACTTGAATTGAGACTAAATATTGTACTATGAGTGAGTGGGTGTGGTGTTTGTAAGTGGTATGTAAATATGTTTGCATTTTAAATTTTATTTCGAGCATCAAAAGAGATTTCAAAGTGCTTTTCACTATAACTCATATTGGTTTATGGAACTTTTTTGTGACAATCGATCTTTTATCAATTTCCAGCTGAGCCAAGGTCCTGATCTAATGACTATATAGTTATATGCATCTTCCATTCAAGTATTTTAGTTACTTCAGAATCACTAGGTTTTTGCAGCTGAATTGTACCGACTCAGTTGACACGACCAATTCTACCACAGCTGGTGCTGGCGCTAATAACACTGTGCAACAGAATTCTACGTAATTGATGAAACCAATTGGAGATGAAACTTTATCCCTCCCATATCAAAACCCCATACTGGGTTTTTGGCCTGTAGGTCTGGTTTCATTTTTATTTTTATTTAAAGTTGGCAACCCTGTGTATGAGAGAAGTTGATTAAAACTTGATCAAATGAAGCAATTTTAGATGGGTCTTGGGGATTGGGTATATCGCTTTTTTTGGATCGAGGAACTCATTTTTGACATTAACTTTTACCTAAATCTTACGATAGGTGGCGCTGTCATACAATTTGTCTTATTTTTGATAGTTTTTCATGCAAAATTAGTATTAATATATGTAGTTTTTTTTACCAATCACAATTTCTGTGAGCTTCGTGTCAGCTCTCTTGCAATACCACAGCAAAATAAATTCTGAAGATTTTGGTAGCGTAAAGCGTCTTATAAAATAAATTTAAAATGAATAAATGTTTGCGAAAGTTAGCGCTTTATTGCTATGTTTGCGGTAAATTCAGCATAGCAACCAATCTGATTGGTATAAGTGTTAGTGGGAAAGAGTGATATGAACATTATTTTGGGATGCCGGTTGTTCAAGACGTAAATTGGGCTCCAAAAGATATATGTAGAACCTGCTACGACGACTTACGTCTCTGGGTTAAAGGAATAAAAAAATCGCTGAAGTTCGGTGTTCCGATGATTTGGACTGATCCAGGTAAGTTTATTTAATTTAATGTGTTGAATCTATGTACTCATTCAGAATGGTTGTGCATTCAGGTGAGCATAGTGAAGCGAGTTGTTATGTGTGTTTGAATGATGTAAATGGAAAAACTAAAAGATCGCGAAGATCAATGAAATATATTGGAACAGATTATGAAAGCCTGCCATTATCGCATTCAGATGCTATTCCTGTACCACGGCCACCAAGCCCTACTATGATTTCTATATGGACTGCGAACTCGCAAAACCAGTTGCAGGATCCTGATTATGAAATATCTGAAGCTTCCAAAAATATGATACCAATATCCCAAAATTGGATGGATGACGTGGTAAAACATGTCAATTTATCAAAACGTGATGCAGAGTATATAGCACATAAGTTAAAACAAAATAATTTACTGACACCTGATATTAAATTTACCTGGTTGCCGTCAACGCCAAGCAAAATTTCAGCCATTTTTCTCTGCCAATGAAGAAAACACCTTCATTTACTGTAACGATATTGAAAAACTTGTTGCAGAAATGGGTATGACTTATATTCCCCACCAACGGAGGTTATTTATTGATTCATCCAAAACTAGTATGAAAGCAGTTTTGCTGTACTACAACAACAAGTAACCCAGCGTTCCGATAGCATACAATTTGAACACTAAGGAAACGTACGAATCTGTGAGGCATCTACGTGGATATACGAAGAATATGTGTTTTATATGTTTGTGGAATACACGCTATAAAGGGAACTAATACCAAAAACATGACTGGGAGAACAGAGAAGATTTAGTTGTTGGATCAGATAATGTAATACACACGTCCGTTGTTCCAATTGAAAAGGTGTTGCTACCTCCACTACATATCAAATTGGGTATTTTTAAAAATTTTGTAAAAGCACTTCCTGCAGATGGACCAGCTTTTATTACACTAAGGTCAATATTTCCACGAGTTAGTACAAGCAAAGTAAAAGAAGGTATTTCATATTTACATATAAAATAAATTTTTTTAAGATTTATGTATTGCTATATCGTTTTACAGGTATGTTTAATGGTCCAGAAAATGAGCTAAATGCCTGGAATGCCCTAAAAGACGTAATATCTAATGTTCTCGGTAAACATCGTGCCACGAACATCAGAGAAAGAGTAGATCATCTCATGAATATATTTGAGAAGCTCGGTGTACTTATGAGTTTGAGAGTACATTTTCTCCATCACCATATAGATTGGTTTGAACACCAAATCGCAACGGAATCGGATGAACAAGGCGAACGTTTTCACCAGGTCGCTTTAACAATGGAGACACGGTATAGGGGGGAAAAACTACTACCAATGTTAGCTGATCTATGCTGGTGGCTAACGAGAAATGAAGAAGACAATACCGACGAGGAAGAGGAGGAAGAGGAGGAAGTAAACTTACCGCCTTCAAAAAGATTCAAGTTTTAGTTTTTAAGCACCGTTATTTTTGTAAGCTTTTTATGGCATATTTTTGCAAAATGTCAGAAAATAATTTAATTCTTAACAGAAATATTACTTTGTACGTATACTTAATTTTTTATTTCAAACTTTTCACGCCTACATATGTACATATGTGTATATGTATACTATTTATCATCTTTTTTGTGTGCCAAATATAGTGTAATGTTCCTTTCTATATGTATCATATACGATCATTTCTACAATAAAACTAAAAATATTATTTTTCATGAAAAATAAGACAAATTGTATGACAGCGCCACCTATCGTAAGATTTAGGTAAAAGTTAATGTCAAAAATTAGTTCCTCGATCAAAAAAAAGCGATATACAAAAAAACCCATCTAAAATTGCTTCATTTGATCAAGTTTTAATCAACTTCTCTCATACACAGGGTTGCCAACTTTAAATAAAAATAAAAATGAAACCAGACCTACAGGCCAAAAACCCAGTATGGGGTTTTGATATGGCAGGGATAAAGTTTCATCTCCATTTGGTTTCATCAATTACGGAGAGATGAACCCTAATTTTGTGTCACAGATGTAAGAGAAATCAATAGCAATCTATTGTGTTCTTTAAATTCATATCGCGGTGCATTGTACAAAACTAGCAGACGTTTATAAATAAACTAACGGACCCCAGCGTGCTTTGCTACACCTATAAAAAAAATCAAAAAAGTCTAACTGAAATTTAAAATTTAAATTTTTTGGGAAAAGTAAACGAAAAAAATTGATTTAAAATTTTCATCTCAAACTTTTTTATAAATTTTTTTTTTAAAGTTATTTTGTTAATAATTTTTTTCACTCTTTCTCTCTCTCTTTCTACACCACATATGTACAACATAATGCATGTGTATTTTGGAATTTTACATGTATTTGTTGTTGTTTCATGTATGCTCACTAAAATGGTCATATCTCATAAAACTAAACATACTAATATCCCCTTACAACTCCTAAAAATTTGGTGCAATTTGATCTGGTGGTTCTCAAGTTATAAGCGTTCATCAAAATTTGCATTGATTTATATATATAAATATGTATGTAAATATATACATATATTTCATGGCAGAAATACACTCGGAGGGCTTGGCATTCCCAGCCGAAGGGCGACCGCAATTAGAACAATTATTTTCTATAATTTGGATGTTGGTCGAACCTGGGCTCGAACCCAGCCTTCCGAACGGCAGTTCGCAATATATAGATTTTAAATTAAATAAACACGCAAATTTTAATTATTTATAATAAACCTTGCCTTTACATCGGTACAGTTTCCATACAAATTACAAGGGATGTTTCACTTTTTACATATATCTTATTTTCTCGTGAACAAGTAAACTCGCAACGATAAGAGAAGTACAAATTCTTCGAGAAAATTAAACAACCTACAAAAAAGGTTGATTAATTTGCTCAATCAACAGTTATTCGAGGTTATATTATACATGCGAGTGATAGTGGTTATGCTGCGTAGCCTAAGAAACGACAACTGCATGAATATTATATATTTTGAAGCAGTGAATTTATGAAAAAATTTATGAGGGCCTTCTTTGTAGGCCCTTTAGTTTTCTACAAGAAATAAAAAAATAAATAAGCGACACCCCGGAGTGCATGCACGTGCCATAAAAATTCTAAATCATCGCTTAGTTTCGAGGAGATCCTTCCGATCCCATGTAACTTTTGGTAATGCCAGCATCAGTTTACAAAGCCTTATAAGTTTTGCGGGATACAAAAATCAAATATAGCGGCATAGAGACAACTTCTTTTCATAGTATTTCGTGCAAGATGTGTGTGGATCATTTTCTCACGGGTCTTTTCAAAGAGTTGCGCATAGTGAATATCTGATCAATTGTTGATTTGTGAGGTATGAAGCCAAACTGATTGATCCTTATCGTTCGTTGACGGTGAGCTTTTTCATCACCATATCTGAATAGCTCAGCTGGTAAACAATCGGCTGTTGCCGCTTTGTTATTTTTCAGGCGAGCAATCGCTATTCTTCTTCGTAATTCGGCATAGTCTGGTAAAGGAATATATATTTCATAGTCATTGATTGGAGTTTCGAGTTCGCCATTCCGGATGTTTAATTTGCACTGCCATTCAGCAGTCTGAAAAAATGTTCTGTTCATACATTCAGTGCCTGGCTGCCGGTTGTTATAGCAGGTACTCGATGTCTAACAATCCTTGTGTTTGTTCAGAGGTTGGAGCGTATCTTGGATAGGAGCATACGCACGTCTAGAACACTGTTTTTTTGTGCGTTTTTCAATCCGGAGCATGCTATTGGGTTGGGTCATGCCTTAAAATCATAAGCCCTTGAACCTTTGCCGTAGTCATCATCGACCGACGTCAGCTCGCATCAGCACCTCTCGTCTACAAACGTTGCAGTTAGATTTAAATTAACCCTTAAACCGAAGATGACGGAGTGGATCCACTAAAGCTCCCTTTCGTTTAGTCGTGACAAAATGCTACATACTTAAAAACTTACTTTACAACAATTTATCGGTTAGATTATCATCAAGGGTGTTTGATATACGAAGTTTGGAAGTATTTTTCCGAAGAAGTCGGTAATGTTTACTTAACATTCTAGAAATTCTTCGATTTTTTTTGAATAAAATTCAAGCGTGTTCAACAAGAAGCCAGAAATATTGAATTGAAGAGAGAAAAGTGTGCAGATATATATCATATTGCAAATCGGATTATACTCAAATTGAGATATCCTATATTGAAAATACTGATGAAGAAGCGATAGCCAACGATGAAAATGAAAGAATCATCAATGTGCCTAGGAAAAGGCACCGGATGCTAAGTAGCTTAGATTCCGATGATGGAAATGAAAATACCTTACAAGGGACAGAAACGGCCGATGTTACTGTTTGGTTAAAAATTTACGAAAGAGATATTCCCGGCAGGTTGCCATCTTGTGTTTTCGAGGGTAGGGAGTGACCTACAAGTTGCGCGAAAATAATAAATAGGCAGATAATTTTGTCAGTGCATTTTCATATTTCTGGCACGTAATAAAAGCTCCTCATAAAAGTCCACCGGCCGTTCGGTGGCGGCTTAGAATAAAGTGTATTTATTGGAAAAACATCAAAACGCACACCATACACTAGAGGAGGTGTTCATTCGAGCGCCAATTATATACATAAAATTAGCTCATAATTTTGTTTTGAAGAACCATGTGCAGAGACAAGTTCAAACAAATGCAATTTAATGGTTTTGACAAAAGAATTTGAAGAAGTAGACGCATCCAACAAAAAATATCATGTCTGTCTTTCATCAGATGTTAGTAGCAAATAGGTAATAATTAATTTTTTTCCAAGTAAAAAAATGTTTTTATTTTTTAATTTCTTGTTCACAGACTTTAAATAATATTAAAAAGATTAAACATTAATTATCTCAGTGCGACGGTAGCAATAACCTTTCTTCGCAATGTTTTCAGGCTCATTTGGTCGACACTGCTTCTAGTAAATTAAAGGTATCTAAAATTCACTTACATTGTACAAAAAGTAAGAATATATTCGAGTTCTATGTTTAAGATATTCTTAACTTTCCAATTCCTCAATGAGCGATAATTCCACTCCACAGCCACCACATTTTCCTTTAAAGGGTATCTTTACTATTTATTTGTATTGTTGATATCTAACTAACTATTTTCTTTTGCAAGTACGCAGCACGAATTTGCAACTTCCCCTCTAAAGTAAATGTCGAAATTGTGCTCTCTCGTCGGCAATTTTACTGGTTTTTTGTCTCACCGAAAGCGGTTTGGTAAAAATGAAACTTAACAATTGTCACTGGCCAGGAGCTCGCCGAAAAGATTTAATTTCTAACGAGATAACCATAAATTTACCTACCACTTAGCTGAAAGGATATCACGTTAACCAAGCTATACGCAAATATACGTATGTGAATTTACAATATTGAGGAATCGCTATTCTCCGACGGATTTTCACTTTCCCTCAAAGTCCGTCGGTATCCAAACTTTTTATACACATGTACATATGTATATACGTAATTATTGTGCAAAATGCTAAACTTTCCAGTATGAAATATGATTAGCCTTTAATTAAGCACACAAAAATTTCTACCAATTTTTTCTTCTGCTTTTTTTTTTTTTTTTTTTTTTGGTAATTTAATTTGTTGTAAATATTACCTGCCAGGCGTTGGCATCCAATGTGGCAAGGAACGACATGTCCAATTCCTGCAACAAACGCGTTTGATCATTAAAACAATTGCAATGAATAAAATTATATTTAAATTTCACCTTTCTTCGGAAATTGCTTGGGAAATCCAGAATGAAAATTAGTAATAAACTTGAGGTGTTTTAAGAGTTTGCTAGCTTATTGATTTAGGAAGAGTGTGACCGTTAAAACCACATTCACATGCACAAAAGACGAAAATACTTGTCACAGGTTTGTTGCAACTTTTCACCGACGGCAATTCTTTTACACTTATGTCATGTATGTATGTATGTACACATAAACACACTATTAAATTTCCACAATAATTGAATTTTATTTGTATGTATGTTTATGCGTTTATACATAAATCATTCACTATTTTTGAAAGCCAAACGAGATTTCCCGACTATTGTGGAATTGAGTTAGATAAATTTGAAAAAGGCCCTCATCCGGTGAGTTAATTTCCGTATTGTTTTACCGTTCGGTACACTTTGTCTTTTCAGGAATTTTTTTACTTATGCTTGCTCCACTTGCTCCAGATTTTCCCAGCAAAATAATGCGCCGAAAAAAACAACAAAAACTTCCGAATCCCCCTTGTGGTTTCGACCACAGACTCCAGCAAACTTGTAAGCGTGACGGTATTCCTGGGTGACTGCAGCGAAGACCCAGCCTTTGGCTATGTACTACCTGGGGGTGTACACTTCGCAGCTTCTGTGATCGGCTATGTTGTACCATGTTGGCCTCATATTGCTGCGACTGCTGCTGTCGCTGCTGTTGTTGGTGCTTCTGCTGCTGCTGCTGCTGTTGGTAACCATTTTCATGCGTATGAGCATGAATGCTGACTGTCGTCGTGTGAGTACACCTACTCGTGCCGTAAGATAGCGAAGGCTTCCCAAAACGGAAATCTCTTGTAGTAGCATTCCGTATGTATTTATGTGCACATACTGCCAAGGCATATGCATATTGGGGACGAGAGCATGCATGCATGTGTATACATAAACTTCAATGCCAGGGGGTTCGCTATCATTGTAGTGGTCGCGCAGTGGATACGTGATTCTCGGCATTTTCCCCACCCTCACCTGCTTGAAGTAGCTAAGGTAGTATAAAAGATACGAATATTCCGGCCATGTCAAATATTCATGTACATGGGCTTGCCGAGATCAACTTCCATTTGTATGTATGACTGTGTATAGGCAAACGCGTGTAAATGTTACACATATTCATATGTACTTATGTATGTGTGTATAGTATGTAACTTTACCGACATACGCAGTTGCCATAGGCCATCCTACAAATGGATTTGCATGCAATCTTATGCTCGTTTGAGCGTACGCATGCACATATGTATGTATGCAGGCATGTAGGTATATGTACATGAATACTCTACCTTGATTTAATATTTGCAGCTGGAGCAGAAACGGTGCGCAAGCAGGGACTTTGCTTTCTTGTAGCCGCGGGGCAGGCAAACTTTCATTCAAATACCCCTCGCAGACTCAAACATCCTTCCGCAAAAATGAATATGCCCACCTTTTACTTACATACATATATCACATACATTGTATATATACATATATATATTTATTTGTACACATGTATTTACTTTACATAGAGGATTAATATATGTATCACTTATTTACAACTGAATATAGATATAAAACTTGATTATTTATATACATTTGTAGTCATACATATATACATTAGGAAAATAAAATGATGGCTTTAATTCTAACAGGTCAATTGAAAAGACCCCGGCCTACCATAGAAAAATAATTTTTTTTTGGTAAAATTAATTTTTTTTGTTCAAAATAGTTCCCTTCAGGGGTGATACACTGATTATACCGACCCTCCAACTTTTCGATACCATTTTTGTAGTACGATTCGTCCTTCAAAATAGGCCTCAGCTTCAGCGATAATCTCTTCATTCGTCGAAAATTTCTTCCCAGCGAGCATTCTTTAGAGATCGAAGAACAGGAAATAGTCGCTGGGGGCCATATCTGGAGGATACGGTGCATGCGGAAGCAATTCGAAGCCAAATTCATGGATTTTTGTCACATATTTCACCATATTTCACTGAATTCTGATACGGTTCATTGTCTTGGTGAAACAGCACTTTCTTCCCCTTCAAATGCAGCCATTTTTCGGCGATTTCGTCCTTCAAACGATCCAATAACGCTATGCAATAATCGTTGTTGAATGTTCTTCCTTTTGCAGGGTAGTGAATGAAAATTATTCCATGCGAATCTCAAAATACAGACGCCATAACCTTGCCAGCGACGTGTTGTGTTTTTCAACGCTTTGCAACGGGTTCATAATGTGCAGTCCATTCGGATGACTGTCGATTGGACTTCGGAGTAAAATGAGGGAGCCATGTTTCATCCATTGTCACACATCGACGCCAGAGCTTGGGTTTATTGCGCTTGAACATCTCCAAAAACTGCTCCCAATCCTCGACGTTGTTTTTGGTCAAAAGTGAGCATGCGTGGCACCCACTTTGCACAGAGCTTTCTCATTCCCAAATATTCATTCAGTTGATATCTTTACAGTGCCTGCTATTGCATCAATTTTAATTTACGATCGTTCAAAATGGTTTTGTGGAATTTTTTGATGTTTTGGTCGGTAACAACCTCTTTTGGGTGTCCACTGCGTTCACAGTCTTCGGTGCTCACTTCACCACGGAAACTCGTCATCAATTGTATTTTTTCCTTTCAAAAAGGAATGTTTTATCAACATGCGAATTTCCTTTTTATCCATTTTAATCACAATAACAAAAGTAAAAAAAGAATTCACTCAAAATGCTATAATTCATATACCAATGATCCGACAGCTATCAAATTTATAAACGCGTCTTTTGAAGGTTGGGCTAACTAAAAATCCATATGGATTTAATCCTAGTAAAGCCGTTTACGTGTAAGACTTGGGACTTTCCAATTGACCTGTTATGTGTTTCATTTAATTTTTGCAAAATTGCACTTACATACTTACGTTACGTATAAGCATATACTTACATATGTAAATTGTTAAGCATTGTATGTATATACGAAAGAGTTTTTTTTTTAGTATATATACATACATACCATCATATGTAAATGACATTTTAAAGTTTCGAAGTACTTTGTTGGAATCTGGAATTTTATTAATTTAAGATAAAATCTCAAAGAGTTTTGTTAATATATAAATTTCCGTTAAAGAGATGATCTATGTACATATGTATCTGGCTGCAAAAATATATACTTGACTAAAATTATAATACATAAATATAAACGTATATTAGTATACATATTTATAGGGTGGACCATCTAGCGTATACTTTGCAAACAGCTTTTTTTTATCTTCAATGACATTCCTGATGTGTGAAATTTTCAGTACAACCTTTGCAATTTATGACATGGTTAGGTCTACGCTTGAAGAAAATTGTGAAATACTGAAAAATTACTTCCCAAATTGTGAGCCTTCAACCATAACTGTAAGAAAATTGTCAATTGCCAATTGATTGCATCGGACAATTTTTTTTTTTTTTTTTTGGGAGGCCATTGAGGATAAGTGCTAAGCCAGTCATCCAAAGACATGACTTAAAACAGGAATCAAAGTCGCCGTTGCAGCCATAGAGGGCCACACAATTGAAAATGCGTTGAAAAATTGTGTCGACAGATGGAATAGAACCCATTCCCAAACTGCACGGCCAGCCGCGGCTGTCATACGAAAGAAGTGGTGTTCTATCATTAACCGGAGTACAAAAATTTAAAAATAATTGTCTGTCTTATAATAATTTTAAAACACAAAATATGTGTGACCTACTCGTTATAAGTACATATATGAGTATATTTAAGTAATCAGTGCTTTATAACCATCGAGCTCCTCTTGAGGATTTTTCAACAAAGAGAGCGGGCTGCAATTTATTATAAGCCACCTCCTAAGGGCTTAATTTATTAATTTTCAGAAAAATACTCAGAGGTATTAACATTCCCTGCTGCCGCAATCAGAACATTTAGTTTTATATATTTTTAGATATTGATTTGATCAGGCTTAAAGCCCATGTTCACCCACACGGTAGCACACATTTCTAAGCACTCGGCTATTACCACCGATCATAAGATACACGGCTGCTATTTATGTTAGAAGACTGTCGGTGTAATTTGATGTTTTTAAACTTATTTTTGTATACCCTAGATACGTTGTATATCGTGAATATAGTATAAATAAATAGATTCATAAAGATATAAATATATGTCAAACAATCATTGAAAATTGAGCCTGTTTCTTTAGCTCTACTTCGAAAACTCCATAAATATAGAACTACATTTAAGCTAATAAAATCATCATATGACATATATATATTTTTTAATCAGTCAAATTCATTTACTTAGCGAAATTTAGTTTAAATATGTCCAGCGATTATTACAATGGAGGATTTTCTTAATGCAAACATTCGAGTGTAAAGAGTTCAATGGCATACATATATGTATGTACATATACATATGTGAGAAAATATGTATTTTTTAAGAGGCATATTAAGTCATTCTACATATATGTATATATATATATATATATTAAAATGCATATACGTACATACAAGTGACGTACTCGTACATATATATATGTATATATATGTAAGTACATACATATTTGTGTATGTAAGAACAACTGATAGATAGCAACTTTAATTTGTAAATATATTTACATGTGGGCATTTACTTATGGGCATACATACCTATGTACTAGTAAGTCCTCCCCTCACTGCACTACAAGAGGTAAGCAGAATGGTTTTTCTCCCCGCTTCCATATCGCTTTGGGGATGATTCTGTTTCTCAATTCCGCCGCCCTTCGTGGAGCAACATCATTGGTACTGCTGCTGGTGAATACATACACAATCACTAGAACATTCGTCCCTTAACTCTGGTTGAGAGTTCATTTGACATATGGACGAGCTTTATAATCTGTGTACTACATAGAGGCATATGTAACATATAGCATCTTCAAAATATATTTACTACATACATAAACACAAACAAACGAATGATACCTACAAGCCTCCTTGTATATATAACAATTTCAATGGATAAGCTCAAAGCAAAATCCTTAGCGAAATGGTAGAACCAATTCGCTTCTGGGACATTCGCCTCCTGTTTGCACACATGATTGCAATGGCTCTGGATGCCAGTAGCATTCAGCACATCAACACAACAATAAAAAGCTACTGCATTCAGCACAGACTTTTCCGCGCATGCACCGGCATAAAAATTTTCTCTTTATGAAAAGGATTCGCGAGAGCTTTGGCCTGTAGAGTTTCAAATATGTTATAAAATATTTTTGAATTTATAAGAATTGAGCCACTTCGTTATTTAAATGTGAAACTAATATTGCGGAAAGACCACTTCTGAAGAAAATAATCGTAATTTCCATAAATTTTAAACGAAAGTCTCGTGATTACGCCGGCATGTGATAAAGGAAAAGACCAAAAGAATGTCAAATGCTTCGGGTTGCGCTTTTGGAATTTGTGAAATAATAATTATACACTTGTATTACTTTAAATATTGTTTGTGAATGTGCGATTTTTAAGTCATAAAAAAATTAGAAACTAAAATAATGAAATGAATTTAACATCAATTTCATGTGAAAAAAATTTATACACATCAAAGGAAAATTATAAAAAACTTTGTATTGATCATGATACAAAAAATGAAGATAGTTTCACTCAAATTGAATTGACAATAAACGATTTTTTGACAACTTGATTTTGTATTGAAGACACTGCCATTTTCAACATATTTAATATATTTTTTCATAAAGAACGCCAAATTATCAGAAATTATTTTATTTCCATTACATTTTTTAAAAAAGTCTTGAAAAGAGCTGTTTTTCTTTTCTTCACTTTTTTGTTAAGAATTTTTTTTCTTTTTCTATATTATTACTTTTTTTTTACTTTAAGAAATTTATTTTTTTTAAACGAAGTTGGTATCACAAAAATCAAAAGCAAAAGTCGAAAAATCCATTGATGTCAGATAACTAATAAATGTAAGAAAATATTTGCGAGAAGCTACCTTCGTTTTTCATCATGGTATTGACATGACGAAGACAACAAATTTATAATTTGTGCATATCTGTAAAGTGGATTCATACATTCAACCCGTCGGCCCTGTTCTTGTAAATGTTAAAGATAAGAGAACTAATTTTAATAAATAAATGAAATGTTGTTACATTTAAATAGATTTGCATAAAAATACAGAAGACCAGTGAACTTTCCCCATGGAGTATTTAAATACCATGGACTTCAATAAAAAGGGGAATACAAATTTATGGGTGATTTTTATATCATTTTTTTTTTAAGTTTCCAAAATGTGTGGTATTAATCTACAAAAGTCCTTTGATTGCACGGGAGCCTTTCGCTTGCACTGATGAATGTGATGTTACATTTAGACCCATGGAAGTATTTTTGGATAGTGGTTTACGTTTTTATAGTTGAACTCAAGGGGATTTTTTAAAGATGAGAGCAGGGGAACAAATACAAAAATTCCAAAATATTTTGTTTCTAATTTTAAATTTTAATTGTCAAAATCATTGAAATTTTTTGGCTTTTAAAATTCTATTCTTTTTTTCGCTAAAATCATAATCACAAAGTTACAATTCTCAAGATTTTCACATTTAAAAATAATAAACTAAAGCAATTTCAAGCACACCAAATATAAATTATTTTGACAATTTCGACGCTTAATGAATAAATAAAAATTGAATTCGCTGTCATAGCATCTTCATCTTGCTAAATTCGGCTTGATTCTACACCATAGATTATTCTATTATGTTTCTGTTGATGAACCAAAAACAAAATTATTAAAAATAATTAGAGATTCCCTGCCGAGAGGCGAGCGCAATTAAAGAAAATTATTTTTATATAATTTTCGATGTTGTTTGAAACCTGCCCATGATAGTGCGCAATGCTCTGATTAGAGTGATTAGATCAAGATTTCGTAATAGCTCGGAGGTGTCAAAAAAATTCTACTGGACTATTACCAATCTCTGGAGGCGATGGCTTTCTCTACTTTAATTCCTGTCATGGAGCATCGATTGTAGCGTAATATACAAGTAGAAACGAAAGGGGAAGGACAACTTTATAGCTTGCTGAACGACGTATTCTTGAAAGGTTTGCGATTTTGCTCAATGGAGTACTAAAAATTAATTCATTCAATAAAGTCAATGCGGATCCGAAAACATACCTGAGTAAGCAACACCACCAGAAAAACAACATACTAAAATAATTTTCACTTTTTTGGGACATAGAACTGCAAAAAAAGGGCAATCTTAGCGAAAATATGCCATAATTGCTTTAAGGCATGATTTTGAAAACTATCTTGGTACAAAGAACGTTGAACATTTGATGTACTAATAATTCACTTATTGAGACGAAAAGCCGTCGGTATCGGCATTGCCATCGATATGTTTCCAGTTTTGCCAAATAGAATCTTCCTGCTTTGGTAGGACTTTTTATTTATTTAAACAATGGGAAGAAGTATATGGGAATATTTTCTCTGCCTGGATGTCGCTCTGCTTGTTATGATGATATTATATTTCATTTCACTTATTCATTTATTTCCGACTAGTCATTAATACAATAAGATTAAATCTTTTAAAGTGCTTCTAAAGGTAGTAGGCATATAATTCCAAATTCGAATTGCATTGACGAAAAACGGTTTTGTGGAGTTGCCAAATTTAAACCCAATTTTAGATATATCAGCTGGTCAATAGTTTAAAAAAGCAAATACAGTTTCTGGCTTCCGTATTCCATAAACTTAGCGCGAAATGTTATTAGGAGATTAATTTTATGAGAAGGCTTAAACAACTGCGACATTGTGCCAAGTTTACAGCTACAGAAATTCTGAGTACTTGATAGTGAATATTTAGAAAGATGGAAAAGTGAAAAACAATAATAAGCTAACCCGGCGCACACGTAGCCTAATGGTTTAACCATTGGTTCCTGCTGTGGATATCCCAAGTGCGGATCCAATTCGAATAAGGGTGTCTGGAAAGAAGTCTGATGAGGAAACGTAGTAGTTTCGGAAATAGCTACATATAACTTCTACCGCTCAGACTGTTGTTGTAATTTGTTCACTTTTCCCAAAAGTAAAATATGGTCTGAGCTCAAAAAACCATTTAATGATAACCGGAAATAATAATTTATGAACAAGTTCCTCTTTAGATAAATATGAGGAGTAAGTAACGATATCGCACCTTTTATACTGCGACCCTGCCCTAAGCAGAGAGACACCATAATATGTCGCAACTGCTTTTGTAAGTAAAATAAAATAATAATAGCTTTCGATAATACATTTGAGGAGTTTGATTGCTTGGTTTGGCGACCTAACGGCTAGGCCTAGATTTTATGCAATGATGAGACAAAAGGTGGTATCGCATAACTCAGTATATTTTCTATCAAAGATGTACAAAATTATTTTTATGTCTAACTTGGTACGGCTGTCCTATATACTCAAGTTGAGTTTGAGCGAGATCTCTGTTTTATGGCTCAAAGTTGTCAATTAAGTTGAATTCTCGACCCGAATTCTTGTTTATGTCTTCTATCAACTGAAAATATTTGCTTCTTAGTGGTAATTTATATTTTGGAAAAATCAAAATGTCACACGAAGTCGATATGTATATGCTGAATTTTGAATGAATTTTAGAATAAAAAATAATCAGATATATCCACATTAAAAAAAACCATTTCTGAATTCAGCTGCACTAAATTATCAAAAGTTAATTTTCACTAAAATTCATTCGTAATCCACTGTACTCAGGCACTGTACGACGCAAAGCGTCGAATATCATGAAATCAGTAAGTAAAATTATTTTTTGTATGGAATTCAAAAACGATTATATTTTGTATTATTGTTTGTATAATAAATTTGATATTAAACGCTTATAAAAATTGTCATTAAAAGAGTACGTTTTTAGTAATGTAAGTAGGCATATAAGCTACATATATGAAATAAAAACTATATATAAGTATAAAAAACAAAGTATCCGAAATTTATGTTGCTTGCATTGCATTGCATTTAAAAAACGCCCATTTAGCAATTCAAAACTATTAATATAAACACAACAATAATATATTGTTTTTGTTTTTGTTTTTGTATTTTTTGGTGAAGTGCATTTATGTTATGTTTCCAAAATATGTAATTAACAATTGACCACTAGGCTTAACTGTTGCATTAGGTGACTTGAATAGCTTTGTGTATGGAGCAAGTATGTGCATATATGCATCCATATGTAAGTATGTATTTGGATGCCGTTGGCTCTGTTGCTGCCCCCAAACAGTTTATATGCGCGTACAAAGAAAGAAGGCGCAATCTTTCGCATTTACCGCCGCTATATAAGTGTATGTATGTGCATATGAAAGTGGGTACTTTATACATTTGAAGTCATTAAACTTACTGAAATCTTGAGAAATTGAAAATAGATTGGAATTTAATGACTTTTCTATTTTCAGGAGATTCCAAAACCAAAAGAGTGTAAATACATATACATATATCTATCTGCATACCTTCGAGCACGTGCGTCTTTTGCCCTCTTGATTATGTTTTGAAGAAAACAAGTAGTATATAATTTATGCTTTTCAGATAATTTGTTTAATATTACTAATTTGCTTTTAATAATTTATTTTGAAGGCGCTTAATTATTCATATTGATTGCTACCAAATGTGGATGAGCCTGCGAGAAGACATTGGCCAATGCCCACCTCAAGACAGTATAAGAGACAACGTACCATAGCTATAGCAAAAGTGTTTGTCGATGATTATTTTACTATTTTTCTTCTTTTTTCTATGTTTTTGGAATATTTTCAGCTAATTTATACTTTATTTAAATAATCATTATTTGGTAATCAATATGTGATTCAAATACTGCAAGTATGTATATCTTTTATTAACCCAGCAAACACAAAAAACTTTTTAGACTTTCAGCGATTGGGCCTGCCATTGATTGATTGTTCGTTTGATTGAATTGAAGATCAGTTGAAAAAATTAGAATTCGGGGGGTAAAAATTTTCTATTCTTTGAATTTACCCTTGATGTTCGATTCCACCTTCAATTGTAAGACAGTACTACAGGCTTGTACAAATGTAGTTCTGCAGCGATATGACTTCGAATAATAAATTTAAACTAATCTTTCCCGTTCCCTAATCCTGTGTGGGAGCACTGTGGTTATGAGTTGCTTCTTCAATGAATTAAATTCGCCAGTCGAAACATCAGCGAGTTTCGCAAATCGTATACGCCGACATTGGTCCATAATTATCTAGGTAAAAGTTCAAGCAAAACCAACTATAATTTTTTTTTCAAATACTCTGATATCTGGTCCATTTCCCAGAAAGAAAAGAATTTCGAGAAAATAGAACTATATATACGATTCTTAATTGGGTCCATCCGGGTCCATATATATTAGTTTTCAAGTAAATTGAAAAAAGTCTTATTATTTCGAATAAATCGTTTCTCCATCCACTTTTCTATAAAACTGAATTTTCCTAACCCAGAAAAACTTCACTTATAACAAATGTAACGTAACGTAACGTTTTGAATTGAGAGCAAAACTCATCGCTGAGATTAAGCTTTTAAGAATTTGCTTAGAGATTTGAGAAGTGTATTTATTATGCAATGCACACCAAATTGATATCGCACACAAATGTTTGCTGGGATGTAAAACCTCTTGAATGTACATACATATGCATGAAATCATGATGTATGTTTGTATTTGCAGGTTGAACTGCAGCTCATTAATATCTTCAGACGATCGAATACTCTTTTTGGTTACCGTTTTCATAAAATGTTTTTGTTATTATTGTTACTTCTGTAGTGTTACAGTTGATGTTGATGCCGATGCTGAAGTTGATGCTGATACCGAAACCGTAGTCATTGCAACGATCATTCCAACACACTTAACATAGTTAATGTTAGATGCAAACGGTCGCATTGCGCTGGTTCTTGTGCTCAGACCTGCCGTCGGCACGCGATGTATAACTGGATGAATGGCTAGATGGATGGATGGTTGGCCGGCTAGCTGGCTGTCTGAATATGCTGGTGGTGGTGTTGCCGCAAATCGAGCTGACGATGGGCAGAGCGTGTGCGTTGGTTGGCACACAAATGACGTGTCTTCGGGAATTCCTCGAAAGCGACGCATAATTGCTATTTGCATTAAGGCAACCGTAATAGGGGATCTATATAATTACGGTCGAAGGTGGATATGGCAGGTAAAGGGTGTAAAGTAACTTTTGGCCTGCAAATGGTGCGGTGATTTTAATAGTACATTATTGCCGCACACTTGTGTTTGCGGGGGCTGTAACTGCCGCAAAACCTTACGAATTCACGAATACCAGTCTTATATTGGCACTGATATCTGCAGCAGTTTTACAACTTTGATGAAGTAGCATTGTTGTATGCAGATATTACGATGTGTTTTATGCATAAATATCTCTACAAACTTACTTACATATGTGCATATGTACATACATACTAAATGAGCATGCTTGCATACACCTTCATGTATGTATTTGTATGTGCAAATTCATGCAGCTTCGATAACGAATTCGGAGACAAGTAGGAATGCCAAAGTCGAATAACAAGAACCACATAATGGGCAACAGGTGGGGAGGACCCAACATATTGTGCTAATGTGCAATTTGAGTTTGAAATACAGACGTAGCGTCGGGTCAGGTCGGTTTGTCAAATAAGTCTGAGTAGGAGACGGAGGAGGTTCATAAGCTGTTACCACATGCCTTTGCATGGAATTCGCTAAAAAATTCTGATGTGTTCGTCAATGTGGTTCAACGTGCTTAATCGCTGTCGCTGTTGCTGTCGTTGTCGTTATTATTATTGTTGTTGTTGTTGTTGCTCTGTTGTTGTGGCCTCTGTAGTTGTGATCGCGTTTCTGTGATCCCGAAAAGGAGGAGTAGCGCACATAGCATAAGGACTGTCCCATCGAATGCCCACAAGCAAAAAGTGGGAGTTGCAATAATTGTTTAATTATAGGACTTGGCGCGCACGGTCCTACTCTCTTTTCATTCCCTCCTTGTTTCGTTCTTTGTTTCGCTTTGACCGCACATGCTGTTGTTGCATTCTATGCCTCCACATCATTATGAACAGCTTAGAGCCATTCGTATTACGATTGTGCAGGAGTAAACGCCAAGTTGGGGTGGCTCCACAAAGGCCCGCACTTATTTATACATGCACCGTCTGCATATACATACATACATACGTATAGCTGTATTGGCATGATGTTTATAGTGCCTCCGCAGCAGCCAGTCAGCAGCCGCGACGGATAGTCGAACGCACAATCGAACCACAAGCAACTTTGTTGTTATTTTGCCATGTGCAACAAGTAAGCTTTTGCAGAGTGCCACGCTTTAATGCAGTTCGAGCTCGAGTTCGGCTGTATGCCGTGTGCTATCACAGACTTCGTATTATGCATCTTTTTGTGTTCTTAACACATTACACTGACATCATCGGAATGTGTTTTGGGGGCTTAAATCCTCACAAGTAAAGTTTTTATGTCAAATATCTAAATATTTTTAGATTTTGGAGGACTTGGTGTTAACACTCCACGGCGACCGCAATAGCCGAGCATTGCGTACTACAATTCGGAAGATCTATGTTCGAGCCAAGGTTCGAGTAATATCCAAAATTATAAAAAATTATTTTTATACTTTTCTTGTACATGAAATGGTATATTAACTTTGGTGCGAAGTATGTAAGTACCTAAAGAAGAAGAGATAGACCCACCGAAATATATACCGATCGTATCAGAATCACGAACTGAATTCATTTAGCCAAGTCCGTCTGTCCGTCTGTCTGTTTGAACGCAAATTAGTCGCTCAATTTTTGAGATATTTCAACTAAACTTAGAAGAAAGATGCCCCTATATACGTTTAAAGGATCATTTGCCGAACCGACCAGATCGGACCACTATATATCCGGCAAAAAAATACCTAAGAACGTAAAATTTGGTATGCCACACCTACACAATAAATTGCATATTGATTCTAAAAATCATCGAAATCGGACGAATACAACATATATCTCCCATACACCGATATTTTCAAATACAAGGGTTTGATCAAAACTCAGTCAAAAAAGCATTTAGTAGCATGAAATTTGGTATAATCCACAAATGATATGAATGCATATTGGTAATGGGTCAAAAATCCATTGAAAAAAGCATCTAAGAACATGAAATCTGGTATTCTTTAGACGTAAATTCAAGTTGATTTTGACATTGAGAATTATCAAAATCGAATTTTGCAATTTGCAATAAATGTGATATATTCATGAAAGGCATAGAGACTTCGGCATGGCTGAAGACAACATTTCTTGTTCTATTTAAGCTGAAGCTACATATATGCATATAAAAGGCATTAATTGACTTACTGATCAACGCACAGCCTAAACCACCTATGGTAGAAACATTTAGCTTGAAGGGTGTGTTCAGATTTTCCAGTAAGTGGACCTGGGACCGATCTACTTAAAAAATTCGTATTTATTGATTTATTTGCTTGTAATTTGGAGCATTGAGTGACATTAGCCTAGATCAATCTGTATCTGGAAAATTATTCTTTCGTTAGATATTCTTGATATTACGTTTCAAATTTTTATTTTTTATTTTTTAAGTATTCAAACATTTTGACATAATAATTTATATTATCATAAAATAATCAACTACATATATCTTAATTGTAAATACTAACTAAATAATTAAGTCTTATTTATCTCGATAAAACAAATCTACATCATAATAAAATTCGTTTTAACTTCTCAACTCTCATAATATTACTCTAGATCCAAGAAACGACGACAATGGTAAGTACCACATATTTGCCGTAATAACAATTTTTAACGTCACATACATATGTGCATTTGTATGTAGGAACAATATCGGTTTGAAATTTGTTAAACAGAGTAATATTTTATGGAGAGAACATTTCTTCAACTTGTTTAACTGCAAGGAAAGTGAATCATCCGGCTGAGCTAGTCAAGCTCGATTGGAATGTGATTATGCGATTGGAACTTATCAGTATGACTTCAGACCCCGCAAATCCACCATTTTCCAGATATTCACCATAAGTCAAAACCTGGAAATGACCCTTGAGAAAAGGTTCGACACACATTTGAAACCTGACGTCAGAATTGAGAATGACTTCTCCGAGCTGCTTGGAGTCAGATGCGTCTTCAGACAAGGTGACTTTTTCGAAAAAGTAAATTCGTCCCAAAGAGTATACAGCTGCTGGCGGATGTCAATGATCGCGCCGTAAGTTCTGCTTGGCTCAGACCGGATAAGGAAGTTAGCCAGGAAGACAGGACGGACTATATCTTGCCATCCAACAAATAGCCAACGGATTATCGTCTTGGCTCCCACTTCGCTATTGACAGTCATAATTTTGAAGCTGGAACCAACGTAGACACCAATATCAAAGTTAGCCTGGACTGAGAGGCAATTTAAAAGTAAAGTCCTCTCTCGACGTTCAAAGACCAAACTTCACAAGTCGCACAACATTCCCATCCTACTTTATGATGGAAACGTGAACATTAACAAAAATGAATGAATCCGCTTTGCAGCGAATGTCGCAGACGATGCGACGAAGAGCTGTATGAGATATACGACTACATTGACATAGTTCAGTTACGTCTGATAGAATTAGACGCGTTATTGTTTGTTGGCATGACTATGAATATAATGAAGAATATAAGATTAATAATATAAGTAAATTTTCTTCACAGCACATCATTTTGATGCTAATAATTTGATTGTGTCTTTCTAACTTTCGCTACATATTACATGCCATTATATGTAAGCAGATGTGTGCACACTAGTGTACGAGTCCAATACACAAGTATAATTTCCCAGAAGCTCGTGCCATGTAAATACTTATATTTCTACACATAATACATAAACCGTTCTTCGTTGTCTACACCTCTTGCCAAGCAAGCCGAATTTTCACCAAACACTCCTATGCACATGCATATGCATTTTATACAACTACTAATAAGATTTCAAGAATTCTTACAATCGCTAATATCAGCTGCATAACTACAAGCTTTAACAAATGCTGGCATAAAAATTCTTAAAATTTTTCCGTAAGGATAGGCGGCTTTGCAGCAATCGACTTTTAAAAATTATGAGCGACCAACCAACATGTCTGTCCGGTAACATCCTTTAAAATATTCACTGCAGTTGCATGCCGGCTCGTTGCCGGTTGCCGATCGCTTCGAGGCAATCGTGTTTGATCTCGCGACTTTGTTATATCGATAGAATAAGGCCGCATATAATAGTAGTAATATTTTATTTGGTGTCCACTGTACTGTAGTGCACCATAGCACTGTAGCCCCCCAGCTCCGTAGCACAGTACTGTTTTGTTCTAAACTGCAGCCACATCAGAAGCTATAATCACAGCCAAGAATCGACTCTCATTTTAACGCAGAGTCGTAATCGAAGGTAGGACACCAGTATGTCGTTGGTGTGTTTGTTGTCATTATTTACCAGTTCATTTGATCATCTATATAACAAAGTAACAACAAATATTTTATAGATCACAAAAATGAGAAGAAAAAAAAACAAGAGAACAAATTTATTCAACCAACCAACTTGAATATGCTAAAGGGTTGCACCGCTTTTATGGCCTCAAACAGTTATGAATATGCACGCCTAGGCGCTGATATTTACATAGTTAAAAATCATCTGGTACATAAATGCATATCTACTTATACATATTATATATAAGTATTGTATTAAATATAAGTATTTGATATTGAATGTCAACAAATCTTTTACCATCAGTTATACATAATATGTATGCTTGTAGCAGGGCCATTTTTTGTACCAAATGACAAATTTTTCTTCTTGCAAAATAGCTTAATTACTGTTTAACGCCTTCCGGTTAAAATATTTTTGAATTTTTTTATTTCAAAATCCAAGTGTTTTTGTAATACAGACATTGCTTTTGCTAAAATCATTAACCGTACATCGACATAGACAGACTTTTATATAAACCACAAAAACTGCAGTCATCGTGACTTTTTAACGTCCAGCTTTCTTTTATACCATCCTGTGTTCGTCTTCTCGTCCTGTGATTGAACTCCAATTTAGTCTTGCCCTCATCCAGCGACCTGTCTTCTATCATTCAAGCAGACGTGATAAGAATAATAAATCCGTTGAATATCTGAAGTGCAGCGCAATTTGACGCTGATGCAAATTTTCCAGATTACACTGTGATTACGTGCGGTTAAGAGGCTGACTGCTCAGGATCTTTATCCAATTTACTAGTAAATTCTAACATTTTATTTATTGGGGAGGCAAACGCACGCATTAACTCATACATTTATGTACGTACATATATTTACGTATGCTTGAAAAGAATATATACCCAAATATGCAGAAAAGACGGATGCGCGCCTCGTGACTTACCGCCAAATATGAATAGGCATGCGAGTACATAAACACCGTTTCATACATTTTCTGAAAGAGCACAAGGTGTCCATTGAAAATGCAAATTTTTTAGGCAAGATGATGAGAACGATTAATTTTAAAATTTACTGCTTATCAATATTTCTTTCAATTTCAAATCTTAACTAAACTTTCGAAATTACATACATACATACATATATGTGCTTGTATATGCGTACAAGCCCAATATACGAGTATTACACATGAAGACTTGTGCATGGACAAGTGATGAGTTTATGCCACAAGTGATGTATAGTTATAATTGGTTAATGTTGCAGAAGTTACTTTTAAGAAAGAATTCAATTTTTTTATTAATTTGTTTCATGACCATTAGACGAAGAACGAACGAACGAACGAATTGTTTAACCATAGGATCGTGAGTTCGATCTTTATATCGATGATACTCGTATAAAACTCCAATTACTTTTAAAAAATATTGATAATGTTTTTAAGAAATAGGACGTTTCCACAGTCGATTGATGAATACGGTTCTGGTCAACTAGTGAAAAGTAAGAAGAAAAATTGGAAAATTTTAAAAGAGTTTACTCACTATGATAAAAAACACATCGCTTTATGGGAAATTTTTTAGGTTATGCGGCTACTGAGCTTAATGTGTGCTACACGCCAAAAGGTTATTTGTTCGAATCCTGACCAGTTTTTCTTAAATGTGGCCACCCCTCCACAGAGAATATCATCTCCTCCGGGTTTATTTCTGACATGAAAATAGATGCTCATAATAATTCATTAGACATTAGGAGACGACTTCAAAATATAGACTTCTCCATTTACTGAAAAAGATATCAATACACAAATTGAAGCAAAACTCTGCCAAAAATCATCTTAGACGCTTTAAAATATTTTGAAAATTATTACTTTTTATTTTTTAGAGTTTAGTACAGTGGATGATTTAGTATACAGAAAGATTTTACTTAGTGGTAAATTTTTTACCAAAAAGGTTTTGTTTTTGAATAAGGGACCTTTTACTATTTACTTTAATAACAAAAATATTGATTTTCTACGTGTAGTTTTCTAGAGTTTAAATTGAACAGAGGAAAAAAATATCTTCACCAATACCACAGCAGTAGTCAGCCATTATATCCCATCGTCCTTGGTAAATCACTCCCCTTATTCTTCTCTATAGAAACAAAGATTCTCTGGAAGCTACTGAAGGTGACTGTAGAGATAATTCACTTTGATTGATATATTGTGTGTCAAATTTTTTTATTTGACTTGTGTTGTCCCAGAAAGTTTTTAGTAACTCAATAAACGATTTTTATACAAGTTGTTCCAAACTGGTAATTTCATGAGAGAAGTAAGTATCTATTTTCAATATATCCATGTTGTTTTCAGCGGGGCATCAAAATGACCAGCTTTTATCTAGGGAATTTTCTCGTTGTAACATAGGAGATGTGTTCAAAGGAAAAGGTGAGTTTTGCTCAGTGTTTTCTTTGATTACATTGGTATGGTATAGTTAATAAGCAATACTACAAGGAAGTTAAGCAACGTTTGGTGATACAATACGGCTGAAACGATCGGAATTGTGGAAAAAAGAATCGTGGATTCTGCATCACGATAATGCACCAGCTCACACATCAATGCTTATTCGTGATTGATTTTTTTGCCAAAAACAAAACCGCAATCATGCCTCAACTACCCTATTCACCATATTTGGCTCCCTGCCACTTTTTCCTATTCCGAAAACTGAAGAAACCAAGAAAAGGAAAGCGTTTTGTCACAATCAATGAGATCAAGTCAGAATCGAAAAAAGAGCTGATGGTCATACCGAAAAGTGCATTTCGGAAGTACTTCGAGGATTCGGTTGATTACTTTGATGGTGAAAAATAGATATTGATGAATAAATAAATACTTTTAAAAAAATTCAAAATTCACCTTTTCCTTTAAACACACCTAGTATAAAGAAAACATTGCCCATTTTTATGTAACGAATACACAAATAGTTTCTTTAAAGTAATTTAATGTGGAGGCAGTATAATTTTATCTGTTATAACCGAAGGAGGGTTCATGTGTAGAAGTTCAAGCAAGTGAGGAAAGTTTTCGACTGTCTGGGAGTTCCTTTTTTAGACCAACTATCCTCTGGGTAGCCAACACGGATCCGTTTGAAGGCGGATCAAAAAGCATAAAACAAAATCGATCATGCTGTGATTGACCGAAGACATGTATCCGGTTTTTTATATTTACCTAACATCGACTCGGATCTCTATTTTGACCCAACGAAGATATGTACCCGCCTCTTTACTGCAAAAAACAATCACAGCAGACAGCCAGAAGGCTTCCCACTGGACTTGCCTACCACATTTTCACCTTTGCGACAAATCTTGAAGAACACATCTAAAGAAAGATTCGATGCACCCTACCTATTACATCGATTGAACGCTGCTTTTGACAATATGTAAACTAACCCTGGATAATACCAGAAGCGTGATTTCGTCAATTTGATGCTGTTCTATTCTGAAGGTTAGACAAAGAAGCGAAGCGAATGGGTCCGGTAGTGAACGAGGGCAAGACGAAATATCTCCTATCATCAAATAAACGGCAATGTTGACAGTAATATCTTCGGCTTTAGGAGTTTTCGACAGAATACCGCAAACGACGGAACGATGAGCTATACGAGCTATACGACGACATTGACATAACTTAGCGAATCAAGAGACAGCGACAACACTGGCTGGATCATGTCGTCCGAACGAATGAAAGCGCTCCAGTTTTGAAAGTATTCGATGGAGTACCCGCTGGTGGAAGCAGAGGAAGAGGAAGACCTCCATGGAATAAGGAAAGGTCAGGATAACTTATCGCTATATAAAGAAAAGCTATATCTGCTATAATGGGTCTTCTTCTATTAGCAAGCACACAGAGAGACTAGGCGTATAATCAAACGACTTAGTAGACATTAGAAGGAACCTGAATGAAATCTCAAGGATTTTTTTTTTTTTTGAAAATTCATACTAGGCTTGGTATCTGATTAATTCCAAGTGTTCCATGTCGAATTTGCAACAGACAATAGACATGTATATATGTGTGTGTATTTAGTAGTAAACAAATTCTGACATAATTATTTGTACATACGAGTACATTCTTACAAAATCGGGATTTGTGAGATTTTCTCTTTATCTCAATTACAAATACATTGCTGCTTAAATGAAAATAAGTACTGAATTACGAAATCGTATACAACTTTTTAATTGATCATCTTCAATTGTTTTGAAAACACAACAAGAAAATATATCCAATTGAGAATGTATCAATATGTGAAGATTCTTCTATGGCGATTCACTTCCCACACATGTACATACTTATATTCATCGTGAATGCTCTCTAAATTGTGTGTAGTGATGCTGGAAACCCTACTTCTTCATTCTAGATCGCGGTTTATGAATTAGGCAGATGGCGCTACACATCAGCATCTTCATTAAATACATAAGTAAACAGTCGCAAAAGAGAATTGAATTTAAGATTGACAGGTTCATTTGTTAATTCCCTTATTTGTAAATACATTTTTGTCGACTGTTCATTTCATTGCCGGCGGTGCGCTTTTTGCAGTCTTCCTGTTTTTGTATTCATATCATGTAAGTAAATATATACATTAGTATGTAAGTATTGTATATGTGTATGAAAATTCAATCGACCGAGCCGAGGAGGGAGGAAAACAATACACGGATTATACCATTGAAAATACTATAGAAACATATCCTGCAACGGCCAACAATTAAGTTGTGAAACCGCTTGGCCAAGTGAGAGGCCATATCTGCATTATTATCATGCTTATCCTGTTATATTTACAGCCGTTGCGGCTGTTACGCGATTATTTGGCATTTTGGCATTGCATAAGGATGCATCCTTTTATTAATTTATTACTTCCACTTGACTATGGGAACGCATACTCAACTACATACATAAGTGTATGTATATGCAATATACATATGTATATTATGCATTCAGTACTTATTCTTACAAATAGGGATGAAATATTTTGTTTCTGTTTCGGCTAGCGGTATTTCATAAAAAATATCACATAATTAATAAATAATACGAAAAATTTAAAATTAACTGTGATGAAAAAAAAAGTTACTTGAATTTATCATTAAAAGTTTTGTCTGTCCTGGATATTAAATCCACTTTCCATACATAATATATACTTACATTATCCTTTATTTCATTATTATTCTATAACTAAAGATATGTATGTATCTCGAGACCAGAGTGCACAGCCTAATATATCGTATGATCCATTTCGAAGTTCACTACTTTTTTAAAGAAAAAACACAAAAATTCAAATTTAATGAGGAATGATTATTATCATTCGAAAAAACATTCTTGGCATCTATTTTTTGAAGATTGTCTCTCTCAAATGTTGGCCGCGGATAGTCTCAGATGGTTCATCCGCTGAGTCAATTTTCGATGACTCGTTCGAGCATTTCGACTGGTAATTGGCGAATGACACGCGTGATGTGTTGCTCCAAGGGCTGAATCGAAGCGGAATTGTCCGCATAGACTTTACACTTTACATATCCCCACAGGAAAGAGTCTAACGGTGTGATATAATACGAACTTGGTGGCCAATCGATCGACTCAAAACATGAAATTAGCTGCTCACCGAAGTGTTCTCTCAATAAATCTATTGATTGATGCGCTCGAAACGTCGGATCTTCTTGCAACTATTCAAGAGCCCATAGAGTGAAGCAATGTCGCTCGGGAAGGTCTAGCGACTTCAATTATTGCGCAAGCTGTATTTTGTACGCTTTCAATTTAAGATCTCGACGTAAAATGCGCCAAGTCGTTCTCTCTCCACGGTCTTCGTGTACACTCTCAGCTACGGACGCTATATTTTTCTTCACTGAATAATGGGTCGCCAGATGGGTGATGGTGTTGCGAATAGTACGCTCAGTAGGCCGATTATGTTGACCATAAGTTGAGCGAAGTCCCCGAAACACATTCTTTACAGAACGTGAATTTTCGTAATAAAGTTGAATGATTTCTAAACGTTGTTCAGGCGTTCAGGTCTTTCCATGATGAAATACTGAACAAAAATATTATGGCAGCTTGACGCGACCCACGCGAGATATTTGTAATTAAATTTTTGTTTTGTTTGTTAATATATGATAACTTCCATTAAAAAATCCCCAATTCGTCTATGCATTTAAGGATTGATAAGTTAGACTAAAAAATCCTTCAGCGTGTAAAACTTTATGTTCAACATAACTAATTGGAGTACACTATAGCCGAGTGGAAGGATCTTGGGTACGGTCAGCATTTTATAAAAGTGAGAGACATTTTATTTAAATACGAGTATTTCTCCAGAACTACATATGTGAGAACCTCTTAAAAAATAGTTGTCATCGTCCACAATTAAGGTGCCGTCCGACGCAGCAATTAATTAATTTCAAATTGGTTGTCAAAAATTAAATTTTTGAAATTTAATTTCAATTGTAAAATTGTATTTCAATTTCTGAAAATTAGTGGAAATAATTGTTTTTCGGGTAAAAAACGAATTTTTGCTCTCATTCGGGTGTGCTATATATAACTGACTAGAGAAGCTGTGGAAGACAATGACAAAAAAAAAAAACTAAAATAAGAAAGAAGTCTTTATACCTTTCATTTACATATTAGATTTATTGTACTGTAGAATACCAAATTTTATGGGGGCTATATGATATAGTATTCCAAATTTCAGAATCTATCTACATTTTTAACCGATCGCTCGTATATATGCTATAATGGTCTGATTTGACCGAAATATCTCAAAATCTGAGAGACTAGTTTGCATTCAAACGGACAGACGGACAGAAGGACATGACTAAATCAACTCAGCTCGGCATTCTGATTCGTTCGGTATAAATTTTGATGGGTATATCTCTTCTTCATCTGTTACCTACATATTTACTTCGGACAAAAGTTAATATACCATTTCATGTACATGAAAGTTAAAAAAAAAACAATTATGAATTTGACCATTGTTCTGGGACTGAGACCTTCAAACGAACGTTAGGTAGGTTATCGAATAGCATGGAAAACAAAAGCACAAAAAAAGAAACTTAATAGTTAATTTAACCGCTTCTAGCTGAAATCGATAAACATCGCCCGACCTGACTTACATATATGCTTGCAAAGAAAAAACGCGGTATTATTGTGGAAAAAACTCTAAGATTCTTCGAAAGAACTCATTTTTCGACTTTTCCCTAAAATATTTCACAAAAAAAATTAGTTGTATTTTGACAGATAACACCAGTGTTGTAAAGTAAAGCAAATTATAAGCCAGTTGAAAATAAGCCAGCAAAGCAGGTCGGGTGCAAAAAAAAAACCTAATGTAGATGTTCCTCTCATCTGGCTGTTATCCAATTTTAGACGTATTAGTCATTCTGTGTGACTGGAAAATGCATTAAATATTAAATAAGAAAAGTTATATTATTGGCTTCTCTTCTTAACATTTCAATATATTTAGAATTCCTTAATATTCAAAACACAATTTCATCATTATTTTAACAATTAAAAAGTCTCATCTGACAATCTGTTTTTTCCAGAAAAAGCCTTTTATCCAAACCAATTAGCCTTCTTTTTATAGTACTAGATAAAAAGACTCAGTTTCTAAAAAAAATTGAAATCTATGCAAGATTTATGTATAATTTTTATAAATTAGCAAAATTTGATTTTTATAAATAAAGCTATATTTAGCTTAAATGGACGCATCACATATCGTACAAGTCCTTGAAGATTTTTTTCAAGGTTTCAATTAACGCCTAAGGTAATAAAAATGTCACGTATTAATTTTAATTTTTTTTTTCGTTTGCCAACCCAATACAATGTACCGATTTATTTTCGCTGTTTTGTCACGTGTACCTCCGCACATACATATGTTTTTATGTATGTATGTATGTACATATGTTGTGATTGTGGAATTGAATCGTTTGTGGCCGCTATTTTGGGGTTGAGAAACGGTGTGGCTAACCAAAACTAAATTGTAAATTATACGGTCGTTTAAACACCCTTAACCAAAAAACACAACTCATGGTATTTGTTTCTCCTTCCCTTTTAAAGTTTTTTATCATTAGAATAATTATATGCAGATTCAAGTATGTCTATTAAGGTGGTTGCTTATTTAAGAAAAGCCGATTTATTGGCATTTCCTTAGACGTACTAATATAATGGCAATAAAAGTTACGTTTATTATTTATCTCGAAATTGGGCGGTAGTTCATGATGCTGCCCGAGCTTTTCAAATTTAAAGGTAAGGAAGGCCCAACCGGCTCATTTTTAACTGACTTTTAATTTGCATTTACTTTGAAACACCGGTGTTAGCTGTTTGGAGAAACCTTAAACCTTAGTGAACTTTTCCCCCTGGGTTTTTAGTGGCTCATTCACAATAGCACCACTTTTTTACTTTGCAACGCTATTAGTCAGCTCGGGTAATATTTAGACAATTTTCACTCAAACCAGTTAAATTAACTCAAGTTAATATTTTGTGTTGATATCTTCCATGTTATTCGATAAACTACCTAACGTTCTTTTGCAGGTCGGGTACCAAGTTTCTTATTGTTAATTTGGATTACAAATATATGCTACACTTTTTTTACTAACAATTTTTTTCGTTTATATGTAAAACAACTTAAAAGAGTGCAATTCTAGTAAAATAACTTGCTCGTATGTGAAAGCTAAATTTAAAATAATTCTTCGGATCACACTAATGTTGACACATCGATGCAAACGTGTACATGTATATATACATATGTAAGTATGTGTGTCTTATGAAAATATGTCATTTGGTGTAACTACAAGCATAATTAAGCTATTTTTTACCTCCAATACTAATGCGCCCAGCGGAACAACTGGCAACAAAAAGAATTCCCCGTTGTTCGCTCACCATGTTAAGTGTGTATGTAAATAAAAAATTGACTCAATAATCACATATTCTTCAAGGGGTTTCGTCACTTTTTACATTTGCCAATGTTATGCGTGACAATTTCGTGAATAAGAAATTTTTTTACTTGTTAAATAAAATTTTATGTATAGGACGTTTACGCCCACAAATCACACCAACATGTGACAACCAATAATTTGCGGAAAGTATTTGCTTTCTCCAATTGCTATTTAAGCGTGCATATACATACATACATATACATAAGCACCTTCCCATTGACTCTTTGATATTACTTTCATATCGGAAACCCAATTATATCATTTGGCTTTATTTAAAGTGACCACATTGTAGAACTAAATTTATTCGCTCTTTTATTAACGAATGAAAAAACATGGAATACAATTAAACTTATCCTTAGGTTAATAATACAATCGACAGCGTTATCCGAAATTAGTTACAATAGCAACAACAATCATTCCATAACCACATAAGCCCATTAAAGCTCATATTTCCAGCTTTAAAAACCTTACGTCAAGTATCAGAAAAGTCGAGGTAGAAATCTTCAGAACACTATTTACATTGCAATGCTGCATTTCGTTCATTAACAAACATTTTTGTTGCAAAATTCTTAGAAAGTTTTAATTTTTTTCAATATAACTGTTATATGAAGGAATGTGTTTCATTCGACTAGGTTCAGACTTCCGAAGACAAAGTGGGGTTTTTGAAACTTGCCTTATTGAAGCTAAATGCATATCGACTTTTATCTTAACATGGGCTAAGCAGTTAAAAGATCCATACATAACAAAAATACTATTTACCTCCCACGTTATACTTGATCCAAGTAGAAGTACTTTTTTCAGTAGCCTTTGGCTTGGCACATTTTACAAAATAGAACTTGTGCAAGACCTGAAGCCCTGAAGTTCAACCTTCCCAAGCGACATCGCTTCGCTCTATGAGCTTTTGAAAAGTTCCAAGAAGAACCGAAGTTTTTGAGCTAAATTTTGTTCAGCGATAAGGCCCATTTCTGGCTCAATGGGTATGTAAACAAGCAAAATTGCCGCATTTGGGATGAAGAGCAGCTTGAAGAGAATCAAGAGCTGTCATTTCATCTAGAAAAAACAACGGTTTGGTGTGGTTTGTGGGCCGGTGGAATCATCGGTCCATATATCTTCAAAAATGATGCCGGAGAGAACGTAACCGTCAATGGCGACCGTTATCGCGGCATGATAACCAACTATTTGAAGCCTGAAATTGAAGCCCGTGATCTCTTCGATATTTGGTTTCAACAAGACAACGCCACTTCCCACACATCGCATCAATCAATGGATTTATTGGGCCGGTCGATTGGCCACATCACGCGTGTCATTCGCCAGTTACCAGTCGAAATGCTCGAACGAGTCATCGAAAATTGGACTCAAGAATGTTCTTTCGAATGATAATAAACATTCCCCATTAAATTTGAATTTTCTGTGTTTTTTCTTTAAAAAAGTAGGGAATGGATGACCCATTAGATTCGACAGGAAGTTGAAGTCTGCACAGAAGCAATTTTATTATAGCCAATAAGATAGATCTTCTTGTTCTATGGCTCTGCAACCGTTTGTCGATTTCAGGCTATGAGCAACATGCGAAGATTTGCTAAGTATTCAGGCAAAGAGTATAGGGGCACCATGGCTTTCGTTTTCCACCCCATGGTGCCGAGTCAAAAGATCTTTTCACTGGAGCATCTTCATCAATGCGAACGACATGTTCAAGCAAGCAAAGACGTCTCTTTAAGCGCTGGACTATGTACATGTCATTATAGAGTTCATACGGTTCCTGATTCCATCTTCTTCGATACCCTTTCATAACGCGGACAGGACCATAAATCTTGCGTAGAATAGATCGCTCGAATGCTCCTAGATCCTTCTCACTTTTGTTCGTCATCATCCACGTTTCTGTGCAAGCGCATAATGGAAGATTTATAGAGCAAAGTTGCACCAGAAGAAGCTTTTGGTGGTGCTGATGCTAATGAATCCTAAATAGACAAAACCGTATATAAGTACAACTTCGAAGTTATAGCTGCCAACAGTGACGTGGTTCTCAAGATGTGGAGACTTTTTGTTTGTTGACAAGAGGTACTTTGTTTTACATTCGTTCACTGCTAGACCAACCTATTTTGCCTCGTTCTCGAATTTGCAGAAAACCGCACTAATGGCCCTGGTGCTGCGATCAATGATATCAATATAATCTGAGTACGCCAACTTGAAGAATGTGGTGGGTGCCGATTCGCTAATCCAAAGTGACGTGCTGTAAAAATCTGCTTTATGGTGGATTACCAGGTCTGAAGCCACACTGATAAGATCCAATCAGTTGATTTAAAAGGTTCTTTAACCTTTCATTTTTGATAGGACCTTATTGAGAAGAATTATCCCACGGTAAATCCCTTTTTATGGATTGGGCCGAGCACACTAAAATTCCAATATTCGGGCATATATTCATGAGACCAAATTGCACTTAAAAGCTTAATGCTCTTGCACACTGTGTACATCTGTTACCATATTTCCTTCAGCGACTTTGCAGGAACTAGCCCCGCACTTGAAATTGTTAACTTGCTGCCATATATTTTGATAGAATTTTGATAGAGACAATTGTATCCAATCACCACTTGCGGAGTGAGAAGTTGGCGGACGTTTTTGTTTGCACAGAGACGCGTGCGTACCTTAGCTGCTATATGGTAATAGTTAACACCTCGAATTGGGCGCACGTCAAGCACACTCGAAGCGTATCTTGTTTCAATTTGCTTTTTTCTACAACCTGATCAATGTGGATATTTGATCAGGGAACATTCAGGTGGCCCTGTGAATGTTTTTATGCTGGTATCTGGTGCTACTTACTATTATTTTGTATCACGGCGAGGTCGATCACCCTCACTCCATTGTCCGAGGTGTACTCTTGAAGGCTGAATTGACCGTTTTAGGGTCAAAAATGCCTTTTTTGTCCACCATAGCGCTAATGCATAAGAGCTTGTGCACTTTGTCTAGGCGCTCGGAAAATTTTTATTTTACCGTCATTCACTTCCGTCGAGGCGTGCACACAAATTAACCTTATGTGATGGATTTTAGAATTTATGCGGATTGCGGAAATTTGTTCACTGGCTGTGAACATGTAGACAAGGTGTAATAATCTCCACCCAACCACAAACCCTCCTCATGGCAGCTGTATTAGATTTCCTACTGATGTCAGGTTTATATTTCGGGGAATTTTTGCACCTCTTGCTCCTTATTTCGCATTCGGGGTTCGTCAGAGGGAGGAAGGCGTTATTATAGGAAATATAACGGAAATTCCAAATACAAAAGACAGACAAAAGGAGTGACAGTGTGATGGAAATACTCCGTACAAAGGTCAGACGGAAAGAGCGGCAACAGCTACTGGAGCTAGACGAGTTAGCGCATGAACGGAATGTTTGGACCATCGTTAAGAATAAACAAAGCGGCAGCAACTATCACAGGTACACGAATAATTAGCTTAATTCTTGAGCGCGTGAACAGAATGTTTGGGTCACCCTCAGGTATTAAAAAGCGACTGCATCTATTACAGGGAGAGACGAGTATAAAACGCAGTGACGTTAACATTGCAGTGAGCTGTGTGTTTTGGAAACGGATTAAATGTGTGGTATAATTGTAATTATTGAGGACTGAATAAAGGTTCAGGAAATTCCTGATGATCAAGAGGCCAAACAAACAAATTTTATCAGTTTTATTTAGCAATCCAGTGATCGGACTTGAAGGATTTGGGAAATCATCGAGGGTAGCTACGAAAAACGTTGCAATATATATTTTTTTCATTAGTAATTGTGTTCTGTGGTGGGTTTCAAGTCCTGCCCATAACCCATTGGTGAGGGATATTTAGTAATACTCATTTATATAGTGAGCTGATGATTAAAGATTGCAATCCAATTCGCAACTAAAACATGCATAAAGACCTAAACATATGCAAAAGTGCAAAAACACATGTGACATCTTCCGAACCCTTTGATAAGCACCTTGGCCTTTAGATTTATACCTTTAAGATTTTACATATTTTTGAAAGCCATCCTACGGTGTAATCGATTTAATAAATAATATAAATATGTTAAAAAATTTGCCAACCATCTGAATCCACACACTCTGCACTCAGCCGATTCCACTTTACCTAGCTTGTGGATATGAAATCTTATGGGTAGATGCCACTTTAACACATGCACTCGAATACTACGTTCTCTTTAGGTGTTTTTCAATTACACACTGCTTGGAAGATAGAGTATCAAACAATATTAAACAATTCTAGCAAGAGTTCACTTAATATATTTCGGTCTTATACATTTAAATATATTATACAAATTAAAATAAATTTTACATACATGCATACAAATCCAAATGTATGTAGGTATTCTTCCAAATTTTTTTCTACCTTCTAATTATCATTTGGAGAATAAATTTTAAAATTTCTTAAATTTATTTTAACCCTTCCACTCTGAATGGTGTGGATGGTTAAAGGGAATTTAACAACTTAATAAAATATTGAGTGTTCGGGTGCCCTAAGCAACGAGATGTACCAATGATGCTGTTATTAGTGATAGAAGTTGATTTGTCAAGTGAAAAGCTTTATGGCATTAGAGGTTATTCAATAGTCTATAAAATAATGTCGTGCTCTTCGATAAGAATAAATTAAAAATTGCAATTACAATAGCTGTATGCGACTAAATATTTTTTCAATAATGAATAAGATTTGTAGGCTCACTTCAGCAATTCTTACTAACACAAGAGGTCAATTGAAAAATCCCCGGTCTATCATAGTAAAACATATATTTTTGGCAAAATTCATCTTTTTGTTCAACATAGTTCCCTTCGTGGGTGATACACTGATTATAGCGGCCCTTTAACTTTTCGATAACATTTTTGTAGAACGATTTATTCTTTGCTTCAATATAGATCTTACTTTCGGCGATCACCTCTTCATTCGACGGAAATTTCTTCGCAATGAGCATTCTTTTGAAATCAGAGAACAGGAAATAGTCGCTGGGAGAATGCGGTAGTTGCGGGAGCAATTAGATGCTCAATTCATGGATTTTTGCCATCGATTTCGCTGGCTTGTGACACGATGAATTGTTTTTGTGAAACAGCACTTTATTTTTCTTCAAACGCGGTCGTTTTTCGGCGATTTCGTCTTTCAAACGGTCCAATAACACTATGTGTCAGTCGTTATTGATGGTTTGTCCTATTTTAAGTCAATGAAAATTATTTCATGCGCATCCCAAAATACAGACGCCATAACCTTGCATGATACCATATTTCATCCATTGTCACATTTCGATGCAAAAACTCGCTTATTACGCTTATTACGCTTGAACGTCTCCAAGCACTGCTCCGAATCATCAACTCGTCCTTGTTTTTGTGACCCTCGTCCTCACTTTTTATTTTACATAAGTACATATACATTTTTATATGGGCTATTGGAAAATTTTTGCGGTGCTTTGCCAACATCTTGAAAGGGCAAAGAATAGTGCATAGCAACATTTTTCAAAATTTATAAAATGCCCGCATGGGAATATACAGACGCAATATTAAAATACATATTTTTCTAAAATATTTGTTCCACAATAAGATTTGCTTCGTTTTTTTTCAGACTTGTTGGTCTTATCTAATATTTGATTAAATATATCAGATCCATTTTTTCAATCTTTAATTAAATCTCAATTGTTTTCTAGATGATGACAAGTTATCGACCACTCCTAGATACGATTCTTTAATTAGGTATAAAAAATCTTCATTAGGTATAGTGCTCAAAAAATTATAGAATCATTTACGATTTATTAGCTTTCAATTTAAATTCAAATTGAAACCTTTCAAAGGGCTTGTTATTCTCAACCGTAGGTTTCGAACGGAAGCAAGGACAAATATGAAAGTGTATTTAATGTGGTGCTGTAGTAATACATTGTTTTTCGGAATAAGCATTGAAAATTTTAAAAGTGTATTTGTTCCCTTGTATGTAACTTCGAGTTTTAGCTTCATTAAAATAATTTCCTCAATATGAAAAAGCTTGATCAAGAGGAGAGTAAAAACAATTCCTCAGAAGTGCTAAGTTCTTCAACGTTTTTTTTTAACGTGTTCCGTTTCATCGCGGGTGCATAATGAAGTCTAGTCAAATTCGCACCCGAAATTATGTGATATATAGTCGTTCGAAACGCTTATTTCAAGCCAATTTGAAAAGAATTAGGCTAGACTGAACTAAAAGTCTGTTTATATCAACCAAAGAAAAGCTCTTTGGAAACTAAGATTATGCAGAGAAAATAGAGTACAAAATATCAGACGGACAGGAAAGTTGTCCTGCCAACCACTCAGATTCTTCAGATTGTATGAGTAGTAGTAGTTGCGAATATTTAGTTCCTAATTGGAGAAAAGTGTTCTATATACTCTTATATACATACCTCTGCAGGGCTTACATTATATATAATATATATCTTTTATGAATTATCAGTCTTGTAAACTATTTTTCTGAAAAATATGATAATACGATATATTAATTTATATATATTACTATAATTAATTAATTTCGGAATTATAAGAATTTTTATTACTTAGAAATTTATATTAAGTGCTGAAAATAAAAAACATAAATTAACTAAATTAAGAGTATATCGCTATTGGTAACAGTGGGGTGTGCTGTTTGGGAAGAAATTTTTTTGCATAATTCATATAGTCTTATGAGTGAACTTACTTAATTTAATTATGAAAATGTTTTCCTTATTTTCCGATTATCTTGAACAAACATGTTTGCTATCGACTAATTTATGATATTTTATACATCAGAAAAACTTATCATTAAGTAATACGCATTACGCATTTTTACAGACATTTCTTACTGAGAAAACATAAAACTACACGCTGAATTTCATTAAAATCTGAGGAGCGCGCTTACTATATTTGACCGCAGCATATGTGGGACAACGACACTTTGCGCTGCTTCTAAATCTGACGGGATTAATTTATCATTAATATTAACCTCGGCAGAAGATGTAAGGACCTCCGAGTGTATTTCTCGCATGAAATAAAAGCTCCTTATAAAAATCAATCGGCCGTTCGGAGATGGCTTAGAACTAAATGTAAGTTCCTCCGTTTTGTTGGGAAAAAAATCAATTCACTTATCAACTAATTAATACTAATCAATGGTATACATATTTCATTTACAAGATTTACAAAACAAATCAGCTAATATTTCTTTGAATGAGCATATTTTAAGTACTGTTGTGGGTAATTCTATTTGAATTAGGAAATAAAATCAGTTACTTTATTTCCAAAAATTTGTTGATTTTATTTCTGGTCCTTTGAAAAGGTAGTCAAATCAATGTATTTTATTTCGAATCAGCATGAGAAATAGTGTCAATTGACACTATTTCCGTTGAGCTGATTCTGTTACCTGTACCATTTTGTTCTCTTTGCTGTATTTGATGAAATTTCGAAAAATTCTTTTATCACCCTGATTAAGAATATTTGTTGTAATCGAGTATATGAGAAATATGAAATTCTTGAACTCTTACAACTAGTTTCGAACACAAATGTTAAAAAAAAGAAACTCCACCAAAATAAGAAATGATTGCACAACAGACACTCAAATATTTATGCATATATATTTACATGTAACAAAACTTATTACATCTATAGATTTGAGCGACTTATGTAACAATATTTTGACAGACGTTCTTTCGCCAACATCAAATGTCAATTTAAATTTACAAGTTATTATCGTTTCCATAACTATACATCATCATGTTGACAAACCCTTTAATCATTTCGCTACACATTTTTTCAACTAATTTAAATTAGCTCGCTTTGAACTGGATAAGTATTTCGAAGAGTATAAAACGCAAATTGTCGGATCATAAAACACAAATTGAAAATAACCATCTGTCAAAATTCACGACACCACTTTACAATTGCAAGTTCGCAAACATGCATACATACATACATACGTACATCCATACGCACAAACATATTTGGGTATACTCCTCTGCCGACTTTAAAAAATACACTTTGTAATCTTTTGAATGCTTTGTTCATATTAAAGTGTTTAGACAATTTGCTGATTGGGTCGCTTGTACGTCTTTATATTACGAGTATTAGTAACCTGTCCACCATGTGTACTTATAGAACATATAAATATGTATGTATGTAGGTATATGCAACACTACCATCTACCTAACATACATACATATATACACGCACAATTACGTTGATTCAAGTATTTATTTTACATTTGCTCCTTTCCTTCACTTTTCACTCGGCGTGCCAAATGTTAAACTGGCCTAATGACAAATGAATGGCTTGAGGATGTGTGAATTCATGCAGTACTGATATGAAAAATGTTTGTATACATGTACGTATGTATATACACTGAGCTCACATGTATTTATATATGTATGCATGGATATGTGTGTTTGATAGTCTTGCTGTTGAGGGTGCCGAATTCAAGCGACGATTCTTTAATGTTGGCATTAAATTGCGCTATTACACCCCCAATTAGTTTGGAATTGGCCGCATAACCACTGGGAAAGGTTGCATAATAATGGATTTGGTAGTTAAGATGTTCGCTGTTGTTTTTTCATTGAGTATATTTGCATTTTTTTAAGAATTAACATAAATATTACTCTTATGATAAAACGATGCTCATGAATTAGGGTGGTTGCCTTTTCAAAAATTAAGAAAAGTAATAGAACAAGCTGAACTCTAACTAGGTCTGATCTTGAAGTTAAATTTTTTATTATTAAAAATATTTTACAAATTTAAATAACGCAAGATAACTGTTGAAGCGGTTTTTGGCCAAACTTATTCTCAAGGTTTCTCATCCAAAAAGATGATGAAACTTTTTAAAAATTTGCTATTTCAAATCTATATTGGGGTGTATGCTCCAAATAAACAACAAAATATAAAGGGTGATCCTCGGAAATCAGTTACTTCTACCATTTTTTTTTTTTTTGTTGTAAAGGGTAATCTAAGTACAGGTACCTTTTTCAATAGTTTTTTTTTGTTAGATCACGCGTGAGTCATGTCAAACTGTCTTGATATTTTTGTTCAGTATTGTTTGGCATTTCATCATGTAAAGATTTACGCCTGAACAACGTTTAGAAATCATTTAACTTTATTACGAAAATTCACGTTCTGTAAAGAATGTGTTTCGCGCACTTCGCTCACGTCCAGCACGCAGTGAAGAAAATATAGCGTCGCGATCTTAAACTGAAAGCGTATAAAATACGGCTTGTGAAAGAACTGAAGCCGCTCGACCTTCCCAAGCGACATCGCTTTGCCCTAAAGGCTCTTGAAAAGTTCCAAGAAGATCCGACGTTTTCGAACCAAATTTTGTTCAGCGGTGAGAACGAAGAAATAGCAACGGTTTCGTGTTATTTGTGGGCCGGTGGAATCATCGGTCGATATTTCTTCAAAAGTAATGCCAGTGAGAACGTAACCGTAATGACGACCGTTATCACCCCATGATAACCGACTATTTGAAGCTCGTGATCTCCGCGACATTTGGTTTTAACAAGACTGCACCACTTTCCACTCATCGCATCAATAAATGGATTTATTGAGAGAACATACGTTTTGAGCCGGTCGATTGGCCACCACGTTCGTGTGGTATCACACTGTTAGACTTTTTCCTGTGGGAGTATGTAAAGTCTAAAGTCTATGCAGACAATATCGTTTCCATTCAGGCCTTTGAGCAAAACATCACGCGTGTCATTCGCCATTTACCGGTCGAAATGCTCGAACGAGTCATCGAAAATTTACTCAACGGATGGACCATCCGAGACGAAGCCGCAGCCAACATTTGAAAGAGGTAATCTTCAAAAAATAGATGCCAAGAATGTTCTTTCGAATGATAATAATCATTCCCCATTAAATTTTATGTGTTTTTTACTTTAAAAAAGAGAAAACTTCGAAATGGATCACCCTTTATAACAAAATATTCAATTCAAAATACTAACAAATAGGCCTTTCAAATAAAGCTCATTCACTTATACCCACAATAATAAATAGCATTTGCATATTTGATTTATGAAAAAATTATTCTTTACAAAAAATCCTATATTCAGTTAATTATTATTTAACTAATTAATATATGATTATGAAGAAAATCTGTTCAAAGTAAAATACTCTAGTTAAGCACTAAATAATAGGAACATATGTAAAACTATGTTACTACTTCATAGAAATTTATTTGACTACATTTATCTCACCCTAGTACTCACACAAAAGTAGTAAATTAGTGCGATGAGTGTGTATTGTTACACACAAGAGGCAGTACAAAAAACAACTCGGAATCACCCATAGCCCTACAAATATTTGTTTGTTTATCATCGCGGGATATTCGTACAAAGGACGGTCGATGGATTCTCAATAAATTCAATAGAATTTCAAATAAATCAAATATATAACTGGTTATCAGTTTGTTGCATAAATAAAATTATTCTAATATTTTTTTTTTTTTGGTTTTGAATTTCTTTCTTCTTCCGTTTTCTGCTATTAGTTTAAGATTTCTGAAATCTCTTTCATTCAAATACAGACCTGAAATCGTGAATCTGTTTTTTTAGGTCAGATTTTAAGATTTTCGAAAAGGAGAGTTATTTTAATGAAATTCCACATCTCCGCAGGCAATCATCGATTGCGTACCAACTGTCAAATGGCAAGCAATTTTATTTCAGGTTTTTATGTGTCCATACATCGATTTCATTTGCTTGCATTAAAGCTCTTTAATATTAGAAAATTCTGGAATAACTTGCAGAAGAGGAAGAAAAATATAAAAGGAACAGTTTTCATTCATTTAATCATTTTATCATCATTTATTTATAAAATAACAAGGAAGTTACCACCAGCAAAATTTTGTCCAATTTTTAGCTGTCAAAGTGAAAATATGCCATCTGATGGTAAGCATTATCTGAAGTAAAATATTGCCAACAACATTCAATTTGTTGTTTCATATATAATTTCATATTGACTGTTATCTGGAAAGTTAGGTTAGATTTAAGTGTTGCCTCCTTAGGAAGCCTCACAAAGACGATGATACGTTCATATTGTTACCAGATGCCCTGCATGCGACCAAGGTTATGTTCTGCTACACTTCCTATTCTGTCTCTACGACATTAATGTTTTTTTTTAGCAAATTGAAGCAGTCGTTTCTGGCCTTTAATCCCTGAAGACAGAAAATCCTGTAATTTACCCTCGCGTCGTGAGATCATCATTTGTCTGCAGATCGTGGGATATTTACCCTTCCTTGCATTTCCTGCTTTTGAGGCAACAGGCAATTCCCTGCTAACAACCCTATTAGCATATGTTTTACAAATAATTTTTGCTAGATTGCAGCTTTTTGCTCGTTCACAGAGCATATTATCCTGACCACTCGCGCACTCATTCGTCGACCATGCACTTAATCTTATTCGCGGGCCAGCTAAAAGCTCTGTTTATCTTGCGTAGCTTACCGAGATCATGCTTTCTTCGTAGGAGTCATCGCTAACCACATTCTCCCTAGGGACTCTAGTATGCGACCTCTTCGTCACTTTCTTCTCACATTATTCCAAATTTTTATTTTGTTTATGTTTGTTTGTATTCATCTTGCTCGTTCGACCACCTATGTAGACACAGACGACGTGATTAAGGTGGTGTATAGGGAAAAAACGAGTCTACTGCAATAGCGCCTCTATCAGTATCAGAAAGGCTCCGTTAGAATACGGCCCAGATTATCCTCTGGCTGCAAATCGTTCAATGGCATGCGTAACATTTTGGGTTTGAGGGTGGCAGTTTTTAGTCGTTGTTCTCTAGCAGCGCTGAACTGCATGGCATGGCAGCAACTACTCTGCGTTACCTCCAGTCAGAAAAGGACTAATTGATGATTTAGCCAAGCCCTCGCACAGCAAGATGTCTACCCTTGCAGAGGCAGTTAAGTAGAAATTCTTTATGCAAAATTTGAAAGGAAATTAAGCAAATATTATCACATAACTTTTTTAGAAGTTTTCTTATATATCGAATATAAGCTCATGTATGAGCAGAAGTGGAACATGTTTTCGACTGAAATTCTCCTGGAGGTGGCAAGGAACAGTTATTGTATATATCGTTCAAGCAGCTCAAGAGTTGTGTACTTAGATCAAGTAATCTCCATATACTCAGCAAACAACAAAACTTTGATAGGAAACACAAAAGTTGAAACCCCTGTGGATTTGGACAAAACTTTGGCATCTATCACACTACTACACTATCCGTTCCAATGCAATGTGACAATAAGCTTCTGATAGGAAACAACACTTTTGATAGTAGCCACAGCAAGTGTTTTGAACAATTCATGCTTCTGGAATGAACTTGAATTGAGAAGCTGTCCAGCTGGTTGATGTCCTAGTGAAAATTAAGACCGACTTCACTTACATCCAAGAAATATTATAGATGGTACAAGGAAGACAGCAGTTGGATCCCTATGAAATTTACAGTAGTCCATATGTAATGGATTACAAATTTTATGTTACATGCTTAGCAGAAGAGAAAATCCGTGATAGTCCGTCACGGAATACTTTCATGCACTCCGATAGATAAGCGTCTATACACAATCGTATCGAACCCGAGTTCCTCAACATATTATTGTTATGCACCCATGCCCCTAACGAAGAGATAGATACTGTGGCGAAGTATACCTTTGAAGAACCTATGAGTACTGTCCGAATATCAAATAAAAAGTGATGGCTTCGGTAAAGCTCCCTTTTTTAATTGGATTGAAATCTAAAAATATAATTAATTCACTACTCTATCGGAAAATTGTAATAATTTTAATAACCCTAGTAAATATCCGGTGTGGTAAAAGCTTTGACAAACCTAATATTGATATTTATTTATTGTCCATTTCCTGGAAGGGGAGAGAACTTAAAAAATACCTACATATTTCTGTTACGTAGTGGCCGTATACACAGTAAAACGCAAGGTATTTTTTAATTTGCGATTTCACTATAATTGAAAATACATAAAAAAAACTGAATTCGACTTGTTTTTTTTACGGCGTAGCGGTCTCCCTTTTACTCTTTACATGCACCACCGTATTCAACAATGAAAACTTCCAGAGCTGGAGCGTTGGAGCTGAATTTATTATTCTCGTTAATTTTCAATATTATCAACATTGACAAAGTAGCCAATGGCTAGAGATATCGTTTCCTTTCTTTGTCCAGTCTACAAAAGATAGAACTATGTATACTAACAGTGGTGCCATACTGTCGAGTTGGCGTATAGTCGCATAAGAGATAATTCCGGAGGTGGTGAGTGTCGATCCTTTAATTCCGAGTATTTTTCAAGATTTGTCTCAAAATCATCCATGTTTCTCTCAAACATATTTGAACATACGAATATTTATGCTTTCATCATCAATTAAACAAGGAATCAGTGAAAACTATGGCAATATACATACGTCCAATTATAGGTTTACGGTTTACCGAGCTCAAACGCTGGCCAAATGATCTAAGGTAGCGTATTTAAAACAACTGAAATGATACCATCCGTTATTCCGCTCAGTACTGGTATATAGTCCATGGTTCTCAATTGAACCCAACGCATGACACCATTTATGTCAACTATACAAAATATGGTCCAAAATCTAATAAAAGCGCAAATCCAAATGCCTCAAACACTGATGTCCAAAAATGAGCAAACACAGGATATGTGTATGTACAGATTATTTCTTCAGTCATAAAATGGATGGCATCCTGATATTGGAAATGGAAATGCTTCTTACTAATAAGTATAAATTTTGTTTCCCTGGGTTTATGTTGTACAGCACAAATCATCCAGAAGGAAAAACTCACGGTATTACAGCTGTACTTAAAAAAACCGCTTAAAGCATAGCTTTCTACACTCCTACGCAACAAATTGGTTGCAATCAACTTCCGGCTTGACCTTACCTTTAAGAAGATAAAATATGAAAAATCTTACATGTCCTTGTCCCCCAACGTTCCCTTGCTTTGCAGTACAGTATTCCAACAAAATATTGCTTCAAATAATGCACCTTTGCCACATAATGTGTCAAGACACAGCGGAACATCTGTATCTGAGTTAAAGAAGATAATCGCTGTCCTAGATCCGAAAACTAAACTCCTGGATACGATCATTTCACACCAAAAATGTTAAAAGAAGTGCCGAGAATTCCTCTCGTTTTTCATGCAAAGGATTTCAGTCCACAAATATGGAACAAGTCGAACTTTTCGAACAAATTATCCTTTTCTCAATGAAAAGGACATTGACACATAAATTTGGTTTTCGAGAAAAACTTGGCACAATTGAACAAGGGAATCGTATAACAAATGCAATAAGAGAGGCTTTCAATTCAGAGGAACATATTCCACAATATCCTTGAACCCTGCTTACCCAACAGAAGATTCATTGTTAAAGTAAACAATACATAACAGAGGAGTGTCGAATCACGGCAGGTGATCCGCAGATCCGTGCTCAAAGTAATCAGGTCAAACATTAAAGGCATTTTAATATAAACTCATAAAATACTTAGGATAGCAATATAATAAAAGAATGTGTATCATTTTATGTGAGCGCATATTTTGTTATGAAATGTTGATCTGAATCTATCACAACATTGTCAATTTGATGCTAAGAGTAAAATGTAATAAAAAAATAAAAAAAATACCATAACCCGGATCACATGAAGTCTTTTCGTTTCCTCTAATATGTTGAGATTAAGTGGTGTAGAAGAAGGTTTGAGAAGAAGAAATTAGGAATTAATATAAAAAAAAACCTACAGACAATCTGAACTAATAAAAAAATTAAGCTTAAAAGTTTGCAAGTTAATGAAGACTCTTTAAATTTACAATCAGATTGTAATCCAAAACACCCAAACCAACAACCACGACATCTCTTGCACGTAAACATCATTTCCTGCAAGCCGCCATAAGTTTTTACCAAATCTTTTCTACTGACTAGAAGATGTCGCCGTAGCTACTATAAGCCAGAGTAAAAGGTTCAAAACTTGACTAGAAACAACGTACAGAATATTTTCTATGTATCGAACATTAACAATGAATACTATGAAATGTTAGGGTAGTTGGATGGCTAAAACCACCGATATTTTGTGCGAGAAATATAACGATCAAAGAATAATGATTATTATCTGCGATATATATTTTTTGCTCACGATGATACTGATTATTGTTTGAGTAAAAAGTGAGAGATAATTATTATTAACTGAACAAAATTATAAATGTCAACATACAATCATTAAGTTGTAATTTTTATTTTATTACTTATAATGATTACGGTCCCCCAAAAATTTTGTGTTAATTTTATTTTACTTTTTTTTAATATATTATTTTAATTTATTAAATTTTTATTTTATTTTATATTGTTTTATTGTATTGTCTTTTTATTTTATTGATTAGTATTTTATTTGATTTTATTGTATTGTATGGTGGCCACAATAGCTGAGTGGTTAGTATTACGTACTATCCTACGGAAGGTCTCGGTTGGAGTCCAGGTTCGACAATCTTTCGAATTTACCTCTCGGCGAAGAATATCAAGCTCTTCGAGTGTATTTCTGACATGAAATAAAAGCTCCTCATAAAAATCCATCGGCCGTTTAGAGGGGTTATGTTATTTTATTATATTTGATATTTTTTTAATTGATTTACTTTTATAATTTTATTTTATTTTACCTTCTTATTTCTTTTTTTTTTTTTTTTTTTTGTTATAATTTATTTTTATTTCAGATATTCGAGTTTTTATTTTACCTTAATTTGTTTCATTTTATTGTTCATTTCAGTAATTTTTTTTTTGGCCACACTAAAACTGGAAACATAAGATCATAAAACAATTTACTTATGTATAAGCAAAGAGGGCACCTCTGCCTTTCGACTAACGGTTTGTGGAATTTGGAACATTGCTTTGATACTTGTTTCTTTTGATATTTTGATATGTGAACTCTAAATAAAGTATTTTACCTTAGGATATAAATGCTAACTTCGTCGGAATGAATGTACAAACCACTCCAAATTGTTTTAAAGCAGAGATGATAGATAGTTTGAAATCAGGGAAGTCAGAATCTTCCATTAAAAAACGTGACAGTCAGTGGCAGAATGAGGTGCTCAAGGTAATATTACTCATATAGTAAATCAATAAATTATACATATGTACATATGTACATACATATATTGATTTCATAACTATAAGGTTATGTATGTATACCCAATAAACCATTTGAGCGTCTGAAATTAATTTAGCCCTAAATTAATTAATTACATAGGCGAGGAATGTTTAAACTTTTGATTAAATGATTTCGAATATAATAATAGTATAGTTCATTACTTCTCTAAGTTAGTGGCTACCGCAGTCTTTATAAAAACATCAACATAAGCAGTTGAAAACTAAATTAAAACACAATTCTGATAACAAAAAATGCTTCATTAGAATATTTAATGATTTTCGAGGTTTTTTTATCGGCTCTTACTTATACACCCATAAGACTTATTATAGTTTTCTAACATATTAGCGATTTGTTTACTCATTTGCTGACACCGTTTTCAAAAACCCTACAGTTTTAAGTACAAAATTTTATTTAATAAAAATTTTCTTTTGTTTTACTTAAAGAGAAAAACGTCACTCCCCGACATCATGGCACTATCCTATGGAGATCGTTTTATTCCACGGCGTTATTTTTCACAAAATCTTAAAAATAATCTTAAATTTGCCACCAAAAGCATGGAAAAAGATGTCCTCAAATTGGTAAGTACTGCAACGAGTAATGAATAAACCGAACTCCACTCAATTTATTTTCATTTCAGCGCATCACTGATAATTATTGGAGACAAAACTGTGTGAAGATTGCAATAAATAAGACATTAAAACTAAAAGAGGAGAGAATCCTGTTGCTAAGCGACCCGATAGTGAAAGGATTAGAAAATAAAACAAATGTTTTTAGCGCCCTTCACACATATTCTGATGAATTCGATTGGCGTTGTATTCCTCGCTCAAAACCACAGGCTTTTGCTGAAACCACACATGATTCACCGGGGTTCGATTCAACTTTTGGTAAATCTAGTTATATTAGTACGATTGAAGACCAAAAAATTTCGCCAAATTTTTTTCCCCCTTTTCAGATCCAAATATGGTGGATTGGTCAGTAAATGGACAAATTGTCGCTTCGTTTGGACAAGATTTAATAATCTGGAAGCGAACCGATGATGTCACTATGTTATTTAATGTTAAAAGCATAAAATCTTTAGCTTTTTCGCCGGATGGTAAAATTCTGGCCATTGGCTGCAAAATCAATGAATACCCAGGTGATTATTGCTATTAATGCATTCTTTGGTGTCTCAATTTAACGGCTAAGATCTGAAATATTCGTTATGTTCGTCCTTTTTATGTGTGTACATCTGTGTGAATAATGCAAACGAGGCCCAGAAAGTCTCGAAACACGTAATCCCGAAAGCCGACAAAAAATTCCATCCGGGTATGAACTTAATGAAAGAAATCGCGTGATTTGTTTCAGTTATTTTGTTATTTTGCCGATTTTTTCCAGTGACAACAAAGAATATTACTTAAAATATTTAGCTTTGCAGCAGTACTCATTTAAAAACTTTCTCATACATATATACCACGCGAAACATGCTTGCTTACATTTCTTAGAATAATTTTTCTAATCCTTTATATATTTCAATTTTTTTGTATGAATACTTTTCTTTATTTACATATGAATGTATATTGAAACATAGTTTAAGTTTTCGAATTTGGTTTCTATTGTATTTGAATCGGAAACGAATATTAGCATATTTTTCCTTTCGGGAAAAAAAGTTCTCGGGATTTTGTTGTGTCGGGATTGTGTGTTGTCTGGAGTTTAAAAAGTTTTTTGGATTTTCAGTCGTCGGGATTGTGTATTATTTTTTTATATATATGTGCATATGTATATTTACATATATGTACATATATCATATTTATACATATAGATAAAATTTCGTTTATGTACATATGTTATTTAATTCGTATCACAAAATATTTGGCACAGGGAAGAATTTTGCTAGATAATACTGAAAAACTTTCATTGAGAAACGGAAAGAGATTTATTTCCTGAATAAAAATAGTATACATATTGCTCCGATTTCTCTAAGTTAACCTCAATGATTTCCCAAATCCTACGAGTTCGATCACTGGAGTTTAAAAAAAAAGTCGTCAACTGTGCTTGCAGCTTATTAATTATGAAGAATTTACTCAACGTTTTGTTATTATTCAATTAATAAAAATTTTACAATCACTTATTTTGCAACTCTCACAGTCTACAATTTTCACTTTACTCTAATGTTATCACCAACGAGATAGCTATAAAATTCAATTCCAACAATGGATCGCGATGTTCTCGATAATGAACATTCTTGATAACGAAGATTTTCGGCCTCTCCTCCATCTGACTTTTGCTTCGCCTTTTCGCTAAAATATACATTACTTTTGGCCAATTGAAATCGATTTAAGCCAAGAACAAAGTCTGTTACGAAGACATTATTCATTTTTGTCCAACTGTCGTGAATACTGACGGACTGATACGGAGACCTGCCTATATTACGTCGCTTCGAGATAACCAAGATTAACGCTATTGCTGACGATGATTGCATTAAACGACTAGATAGGGAATTCCTGTTCAAATGCGTATATAACTCAAATCATTATTGATCGAATGATGAAAATATATGTACGTGTTAACAACACGTTTTCAATTTATTAAATTATTTATAAAAGTTAGTGACTGAATGGCATTTTCGTGTGTGTCGAATTTGTATTTTAGCATAGCAAAAGTAAGTGAATTCATAAACACAAAACCATTAAAGCAAATCAAATGAAATATTACAATTTTTTTATTACTCTATTTGTAGCAAATAGGAGAAAGTTATAAAAACAAATGAGATCAATTCAAAGAATTTTAAATTTTGTCATTACTATCATAAAAATATAACAACAGTCATAAAATAATTTTTTAATTTTCTATAAAAACATTAAAAAACACGAAAGAAGGGCTGCCTTCGGTAATGCCGAAGTATTTATACCTCTCAAGAATATATCAAATTTATTGAAAATTGCTAAATTCGATTTCAATGATGTTCAGCGTTGATATTAACTTGAATTCACGTCTGTGGAATACCAAATTTCACGATCTTTGATGCTTTTTTGGCGGATTTTTAACGCAAATTACGTTTATCTCAACAAATCGGGGTTTTGAAGACTACATGATGTAGGCTTCACATATCCACGATTTTCAGTACCAATGCGCAAGTCATTATGTATGTATATATATCTAGAATATCAATTGACAGATTTATGGCCCAAAATCTCAAATCTGAAAGATCGGTCGTATATATGCTACATTGGTCCGATCTGGCCGGTTCCAACAAAGGTACGTATAAATTTACCAGTGAATCTGCCTATCAACTTTTGCTGAAATATGTATATTAAAAACTGAGGTACTGAGGACAGACGGGCATGGCTAGATCAACACAGCTCGTGATTCTGATACGAGCGGTATATATTTTGATCGGCCTACCTCTCTACTTCTGGTACTTATATACTTCCAACCAAAACTAATACGTACATACATATATATAAAATATTTAATGTTAATGAACGGTATAATAAATTAAAATATTGGTTTTAATTTGCTTCAAAGTTTTTTTTCCATGGATAGGGAAAGTTAGTTTCATTAATTTATGTAAATATATACATACATATATATATTTATGCTCACTTTTGTTCACCACTGTATGTACATATGTACTTAAATTATTTAATTTTGCTATTAATTTATAATTTTCAAAAGTTCTAGAATTATGGAAAGTCGTTAATTCAACAAAGTCATTGGTCGTAAATGGAAAAGTTTTCTCCCCGGACCATTCAGAACTGCATAGTATGATCTGGAACCACTCAGGAACCCAAATTATATGTGGCACTGGTTTGGGTTGTTTATATGTTCTCTCTACACCTGATTTGAAAGTAATCAGAAAGGTGCGTCGTCATAAGATGCCTATAACCAGAATCAAACTCTCACCGAATATGCGATACCTTGCCAGTGGAGATACGAGTGGAGATATTGTGGTTTACAATTGGAGTTCATGTGATGTTTATCTTGTGGTTTGTTCCAAGCGTAAGCTGCATACAGATTTCGATTGGCACCCTTGGAATGGAGAAGACTTGGTTATAGGTATGTGAAATTTTATTTTATGTAAATCTATTTTTTTTGTGTCTAAGTACGAGTGGGGAAGGACTAATACTTACAATAAAGGTATTCGATTTGCCTAGGAAATGCATACTAAGCAAATATTTCCTATGGAATGGTGCTATAGATCGAGAGCACCCCGTTGCAAAATTGTGGCATATTCAAGTGAAACAATAACAACCAAACAGGCATAGGGTTGTTTTTTCCTTCCTGCTATCTGTGGGAAATAAATATACAAAGGTTTTGGTATAGGATATTTTTCCTATCGTAGCATATTGTAACGAACTTGCTAAATTCACCTCGATTATTTTCCAAAACCTTCGAGTCCGATCACTGGATTACTAAACAAACTCCCAAGATTTATTTGTTCGGCTTTTTAACCGTCAGGAATTTATTTCTAGTGTAATTACAATTTTCTTATTTAACAAATCTTTATCATACACAATTATTATCTGCTTCACTCAGCTTATCCGTTTCTCAAACACACGCTAGGACTGAGTCTTCAACTTCATTCATTTCAAATAGTTGCTGCAGCTCCTTTTATACCTCAACAGCGTGTCTTTGCTGTCTACCCTTTTGTTTGTCCTTGGTATGGGTAATTTGCATTATACGGCCGCTTCTTTATTTTCTGTCCTTCCGGGAAATTTCATTTACATTGTCAATAGTTTTGTTTGTCCTTGGTATGGGATTTTCGTCACAGTATGTTTTTTGCATGTGTTTTGCTGTTGTGCCATTGCACGGATAGGAAAAATTTCCGTGCACCGTAGCATGCATTTCCTAGACTTAGAGGATGCCCCTAATGTGTACGAAGGCTAGCATATACATATGTATGTATGTAGGTACGCGGTCTGCTTCTCTGCTCATTAATAGTATTGTTAGGTTGTTAAAAAGTCCCAAAATTGATTAAGTGCTTAAAATATATATATATATATATGTATATATGTATATATGCATATACATATTTATGCTTCGATTTTGTTGAATTTATAGATGATGCTAATGGGGATATCCAACAACTTCTGAAAGAATACCAATTGTTTGCGTTTTTAGCACTGGATGAAAGCAAATTTTGTGAAATTTTATTATATGTACATACACATAAACCATAAAGTCTACGTTCACTCAACACATATGTTAAATTAAAGTACTAACACAATTGAAATAGTTCATTCAGTTAAAATTATTTACATGCATTCACTATATTTGTCAGTTCAAAATGGAAAAACAAAATCCTATATTCCTAATTTCATTTTCGAGATAACGGTATCTAAGTGCAGCAACAAGTAAACATAGGCACCACAAAGCCTGCGTTCAGTTTGCTTGATTTGAGAATGCCGTTACTTTTCATGAATACATTTCATCGTTTTGCATTTTCTATTGTCTTTTATTCTAATTAATCATTTAAAGAGGTCGTGACGTGAGATGAGAGAACCTTTGGCATATTTTTGGAAAAATAATTCGTCAGCATTAATAACAAGAAATGAGGTTTTGCGAAGAGTTATGCTGGCAGAATGGTCCCGAATTACAGCTGAGAAAACAGATAACTTGGTAAATTCAATGCCAAACCGATTGAGTGAGGTATTCAAACAACGTGGTTATCCAACAATATATTAAATTTAAGTTTTCTTTATAATTTTTAATGCTTTTGTAAATAATTATAAACCTGAACGCAGACTATGTGGTGCCTATGTTTACTTGTTGATACACTTAGATACCATTATGAAAATGGAGTAGAGATAAAAATATAATGAATAAATTCATGTAAAAATTTTTTAACTGAATTAACTTTTCAGTTGTGTTTTTACTTTACTTAAAAAATGTGATGAGTGAACGCAGACTTTATGGTCTATGTGTATTTCCATTTGGAGAGAAAGCTTATCAACATAAGACAATTGCCTCATTCCCGATCACGCTCTCATGTTATGCATGAATCAATAATATTCTGCGTTTTATTGTTTGTCAAATCATTGTTAAGGTCTGTACTGCTATATCTTTCACCGTCTTTTTTAATCCCTCTTGTCAATTCCAAGGGCACCTTAACGGATTTGATGAAGATTTTGTTTCGAGGCAATGCGAGTAACAAATAATCATGAAATTGTACTTACTTACATATTGTTACGATCTTGCTGATTAACCTCGATTATTTCCTTAATCTTTCGGGTACGACCTCTGGATTGTTAAATAAAATCGCCAACTTAATTTGCAGTCTCTTTATTTATAAAGACTTAATTAATGTCCTTTTAATTATTCGATAATTCACAATTCAATTACAATTTAAATTACTATTTACAATCACTTGTATACAACTATCACAATGTACTGTTTTTATTACTTCAATGTAATGTAACCTCCACGAGTTTAATTCACAACTGATTGCTTTTGCAGCCGTACGTCGCCCTTATATACTTGTTTGCTGCTTGAAAATGAAACCCCCGGAATAATCTCGTCCATACGATAATCCTCTCGGTTACGATAATCGTTTCGGTTACGATAATCGTCTCGTACGCTCTAGAAGATGTCAGTTGTCGGCTCCTCTCTTTCATCTGTCATTCGCTTCGCATTTTCGCCACACTGCCCTCCACCTAAGTCTGATCGTCCCGATCAGACACATTCGCTGTTCCAAACGCAGCAAGCCTCTCTAGGTGGACCACTTTCATATTGTTTCTCGGCCTCCCTACAGTTTGAATTCGATACACTACGTCGTTTAGTCGTTTGATTATCTTGTATGGACCTTCCCAATTGCATTGAAGTTTTGGGGACAAACCTCTCTTTCGTTGTGGATTGTACAGCAACACCAAATCTCCATTTTGGAAGCCTTCGGAGTTCATCGCCTTGTCATACCGAGCCTTCATTTTGTCACTCATAATTTGAGTTCGCTGCCTCACAAGAGCATGTATCTCTCTTAACTCTTCCTCGAGAACAGTAGACGCTTCCTTCCCAATTCTTCTCGCATCACCAGTTATTCCAAATTTTAAATCGCTGGGCAACCGAAGTTCACTACCAAACAGTATCCTGGCAGGTGTTTGACCTGTTGTTTCATGCACTGCGGACCGATATCCCATCAGGAAAAGCGGTATGTATACATCCCAATCATCTTGATTCTTGTCCACCACTTTCCGCAAGTGCTCTTCCAGGGTCCGGTTGAATCGCTCTACCATGCCATCTGATTGAGGATGCAGGGCTGTCGTTCGGGTTTTGCGAATACCAAGTATCTGGCACATCTCCTGGAACACCGCCGATTCAAAGTTTCTTCCTTGGTCTGAGTGCAATTCTATAGGTGCACCGTATCTGGTAACCCAATTGTGAGTGAATGCATCCGCAACTGTTTTCGCTTCCTGGTTTGGAATTGGGTAGACCTCAGGCCATTTACTAAAGTAGTCCATAACCACAAGAACGTATTTGTTTCCTTGTTTGCTTAGAGGGAATGGACCGGCTACATCCATGGCAACCCGCTCAAATGGTGCACCTGAGTTATACTGCTTCATCTGCCCATGACTTCGTGACTTTGGCCCTTTAGCTGCAATGCACTCCGTGCAGTTAGCAATCCACTCAGCGATCGACTGCCGACAGCCAACCCAATAGAACCGCTGCTTGATCTTCTCCAGCGTTTTTGTAATACCTAGGTGCCCTCCACTAGGACCATTATGGAATTCCTTAAGAACATCCGGAATTCTTAACCTCGGAACTACTATAAGCTTCCGAGAGCACTGGCCATCTTCACTTTCCCATACTCTATGCAAACAGCCAGATATCAATTCTAAACTGTTCCATTGTGCCCAGTATGCTTTCGCGATGGGACTTTCCGATGCCATTTGTTCTTTACTTGGCCGTCTGTTCACCTCCAATCCGTGCATTACCAATTCCAAGTCCGGATCTTCTTGCTGACATTTCCTTAAGTGACTTGCCTCCCACTCTTCTGCTGATGTAACTGTCATTAGCCGGACGTCTATTATGTCTTCCTTACCCTCTGCTTTTGAGCAATGCTTACATTCCAAACTACATGGTCGACGGGACATAGCGTCAGCATTTCCGTGCGTATTACCCTTGCGGTACTCGATGGTGAAGTCATAACTTTGCAGCCTCTCAATCCACCGTGCAAGCTGCCCTTCGGGATTCTTGAACTGTAGTAGCCACTTCAGCGCTGCATGATCCGTTCTAACGCGGAAATGTTGACCATACAGATATTTGTGGAAGTGTTTAATGCAATCCACCAACGCTAATAGTTCTCTCCGCGTTACGCAGTAGTTCCGCTCTGGTTTCCCAATAGACCGGCTATAGTAGGCAACTATCTTCTCCTGCCCATCAATCACTTGCGAAAGTACACCTCCTATGCCATAACTACTAGCATCTGTGTCCAGAATAAATGTTGCACCTGGAACCGGGTACGCTAGCATAGGTGCAGTGCATAGTCGTTCTTTTAAAGCTTGGAAAGCATCCTCTTGTTCAGTTTTCCACTCGAAAGATTTATTTTTCCTTGTGAGTTCATGGAGACTATGAGCTACGCTGGCGAAATTCGGAACAAAGCGACGATAGTAAGTACACAGCCCAAGGAAACTTCTTAATTCATGCAAATTTCTGGGTCTCGGCCAATCCTTCACTGCTTCTATTTTTTCCTTCGCAGTACACACGCCCTTCGTGGTTACTTGATGACCTAAGTAATTCACCTCCTTCTTGAATAAAGAGCACTTCTTAGGACTTAGTTTAAGACCAGCGCCAGCTATTCTCTGGAAAACTTCTTCCAAATTACTCAGATGTTCGTCGAAGCTCTTTCCCAATACGATTATATCATCCAGATACACCAAACAGGTCTTCCAGTGTAGTCCTTTGAGCACATGGTCCATTAATCTTTCAAAAGTGGCAGGAGCGTTGCATAACCCAAATGGCATTACCGTAAATTGCCATAGACCGTTGCCGGCACTAAACGCTGTCTTCTCTTTATCTTCTTCACTCACTTCTACTTGCCAATACCCGCTCTTAAGGTCAAGTGTTGAGAACCATTCTGTGCCAGTTAGCGAGTCTAGTGTATCATCGATCCTGGGCAAAGGATAGCTGTCTTTCTTTGTAACATCATTTAATCTCCGATAGTCCACGCAAAACCGCAACTGGCCATCTTTCTTCTTCACGAGTACCACCGGAGAACTCCATGGACTTGCCGATGGTTCGATAACATCGCTTTCGCTCATTTCCCTAATTATTTGGCCAACAGCGTCACGTTTGGCTAGTGGAACGCTTCGAGGAGCTTGACGAATTGGTCTTGCGTCACCAGTATCAATGCTATGCTTCACTACGTTGGTCCTGCCTGGTTTGTTGCCATCCTTGTCGAATATGTTGGAGTATTTACGGATCATCTGGCTGGCCTTGTGCTTGTACTTGTCTTTCAACCCTTGCGTCCAAGCATTGATATCTTCCTCCATCTCCTTGCTGCCAATAGAGTCGATTCCAGATGAATCATTGCTGTTAATAATGGCTTCTACCTCTTGACATTGCCCTAATATAGTTCCACTAGGAATTTTTACTGATGATCTGAAGTCATTCAATACTCTCACTGGGATGCGTCCATTCTTTCGTGTCTTAGCCAGGGTTTTTCCAATAAGTAAGTCCAGTGTAGAATTTTGTGCTGCTTCGACAACCCACAATTTGTTTGTCCCACAATCTCCATTAATTTTCGCCCAAACAACTGCTTCTGACTTCGGTGGAATCAGTTCACTGCCTTCTAAGACCACTTGTTTGCTGCTGTATGTGGAATCGTAGCCAATGCTTAGTGGTACTTCCATGTTCTTATACTCCATAACCTTGTTATTCAAGTCGATCTTGATACCTTGCTCCATCAAGAAGTCCACTCCTATGATTACCTCATCTACGATCTGCGCGACTATAAAGCTGTGTAACACCGTCACATTCCCTATTGAGACCTCACATGTTACTTCTCCCACCACTTGTGTGTCCTCACCAGTCGCCGTTTTCAATATTGCTCCAGGTAATGGTCTCACTTCTTTAGCGATCAGGTCAGTTCGAATGATGGAGTGTGATGCGCCCGTATCCACTGTTAATTTTCGCGCTCGTCCATCCACATATCCACCAATAGTAATGTTGCTCGTTTTCCTACCAATTTGCGAGACGGAGATTATGGGGCATTCAATTGCAGGAGCCAGCATACGCCCTTTTAGACTGGCTCGTTTTAGTTTAACGACTGAGAAGTTGATGGTTTATCTTCGTCAGCCTTCCGTTTTCGCTGTCCTTCTTGTATGCTGGAACCCGTTTTGCATTCGCGTGCGAAGTGACCAGGCTTTCCACATTTAAAGCATTTCCCAGCCTGATTCTTACCACCAGAACGATTCATTCCTTCTAACGACTTCAGAGTTCTCAATATTTCGGTCATCACATCTGCTGTTTCAACCTCCACTTTATTAACTTTGTATGCTGGTCTGCTTATGAGTGCCGCCGTTTCACGTGTTTGAGCATACGCCACTGTTTCAGCGAATGTTAACTTTGGATTCGCATATGTCTCCCGCTTGGTATAAACGTCTTTTATGCCGCTGATGAATTTTTGTATTTTCACCCGTTCGAGATGCTCACCTGATGCGTCTCCGATGGCTAAATGAGCCAATCTCTCGATTTCCGAGGCATATTCCTGTAGAGATTCGTTGGGTTTTTGGTCGCGCTTTTCTAACTCCATCTGGTAAATTTGTCTTCTGTGTTCGCTACCATAGCGTCTTTCCAGGGCTCGCATCAATCCGTCGTAATCATTTCTCTCATAATCAGGTACAGTTTGCAAAAGTTCTGCCGCAGGTCCTTCCAACGCAACGAATAGTGCAGCAGATTTTTCCTCCATGCTCCATTTATTGGTTTCAGCCGTCTTCTCAAACTGGAGCTTGAAGAGTTGGAAGGGAATTTTTCCGTCAAACGATGGTGTTTTTACCTTGGGAGCGTTCACTGAAGTGGTTGGACGATTTAACTGCAAATCCCGGAAACGACCTTCCAATGTGTTGACTTTGGCTTCAATTAATTCTTCTATTTTTTCTTGCCGACCGTGCAATTCGTTGACTTTGCTCTCAATTAGATCCTGTCTTTCCTTAAGTTCTGCATTGTCTTTCTCCAGATTTTGCTGTATTTGCGCGATTGTTCCTTCTAATCCGTCAAACTTTGCATCCATCTTTTGTGACATCTTGGCATCCTGTGCATCCATCTTTTGTGATATGCTGGCATCGATTGCAGATATATTTTGTGAATTACGGGCATCCTGTGCATCCATCTTTTGTGATATGCTGGCATCGATTGCAGATATATTTTGTGAATTACGGGCATCCTGTGCATCCATCTTTTCTGATATCTTGGCATCCTGCGCATCCAATTTTTGTGAAATTGCAGCCAATAACATGTTCATGTCAATACCCGGAGATGAGCTAGGAGCCTTTTCTTGAATCTTACTTGATGGCTGCTCCAACCCCTTCGCAGAATCAATAGCCTCTTCTTTGTCAATGTCCTTCAAGGATACATCTTCATCCTCGCGACGGAATTCGTACTGGTTCAAGTCGATACCTTCGACTTCCATTGCTTCTCGCAGTCTCGATTGCAGCTCTGCCTTATTTCCTGCTGTAGACAATTCTCGCTTGGCCAACTCCTTCTTGAGAAGAGGTATCGTCAAATCCTGAATCTTCACCATTTTTTTAATTATTATCGTCTGGAATTTATTTAACAATCCCACTTCTGACACCAATTGTTACGATCTTGCTGATTAACCTCGATTATTTCCTTAATCTTTCGGGTACGACCTCTGGATTGTTAAATAAAATCGCCAACTTAATTTGCAGTCTCTTTATTTATAAAGACTTAATTAATGTCCTTTTAATTATTCGGTAATTCACAATTCAATTACAATTTAAATTACTATTTACAATCACTTGTATACAACTATCACAATGTACTGTTTTTATTACTTCAATGTAATGTAACCTCCACGAGTTTAATTCACAACTGATTGCTTTTGCAGCCGTACGTCGCCCTTATATACTTGTTTGCTGCTTGAAAACGAAACCCCCGGAATAATCTCGTCCATACGATAATCCTCTCGGTTACGATAATCGTTTCGGTTACGATAATCGTCTCGTACGCTCTAGAAGATGTCAGTTGTCGGCTCCTCTCTTTCATCTGTCATTCGCTTCGCATTTTCGCCACAATATGTATGCTTTTGTGGACACAAATGTTGCTGAAAAACTTCGTGAAATATCTACTACTTTAAAAATCTTTCGATGATTCAAGTTATCACGTTCACGAATTAGTTAAAGAAATCATATTGATTTGTTATAGTACGCAGCCTAGGCGGCATAATATTGTTTTTTGATTTTTAGAGGATGTTCAATTTTGCAAAACTTCTGTACACAGATCGATGTTTTAAAGAAGGAAGACGTTTACCTTTTGTAACGGATTTGAACATATGAAGTTCATGAAGCAAAATGTTCTTGATCATAATTAGTTATATCTACTTTGTGTATTAGAATTTACATTTACATTTGTATGCTGTTATTAATAAAATGTAACTTCACTATTAAAGTTTCATGTACTTCTCTCTCATGAGAGCGCCAAAAATCCGCATCTTTTTATAGCATTTCCGAACAGTGCCACTGTGATAGAAAATTAACTTGTTGGGATCTTTAGAGGGATTTAAGGTATTTTATTACGAACAAAAAGTATAAAAACAGTCTTTAATTACAAGTTTACTCCAATAATTTATTGAAAAAAAAATCGAATAAACTATAATAATTTCTTTAATTTGAATAAGTTTCGTATCTAGTCATCTTTGCCTTGACATTCGCTGATTTAATTCTCATTTCTTTATTTTTCAAGCCAATTTAGCGTGTGAAATATGTGAAGTTATGTTAAGTATGAAGTTATATACATATGTATGTAGTATTTACATAAGCTGTTATTCTTACTACAGAAAACGAGGGAATTACAGTAGTAATCGGAGAATAATATTAATTTCTTTTTGATTGCTTTCGCCGTTAATTGGATCAGATTGAAGTCTTCTCACTGTATTGTTTTAATAAAAAAATCCGGTTATCAAGTTTTCAAATTTTTGTATTGATTAGTTGTTTATATGTATACATATATAGTTAGTGTCCAGTGTCTCTCTGCAAACACGCGAGTACTCCATGCACGCCTGAAATATATCTCCAGGCGGCCAATAGAGTAATCCAAAACCTACAAAAAGTATGGTCCAATTAATGTTGTGATAACATTCGAGTACCCCATTGAGTGAATAAATGGGATCATATTATGAAGTATCTGCAAAAAATTACATTCGAACATACTTTTTAGTTTCGAATACCACCTGCTAAGGTGAAAAGTTAGTGAATCATACAATTTTTTACATAAATTTATATTACTATTAATAGTTTATTGTTAATAAATAAGTAATATATTTTAGTCTGGGCATTTGTTCTACATATGCATGCATTTGCATTGAAATATATTAGTTTAAACTCTGCACATCTTTTGTGTACCAGCAAAGTTCACCAGCGAAACCAAAGACTCTGACAATCTGATTTCGACCCCTTTTTTGTATACGAGTATAAAACTTATTGTGCAATTGTAACTTCGTGTAGTAATTACGATCGGTAAAACATGAAGAATGGTCGTGCCGCACTAAATTGGTTCAATGGTTCATACCGAGGACTATATTTGTAGGTACTCCAATGGACCAAATGTTTGCAGGGCTTATTCTAACAAATACTAAATACAATTTTTTTTTTAAATTAGAAACAGCACCGATTTATTCGTGGTTTGCATACTGCTTCAATCATTTGCAAATCCGCTGAACTTGAAAATAAATAATATATGTACATATATGTATTTTGTATATATTTTCAGCTGAAACGGTACCGGCTTCAATTGTTGTACTTCACGTTCCAAGCAAAGAAATCGTGGCTTACTACCAAAGGATGGATCGAAGAATTGTCATTAACTATATTACTTTTAGTAGAATTACGGCCGAATTGCTTGTGAGTGTCTCATTAGTAGGTGAGTGACATGTAAAACATTGATTTACTATGTATGTAAGTGCCATGAACTCTAGTCAACCTGTTTATCAATGAAAATGCAACAATCCTACTAGCTGTGGGCTTGGGTTATAATTAAATCCTCTCTCATTTGATTGTTTAAAATTTGTTGAATATTTATAATCAAACCAGCCATTTTATATACATACATACCTCCTAACGATAAAACCCGACAGGGAGATGGATATGCTCAATGTAAACACTAAGCAAATATACATACATATGTTTTTATGAACATCGATGATATATACGGTATTAAATAATTAATAAATTAATTTTTTTTAAAGTGCATTTTCTTACTTTATCTAAAATTAATTTATAAAAGTTCATACTGGCAACCTTGTATAGCAGCGAGCTATCAGCTGGGTCAGTTTTATGGAAGAAATCAAATCGCCGCTGGTTTCTGCGGGACAAATGTCAGTAACGGCATCGTCAACCGGTGATAACTTTTCATTTACATACATAACGCATAAACACAATTATCAACTGACAGCCAATGCTAGCACAAAAAAAAATAACATAAATTCTCTTGGTATGTCAAAAGAAGAAAGCGGAATGTGTTATAATGGCTGACATTTTGTGGAGATAATATATCGTATGCGTTCCCACGTATTTGTAGTTAAAAAAAGTTCTCAGAATAGTTGGACGACTGTCAAATGTCAATAGCAATATTCAGTGTAAATTTAAAGGCAAAGATCGGTGCCAAACATTTTCGCGATTTGTTCACCTTAATTAAAGGAAACAAAACTTTAAGATGATATTAAGTTTATATGCCAGGTATGGATGCATTTGTTAAACATTACTTTGTTTCTGAAAATCGACTTCATTCACTTTTTGGTTTTTGGTGAAAAACCATCCGTGATTATTTTACAACAGACGCAGCCTTAGCAACACTGCTATCGAGCAACCACCATGAACAAACATAAATTCCATCTATTTTTTCCAAATTAATGTTTAAATCATATTTATATTAAACAACTTTCTTAAAAAAAAATGAAATTATATATACAAAATATTTAAGTAAGCATAAGATGAATAATAATCCAAAATTCAAATGAAGCGTTTATTTATTTCTATATATGTACATATGCGTTAGGATATCACATACATACATACATATGTACATAAATATGCGAAACAGTATTGCATATTTGTATGGCATTCATTTCCATACATATCCTACCCTGCAAACAAGGCGAGTACTCCATACATGTGTGAAATATATCCTCCACGCAGACAATAGAGTAATCCAAAACCTGCCACAATCCATAAAAAAAATATGGTCCAATTAACATTGTGATGTCCTAGGGCTGGACCATATGATCCATCTCTGCATAACATCCGAGTACTCCATGAAGTATATGCGAAAAAATAAAGGGTGTTTTTTTATAGAGGTATAGAACTTTAAGTTGCAATAAAACAACGATGGATTATTCGATTGACATGAATTTTTTTTATCCGAAAGATAATCTTGTGGCATTACATTTTAAATATGATTTCTGGCATATGACCGCCACGGCTGGCGCGGATGTAGACCAATCTGGACGTCCAATTTTCGATGACTTTTTCCAACATTTGTGGCCGTATATCGGCAATGACACGGCGAATGTTGTCTTATAAATGGTCAAGCGTTTGTAGCTTATCCGCATAGACCAATGACTTTACATAGCCCCACAGAAAGTAGTCTAGCGGTGTTAAATCACAAGATCTTGGAGGCCAATTCACAGGTCGAAAACGTGAAATTAGGCGGTCACCAAACGTGTCTTTCAATAAATCTATTGTGGCACGAGCTGTGTGACATGTTGCGCCGCCTTGTTGAAACCACATCTCCTGGACATCATGGTTATTCAATTCTGGAATGAAAAAGTTAGTAATCATGGCTCTATACCGATCACCATTGACTGTAACGTTCTGAACACCATCGTTTTTGAAAAAGTACGGACCAATGATTCCACCAGCCCACAAAGCGCACCAAACAGTCAGTTTTTCTGGATGTAACGGTGTTTCAACATACATTTGAGGATTACCTTCACTCCAAATGCGGCAGTTTTGTTTGTTGACGTAGCCATTCAACCAGAAGTGCGCTTCATCGCTAAACCAAATTCGCTTATGAAAATCGGGAGCAACGGTAATCTCGTTTTGGGCACAGAACTATTATTTTCGAAATAAAATTGCACTATTTGCAAGCGTTGTTCAGGCGTGAGTCTATTCATGATGAATTGCCAAACCAAACTGAGAATAAATCACTTGACAGCTGTTAAATCGGTCGCCATCTTGAAAAGTAATGCCAACTTAAAGTTCTATACCTCTAAAAAAAAACACCCTTTACATTCGAACATACTCTTTAGTTTCGAATACCATCTGCTTTGGTGAAAACCTATTAAAACATATTATTTATCGCGTAAATTTATATTAATATTAATAATTTATTGTCAATAAATATATAATATCTATTAGTTTGAGTATTTGTTCTACGTATTTTCATTGCACGCCTTTTCCGTACCAGCAGAGCTCAACAGTGAAACGAAACTGACTCAGTTTAATTTCCACACATTTTCTGTATACGAGTATAGAACTTATTGCGAAATTATAACTTCGTGTAGTGATTGCGCTCGGTATAACATGAAGGATGGTCGTGCCGCACTAAGATCGTGTAAAAACATGAGTTGGTCCAATAGTTCCCACGAAGGGGTATATTTGTAGGTATTCCAATGGACTCCAATGGATGGATGATGGATGCAGTCATATACTCCAATTTTTATTTCCAAAATTATATGAAGTCAACTATCAAAGACTATTTTCAGGAAGCTCACACGATGAAATTTAAATTTGTTGATAAAAAAAAATAGGTTTGATTAAAAATGCTACGTCTGGCGGCACCTTAACTGGCTTAATTTTCAAACCACGAATTTGAAACTTCCTCTCCCAAGACATATGTATGTATAATGTCGAAGTTGTGCTCTTTCGTTTTAAATTTTACTGAAGCCCGTGCTCAAAGAATATAGTTCAGTGAGAATTGGTAGCAATTGTTACCAACTATCACCGGCAACCAGCTCGCCGAACAGAAGTAATACAATAAAATAATTCACTTACGTTAGCATTGCAGGACACCTATTTGATTCCGGGTTGGAAATCCAAATCGATAAATTCATAAAGTACCTACATATATAAAGGGTTATGCATTTAGTGATTTCGAAAGTGCCGAGCTGTAGTTTGACATTTGCCAAACCAAATATGTTTTATTTCAATTAAACGTTTATATTGTTGAAACCTTCCACAAAAATAGTGATTCAAACGTAGCCACGTTTCGTGCTTTAAGAGGATATTGTGGTGTACCTAATCGCCCAACTACACAAGCATTTGCTAATGTTTAAAGAAATTTGAGGAGACTGGATCGGTTACAGATATCATAAGGCCTGTGCATCATCCTTTTGCTCGTTCCACCTCAAATATCGTTGCTGTGAGTGAAAGTATAGCTGAAGAACTGAATGCGTCTATTTCTCGACGTTTTCCATATAAAGTCCAGCTCACACAACAACTGAAGCCAGCTGACAATTCACAACGCCGTAGTTACGTCGATTGATTTATTGAACAACAAGAAGTTGTTCGAAATTTTTCTTCAGCGACGAAACACTTTTCCCACTCGGTGGATACGTATGTAATGAGCAAATTGTCGCATTTGGGGCTCCGAGAATCCTCAAAGAATTGAAGAGAGGCAAATTACACAAACTTAAACTTAGTCTGGTGTCCTTTTTGGTCCGGAGGTGTAATTGGATCTTACTTCTTTAAAAACGATAACAACGAGACTGTTACTGTCAATTCGGCGCGTTATAGTCGTATGATAGCCGCTTGTTTTTGCCTGTAATTGAAGAACACGACTTGGACAATATGTGGCTCCAACAAGAAGGTTCCATATGCCACAAAAGACGACCCAATTCGGCTTTATTGAGAGAGAAATTTGTCGGTTGCGTAATTTCTCGTCTTAGCGATGGCAATTAGCTACCGAGATCGAGCAATTGGGAGCGATTTTTTGTGGGGCTACGCTATAGACTGTTTATGCGGATGAGCCTTTAACTCTTGAGCATTTGAAAAGCGACATTCGTCAAGTTATGGCTGAGATGCCTCCAAATATGTGCAAAAAGTGGTCGAAGACTACCTCAAACGGATGGAAGTTTATAAAATTCACGAGGCGGTCATTTGAATGATGTAATGTTTCACGTATAATGCCAAGATTCAAACTTTATAATAAAAAATAATTTCATAAAAAAATTATTTACGTCTATTTTGGAAACCACAAAAAGGATAACCCTGTATAGTTTCATTTACTAAATTAAAATTACTTGTGTGTAAGAAGCAATTTCTGTAAAATTTCTAACTTTTTTTTATACATATGTACATATGTACATATGAATGTTAATAGCTGCATGTGCTTTATTAAAATTTCTTTCCACAGGTGACGATGGCTGCTGGGAATTTAAAATACTTGTTATGTCTTCCCTGAATCGTGTTGTTGATTTGTTACATATTCCCGAAAGTGGTGTTCGTTTCGTGGTATGGAGTCCTGATGGTACAAGATTGGCAACTTCTGGTAACGATGAAACTTTAACTATTTGGAATTTTTCCTCTGATAATAGAACAGAGCATGCTGCCTTGGGAAGATTGAGAGAACAAGATTCATGTAAATTGAGTTCTAAATTTGGTAATGTGTTTAATTCGTGGACTTGCCTTAAATAGTTAGTTAAATATGTATGTTTGTATGTGCTTTTGTTATTTTTATTAAATAGGATTTGGAAATTCTCATGAACTATAAGTTATTATCGTTATAATTTAATATATACATTATTTGTACATAAAATATATATTTATAAGTAATCTTCATTTCGTTCGCTTATTTGGCATTGTTATCTATTAAATTATGTTATTCGGAGAATCGTGGTGTGCCCACCAGTTGCTGTACTTAACTTAGATCCGGGTAATGTAATTAAACGGGGCACTCTCCCTTTTATCTGGTGGATACAGTTTTACTTTTCCCCTTGATGGATTTGTTTCATAAAGAGCTACCGATTAGTTGTTTCGAAATTGCAAGGCTGTATTTTGACATCTGTCAAACCAAACATGTTTTGTTTTATTAAAAGTCAGGTATTTATGAAAATCGATCGTTTAACGGCCGCACAACGCGTTAATATTAATGAATCCTTCTACAAAAATGGTGATTTAAGAAGAGATTATGGTGCACATAATCGTCCAATTACTCAAGCATTTGGCAAAATTTTAAATGGAATTTGTTGAGATTGAATCGGTTGCAGATATCGTGAGGCCTGTGCATCTTCGTTTTGCTCGTTCCACCTCAATGTGTATTTCTCGACGTTCTCCATTGTAGAGTTCAGATCACACAACAACTGAAGCCAGCTGACCAACGCCGCTAAAATAAACGGATAAACAATTGACAACCAACATTCCTCAAGTTATGGCTGAGATACCTCCCAATATGTTCTACAAAGCGGTCGAAAATTACCTCAAACGAATCGAAGTTTGCAAAAATTCACAACACGATCACTTGAATGATGTAGTGTTTCACATATAATGTCCAGGTTAAAACTTTATAATAAAAAAGGAAATTCATTAAAAAATTGTTTCAAATGCATTTCGATTATTTTAATTTTGGAAACCCCAAAATGAATTATCCAAACATTGTTATCCCAAAAGCATGTTTCATATTTTTTTATATATACTTGTATTTTGTTTTTAAATAAACTTACGAGTAAACATTCAAAGATTCATTAGGGGGATTCTCTAAGTTTAGGAAATGCATACTATGCGGATCAGGAACGCCCCATTTCATAGTTGAATGTTTTGTATTGAAAAATGTCGCACACATCTGATAAATGCACAGTGATAAATCATGCAATTTATTTTTCAAATAGTTCTATGTATTCTATCAAAGCACAAGTCGTTTTCGACTACAAACTAAAAGTTCGGCATATTTGAAGTGTCCTATCGGAAGTGTTCTGACGCTTGCATGTTCAGCGCCAATTGCTATAATTGCTCAAGGGAACACGTTCTTTTTTTCTGAACAATGGCTTGCAGGCGATTGCGCTATCCATTGTTGAATATATTCATTACACCTTTTCGTTCCAACTTCCAACAGCTAGACCACTTCAAGCGGAAAGCTTCTACTTTACGTCACAGTAAATTTCGAGTAAGAATTGAGCATTGTTTCGGACTTCTAAGAGAATATTTCGGAAGCCTTAAGGAATAAGAATTCGCATACAAGATGAGAATAGTCATTACATTTGTTCAAATTGGTTTCTCGTTTGCTGTATTTGGCATAACATTCTACGTGATTCCACTTACGACATAGAATACGAAATTGCTCCGATTGCGGAACCAGAAATCGGCCACAGCTATGAAAATAACATCGAAGCGCAAGACTTTGTATACCTTAATGTTCGGAGATTAAAATTTTTCAAATTTAAGTGAATTATAAATATACCTACATATGTATGTACATACATTACATAACATATTACCAACAAATGTGAATCATACCAGATAATACTCTTTACGTGAAATTAAAATATATATATATATATATATATATATATTTATTTGTTATATTTTTTATCGATTTCGTATTTAGCGATACGCCCTTTCGTTTTTAATTCCATTTTTTTAAATTCATAATCCCATTCCTTTCATGTGTCCTCCATTTCCATTTGTTTTCTTCTATCTTTGTCCTTTTGTTCAATATCCACGTCGTTTTGAATTTTTTAGTTTGGCCAATATTGCTGAAAAGAGAATTTAACACTCATTAATGGAATTTATATTTTTATAAAAATGTTTTACTTACGATCAATGGAGTGTGTTCTTCTTCCAGCAAACCTCCGCCCAAATACTTAGTAAATACATTGAATCACACAACCGTGAAAAATACATAGATGATACGAATCAGATGCATTTTAGACCGTTTGACGGTACTATTCATACCAGCTGCAACTTATGTATGTATATTAATAAGTCCAACTTGGTTGTGCGTATGGGTGGATAGTACCAATGTCATACAGTAGTATGATACGCGTTCAAAATTCTATGGATGTATGCTGTGAAGAGCGTGCATGCAGATCTCTGGACTTAGATATGTCGGACCAAAGTTAATATACAATTTCATATCCACGAAGGTTACATACATGCATATTTGTTTTGGCGAAGACCACTAGGGGTAGCGCAATCAAAGTAAAAATATCTCTTTGTCTGTGACCTTCACTTTCCAAAGATTATGAGAATGAAAAAAAAAACTATTATACGAAGCCGTTCTGGATACAAAGCTGGCAATAGTTTTCCTCTTCTCTGATCTCTCTTCCTCATATTCTGTGGAAGATCGTGCCGATTTACATAGTGGTTCGAGCGATTTTTTTAGTGCGGCTTCAGTGAGTAGGGAATTCTGATAGGATAGTAAAGAAAGAGAGTAGGTTTTCAGAGAAAAGTATCCAAACAAATTTAAATTTAAGTGCAGGGTAGTAAAGCTCATGCAGGAAATTAACAGGTTAAAGATTAGATTGGAATAAATAGATAGGCTGTCTCAAGCAGGGTTGGGCCACTTCGAATAAAAAAATATTCAAATAAAAAATAAAAAATTATTCATCATTTATAAAATTTTGAGTGATGAGTGACCGGTTATTTTTTATTTAAAAAAATCAAAGTGATGAATAACGTGTTATTTTCATTCAAGTGCTTCTTGAATGAAAATAATATGTTATTCGTCACTCAAGAAATTCTGAGTGATGAATAACGTTATTTTTATTTATATAATTCTTGAATAACGATAAAACTTCATTTTTATTCAGTTACTTAAAAATAAAAAATAAGTACCTCGAGATCCCGGAACATTATACCCAGGTGCGCATTATGTAGCTCGTGTGTATTTTGGGACATTTCTGGGATCATTTTGGGACATTTTTGGGATCATTTTGGGACATTTTTGGGACCATTTTTGGGATCATTTCGGGATCATTTTGGGAAATTTTTGGGATCATTTCGGAACTGTTTCAGGCTCACTCCGGGACCATTTCGCGACTGATTCGGGATCACTTCCGAATCAGTTTGAAAACAATTTGGGACAATCTTGAGATCATATTGGGCCCATTTTTGGATCATTTCTTGAGTGTTATTGCAGGATTTACATATGTATGTAAGTACTTATGTTTTATTTCGAATTAAATTAAAAAATAAAATAACACCTAATATGTCAAAAATAACATAAAAACTTAATACAGTCAGCCACACTAGTAACTACTAACTATGTAAGTAGTTTGAAAATATAAATATTTTCATGAAAAAGTTCAATAAAAAAAGTCCATATATGCTAGTAGGTAAGTACTATGTATGTAAGTACATGAATATGTACTACTTCAAGAAAAATTATTTAAATTTAAATTAAATTTGTGTTTTATATGTATGTATGATATAACTACAGAAGGGAAACAAACGATTGAAACTTAAAATTCCCTATGAAGTGCATTATAAAAAAAGATGAAATGAAATGGTATATAGTACATATGATTGAGATGAGTTTTGGGTAAAGTTTTCCAGATCCTTCCTCCATAAACATAGGACATAGAATGTTGTGTCATCTGTTCAATGCCATTTCTTTGAAGTGTTACATTTTTCCAGAACTCTTATTTCAAAATTCTGATCAGTTAGCCTATTATATCTGGGTATATTATGCATTGTGGCATACGAGAAAAGTCTCTCTACCGGTGCTGAAGAAGGCAAAGGGTTATTAAATTCAAGAAAAAAAAATTTACAACCGGATAAACATCCACTGCTAGAATATTGGTTCGTGCAAATATTTTTTTACTTGCAGTTGCGCATCTGTATTTGCGAAAATATTTGCATCATTAGAGCTATTACTGGTGCTATTGCCGAAATCAAAAAAGTCATCCACATTAGGTTCCGTGTTATTAGTTGTCAAAACTACGGCTTCTGCTTCTGTTGCAGCAGTCATAACAGCTGAGAATACTCTTTTTTGAGCTTCAGTTGACAGGCAGCCTACCCACTGGGTTTTGAACTGTGGGTGGATTGCAGTTGCAATAGCTGCCCATTTTCCACAACCTTCAATCTCAAAAAAGTCTTTCAAGCAGTGCTCCACTCTTTTGACTAAAAATTCTACTGCCGTATTGCAACAATTCAGCTTAGAACCTTCTTTAACGGCTAACAACCTTCTACGCAATGAAATAATGCACGGCAAAAGATAGCCATAGCTACAATATTTTTCTCCTTGCAACTTATTGAGAGTATCAATCAACGGGCGCGTACAGCTTAAATACTCTTCTACTCAGTACTCAAAATCAGAATCTTGCATAGGGTTTGAAATGCCCATTACCTCATCAAATTTTATGATTTCCTCACGCAAAGACACAACCAGCTCTAAACTGCCGAACAAAGAATTCCACCTAACGCATATTGGTTTACTCAGAGGTCTACCAAGATGTTCAATCATTGTTTCCCTTTGTTTCGGGGAACGTAATAAACCCCACATATACTGACATCGGGTAATTGTTTCTGTATGCTGGGACAAGAGGCTGGATGACTGTTTTATTAAATTAGTAAAGTCATTTGCCGCAATTAGATTTATGGTGTGACTTGCGCGTCTCAGATGCATCGATAACGAAGGTTTTTGGCCGGAACTGACGAGGCTCGTCTTCAAATAGAGCAGGCTCCGCTTCTACCTCTAATACGGATGATAACTCATCGCCAATACACTGTCCACTTACATCGACATCCTCATCATCATCGCAAAAAAGTGATCTGTAACGCTTTCTCGAAAAATAAGTTTAAAATTATATACATATGTACATACATTTCAGAAATAGAAGAAGTGGTAGAATAGGAAAAGTAAGTAAGTCGAGAAATTAATAAAAACGTTTGGTATTTGGTCGTGTCGGGTATGTGTTTCGGGATTATGTTATACACCCATATTTACCGTCATGAGTTAAAAGAGGAATTTGTATGCCGAACTCTTTAAACGCCTTCACGAAGTTCGATCCGTTGTCAGTTACCGTTGCAACCAACTTTTTGCTGTCTAAGCCAAAGGACGCATGAATTTGATGTAAAATCTTAGCAATTCTGTCGTACGAATGAGTTCCAGCAAATCTGCGACACGCGATCGCAGCTGATTTCAGCGCGAAAATTTTTTTTCAATCTAAGAGGGTAATATTACATTTAGTGTCAAAGTTCTTTAAATCGCTCGAATTTGCTCAAGTATTACCCAAAGAGCCGTAACTCCTATAAAACGACGAGTGCTGCTCAACCAAACATCGGCAGTTCTGCAGACATAATTTACATCTTTAAAGTGGCACGTAGTTCATCCATATTAGCATTGTAGTTGGTTTTTATAGCCCTCCCTAAGGTGCCTCTTGACAAATGCTTGAGGTGAGTACCGTCCTCTTTCGAAGAAAGTTCTATGAACATTAATGTAATTAATAGTCTGTGTTTCATATGATCGGTAGTTTTTAATTCAATTTGATTATTCACCATCTATTAACTTTCTAAACGACGGCAATTCAACAGTAGAAAGTGGGCTCATGCTATCGAGAATGTACATACGTTACAGTATTCTCTTCATATTTCTTCTGACGACTCAAACGTTGGACCTTCTTTATAGCGCTAGAAGAGCTGCTTTGAAGTTTCAGCCGCTTTTCTTGCACGTATGGCTTATACTCATTTTCGTAAGCATCCCCGTGCACTCTCTAGAATCATACAGACAAATGAAGAAAAATAAAATTCTTTCGTTATATAATGCAAATATTTAAACCGGGCCGGTTTCAAAAAAATACGAGTCTTATAAAATTTTCATAACGAATTCGCTTGTAATACTTTTAGAAGATTTTTAAGAACGCAATTTTGTGCCTATTTAATTTTAGTGTAACATTGTGCACTGGTATGGACGCAGTAGGCGTAAATATGTTAATCAACGTGGAGGTATTGATCGCAGAATTATTATTATTATTAAGTCCAAGCTTGAGTAAAAAATATATCTTTTTACCTGAGCGAGAGTGTAAATGCAAAAATGAATGAAGTGATACTCGTACAAAACGAGAGAAAAAATGGTACATACAGCTATGGTCAGGGCTTTAGCGCCCTTCCCCATACTGAAGATCAATGGTCAGCAAAATTTAGTTCAACAGGGTCAGTCAGGTATATTTCATGAAAACTTTCAATACTTCATAACAAACTAAAGTACCATATATTACATGGATTCTCATAATTTTAAAAACAATAATGTGAGGTTATTTCGTTGGGTAAAAATATGATTTGGACAAAGATTTGTAAGAATTATTAAATATTTATATTAAATTGTGGGAAATACTTATGTATGTATAACTTCTTATCGGATAAACGCGTAGTAGAATAGTCATGTTTTGTAGTCACCAGACCAAGAAATTAAATTCTGAGTATATTTACTTCTGGCCAAAATGTGATAATAGTTTCTAATTTTTTTCCGCATTATTTAACAGTTATAAGATATGATTAGAATATAGATTTTGAGGTTAACGTTGGAGGAGTGGAATACTTCTTGGAGAAAGACAGTTTTGATCACTTCTAGCTCTTTATTTTTGGAGAACTAATATCTCATCGTACTCTATAGTGTATGAAGATATAAAAATGTATTCATATTTCCATCTATTTTTACCTGCCTATTGATCAGCTAAATTGCGCAAAATCTTTGTCCATCTCATATTTTGACCCAACGTATACAATCGCACACTATTGTTTTTACAATTATGATAATCCATAAAATAAATGTTACTTTAGTCTGTTATGGAGTATTAACTTAGATGTAATCAAATTTTTTTGGCCGACTTTGTTGATTTATATTTTGCAGACCATTTATCTTCTCTATAGGAAAGTGCGCTAAAGCTGTGACCATAGCTGTATATGTATGTATATGAGTTGCGGTAGCGGGTAGTTCATTGATAACGTGTGATTTTGTACATACATACACTCATGGACAAAATAATAGGTGTAAAAAATTTTGTTTGACAACTTTTCAACACTTGAAATTAAAAGAGTTTTTTTTAGTTATAATAATATTTTGTGCTACTTAACCAAAATATATGAAAATTCTCTTAGTTCATTATTTTAATCCATTGCATTTTTCCACTATTCCGATACCAATCTTGTTTTTATTCTAGATTAAATGAATGAACTAGGTTTAGTAACACAAAGTATTAATATAACTTAAAATAACTAAATGCAAGTGTTGCAAAGCTATGAGACCAAAACTATTTACTCATATTATTTTGTTCATGAGTGTATGTACATATGTACATACTGTATTCACATCTGTCTGGCTTCGGCATCGGCCGATTATTTACTCACCCGCCGATTAATCTGCATCGGAAACAGAATCGAGCAAAAATTAAGCAAGATTTAGCTATAATTGTTTCGTTACCTCATCAAAAACAACAACAACAAAATGTATATGCAAATTTTATTAATAACACATTTTTACTCTTTATACTAAAACAATTTCCACTTACCTTTAAATGGTTTACAAAATTGGATGCTGATTTTATTGCAACTGGCATTTTGCAGATATTGACTCACTTCCACCTCCACAGAAATTAGGCAAGAAAAACTTGCCATCCAAATATGCTGTGGAAGACATGCGTCCTCCAAAATTTTTAAATTTTCCTGCGAGTCAGGTTCGGCACAATATTTAGGTCCGACACAATATGGCTGATACTCGACCGTGAATCCTCATCAATTATAACTGGGGTAGACATTATTCAGTATCTATTAATTTCTATTCTGTATTTAAATTTAAATGATTCACTTTTGATCTTTCACTTCAGAATGCAGGAAGCTTAACTAACTTACACTGGGCTGGCTACGGAGAGAATTATTATTTTATGCAGACTAACAGTTTTCTAATAGGAATACAGTGAACTTCCTCATTACGGACAGTCTTTTTAACGAATATCGTGTTTATCTGTAAAATCATCCTATAGTAGCCTGCGATCATATTCGATGTTCGACAGTTAATCAGTCAGTTCTTTGTCCGAACATACCAGTGGCGCGGGACTACATATCTATGTGCAAACATGCATTTAGACATGTGTAATTTTTTTGGAGTGTCTCGCACGGTATCTTTGAATATAGCATAAATATTCCACCTGAAAATGTTCAGATGTCTGCTGGGTGCATATATAATTATACCTATTGGACTTTATTCTTTGTCATGAAAATATGTTTACATACTGCTTTTATATTAAGTCCTTTTCTTGTTTGTTCGCCCATTCGAAGTAACTTCCCGTTGAGCTAGAGGCTTGAATATTGGAACATAGTTCAGATCTTCGAGACAAAAGAGAAAGAAAATTCGCTAGGTGGCGCACGGATCGTGATAACTGAAAGTCCCCGGAAAGTTGGACTTTAAACCTTAAATGAGGTTCAAAACCCGGTGACACCGCAATATTTGCTTTGAAAAATCCGCTAAGTGGGGCACGGATCGAGCTATTAATAAAATAAATTTTAGATTAGGAATTTTCAGATCGACTTTTCAGTAACTTCCCGGTCACCTAGGGAGTTCAAACCTAACACGTGGCTTGTGACCTGAGAAAAGTACAGTTTGTGGAAAACAAAATTTCGCTGGGTGGCGCGCTAATCGAGATAACTCAAAATCCTTGAAAACGCTGTGGAAACCTGCGATCGGTTTTTATGTAAGTTTCTGGTAAATGGTCCCGAAATGATCCCAAAATGATCCCAAAAATGTCCCAAAATGATCCCAAAAATGCCCCAAAATGATCCCCAAATATGTCCCGAAATGATCCCAAAAATGTTTCAAAAAAGTCCCAAAATTATCCCAAAAATGTCCCAAAATTATCCCAAAAATGTCCCAAAATGATCCCAGAATAATCCCAAAATACACACGAGCTACATAATGCGCACCTGGGTATAATTTTCCGGGATCTCGAGGTACTTATTTTTAATTTTTTAAATAACTGAATAAAAATGAAGTTTTATCGTTATTCAAGAATTATATAAATAAAAATAACATGTTATTCATCACTCAGAATTTCTTGAGTGACGAGTAACATGTTATTTTTATTCAAGAAGCGCTTGAATGAAAATAACACGTTATTCATCACTTTGATTTTTTTTGAATAAAAAATAACCGGTCGCTCATCACTAAAATTTTTTTGAATAATGAAGAAAAATTTATTTTTTATTTTTTCGTCACTCGTCACACAAATTTTCTAATAATGCCCATCCCTGCTCTTGCCTTCAGCCAACCATACACATGCTGTGTGTGGGCCCAGTGTGCAGCCTGAATCTCGTCTTGCATTACTACGTTATAGTTTTCAGCAAAATCTATTTGCAATATTGCTTCGTCACTGGCTATACTTTCATTCACCTCATTAAATGTGTCAGATTGAACTCTTTTTATGAATACATGACTCTTAAAGCGAGGGGCTTGTTCACTTAACTCTGCAAGCGCTTCCTCGATTGTGCCTACCACTGATGTTAATTTCGGGCGCTCATCGGTTTCAGCCCATTGTTTCCAGCAAGAGGATTTATTCAAATCCAACATATCGATATTGTTTAGAATAGTTTTAATTTCTTTTATGTATCGGCTGCATTCTCCAAACATACATTGCTCATTAGTTATATCGCAAAAAAAATTCTGTAATAACTCGGTACCAGTGGGAGGGAAATCTGTTATCTTCTTTCTTATACTTTCTGTCAAGTAATTAAAATTGGCGTGGTACTTACAGACACACACGTTGTGAGGCATTTGACTAGTTAAAAAAAGTACATTTTCAGGGCGAAGCTCATAAAATTTAGAAATTTTTATCTCAACTTGAGGGTTTTCATTTTTGAAGAGAAAGTAAGCTTCCCTAACGGTCATATTCATATGACGCTTCGGAAATGGTACCTTTTTCCCAGTTGCAATATCCTTTATTAATTTAACATCTTTTCTCCCCGGGGCTTGACGACTAATATCATCACGTTGGTAAAAATATATTATTAATTTTTTCATTTTTTCAGAAATGGCACGCTTGCAAGCACTTTCCTTATAAGGTTCAGTAAGTAGGTGAGTGGGATCATCCACATTTTCATGAACGAGCTTACGAATAACCGCTAATTTCTTCCTCGGACTACAGGGGAGTATTCTCTTTACCTTTGCCTTTCCCAATGTCTGGATACAAGAATATGATAAATACAGGCGCGGATCTACCTTTACGGGTGCCGAAGATTTTTTGATTGGCCGGTACAGCCTTTTCCTTTCTCTTTCTTTTCTTTTATTTTCGTTTTGCCATGTTTTGGATGCAGCCACCTTCTCCTTCATTATTTTACGCCTCATCTGCTCCCTTTCCCTTTCTCGCAGCAGGTGTTTAGAATAAACTGCGGGTGATTCCTTTAGTTGCTGTTTATACTTCCTCATCCTTTCCGCTGCAGTAGTCTTTCCCATCCTTCCGATCAGAATTGCCATTAAATATACATTTGCTAAAACATTTTTTAATTTATAAAGCTTATCGGTCCTGTTCACCCACCTTTGAAAATGGTCCCTCCTATATCTGTAACGGGTGGGACATACTTCAATGACATTTTTTTCTTAATTAATCTTACAAAAACGAAAATGCAATTGCACTTCATAATCACAAATTCTAGAACTACATAACAAACACGGTTTAAAATAATAGCTCCTGTAATTAAAAAAAATACCTTTTTGGCTTTTTTGTCACGGGTTTTTTTTGTCATTGCTTAATTTATCCTACAAAAAACCGAAATAAGCTTACCTAAATTGATATAATATTTAATTGAAATTAATAAAAATGAATTGCCGTAGAGATTTAAATTATTAACCACAAGAATTATGAAACACAAACTATTTGACAGACTTTTCGAAAGTAACTATTTCAACCTCGCTCAAATAATTCATATAGTACTTGGTTTCGAAACATAAAAAAAGTCAATAAATATGAATTTAAAGCTTTAATTTGTTATTTTTTGGTTGACTACGAATATTACCTTACCAAACTGTTTATATAAATATTTGTTAGTTAATATAAAATAGGATTTTGGCTTCAAGGTTCACTTTCTCATGGAACGACCCAAATATAAAAATTCATTAAAAATAAAACTTTTTGACATACGTACATATGTATGTATATCACAAAATTCAGGTACACGCATCTGCACAAATTACTAAGTCATATACATTGTATGTACAAAAAATATCTGAAAGGAATACTACATCCTCAACGAACCCCTAAACTATAATCTTAAAATATACGAAAAGATGTGGTGAAAAAACTGCTTATAACAGAAAGTACAAAAAATAGACAAGAAAGAAAAAAATAGAAAACCTGCCAACTTAACCAATTAAAAAAAATATTTAAATCTAGATAAATCGGAGGGCATCAAACTTTGACAGACGCGGACAACTATTACCTAACGGACAAACGGGCATATGTATGAAAAATGTCTGACTGAAGGTTAGCATTATATGAGTAAATATTTAAAAAATTTATATTTTTAAAAACCTGCTCTTTCACCTTCATATTAAATGTCTTAGTTAAGAAGTATATATGTTCTAATTCTGATGAACATACTTTTTATTTCATTGGAATTGCAGTTTTCGCAGCATAGATGCGTTTCCACATTCGACGTTTTCCAAACAATATTTGCAAAGTTCCTATTCTGTAGCAATTAGAATCGAATTATTCTGTGAAGATATTTTCGATATTTGCAATAAAGTTTTTAAGCTCATTTGGTGGGTGTGGGAATATTTTTTCTGTGATTCCACGATCGACCCTTGATAAAGGCATTAACGCTAAAAATATTTGTAGAACAAACAGCCGCAAAAATAAACAAACGCGTTTTGATTTTGGAATAAAGGTAATATACATATGACAAAATGTCATTACAGACTTTGGAGGGACTAATAGAAAGACTCCCACTGGTCTGACAAGACTTTGCAATTTCCCTTATTTACATACCGAATGTACCCTATGCCCCAGGCTTGTCTGAAAGGATAAGAGAAACAATGTGGATTTATTCTCACATAAAATCCCTTTGCCCTACGAATATGTCCGCAAAAAATTTATAGTTACTTTTCTTGCCATCAAATGATTAAAACCCTGCTGTGAAGAGAAACGCCACAAATTTAAACTGCCTATGTATGTGTATTGAGATGCCAACCTTTTATAAAACTAAAAGTACTCGTGATGTCATGACACAAACTATCATGAACTTGGATGGAATTTAGGAAATTTTCGGCTTCGTCAAGAAACTTTAATTGCTCCGCAGATGCAGAAAAGTTGTTCCTTAAAGTTCTCTATTACTCCAAAAATATTACTATCAAAAATATTAAATAAATCGGCTATATTAGCAAAAGATTGAGATTTGGAACTATGAATTACTAAAAACTTAAAAGGCTAACTGGACGCTAATATTTTGGAATGACTTAGGGGCGATATGAGCCGAAGTTAGCTTATGGGTACAACTAATACTGCTGGTAGTGCAATTTTCGTAAATATGCACCATATTCGACCATTCAACAGGTGGCAACTATATTTTTCTTATTTTCTAAACAGTTCTGGATACTTTTTAGAAGATGGCTCAATTTGAAAAAGGACGTCATTGTTATTACTCCTAATACTCTCGAAAAATTAACAAAATTTGATCTTTGGTCAGTGACTATTTGGCAGGAACGCAAACCAATACGCTGGAGTTGACCCATGGCTTCGAATAAACATACATATGTATGTATGTACATATGTATATTTTTTCATCACATCTTTGCATACATTATACACAAAAAAATCTAACGGGTGTGTCCAAGTCTTTCCACCAATACCTTGGACGAAAATCGCTAAAACAATTGTAACCACCCTGGAGGTACGATTTTCACCTTCATATTCTTCTACACCTACTTCGAGACCTTTTTCCTTTCATATTGCGAATGAATTTTGAGAGACATTTCCGCACAACATACATACATATCTCTGTGCGTCCGTGAAGCCACGGCTTCTCATTTCCGGAGCTTTTATGCTACTATAATTGCATCCAGGGTTTCGTGGCCTACGTTGAACGAATTGTTTTAGAGTAATTGTGATGGCCAATTAAAAATGGGCTTTAAATAGCCATATGCAGTGGGTGAAAGGAATTTTACGGCCAGAGCAAATGTTTTCAATTCCCTATCAAATATATAACCCTTTGAAGATCGGGCTGTATTTTTTAAACAAATCCTCACATATATAGCAACATGTGGAGGTAATTTGCAACATAGCTCTGCCATATGTCTGATTTCGTCATGCCAAAACCACATTAACAGACAAAGTTACCCTATTTTCAAATATTTCTACTCTTCTTCCTAAATAATTCACCTTATTGCGCAAATGTTCAATTTTCTGACTTATCACAGTCACTGTGGGAGAGAGAAATGTCTTTGGCAAGCAAATAAACCGTTAAACCGAACAATTTAATTTATTCCTGCCGCCTAAATAAAAAGAAAAATTCGTTAACTTACTAAAAATGTTAAAACTATTTCAGATATTATTTTCTCTTTTTCACGAAAAATAATATTTAAGCAAATAATTAACCTTAAACGAAAGTCGTTCAAATATTTTGAACATGTATGTTTGAGCTAATAAATGAAAAGATTGTATGCGCGTCGCTTAAACTAACGTAAAATTGACCTCTTCATATTTTCTTTTTGGTCATGATTCCGGTAGCTGATCAATCGCTTAGCGGTGTACATTCAAACTAACGAAAGTAAAATCTAAAACCTACAAACTTTTCTGTACCATATACATACATATGTAAACGCTTTAAACTGCATATCTACATATTTATATAATATACATATGTATGTACAACGAAAGTCTACCAAGTCCCCCAGCAGTAGTAAAAATTTTTATAATCAACATTGTGTTTAACGTGTCATAAGACGGAGCATCAGCTCGAAAAATTATTGATCTTGGTTATAATTTAAAAATTTACTCTTTTTGATTACTTTTTCTTTAGCTTTCAAAGAAAAAAAAATTAAATATTTCACTTGGAATTAAAATTTTAGCATATACATTATACAAATTAAAAAAAAATTTTGTATGGTAGGCTTGATGTTTCGCCGCAAAACACTCACATATTCTCTGTATCACTCCTTACCATCCAGGAGACCATTAGCACATGCACACCACTTTTCCTTTCGTCGGTAAAGGAGGAATATTTTTTAAAAGACAAAGAAAACTAAAAAGAATTTAAATAATAAAACACATCAATATTTCACGAGCAATATGGATGCTCTATATAGACTAAGGGGTGAGAGAACTCTTGCAGTCGTTTCGACTTCAAAAAAAAAGAAGTTAATTGAAGTTAAATCGCTTTTAATCCCATTGAAAAAGAAGTATCGGGATTATATTTTCGTTCCCTACTTCTACAACATTGTCTTGTGCGTCTTTGTTATTTAAAATATCTACAATTTGAAATACTACAGTCATTTTCCCTAGAAACATTCACTGTGGGTGTCAATATCCTTAAATTTATATCCGAAGTTAAGTAGCCGTCCCCTTCTAAGCTGGGGAGTGAAATACCTTTGGCAAGCAAATGGTTGGTTAATTTATTCCTGCCGTTTAATAATAAAAAATAAAAATATAGTTAATTCTACTAAAAATGCTTATTTATTTCACATACTATTTTCTCTTTCTCAAAAAAGGTAATGTTTAAGCAAATTAATTAAGTAAGCTTAAACAATAATTGTTCAAATATCTTTGAACATGAATTTTTGAGTTAATGGATGAAATGTTTGTGTGTATACGCGCCGCATAAGCCAACATAAAATTGTCCTCTTCAAATTTTCTCTTTGGCCCAGATTTTAGGACAAGTAACGAAAGTATAAATTAAAGCCTACAAACTTTTTTGTATCATAAAAACACATCAATTGCATATCTACAAATGTGTGTATATAACATATGTACCCTACAAGACGGTGCTGAGCACTTTGATCGAAAATTTCTAATACATTCACAAATTTTTCTGTGACTACCAATACATGCTCATTTTAAAAGACGTTTGATTTAAATGTAAATTTACATTTCTTCATTGAAAACAGAGAAAACTCAAGTTGAATTGAGTTCGTTGAAAAAAAGCATGTGAAAGAACAGTTTCACTCATGATGCAATAAGACAAGGTGTTATACGTAGTAACAGTTCGTTTTGTCGGCTCCCTTAGCTCAAGGTTGTATTTTAAGGGGCACGAAATAGGAGAAAAAAGTACGCTTTGCGAAAAAGTATCAAAATTTAATACTCTTTTTCGCTCTTTATGTTTCAATATTTCTTAATATATTTTGTTTTGAAAATGATTTTACTGTTAGTTTTTTGCAAAAAGTGTATAATTAACTTTTATAATCTCAAACGTACTTAATAAAACTCGATAAATAAGCATATTTTATGAACGTTTTATTAAAGTATTTAACTTTTTAATGCGAAAATACATCCGACATTTAAAAAACAGTTTTTTTACATCCATTTCATTGTCATAACCTTCGCTTTTTTTAATAACGTTTCAATAAATTAATTTTGGGTCTCGATGACTTGACCATTAAATTGTGATTGACCATATTGGCCGAAAAACAAAAACAAATATAAGGAGATTTATCTGTGTAAATCTAATTCAGCACTAATGCAGGAATGCAAAGAGGAATAGCAAAAGATGGCATTTAGCGTGTGGGTCTTCTGATAAGCAATATTTTTAGCAAGTAAACAAAAAAGCATATTTAAACTCAATACACAGAGCACAGTCCACGAAATAATCTGCAAAGGAAACAAAATGGTTGATACAGTTCAAGAAGATGTTGGCGAATAGAGTTAGATCACACAGTTAGCAGTGTGAGCCACAGGGTCAGATTCAACTCCAAATTCCTCTAAAAATAATTTGGTAATTGTAAGTATGTCTAATATTACATCAATATTTACCGGTGGTATAATAGTTTCACCAATATGAATACAAACTTGGTTACAGACGAGGATACATATGTACATGTAAATACCACGCAAACAGGCAAGAAAAATCACTCGGAAACCTAAACGATACAGATGAAAACCTTTGAAAAAATTTTATTAACAGCTAGTAAAATAAATTTTGCAAAAACACTTACGAGTTGACCAGTATATTTGAAATACCTCCAAGAGCCGACGAAATTTCTTGGATAAGCACAAACCAACACAAAACCTTTTGAATAGATTTTTTTATAGACATTATTTTGCAAATACATAAAATACTTACGATGTGACCAATTATTTTAAAAAATCCAGCGACTTTTGGTCAATTCTATTGAATTTTATTGTAAATATGCAAATTTTAATATATTTAAATTCAAATTGTCAACGAATATCAATAGCATAAAAAAAAGAAAAAATGTATCAGTGATGCTAACGCTTGTCGATCTATATTTTTTCTGAGGTGAGCACTATTTTTCGTACTTTTTCATAAAAATTATTCTAGCATAAAAAGTAGTTTGTCAAAAAAGCAAATTGGAATCTGTAAGGGAGTTTAAGGAAAAAATTAGAGCGAGAGGGAGGCGAACATATAACACCTTGTCTTATTGCATCATGAGTTTCACTAAATATCGCATGTTGTACTCTTCATAACGATTATTCCTACGCTAAATTTTTATTTGTTCAAATAAGTACCCGGTTCATATATGAATTTGTTTCAGAAATCAAATACTCATTTTTATATTATTTTCTTATCATAATTGTTCCAGTTACATTCAAAGGTACTCATTTACAAAAGCAGTTTGAAAACACTTTTTATATTAGCCGAGTTGCTTTTCTGTCGTGTACGATACTTTTGAATTTTATGTTTTTATATTTTCTTTTTACTTAAATTCATCTCAATATCACAAATACACAAATATACATAGTATACTTTTAGGGAGCTTGTAGTAGCGCATTACCAAAGATCGTAATATCTATGCCAGCAGTAAAACCACTGTTATGCAATAATTCAAAACATACTTTTAAGAGTAAATTTCAGTGAATTTCAATCAGAATCTGTCATATGATTCAATATCGTTTTTCTTAAAGGAGTATGTTCATCGTAGTTCAGTATAAATACAAAAACAGTTGATGTTATTTAAAACAACCCTGTGAAAGAAAAGAGAGTACAGAAGTAACGATTTGTGTTCTGTTTTCATATACGAATTTTTTACTTATCACTACTCAAATGTACTTTATTTGATTATTTGAAAACTCAGCTGACAGGAAGAAGGTAAGAAATTAATTTTTCTAAAATTTTATCTTTTTATTGAAAATTTGCTAAGACTGAGTTTACACACGAATATGTTTGTCGAAGCGACACTTAGTTTGTAGGGGAGAGGGCGACGACGAAGAAAGCAGTGTACCGACACTGTTGTGCTCGGTTGTTACGCTTTGTTTTTGACATTCACTTTCATATTTATTTCACAGTCATTGTAGCTGTTTCAAATTTTAAACGAATGAATGTGGTATGTATGGAAATTGAAAGTTTGTTTTTAATAAAATATTTATATGTACACATATGCTTATGCGCATACGCATCTAATTATTAATATTTCAGACTATGGAGTATTCAGATAAAGTTGAATTAATGCAGGATATATTGGAATGTTATGAAGAAGCCGTTGAGATTGGTTCTGATGATAGTGAAAAGGATGTTATGTGCAAAGGTTTGTAATTGAATTGCACTTCCAAAATGCATTATTAAAGTTATTTGATAAACATTATTCATTAGGTCTAATTGAAATATGTGACGTTGCACCCATACCTATTAAGACAAAAAGGCGTGTTTGGGTAAAATTGTGGAGAGAAGCAAAGTCGGAAAAAGGATCATACGCATTTTTAACAAAAGAGCTGTTAATTTCGGACGAAACCAGCTATAAAAACTACTTGCGAATGACCGAGCCACAATTCAATTTCATTCTTACGCTTATAAATGATGATGTTGGAAAGCAAGATACTGCGTGCAGCAATACCCCCAGCGGAAACGCTTTCGTTAACTTTGCGGTTTCTCGCCACTGGTAAATAAAGATTTGAGTGTATAAATAGAAGAAGAGTACATGAAGAGAATCAAATAATGGCTTTTACAGGTGAAAGGTTTCAGAGCTTGAACTTTGATTCGAAGTTGTCTAAGACGTCTATTAGCACTATAATTCCAAATGTATGTGATGCTATTTGGAAACGATTAAAGCGTCAATTTGTGAAGGTATATATTTCCAATTCGCACATAAAAAATTCCATTTCTGAAATTCTGTTATTCTAGTTTCCAAGCAGTACTATGGAATGGGAGTCTATAGCAAATGAATTTGCCAGTAGATGGCAATTCCCTAATTGTATAGGCGCATTAGATGGTAAACATATATCCTTCAGATCATTGCGAAAAGATGGAGCACTTTACCATAAGTACAAAGGTACAAATAGCATAGTACTATTGGCACTTGTAGATGCGAATTGTAAATTTAGTTTTCTGGACATTGGCTGCAATGGACGCAACAACGATGCCGGCGTTTTTTTCCAAAGCAAGCTCTCCGAAGTTTTACGAGAAGAGAGGGGATTACCGAAAAATGCTACCATTGGAAATAACCGATGTCTTCCGTATGTTGTTGTTAGTGATGATGCTTTCTCACTTCAAACACATATTATGAAGCCGTATCCATACCATTCAAACTCTTCCGAAAAACAAGTTTTCAACGAACGGCGCCAGACACGTCGTGGAGCATTCGTTCGGTATTCTATCCAACAGATTCCAAGTTTTTCTCGCCCCAATTAATTTGAAAGTGGAATCGGTACAAAAAATTACGTTAGCTTGCTGTGCTTTGCACAATTATTTAATGGATAATAACAACACGAGAAGGAACTTCAACTTAACTTCTTCCGAATCACCGACTATTCCCATAATGACAAATTCATATAATCCCCGAAGAGGAAGCGCTGAAGTTATTCGCCAAGAATTTATGGCATATTTCAACAATGAGGACAGAATTGATTATTAATAAAGAAGAACCATTACCATCATTTGCATCATATATTAAAGTACATACACCATCTTATTTTTAATTTTGTAGCCAAAAATAAATTTCAAGACAAGAATCAGTTTTTTAAATTCATATTATTTTTAATCATAAATATCATTAATTCAATTTCATTTTTTCAATCATAAATATCATTAATTAAATAAAGTAAAAATCACAGTTTCAGTAAAAAATGTTAACAAAGTAAATTCAATATATATTTATATACTACGTACTATAATTAAAATAAAAATTCATGTTTTAAATAAAAATTAAAAATACAAGTTTTAAATAAAATAAAAATTCAGGTTCAGATACTCTATTTTTCGCTGCATAGCATATCACAATAACTGTAAGAATTAATAATAACAAATTTTTTATTTATTTATTTATTTAAAAGAGAAACAATTATTAATAATTATTCCACTTACGTACTAAAGCACTGGCTGCCAGGGCCTTCGGCTTATATTTAAACTAATATCTACAGTATAAGAGAATTAAAGTAGAGGTGACAAGTACTGTTTAAAGTTTGCTAATTACAATTTATTCATTTCTTATTGGGTACGTATAGAGTGTTTGTTATAGATAGTAAATTATATTTGATAATCGGTATATAATTATATGTTTATTTTGGAAAGAGTTACAAATTTTGCAATTAGTTTTATGTTACGGTCGTTTGGGAGTTTAAGATGATCTGACAGCTTGGAGTTGTTGAATACTGCATTTCTTATTTCTTGTAGGTCTGGGCAATTGTCAAGGATATGCATAACATTGAAAACTGTAGAACCACAACGCGCGCAACTTGGTTTAGGTAGGCCTTTCAATACATGTGCGTGTGTTGTAAGTGTGTGTCCAATCCGGAAACATATAAATGTTATATTCCTAGACTAGGAATGTGAGGGGTAGACTGGTTTTGATCCCGTCGTGTTAAAGGTTTTGTAGTGATGGTTGTAGTTACTCCACTGATTTAAGATTTTTTCATCAAGAACTTGGTTAACTAAATTTTTTATATCTTTATCGGTGAAATGCTCAGATGTGTACAATGGTTCACCACAAGCTTGTTTAGCTCTTCTATCAGCGATTTCATTGCCTTGGATTCCTATGTGCGCAGGCACCCACATTAATTTTATTTCACTTGTGTTATGGAACAGAACGTTGCGTATCTTTATTATGATGGGGGTGTCGTTCGTTTGGTTGAAGACAGCTTCGATAACAGATTTGCTGTCAGAGCAAATAACAGTTTTTCTACCGCGTTGCGATAAAAAAGTACTGCTTCTAGTAAGGCAGCTGCCTCGGCTGTAAATGCAGAGCAGTATGATGGAAGAGAATATACAGCAATGGTAGCACCCAGTATGTTTGTCACAGCAAATGCAGTACCGGTGTCTGATTTAGATCCGTCTGTATAGAGCACCTCCCAACCTTTGTTGTAATGCTCTAAGGTTTCATTATATAGTTGGATATATTCACTATTACTGGTAGTACTCTTAAGGTGATGTTGTAAGGTATTGATATAAGATGGCTTAAGTTTAGAGACGAAGGGGAATATCGCTGTTTCAACCAATGATGGGATAGCAATGATTTGTAGTTCTTTCGCTATGGCTGAGGCGCGTATTATAGTAGATGATTTAGGATGATTTATGTTTTTTAAATTATTAAGAGCGTTTTTCACTTGTGCGAACAACAGTTTGTTCCGGATATTTAGCAACTTTGGAATGAGACCCATCGTTATTTTGGCAGTCCTTTGGTCTATAGTAGGTAACCCGGCTTCTGTTAAGATTGGTTTGATTGGTGAGGTTGGAAAGGCTCGAATGGACCTTCTAGCTGCCGCATGATAAGGAGCGCAAAGGAGCTTGATATGACTTTTAGCACAATGACCATATATTGAAAGACCGTAATCTATCTTTGATAGTAATAACGCTTTGGTAATATTTACAAGTGTATTTGTATGACATAAAGAATACTTAGAAGATAGAATTTTATAATGTTCAGTCTAGTAGATAAGCTTAATCTAACGTATTTACAATGTTCCTTAAATGACATGGTTTAATCAAATATTATACCCAATATTTTTAAGGAATTAGTGTGAGGTATTTGAAGGTTACGAAAGGAAAGGTATGGGAAGGAGCACCGGTGTTTTCTTCAAATGTGGAAGGTGGAGCATTTGCTTGTTGAGATATTTGCCCCAGATTCCTCAGACCATTTACTAATATCATTTAAAATTTTTAAAAATATTTCTTTCACTTTATGTAAGTTCTTATTTTTGGTGAAGATAACTACATCATCGGCATAAGAGAAGTGTTGAATGGTCGGACTAGTAGGGATTAGAGTGCTTATTTTGTTGAAAGCTATTATATAAAGAGTCGCCGATAGGGGTGAGCCTTGGGGTATACCATTGTATAGGTGATATATTTGTGAGTGATGTTTATTGTTAGAGATAAAAAATTTGCGATGACTCAGAAATGATTTTACAACGTTTTAAATTTTTGTACCAATTTTCCAACGTTTTAGCTCTTCTAGTACTACATGCACCTAATTGAGGGTTTTTGTTAGGCTTAAGGATGGGGATAACTGTGGCAGTCTTCCATTGTTGGGGATAATTACCGGAACTAAAGATGTCGTTGTAAAGTTTAACGAGTCTATTTTTAAGTACAAGTGGGATTTGTTTTAGTATGGGGTAAGGTATTCTGTCCGGTCCAGGTGTTGTACCTGAAAGCGTTGAAATTGTAGTATCAAATTCTATTGCAGTTATATGGGAGTTAATTATAAGGGCTTTTGGGGATGGATGTGGATTGCTATAGTTCTCTTTTAAAATATTTCCTTTTTTTAGTTTGAACCTGTTATGGAAGTTGCTATCATTTGAAAGGGATGACCATGTTTGACCAAATTTTTCACAAATATCATTTGGGGAGTAAATCGGTCCTTGTTCCGTCTGGATATGATGTATGCCAATTCGTTGGGTACCGCCTGTCAGGTATTTTAAATCTGACCATATGTTTTTGGGGCTCGAGGAGGGGTTAATATTCGCAGTAATTTTTTCTAATGATTGACGTTTAGCTGATTTTAACTCCTTTCTAAATTTAGCGTTGGCTTTTTTATAATTAATTAGGTTCGTATCGGTTCTATTTTGTTTAAATTTTGTCCATAAGCGCCTTTTATTATTTCTTAAAATGTTTAAGGTATTGGACCAATAGGGCAGTTTTGCTGAGAATTTTTTGGTGCTCGTCTGGGGGATAGAAAGATGAGCGGCAGAGAGAATGATTGATTTTATCGCTGAAGTTTCTGTAATTATGTTTTTAACGGGTAATTTTTTATTAGACAAGGATAAGCAGAGGGATGAAAAGGTAGACCAATCTGCTTTATGTGTAAGAAACTTTGATCTGGGTTTGACGTTGTATGGTTTGGGAATTGCAAGGGAAGTTATGATGGGAAAGTGGTCACTATTGTGAAGGTCATCGATGGTATAGGAGGAAAGCTTAGGGGCTAGTGTGGTCGAAGCTAGGACAATATCGGGGTGAGTGAATGTTCCATGGGTCGATAAATGCGTTGGCGCACCGTCGTTAAGTACAATTAGATAATGGGATAATGTGACGTACTCTATTATTTCACCTCGCCTGTTGGTATCTGTGGACCCCCATAAGGGGCTCCATGCATTAAAGTCCCCTACTACTAGAATAGGGGTATCGATGTTGTTCAAGATATTTGTAATATCTCCAACGCGAAAATTTTGATGAGGAGGGATGTGTATTTTGACTATTGTTATGAAAGTAGCTGTGATATTTGTTATGGGCATGAAAATTATTGTTAACGGGGAGATGTGTTTCTTGTATTGCTACGACATCAGGAAAATATTCGTTTATTAGTATATTTAAATCTGGGTAATTATTAAATATACCGTTCATATTCCATTGCAAAATTTGCATAAATTACTCTAACATTGGGGACTCCGTTAAAGGAGCTTCTAAGAGAGAGGGGTCTAATGCTGGGGAAGTAAGCTGAGAGATTAGTGCGGACAACATTGACTGCGTAGAAGAGTCGTCGACTGATGCTGAGGTTGCTGTGTTAAGGACAGATACTGTGGTATTGTTCTCTTCTTTTTCTTTTGATTTGCTTTTGTTTGTATATTCGTTTGATATATTGATACTGTTGTTGCTACTCGAACTTGTTTGTTCCGAGTTGGCGTTATTGAGATTGTTGTTTTCTTGATTATTGTAGGTATTGAGTTTTGTTATTTTAGCATAAGAGGTACTAGTAGAAGTTTCTTTAAGAGTGGGAAGAATTTGCGTTTTGTATATTTTCATTGCTTCGCGCATGGTGCATTTGTTGTCGGTTTTTATTGTAATTATTTCCTTCATTTGTATATACATAGGACATGACTTGCTGGAAGCGGGATGACTACCTGAGCAATTAGCGCAAAATGATCGTGTACAAGGCGAGGGTGAGTGGGGTGGAAGTGCACATTCGTCACAAACAGGGGCATTTGTATTACATCGTTTAGTTGTATGACCAAGGAGTTGGCAAGATTTACATCTCATTGGGTTCTCGTAATACGGTCTTACTTTAGTGGTGTACCATAAGATTTCAATTTTTCCAGGTAGGTGATACATGTCAAACGTAAGTAGAACGACTCCACTTGGAGTTGGTGTATTGTTTATATATTTAGGAAATTTGAAATTGACACAACACCCTGTTCTTTCAAATTCTCTATGATTTCTTTATCTGGTACTTCGTTTAGACATGGTGCGTAAACTGTTCCCTTTACGCTATTAAGGTTTTTATGGTAGTCACATTTTTCGCAAATTCCAAATAAGGTTTTTGTTGCTATGAACTTTTCAGCAGCTTGAGCGTTCTTCACAAATAACAACAAATTGCCATCTCTCAGTTCAGATATATTAATAATTTCAGAGCTTATATTTTTTAGTGCTTTATGCACAGCAAAACATGAAAACTTATTCAAGGGTTTATTAGCGTTCACAGCACTTACCACCAAGTATTTTGGATGATCTTTTTTAACTATGGGTAAAATAGGAGTCTTCAATTAAATTGTGATGAGTTTTTTTCTTTTTTGTTTTTGGGCTTGATATTAGCAGGGCAAACCTGTTATCCCCAAGAGGGGTGCGCCCGGGGGGGCATTGTTTTTCTAGTTTTTATGTCACCTATGTATGTATTAATTACTAAAGGTAGGAAAGAGAATTATTTAGTTCACTCTGTGATGAAATAGAAAGTGGAAACAAAAGATCACGAAAAAAAGTCACTCAGAACACTGTCAACACAACCGTACGCAGCGAAAATCAGTCGATGACTGAATAACAAATTTACTTCTTTCGAAATACATTACAAACCAAAACAATATTACTTACATTCACTCAAAGTCGGTCTCATCGAAGACTCAACTCATTGCATTTTCCAGAATGTCGCTGGATCCTCCTACTTGAGAATTTTTCGATTTTTGCACCAATCGGCGCATAAGGCATTGTATCTACCATGCTGCATCCTCCTGCTGGTCGGGAATAATATCTTCCATTTTAGATGCCACCATGTTGCCCAGCCAAGCATATGGTCTACTTCGTTTCTCTGCTATTTTGCCTTTTATAGCAGATAATTGCTTCCTGATGTTGCCCAAAGAGTTGTTCTGAAAAATAAAACGATTACATTTGCATAAGTGTATCTACAAGTATATTAATGTTAAAAATATAATAACTAATACCTTCTTTTGTTTCCTTTTGGGCTCATTGTTGGGGCTTCTGCTACTCGTATCGGTGATCTATAAACGAATTTGAAAAAAGTAAATTTATAACTTCGTTTATTTTGTATACTTCAAATTTACTTACTAAAACAATATCTTCTGTTTTTGTTGTAGTTAATACAGATGTCTCATGTATATCTAGTGATTGACTATCTGAAGCAGTGTCCAAACTTTCTAATATGTCAGATTGATTCTTAAAAAAATAAAATATGAAATTATTTTAAAGAGATGTGGTAGAAAGTATATGTTACCTCAATGTTACTCTGCCCACTCCTAAATTTTGTATGCATTTCAAGAAATTTTAGCTGCGTGAAACACCACAATTTGGGCGCATAAAGATCGATAATTCCCGCTCCACTTCTTCTGGAAGCCTGCATCTCTCGAACTTCCCTCAAGTATTGGGATCGCAAATTTTTCCACTTTTTCTTCAATTCTGCTACATTGAGTCCTGGCATATTCATCTCTTCGCAAATTTGGTTAACGGCTCGAGCTTTGATGTTCCGGTCTAAATATCCTTTCGACCTCACATTATATATACACTCATTCTGTTCAACTAATGAAATTAGTTTCTCGGTTTGCATCCTTGACCACTTAATTTTTAAGTATATTTCAAAAATTATATTCAATTGAAAAATAATATAAAAGTTTCCATTTTACTTACCTTTTATTCAAATTTAAAAAATCAAAAATAACTGCCAAGCGCCTTTCGTTGAAAAATTCCGAAAGTAAAATAAATTAAGAAAGAATAAAGAAAATGAAATGCCAACAAAACGCTCAGACAGAGTCTCTCCGTGTGAACATGGCTGGCAACAGCAAAAGAGAAATTGACGATAAAAAGCGACAAACATATTCGTGTGTAAACTCAGTCTAAATAAATTTCTATATTATGAAGGAGGACTTAATTTTGAGTGTAGTGATTATTTATCAATCTGCGTGCAGACTTGCAGTTCCCGCGGTTTAATATTAAATATATATGTTCAATATTAAATTAAGTGAACTAAATTTCGTTTTGAAATTTGTTAGCGAAAAAAAGATGTTCTGCGAACTGTGAACTGTATATGCGGTAAAAAGCGTGAGCGGTGAAACGAAATAAATTAAAACAGAATTAAAATAAATTAAATTAAATTAAATTACATTATATTAAAATAAAACAAAATTAAATTAAATTATAATAGATTAATTTAAATCAAAATTAAATTAAATTATAAAAATTAAATTAAAATAAAACAAAATTAAATTAAATTAAATTATATTATAATCAAAAAAATTAAATAAAATTTAAAAAAAAATTAAATTAAATTATAATAATTTAAATAAAATTTAATTAAAATAAATCAAAACATAATTAAAATAAAATAAATTAAATTAAATAAAAACAAAATTAAACTAAATTAAATTATTTAGGGAAGTGGTTTATCACTAAACCATTCGTATGCACGTGTTTGGGTAAAACTAGCCGCAAGAGCCAATACTGTCTTCAAGTGTCTTAGCTATACTAAACACAAGCTGATAAAAAAACACGGATGTTCTGGTGTTAAGTGTGCGCGTTTTTATTATCCGCTGTACGAATGAATAAGTTCACATTTGAATATCCTCTTATGTAGCTATAATTATTAAAATATGAAACATAAAGGACTACCGTCATACATATTCCACAATTGAGCAAAAGTTAACATTTTCACAATTTTTATTTTTATTTTTAGATGGGAATTCTGGTTAGAAGGAAGGGCAGCAGTGGGTCGATAGACGGGGTAATGCGTGCCCTGTTTACAGACGGTACGTTGTCACAATATAACCTTGAGGGAAGGACAGGTAAGATTCCACTTGTGGATTTAAAAATGGTGGATATTCTCTTCGGTTAGTATTAATGCAACAACTCTTTTATAAAGTTTTACTAAAAGTTTCATTTTGAATTAGATATTTTCCCTGAAAACCCGAAGGAAGAAGTGCGGACTGCACTCAAAAAAACTATTAGTTTAAGTCATAATAGAAATGATCAAAAAAAATATATTAATAAGAAAAAAATACAAAATTAAAAATAACATAATCATAAAAGTTAGTAAGAATACCAAGAATGTTCTTTATTTAACTGTAAACGTACTTATGTATGTATGTACTTATATTTTTATAAAATTTAATCTTATAAAATACAAATATTAACATTTTTAATACTTTTATATATTTAAATTAATTTATTTTTAAATATGAACAGTTTTAATAAATAATAAGGTAATCTTTCGGCAAAATGCACCGCATTTTGAATAAAATGGGGGGTGATAGGGGGCTGCACCCGCTTTCAGAAACAGTAAACTAAACTCACCGGAGATTTCTAGTTTTCGAGATATTTAATGAAAAAGTTGCAAAAAATGTAGAATTTTCCTCTACTAATTCGTACGTAAAGCAACTACTTTGAATTTGGGTGTTGCCACATATAAGCAAAAAATATGTAAAAAAAAACTTAAAGATCAGCGTATCGTAGCCGATGTTGGTCGGGCTCGGGATTATTTTTGAATATTGCTTAAGCTAATTGCTATTGCTTGGTAAAATGGCGGCCTTCGGCGGCAATATACAAAAATAATTCTGAGCCTGACCAACATCGGCTACGCCCTGCACAGAATTCTGCATAATTCCCTTAATCATGAATAAAATATGCTTTAATATAATTGTGAGTTTGCACATACAACCCTGTATGGTCAAGTATTTTTATTTTTATGCTGTATGGCAACACCCATTTCTTGTTATTGTCGGGCATTTCTATTGCAATTCGTGTCGATAAACATATACAAATATAATATTTGATTTTTCTACTTAATAAATTAAAATAAGAACATAAATAACACTTGTAATCGCATATGAACATGTAAAAGTATCTTTATTACAACATATATGTGTGAATTGTTTAAAAGCAAATTATTAATAATTTAACAATATTAATAAGTAAATTGTTCCAAATAAACGTAAATAACAATTACAACAACAACTCGTGTAAATTTCATAAAGTTTGGTGCATTATTTTGGCTAAAACTAGCATTAGTGAATTAAAGCGAAATTGAGCCAATAATAAATTGTAATATTTATATATATATGTATGAATGTATGTATGTACCTAAAAAGGAAATTAAAACAGACTGACTGACATTAATGTAAATTTTAATTGAAATACGTATAATAATATAATAATAACATTGAATGATTAAAAATATATATATATAATCACTTTATATTATATATACAAAAATTTATATAAATATAAACAAGTGAACGTAGATTTAATTATTATAGTTTTACCAGGAAGTAGTGTTTATTTTTCAATAATTATAGATTTAACTAAATGAAGTGTTATAAAAAATATACAAAATTTGTGTTTTTTTTTGTAATAAATAGTATTTAGTTTTTAATAAATAAATAAAATAAATTTGTATAAATATAGCAATATTACTTAAGAAATATGTACAAATTAAAATAATTAAAAAAAATTTATTTTTCAACAATATAAAAATCTTTTTAAATAAAGTAATTCGTAATAAAAATTAAAATTGTTGTATTTCTCTTTAATTCATTTTTTCAAAACTGAGGACTTTGATTAGAATGAAAATGAGGAGTTTCAAGCGTATAAATGAGGAGTTTGTAAACACAACAACAGTGTGCAGTTTGAATACGTAGAATGAGTAGTTTGTAAGAATAAGAATGAGCACTTTGAATATAAAAAGTAAGCAGTTTATAAAATTAATACTGAGTAGTTTGAACGCGAATATGAGTAGTTTTTTATAAAAATAATGAGTACTTTGCTGAATCGAAATGAGTATTTTCTACTGACAATAATGAGCAGTTTTGTTACTGACAGTAATTATATTATGAGAATAAAAATGTTGAGTTGCTTTGTTATTTGAACAAAATAAATATATTTTTCACTTATATAGAAATTCAATAAGTGAAAAAGAGATGATATATCACACCGACAAGGGGAAAGTGCTCACTTTTTTCCCGAGGCTAGAAGAAAAATGAGAAGTTTAATGAGAACTTTCGCAATTAATGAAAATTATATTATGAGCACTTATGAGATACTCATCCGTCTTGCAGGGTATGTACTTGTACATACAAAAATATAATTGAAAACAAACACATTAGTCAGGCCATAATAAATGTAATATATACATACATACATATATACATACAGAAATTTTTTTAAGTTAGTTAAGTTAGATTTATGTATGTATGTACGCGCTGTAGAAAAATTGCATATAAATATGAATGATTTAGTCCCAGACTGAATCATATCTCACTATATACATACATACATACCTATTTACAACGAAGTCCCTCAGCAGTGGTACAAAATTTTAAAATCAACGTCGTTTTTGACGAGAATCTTTTTTTTTTCAAACCGTCATAAGGCGGAGGATCAGCTCGAAAAATTATTGATCTTGATTATAATTTAAAAATGTACTCTCTGATTACTTTTTCTTTATTACTTTAAACAAATTTAAAATATTTCAGTTGGAATAGCAAATTTTAACATATAATTTTAATTTTTAATTATTAATTTAAAATTCGTTTTATTTTACACTTGAAAGTGGATTACTCACCTTAATTTGTCTGCAACATACAATCAAAGCAACAAACGTATTTGTTAACCAGTTAGCGCAGTTACTGAATTTTGCTGAAAATAAAATAAATTATTAGAGCCACTTAAAAGATAAAACTCATAACTATATTTTTGGCTTATTTTTAAATTTTTTACATTTTAACGACATGAACTCCGACTTTCCAAATGGAAGTACGCACTGTAAAACATTTGGCTATTGCAGCCGCTTTTGAAATTTTAATTTTTTACTATAATTTTAAACCGCGGGCTGCAGATATGCAAGCAGATTGATAAATAATCACTGGTTAAATACCAACACTCAAAATTAAGTTACTCGCCGAAATTCTCTTGCAAAAAAAAAAAAAATCCGCCGTCAGAAATTTTTTTTAACGTTGACTTTCTTTCAAGATTCACTGAAAATGAAAAGATCATTATTACGGGTATATCCATTTAAATTTAACAAATATACAAACGTCAGATATGCGCTGATATCCTCTTGCAAAATATATAAATTTATTATAAAATTTTTTGATGAAAATATGAAATATTAGAAAGTTAAATTTCTTACCTTCTCCTTGTCAGCTGAATTTTCAAATAATAAAATGAAGTACATTTGAGTAGTGATTTGTAAAAATTCTTATATGAAAACAGAACACAAATCTGTTACTTCTGTACCCTTTTTTTCACAGGGTTGTTTTAAATAACATCAACTGTTTGATTTATTTATACTGAATTACTGTGAACATACTCCTTTAAGAACAACGATATTGAATGAATCATGCAATATGAGGTGTTTTACATAAATTCTGACTGGAATTCGCTAAAATTCACTCTTAAATGTATGTTTTAAATTGTTGCATAATAGCGGTTTTACTACTGGCATAGATATTACGATCTTTGGTAATGCGCTACTACAAGCTCCCTAAAAGTCTACTATGTATATTACTTAATTTGTGAAATTATAAAAAATTTAGTATAAAAAGTGCTAATATAAAAAACTGTTTTCGTAAATGAATACCTTTGGACGTAACTAGAACAATTATTATAGGAAAATAATAGAGTTTTTGATTTCTGAAAAGAATTCATATATGAACCGAGTACTTAGCTGAACAAATAAACATTTAGTGCAGGAAGAATCGTAATGAAGAGTACAACATGCGATATTTAGTGTAACTCTTCTTTCACATGCTTTTTTCAACGAACTCAATTCAACTGGAGTTATCTCTGTTTTCACTGAAGAAATGTAAAATCGAACGTCTTTTAGAATGTAGTGAATGTATTCGAAATTTTCGACCAAAGTGCTCAGCACCGTCTTGTAGGACGAATATTCGAATATGTTGAACGTAATCCATGTATGTGTACATTAGGTTGGATCGATTTTTCCCATTAGGTTAGGTTGAGATTTTAAATTTTCGCTATTTTTTCTTTTTTTTGAAAAACGAAACAAAACAAATAGATTTCAAATTTTTTTCCGAACTTTTTTTGATGAAATTTAAAATTATTATTTTTATTTTTATTTTTTTCCTTTTTTTGACTCTTTCAACACCGTATTTTGGAATTTTATATGTATTTGTTGTTGTTGCATGTATTTTGTATGGGAAGCGACCAATGTTCACTAAAATTGTCATATCTCTGGAACGACTGCGCCAATCTCATGAAAACTTACACATTAACCTTCTCCTAATATCCCTTTATAACTCAAGTTATCGCAATTTCTATTATATATATATATATATATATATACATATTGAATTAAATTTAATTGAATTAAATTAAATTAAATTTAATTAAAGAAAAGTAAATGAAATGAAATTAAAGTTAATTAAATTAAATTAAATTAAAGTAAATTAAATAAAATGGAATTAAATTATGTTATATTAAATTAAATTAAATTAAAGTAAAGTAAAGTAAAGTAAAGTAAATTAAAGGAAAGTGGAGTAGATTAAATTAAATACAATAAATTGAAATTTTATAAGTTGTGTAAGAATAACTAACTAAAAAATTGAATTTAATTTTAAATCAAATTGAGTTAACTAAACATAAAATTAAATGATACTAAAATTAAATGACATAAAACAAAATTTAACTAAGTTAAATTATATTAGATAAAATAAATTGGAGTTATATTAAATAAACTTAAAAAAGTGAAATTAAATTTAATTAAAACATTAAGTTAAAAACTAAATTTGAAAATAGTGAATTTAATTAAGACAAATATTAATATACATACATATGTATATAAACGTATAATGTACATATGTATGTAAATCAATTTGTTCATTTGGAGTGATTTTTTTCCATCCGCAGGCAAAAGTGCTCTGCTCATTTTTTTTCTGGGATTGTGGTTAAATATACATATAAATATAAAATGCATAAACCAAAATAAAAAAATAAAAGTTTATAAATTATATTAAAATAAAAATTTAAATAATATATGTATGTATATAGTATATAAATAATATCTTTTCAGAGTGCACCAGTCCATAAGAAGTGAGCATCTGGAATCAAAATTAAGTTTTCATAATTTTCAGTAATAATACTAACTTATTTATAAGTCTTTACTAATATAATGAACATCAATAGAAAACATTTCCAAATTTGATGAGCAAGGAAAAAAGATCTTGAAGCTTCAGTTTCAAAGTATAGAAAGTTGAACCACCCTGCTCATCAAATTGAAGATGATAATTTTAGTAGTAACTATAATATTAGTGTAGACATGCCTATCACTAGTAAAGCTGCTGATCTGTAACCTACCACAGATTATTCAGATAGTGAAAGTATCGACAGTGAGGGCTACCTTTTTGATTTCGCTGAGATGGATGAGAGTATAGAGGATACAGTTCACACTTACGTACGTAGTAGAGTTGAAGGCTTGGGCTATTAGGAATAATATCTCGCAGAACGCATTGACTGACTTACTGCAAACTTTAGGAAACGTAGGTGTTGACGGGTTGCCTTTTTCAGCAAAAACACTTTTGGGCACCAAGCGTGGGACGGTTAGTATTCAAACTATAGTAGAACTTTTATATTTGGTATTTTTTATTTTTCTTCAAGGGACTTTAATTACTTGTTTAGTGTGGATAAAATTTATACAGACGTGGGAATTGATGGAATTACGGCTTTTAAAAGTTCAAATCGATCACTATGTCCGATTCTAGGATCTGTAGAAGTTTTTCCTTAGGAAAGTCCTTTCACAATAGCCTGCTTTTCAGGAATGGGCAAACCCCATAATATAATCGGATTTCTTAGGCAGTTCTGTGAGGAGTTCATTTTTATATGGGAGAATGGACTGAGGATGGGCCTTAATGAAGTAGTAAAACAGCTAGAGGTTAGGCTTTTCATGCGATTCACCAGCTAGAGCTTTTGTAACTCTAGTGGAGTCCCATAAAGGAAAAAACGGTTGCCAAAAATGCATTTGGTAGATTTGCGAATAACGAAAAAACTACTCCAATTGCTTTTTAAAAAAGGTAGTGTAATAAGGATGAATGGATAATTGCATTACCTATCAAATTATAATCCTTCGGAGTTTTGTAGAATCATACGCAATCTTGATGATATATGCAATTGGAAGTCAACGGAATTTAGACATTTTTTATTGTACACAGGAGTATTTGTTTTCAAAGACTGTATTCATAGTGATTTATATTTTTTTATATCTTTTGCTTTATGCTGGAATTCGACTTCTTTCCAGCGAAAAATCTCATATTGCAGAGGTTGAGGTTGCAAATGAGATATTAAAAGAATTCGTTAAGCATTTTTGCGATTTATTTGGCGATTATTTAATAATGCCCATTGTTTACTGCACTTTTCGGAAAGGGAAAGATAGTTAATAGGACCTCTTAAAATTATAAGCAGAAATATTGAATCGGTTGTATACAAAACCCTTTTTTAGTCGAATTTTATAATTATTTGGAAGAGCCACTGCGTCTTAATCTGGTCTGGGCATAAGATTGTGTAGCTTAGTATATAATAATGACGTAGATGTATATATAGAGGATATTAGCTGTAAGTATTTTTCTATACCTTTAGAAGGTAACTATTTACTAGTTCCTATTTTACATCATCTTTTTAATAAGACGGTGGTTAGATTTTTCACATTTTATCATGGCCTTTGACTACAGCTTTCATATTTTTAGGATCGTTAATAAGAAAACAAAAGTTTTCGATTGATTGCCACTACGACAGGCCTCCACAGAAGAAGCCAGTCCTTCCAAACGATGTACCGTTCAAAGGCAGCCACGTGATATTGTTGGCAAAATTGGATTTGCTCTAACAAAATCAAAACAAACTCATGTCGAAACTGCACTCCATTGAGTTGAACCATAAAGGTTTGACGGAGAAACTTGGCCAAATGGAGGTTGCCCTTCTCGATAAGGAAATATATTTAAGTAATTTTTATTTTATTTTTCTGCCTTAATTAATTTAAATTTTTTAACTTAGATCCCAGAACGTGCGGAATTTCAGGCTCAAAATCTACTTTTCGGTCAGTGCAAAGCTATGACAGTCTGTCATTCGCATTACCGGCGATGTGGAAAGTGCGGAAGCAACCGAGCTTTCCAGTTTCCTCCCAATATCAACGTTAGAGCAAGTGCAGATTATTGAAGCCAAACTCAAAATGAATAGATTTTTTATTAATATTTTCACTATTTTTATTTATTTATATTTAGATAAGAATTCTGGTTATACGGAAGGGCAGCAGTAGGTCGATAGACGGTATAATGCGTGCTCTGTACAATAAACAAGACAATAATTTTATATTTTATTTAATGTTTTGTTATCTTACAAAATTGCTTTGAACGAATTCAAACAGGACCAGGGAACTTATAACAGCGAGAAGGTGCAATTGACTTTTGGATTATAAGTTCGATTGAAGCTTGTGCAGAGTTAGAAAATCACGGGAAAGGGATTCACCACTCTGTTAAATTTTGCCTGTTAAACTAACAGAATTATGTAAACTGAATGTTTAATATAAGGAAAAAATCTAAAACCAATAAAAATATAATGAAAATCAAACTATTTATTATTTTTTTAATTTTTTTTTTTATAAAACATTTTGTTATTTTTTAATTAAAATGCAATAAAAAATAAAATCTTAATATTTCAGAAACTATTTCAAAAACTATAATAAGTTTAAGTTTTTGTAGTCAAGTAAAATGTAGTTTTTATGATTACAAAAAAAAAAAATTAAAATAAAAAATAATTATTTTGAATTATAATATGATATTCAATGAATAATGATAAAAATAAATAAAATAAAAATTAATAACATAATTATTTGGAATTATAATACGGCACGAGCGAAAAGAATTTCAACTTGCGCCAAAAGTAAAAACACCAAAAATTGCAAATAACACGCACGCTATACCAGCTGCGCCAATGTTGACTTAAAAAAACTTTTACATATTCGGCACTTGTACCCAAATACAGAATAGAACATTGATTCTTCTTCTTTGCTGAGTAAGCATACGAAGGAATATATTCTCCCATCGCGGATGCTTCGTCTATAAACGACTTCGCTAATATACAAAATGCTTGTGGAAGAGCTGAGCGCGGGGAGAAGTATTGCTTGTCGTATGTGCTTTGCTGACGATGCGCTTGCGTTTATGTACATTAAGAATTTTTTCGCATGTTTTACTAGGAACCGTTGAGTATACGCACATGAATTGATATGTATGTACATACATACGTTTATTTGTTTATGCGTACACATCCAGCAAGAATATCATTACCATGACAACGCTATTTTATTGGCCGCTAGTTAAAATTGCAAAAAATGCCCTTCTCATGAACCAAAATGCCAAAAATTAGAAATTGAAGAATTTTGTGTCTTCACTGGACAATTTTTAGCAATTTTGCCATCATCATCCTCGGCTTGTGAACAAAGGGCACGCGGGAAGGCAAGGAATTTCTTGCTGGGCAATATGAGGTAATAGGCGAACATTTTCTTCGCGACGATGACAAAAATCACAAAAATCAGAAATTCAAGTTGATCTGAAGTTAAAGACACATACATTCAAAGACATCAATGTGTATACGAAAAACTTATACATGCCTACACAAATTGTCAATTCTCTTCCCTTGTACCCGCCATCCAGAAGCAATTTCACTGCTTCGGCAACTTACGATTTTTACAAACGACGGCAAGCTGAAAAATCTAAAAATTATGTTCAGCGAAAAAATCTAGTGAAAGAAGCAAAACAAAACTTCTCGTTTGCTGAGATTTGGACCCGAGACAATAAAATTAAATTCAAAGCAGCATAGCCACTACACCAAAGACCACTTTAAAATGCGCGATCTAAATAGCTCATTGATGATGGCTTGACGGTAAAAACGGACAATTAGTCAATTTACAAAAGACTAATATACATATGTACGTACGTGCAGAATTTACAAAATACGCAATAATATTCAAATCAAATAAATGACCCTCCTTTGATTAATTTTTAATATTATGTTATATATAAATTATATTTTATTTAAATTTTTTTTCTGTTTTTCTTTTTTTTAAATTATATAAGTAAGATTTAAAACGAAAAAATAAAAAAAATTGTTATTTAAATTACTCTTCATGGCATCCGTATTCCTTTGGTTAAAATGCCGAAGCCCAGAAAAATATTAACATAAGGAAAATAATTGCATACGATTGCTTTGCTTTTAGCAGAAATTCAATTGACCATACTGCTGATAACATTTATTTTTTTCCGACGGCTGTTAAATTTGGGTGTGGTGAATCCCTTTCCCAAAGTTTTTCAGGACATGTATGATGTGGATCGAGGTTGCAACGAATTTGCACCTTCTCGTTGTTATAAGTTCTCTGGCTAAGTCGCTATGTGTTTGGCTAGTTGCAGCATAAGTAGTGAATATACAAAAACTAAATGATTCAGCTGGCACTTCTACCATTTTTTCTTTGTTGTATAAAAAATATTCAATGAAAAAATAATGTTTCTAACAAAATAGGCCTTTGAATACAGCTCATTTACTTGTAACCAAAAATCATTCAAATTGGTACAAATGAAAGCTTGTTGCCAAATCATAGAAATTTTAATCGATCTTTCCTTGATCTTCCTGGAAAGAATTTCTGTTTTCACCTTGAAAAGAGTAACTTTTAGCAAATTTCAAGCCATAACGTGGCTTACTTCCTTAAAGGTTAAGTACCTTATAGAGAAAATACATTCGTACAAAAATTCAAGCAATTTGAACATTATTTGCTTTTATTTCGAATTGTTTGGTTTTCGGTACACTTCCCGGAAAAAAGATTTTCGTTTATGTCGAACCATAAATATTTTGAATTTAAAAAATAAATCTCAGTGATTCCAAAATAATAAATACGTATTTACATATATACATATGTACCAAACTTTACGCAAAACTATCAGTTTCGGGGTCTATTCCGTATGCGTGATTAATAACTTATCCTCTTTCTTATGCTAAGATGTACCAATTTTATATGTACATTGATATTATTCATTATTTTAAATAGTCTATTTTTTATTTAGTGTGTATTTACATTATCATTCGAGAACTCAGTCATCAGTCTTTCTATCCAACTTTTGTGTTTGCCAACATTAGTCAAAATGGTTGTTCGTGTTTCTGAGCAGGCCCCACCGTCTGAAACAATACCAAATTGGATGTTACCATTTAAAATCGCAGGGCTACCCACATCATCAGTACAAATATCAGAAGTTTTCGTACGATCTCCAGCACAAAATATTAAATCACTGTCATCTTTCTCGAACAAATATTGAGCGCATTTATTTGCGGAATAAATTTTGGCCTTGGTGAAACGCAAGTTTTTTGTCATTATAACATCGCTCTTGTTGCTAGACAATCCCCAGCCGTATATGTAAACTGATGTTGGAGATTGTGCTGTGGTATCGAACAATTCAGCATGTCCAACTAGTTCATCAGTGTCGTTGAATGGCCGCTTTAAATGCAAAAGTGCTATATTAAAGGAGTGATGGTTCTCCACGAACTTTGGATGATGGACCGTCTCTCTAACCCTGCGCAATTTACCACCTGTTTTGAAGGCTGTGGTTCCAGCACGCACTAGAAGTTCAGCCGGTTCCACATCCTTAATGCAACTAGCAGCAGTCAATACTATGTCGTTGGCTAATAAGGTGCCGGCACATGTTAATTGCAGGTTTCTGATAATTGACACTTGCCAAGGTGCACCTCCGATTGGCACCCTCTTTCCACCAATAACGAGAGAGCTTTTATGTCTACCGTTATTTTGTTTGGCAGTGCTGGAAAAGTTAACAAAACTAATAAGCAATACGAAACACGAATAATGTGTAACCCTCATGATGAGAAACACAAAAATATATATTGTAAATATTAACAGATGCAGTGTCTTTTATAGTATTTATAGCCAATATAAGTTATAAACTTTCACCATACATAACATATGTATATATGTATGTATGTATGTTAAAGTGATCTTAATTATTCGCCTACTGCGTTGATTCGCTATTTCTACCTGTTTCAGTTTCAAAAATATTTACCATACATATAAAGGGTGTTTTTTTTATAGAGGTATAGAACTTTAAGTTGCAATAAAACAACGATGGATTATTCGATTGACATGAATTTTATTTATCCAAAAGATAATTTTGTAGCATTACATTTTAAATATGATTTCTGGCATATGACCGCCACGGGTGGCGCGGATGTAGTCCAATCTGGACGTCCAATTTTCGATGACTTTTTCCAACATATTGCCGTATATCGGCAATAACACGGCTAATGTTGTCTTCCAAATGGTAAAGCGTTTGTGGCTTATCCGCATAGACCAATGACTTTACATAGCCCCACAGAAAGTAGTCTAGCGGTGTTAAATCACAAGATCTTGGAGGCCAATTCACAGGTCCAAAACGTGAAATTAGGCGGTCACCAAATGTTTCTTTCAATAAATCTATTGTGGCACGAGCTGTGTGACATGTTGCGCCGTCTTGTTGAAACCACATCTCCTGGACATCATGGTTATTCAATTCAGGAATAAAAAAGTTAGTAATCATGGCTCTATACCGATCACCATTGACTGTAACGTTCTGGCCACCATCGTTTTTGAAAAAGTACGGACCAATGATTCCACCAGCCCATAAAGCGCACCAAACAGTCAGTTTTTCTGGATGTAACGGTGTTTCAACATACACTTGAGGATTGCCTTCACTCCAAATGCGGCAGTTTTGTTTGTTGACGTAGCGATTCAACCAGAACCACCTTAGACGATAAAATGGACGTAATGCGCGATACGTTTTCCGCACAGAACCATTATTTTCGAAATAAAATTGCACTATTTGCAAGCTTTGTTTAGGCGTGAATCTATTCATGATGAATTGCCAAACCAAACTGAGAATAAATCACTTGACAGCTGTTAAATCGGTCGCCAACTTAAAGTTCTATACCTCTATAAAAAACACGCTTTACTTATACATGCATACATATGTAATATATGTCAATTTATTTACAGTTATCAAAGGTAAATAGCTTTGATTTCATTTTCTTGGCTTTTTATAACAATTTTTCAATTCCAAAAATGGATTAAAGAAAAAATAATAATTTATATAGGGTTATCCATTTTTAGATTTTTAAAATGATTTTTTATCTCAGCTTGAATGAGTTTCTTGCGAAAAAATATCCAGGGCATACTTGAGTGTGTTTATTAAGTTTAAAGTTTTTTTTTTAATCTAAAGAGCTAAATTTACTATAAAAACTACCAATTTCTTAAAATTCATCACTCATTTAAAATGGATGACATTTATCTCCCAATCCTCATGAAATATCGCCACGTCTTTGATTCCATTTAACATTAAAAACACTTTTTTATATTCATTGGAATAATGCAAAAATAGTTTGTAATTCTTTGCTTTGATTTGTTTCAGTTTCACACATTCACATGCAACCAGCTGATTTCGAAAATGTAATCTCTCTTCCACTTCTTTCGATTCGATCATAACTATACCTAATTACGTTTGTGACTGAGCGGAGAGCGGGAACGTAATCGAAATGTAGAATAACCCTGTTTCTCTCTTGTTGTGTGGCATGTCGCACCATCTTGTTGGAACCACCTATTGTCCAAATCGTGTTCTTCAATTGCAGGCCAACAAAAGCAAAAAAGTTATCATACGTCCTTAACGCCCCGAATTGACAGTGATAGTTTAGCCGTTATCGTTTTCAAAAAAGTAAGGTCCAATCAAACCTACGAACCAAAGATGGCCTCTCGACTATTTGAGGATTCTCGGAGCCCCAAATGCGATAATTTTGCTTATTTACGTATACACTGAGTGAGAAATGTGCCTCGTCGTTGAAGAAAATTGTGTTGGAAAAATCGCGGTCCACTGCTTGTTGTTCAAACTCAATCGACATAACTACGGCGTTGTGAATTGTCAGCTGGCTTCAGTTGTTATATAAGCTGGACTTTATATGAAGAACGTCGAGGAATAGACACATTCAGATTTTCAGCTACACTTTCACTTGCAGCAGCGATATTTGAGGTGGAACGAGCAAATCAAATTCTTTAAATATTTACCAATTGCTTTAGTAGTTGGACGATTATGTGAAGCATAATCTACTCTTAAATCACAAAACGTGTTGAACGTTTGAATTGCCATTTTAACGTGTTGTGCGGTTGTTAAGCGATTCATTTTCATAAATGCCTGACTAAGATAATATGTTTGGCTTGACAGATGTCAAACTACAGCCCTGCACTTTCGAAACCACTAAATGGATAATTCTTAAAATAATCAACAAAACACCATTCGCCTGAAATTAATTTTAGGCAATTTAATTTCTTATAATTGTAGAAATAAAAATTGCAGTGTGTAACTGTATTCATTCCTCTGCAGTTTGATTTCGGAAATTAAATTCCTATAATCTCGCAAAATATCCGTCAAAATTATTTTCAAAATTGAAATTCAATTTCCATGAAATTTTCTATGCTCCTTGTGACTACTCTTGAAACAAAAAATTTTATTGAACAAATAGTACTAAATAGTTAAATAGTTTCGAAAAATATTCATTAACACACAAAAACACTAATTATGTAATAACATCAGCACTATTTGCGAAACGTATAGTATTTTATTTATAGAAATTCAATGTGGATACGTAACCTAATTTATAAATAAGTATTTCTATTAATTTATAAGTTAACTAGCGCGATGAAATATCCAGCAATTTCCTTAATATTGGACTTTAGGAGTATTCTAAGTAAATTAAATGACTGGATAAGAGCGTGGACAATATATTCCAATTTTCGATACAATTACACCCCACTACAACTTTTCCTTAGTGATATTGCTGGCAAACGTTATAAAAAATTCACATTTCTCGACGCTCTCACGAGAGAGAGTTTCGTATCATATTATCTTTGCTGGTGTTTTCGGGTTGAAATTAGTAAACTCGTATTCTTTTGCCGAATAATAAGCTCGCGCAATTCTAAGAACGTTTCATTGGTTTGCCTTCTAACCCGCCTTCACTAATTTTAACAGAATTTCTCGAGATGATGACTCCGTTCAACGCAAGTCAAAGAATAGAAGAAATATTAATTATTGCTATATTTGATTTTTTGCTACAAATAACGGTGACAAAGAAAGTTAATTAGTTAAATGTGTGTGAAGTTTATGTGTTAATGTCGAAAAGCGCGATAAAAATCAAAACACTATTTGCATAAATTGACTACTAATTTGCATTTGTTATTAGTGGCGAGTTTATTCAAATGAATAATTTTAATAGGTTATCAGAATTGAGTGTTGTGGTTGACAGTATTATTGCCAATTAATTACTGTATATAGGGTACACCTCACAGTAAAATAATGAATTTCATTTTCATACTTCTGTTTGTAGCCAATGTTTCAATATTGAATGATTTTTCTGCGGCTCAATATGCCCTGGTGAGCTTGGTATCATTTACATTAGGGGTATTCTCTTTGTCAGGGAAATGCATGCTATATGCAAATATGGTAATTGTTCAGTATATGTAGCTACTTTTGCTAAAACGTTATTAAAATTAATAAAGAAACATACCAAAAGAACGCTTTTAAGTGAACTTGAATTGTAAATCGAGGGAAGTGCCGGGTGGCCGGTTCCACACTATGGGGAAAACAAATGATGGGGGTGGTAGGGGTCCCTCACCTCTTTCTAAAACTGAAAACAAAACCCACCGGAGACTTGAGATATTTAATGTTAAATTGCAAAAAATATAATTTTTTCCCTTAGTTTTTGCTTGCCAAAGCAACTACCATAAATTTTGGTGATGCCACCTGTAAAAAAAAGTTCCTAAAAAAACAATAAAAACACAACTTTTACACTTTAGAAACGTATTTTATTGCTTGCAATATGTTTTTAAAGGGGTATTCCATATTCCTTAACATGGACTTTCTCCATAAATACAATCTGTTAAGTTGGAGGGATTGTTATAATTATCCCTCATAAAGAACCGCTTAACAACCCTCCATTGGGACTCTATCCTTTGAGTGTGGGTACCATCGGGGCCCACGAACGGATTAACCGGGTCGCTGTGGTTATCACGTTTGTGCTGGTACCTGTAGCTGGAGAGACAATCATAAGCTTTCCAGCAATCCATATGAATTATTGTCCCTTCAGCTACATGTTTCTTGACAAAGGGCACCAGCACCTCAGCCGACCGGACGTTTTCTGGACATACTTCCAGCCGCAGATCCTCGGACCCGTCTTCAATCATACCAAGGACCAAATGACCTTCGACTCTCCTCCCTTAAAAGGAAAAACATTAACCACAAATTCAATAAAAAAAATTTAAGTATTACCTTTGTTGTATTTACGCTTTCTAAACTTGCTTTCATAAATTTGGACCACCTTCCCCGGACCACCGATCTTTCCTCGATAACTTTGATTATCGATTTGGTACAGCACTACGGTTTCCCGGAAGTAACTGTACCAATCGCTGATTGTCTGAATGGAAAGTGATCCACCGGTGTAATCGTCCAGCTTAACATCGAAGTAACTTTTTTTATGCGCAAAATCATAAGTAATATAAAAAATGCTGGGCATCAAAATGTGCGCACCCTCAAAGCACGTGCCTTTCGCCCGGGTCACGCTGGCCCTATCCCGACACTTTCCCTTGTAGCACCAGAAACTCCCTAGCTCAGAGTTTGCCTTTTTTATTAGGGACATGGGCATTCTATGTATTGAACACAATTTACTGCGGAGCAGTAGCCTAAGCCCCTTCGCGAAGGAAATACACTTTTCGACTGTGTCGAGATAATCTCGCATTTTATGTATGTTCCACATAGCGCTGATCTCCTCGACTGTGTAAGCCTTTCGCTTCGCTGCGGCTGCACTTGTGGATGGAACATCCGAATCTAGAAAAAAGTTCTCCTTAAATATATATATATATAATTATAAATTAAATCAATCTTAGCATACTCCTCTGCAGTTAGGGCCTCACGTATTGTTGCTGCGGCTGCACTTGTGGATGGAACATCCGAATTTAGAAAAAAGAAGGCTCTATAAATATATATATATATATATATATATTATAAATTAAATAAAACTTACCGTACTTAATATCACTCATTATGAAAATTACTTTTTTTCTATAAATAAACAATAAACAGTTTGCAAATCACCCAAGTTAAGTGTCACGGCGCTTTAAAGAATAAGGGAAAAGGAAAATTAAATACCGCTATTTTCCTTTATTCCTTTTCGTATAATATAGAGCTGCCACATACTCACTATTTTTTTATTAAAATAATTGAAACGCCTTTATATATTGGAGGCCTTCGGTCGCGCTTGGAAAAATAATCCTCCACCGGACCAACACCGGCTTCGCCTTGAACAGTATTCTTAAGTGAAACACCTTTATAAATTGGCGGCCTTTGGCCGCGCTTGGAAAAATAACCCTCCACCAGACCAACACCGGCTTCCCCTTGGATAGTATTTCCAATAAAATTAAGTTCATAACAAAAATCCTCCAAATTTTTTCAATATAATTTTATTAATTTCTTTTTTGCGTTCATGCAACTCTGCATCGTACAGTATTTTTATATTAATGCCGCATGGCAATACCAATTTACTGTCAGTGTGAAACATTGCAATTGCAATTCATCAAAGAAAAATTATACATAAACAAAATTGGTTTTATTAATTAAATAAAATAATATATAAATGTAATAATCTGTGAAATAGTGAATAAAAACATCAAAGAAACTTTCTTACACCATATATGAAAAATTTGCAATACAATAATAAATTTTTTAACAACAAATTATGCGCAATTAAATAAAAATATTATGAAAACTAAAATCAATTTACCTAAATAACATATATAGCAACCATCTCTGCAAGTTTCATAAATATAACCAAAGTATTTTGGGTAATATAAGCATTGGTACCAAGTTGGACCGCACAGCTGAAGTGCAATTTTTCCCAACACCTTTTTAGTTATTAACAAAATAAGTAGCATTATTGTGCTTATTAGTTATTTTGTCAATATATTAGTGAAATACACACAAAAAACATGTAAATCGATGTTTCGAGGCTAATGGCAAGAAAATAGCCACTCTGCAGAACAAGTCATTTCGTTTTGTAATCATTCTCCAGAGAACTTATAATATAGAGAAGGTGCAAACCAATGGCAGTACTAATTTGTACTGCCTCGTTAACAGAAACGAAAAAAACGGGTAAGGAATTCAACACGCTGTTAAAATTAGCTTACAGAATTGAAAATTTAGCATAGGGAAAAAATGTTATTGATTGAATTTCTAGCAAATTGCACATAAAGAACAATGTTACTTACTTACAGCAGAAGAAGCAAATAACAGCAATAACATTCAAAATGTTATGAAAACAATACGAATTTATTCTTTAAGAATTCATGTGCGTATACTCAACGGTTCCTAGTAAAGCATGCAAAAAAATTCTCAATGTACATAAACGCAAGCGCATCGTCAACAAAGCACATACGGACAACCAATACTTCTCCCCACGCGCAACTCTTCCACAAGCATTTTGTATATTAGTGAAGTCGTTTATAGACGAAGCTTCCGCGATAGGAGAATATATTCCTTCGTATGCTTACTCAACTAAGAAGAAGAATCAATGCTTTATTCTGTGTTTCGGTAGAACTGTCGAAAATGTAAGAATTTTTTTGATTCAACGGTAGCAGAGTTGGTATAGCATGCGTGCTAATTGCAAAATTTGGTGTTTTTGCTTTTGGCGCAAGTTCAAATTACTTTCGCTCGTGCCATATTAGAATTCAAAATAATTATGTTATGAATTTTTATTTTATTTATTTTATATTTTTTGTGTAATTGTAAAAATTATCATTTATTCATTGAATATCATATTATAATTCAGAATAATTATTTTATCTTTTTATAGTATACGGCACATATTTTTTCTTTTAAATATACAGACAAATGTGCAAAAGACTAATATATGTGCGTAGCTTGTATTTTTGCTTCTATATCAATTCGGTGATCATACAAATATGTATATATTTGAATAATGATAAAAAATTTTAAATACAAATTTTAGTTTATTAAAACATTTCTTTCAATTTATTATTAAATCTAAACCTTTTAAAACTAAATTGATAAAACTTTTTATCAATTTGGCGCAATTTTTGGCATACCAATATCATGTAATTAATATGCAGAGATACTAGAAAGTAACAAGTGCAGGTTCTGCTAGTAAAACAAAATTCTGTTCATAGCAGAAATGAATGTTCATAACAGAAAACAATTGACCATCTCTGCTAATAAATGTTATTTTTTCCGCTCGCTGTTATTTTACGCGAGGTGAATTCCTTACCCGCAATTTTTCAGAGATTGTTTCGGTTTATTCAATGAATAAATGATAATTTTTACAATTACATAAAAAATATAAAATAAATAAAATAAAAATTCATAACATAATTATTTTGAATTCTAATATGGCACGAGCGAAAGTAATTTGAACTTGCGCCAAAAGCAAAAACACGAAATTTTGCAATTAGCACGCATGTTATACCAACTCTGCTACCGTTGAATCAAAAAAATCCTTACATTTTCGACAGTTCTACCGAAACACAGAATAAAGCATTGATTCTTCTTCTTAGTTGAGTAAGCATACGAAGGAATATATTCTCCTATCGCGGAAGCTTCGTCTATAAACGACTTCGGTAATATACAAAATGCTTGTGGAAGAGCTGCGCGTGGGGAGAAGTATTGCTTGTCCGTATGTGCTTTGTTGACGATGCGCTTGCGTTTATGTACATTGAGAATTTTTTTGCATGCTTTACTAGGAACCGTTGAGTATACGCACATGAATTCTTAAAGAATAAATTCGTATTGTTTTCATAACATTTTGAATGTTATTGCTGTTATTTGCTTCTTCTGCTGTAAGTAAGTAACATTGTTCTTTATGTGCAATTTGCTAGAAATTCAATCAATAAAATTTTTTCCCTATGCTAAATTTTCAATTCTGTAAGCTAATTTTAACAGCGTGTTGAATTCCTTACCCGTTTTTTTCGTTTCTGTTAACGAGGCAGTACAAATTAGTACTGCCATTGGTTTGCACCTTCTCTATATTATAAGTTCTCTGCGGCACCGAGAACCAATGTTCTTTTCGAGGCATGCAATGAAAAACTAAATTCAGTTAAACTGAATAATGTATAATGTACTTAACTGCACACATAAACAAATTGATATAAACCGTAGTTGTAATTAAGTAAATTGTACTGTGTTTGATTTTAGATTCTACAAGAATCAATTGGAACTTGCCATCCTTATTCTTGCGACTGCGCTCCATATGTTTTTATTTCCAATTAAAAAAATTAATTACTTATTTCGGTCAGAATCAAAAATTTAAAAATTTGCAATCTTTAATTTAAACAATTATTTTTGCAAAAAAAAATCGATTCATAGCGCAATCATATATTTCATTTTTCTATAAAAAGTTTAAATTTAAATTTCCATATACATATATGTATTTGTTTTGATAACGCCAAAAAAAAAAAATTAACCTTATGCGGATGGGATGAGCGTTGTAACATACTAATGAATAATGTGGTCGTGTCAAAAAAGCATTTAAAAAAGTTTCTAGCGCTGTGCCAGAGTACAAAATAGCATCACGAGATGCCGCAGGTATCGTATGGTATTGTGAAATGTGCGTGCACAGGTTTACACAACATCAAAAAATAAATTAATCTCATAAAAAACTATATTTCCCTTTAGTATTAATATATGAATGTAGTATTTGTAGTAGTAGAAATTTCAAATGCATTTTTTTTCACTCTGATTGAGGTTAAAAATATAGTATCCATTTTCCTAGCTCTAATTGACTGATACCATTCCGTTAAACTACGAGTATTTTCTTTAATGCCTCCTATAATTGGTTCTGATAAAGAAAAGAACGTATAACATGTACATATGTGTGTATGTATATCGAATTTTAGTTTGCAATTTAATAAAATTTAACCAGAAAAAAATAAGAGGAATACATAAAAAAAAAATGAAATAATAGCCGGGTGTTTTTACGCGCATACATATGTATCTGGGTTTAAAATTTATATGGAATGCTAAGCGCACAATTTTATGTGCGCGTATGAAAAAGGAAAATTAGTGCTACAAAGTTTTGCCGCATTGTTTTGACAACCGACGAATAATTTTTAAATAAATTAAGAATGAAAGTCGATAGGTGTTTTTTTTCACTTTTAAGCGCAGATACATATGCGCTTAAAAAAAACACAGGTAATATTTGGTCTTTTCCTGTTCGTCAATTATATTCTGCTATAATCAATTGAAATATTGCATTTTTGGTTTTCCCAAATTTTCCTTAACTCTTACTTTTTCTGTACAACATAACGTGGATTAACTTTTTCAATGTTCTAGTGATTATTGCTTCCTAACCACAATACCGGGCATCTAGATGAGTTCATATCGAATTTCGGAGCAGTAAATTAACAAATGTGTGTTTGTGTTCATTGCGCATATGCGACTATTTAACGTGTATTTAATAATTTAAATTGTTGCAGAATGAAGAGAAAATGTATAGCGGGGTGCCCTGATTGGAAAACACCGCACAGATTCCCAGGAGTTAGTACTTATTGGAAAATAAAGGTTCATTCCGACACAATCAGGACTATTCTACATTTCGATTACGTTCTCGCTCTCCGTTCCGCCACAATCGTAATTAGGTACTCTGAGTTACGATCGAATCGAAAAAAGAAGAGGAAGAGATAGATTTTCGAAAACAGCTGGTTGCATGTGAATGTGTGAAATTGAAACAAAGAAAAGCAAACAATTCAGAGTTTTTGTACAATTCAAATAAATATGATTTTGTTTTTGTTTTTTAACGTTAAATGGAATCACGAGCCTCGGTGATATTTTATGACGATTGAGAGACAAGTGTCATCCATTTCAGATTAGTGATGAATTTTAAGAAATTGAGCTTATAATTGGTAATCTTTTATATTACAAATTTCGTGATTTAGATTCAAAAAAACTTCAAACTCAATAAAGATGCTTTCAAGTGTGACCTGGATATTTTTTCACAAGAAACGAGTGTTAATGTCATTACACAATTTTGTCGAAATCCTGGAGTCTTTTACTGATGGATCAATTGTATTTCGGCAACGTTTTTTCAAAACTCTAATTTTTCATGTTGCTCTTGCGCCATTAAGCACCATTAAGTTCATAAAACTAAAAAAAGACATCGTTATGACTTCTCCAATTATCAAAATAATGTTTTACTTACATATTTGTTAAAATTATGTTATTTAAGTACACGAAAATATACAATCGAACTGTTCTCCGCCAACTGAATTACAACTTACAAAAACGTAGCTATGAATGAAATGTAGAATACATAGAATTGGATAGAATCGAAAAGTTCGAAGAAGGAACGTAACGCAGAATACCAAATCCGCGGAACTGAGAAAAATTCGATACGAGTCGAAATGCAGAATAGCGCTGAATAATGTTGAACCTCCGTAGAATTAAATGTAAGTAAATAAGTTTTATACGTTGTTAAGTGACATTTAGAAATTCAAAATATTTAATTGCGGTAAGAAAAACTCATCTGCATATACATACATCTTTATTTACATATCAATATAATAAAAGGTATACATACATATAAACGTATATGTTAACAGTAATATTAGAGCTGAGTTGAATAAATTTAAATCCTTAAATATAAGAGATTTTTAATATTAAATAAGAATTTAGTCTTAATCTAGTGATAATAATCATATAGATAATAATAATAATTAATAAAAAAGATAAAATTGAGAAACTTGTATAAAGAATTTTTTCTAATGATTTTGTTTGCTTTTGCTTATCAATTCTTTTCAGCAAAAGTCAGCAATAAATTCGTATGTATTTTCTAGTTTTTCCTCAACGGAAGAGTAGTTTGTTTATATGATTCTATGAATAATTATTCTTTTGTTTCTTTTTGTTTTTGATTTGTTGTTAACTGTTTTTTTTTTAGTTTTGTGTTATTTAATATTTGTTTTTATTCAACAGGCACATGCTTGGAGTATCAGATACTACAGGGAAGCAATTATATGCTTGTGTTAGGCATTTCTCCAGTCATTGTATTAGTAACTTAAGATTACCAAAACGGTCAGCTCCTGACCAAAACTTGTTCAAAACATTGGGCGAAGTTTCGGACAGTGGTAGTTAAGAAGTAGGTAACATTTCTGGCAAGACGAGTTAGGTAATACAAAGTTTTTTTCTCCCAAAGAAGTAGGTGCTCCAAGTAGGGAATTAAATAAAGTGGTGTCCCATTTACCTTCCATACTAGAGGAATATTCATATTCCTCTGCTTTGGGTATTTTCTACAATGGGCATAAAAATAGTAAAACGCAAACAGACGCGTATTTAAGCGGGGAGACACCTAGAAAAAGAAAATATCTTGAGGAATTACGTAGTGAAAAATAAAAGAATATTAGGCTTGAAAGTTATGCGACTTCCTTAAGGAAATTGATAGAAGAGAAAGAAAGAGAGTTTAAGGCCCCAAAACAATATTTGTAGAACTGCATATTGCTTTAATAATAATTACCGTAATCTTCACGGCTATAAGTATAATAAGAAATTGAAAACCATAGCTCCGGGAGCTCACTCTTTGTCACATCTAACTTATAGGTATTTAAGACTTCATTTCAATTGGCCATCAGTAAGAACTCTGTCCCAATATATTTAGATTTTGTAGCTGCGGGTTTACGAATGATCAGAAATGCATTTCAATATGCTGCGATTAAAAGTTTTTGAAAAGTTTTTGAAGACCTATTTGTAGTTCGATATATATATAAGCATTTAATTATAGGTCTGGAAGATTACGGCCATGAGAATCGGATATCTTCAAGTGTCTTAACCCTCATGGCTCACGGCGAGTCTTGGTCTCAACCATTAGCGTATTTTTTTTGCCACAAGTCAAGCAAAGGAGATGTTTTGAAGGAATATGTATTTGATATGTACATATATGCATGTACATATATGCACCAAATTTAAATATATGATAGTTTTCTTTTTCACCCGACCTGCAAAAGAACAGAAGGTAGGTAGGTTATTTAATAGCCTGAAAACAACAGCACAAAATAATAAACATAAGTTAATACTCGTATAACCGGTGTGTATTGAAATTGCGTAAACAATATCCAAAACTTCAAAATGGAACAGTGAGTAAAGTCGCGTATAGTGTATTAAAGAAATATCTAGTAAAATATGAGTTATATATTAGAATATATGAGAATAAACGAAAAAATATATACAATTTCCTATATATACATAAATATAATTATTTAGTAAGATTCATCCTTAGAGCAACCATTTCCACAATTTTTCGGCGAGTGTTCATTTTTGAAATGTTTAATGAAAAGTCTCCGCTGCTCTATTGTCGCAGGTGTTTTAAACTTATATTTTTTGCACCGATTTAGTACAAATTTAACTAAAATTGAAAACACTACAAATATGTAGACAAAAAAAAATGAATATAAGAGGCCTTTGTACATGTCAAGCTGAATTTGTCAACAATTTTTCGTACTTCTTCAATTGGTTGCTGTTAAAGATTACTTAAAAAAGAGCTTGGAAAATAATTGAATTGAAAAAATAACAATCAATAGTCGAATGAACCGTATTAAAATTTATTTTAATAGTTTAGTTTTATATAATTTTCAACATTTGGAAAGATTGAAATAAGCTATGAACGCTGTACATATGCTGTTCTTAGCTGTGGTGTGCTTTCAGAAAATGACCTGATAGTTTCCATAGTTCCTTATTCTCTCGTTTATGCATTTACTAAAAAAATCAATTGCGATTATGATTTCAGTACAAGAATACTGATAAATTTCTCATCGAAAAACAAATATAAGCAACCGATCACTTTGACCAAAATTTACAAATTAATATAATGTTGTCACAATAATTGATATCCTGTCATCATGGTAACACTATTCTTGTGATTTTTAGCGTGAATCATAATTTTTTTTTTAAGTCAACTCACATCGCTTAATGAATTTTTATGACGTCAAAAAAAAAAAAAATACGTGAATTTGGCATCCCCGTATTGACGCTTTGAAACCGTTGAAGCGATTAGCGGCCGAGCTCCTCCAATTTTTGTTGTGCGTCTTGATCTTTTTCCAACATGTAGAGGAATCCACAGGTTTATTCTAAGCCGCCTCCGAACGACTGATAGAATCCTGTTGAGGAACTTTTATACATATTCCGTAAGAAATCACTCGATGGACTTGATATTCCCTGTTGAGGGGCGACAGTAATTAAAAAAATTAATTTAATTTTTCATTTAAACTAGACCAGAACTCGAATTCTAGGCTTCTGAATGGCAGTACGCTCTTCTAATCACTCGGCTATTGCTGTCGCCCAGTGGTGGGATATATTTATGTACATATGTATATGTATATGCTTATATATTTAAACAATTTTTTCCGATAATTATTAGTAGTTGTTTTAGCATATGCTCGAACGCGTACGTAAAAACAAGAATTTATATGTAGATGGCAGCAAGTAAAACTTCTAATGGCAGATTTGATATTTTTTTGCTCTGTGTTGTGCCATTACTTGAAATTTCCAAGGGCATTAGGACTAATTTTTAACGCTGATGCCGCAAGAAAATTCCAAAAAAACTTTGCAAAAACTTTTCAACACTGGTAAATTTATTAAAAAAAAAAAATAATGGCTGCGCGTCTTGTGGCATTTGCTGTAATTATGTTGGGACTTAGTAGGCCAGTAGAATTTTTTGTAAACAGTGCTGAGGAAAATATTTTAACTGCTGATCTAAAAAATCCCAACCATAATGAAAGCATAACGAAAAATCTTATTAAAAGTGAGTTCTCAAATATTTGATTGATCACTTTTTACAACGTTTATAATTATTATCCGCTCATATTTTATCGTAATATATTAATGGGTTCACGCGACACTATCACTGCCGGACTATTACTGGCGCGGCGTTGACAATCGCTGGCTATATTATTTCAAAAACTGCCAGAGGCACTGCAATTATTGAATGATTATTCATGTTTACCGCAAAATGTACTCGGATCACCTGTCTACTCCTACAACATTCATATACAAGACAGTATACAAACATATACATATATATATGTATGTGCGTGTGGTTGTAAAAAAAATAAAAATAATATGTAGATATTTAAGGGCACGCATACCCAGTAAGAAAAACTGGCACCGGTTTTTAAAACACAATCATGCATACTTAAAATGACACTACAAAAATCGACTTACTTCATAAGGCAGATTGTAATGAACGAAAATCTAGACTACAATCCATTGGGACAAATACATAATTCGATTTCGATGATTATTTGAATGTACGTGTATAGAACATCAAATGGCACAATCTTAAATGCTTTTTTGAGGATTTTTTTTTACCCGAAGCCCTATATCTTCCGTTTTTGATGATTTCAAGAATGTATAGAATACCTTTAATCGTATTCTTAAATTCTCTATTTATGAGCCAAAATCACATATCTGAACTAACCGGTTGTATGGGAGCAATAAGATATAGTCGACCGATCTGGTAGATTCCGACAAATATCAATACATTACAAAAGTATATCCTGATAATAAGATTCTTTCAAATATCTCAAAAACTGAGAGACTAGGTTATGTTCAAACAGACGGATGGACAGTCAGAGAGACGGACATCAAGAGCTTAATCATCTCAGCTTGCCATACTGATCCAATCGGTATAAATTTTGGTGGGTCTATCTCTTCTTCTCTGGTACTAACATACTGCTACTTACATACTTGGGGCCAAAACATATGCATGCAAAGTATAAAAAGACCACTAACAAAATTGATAATAAAAACAAAAAAATATGTAAGGAGATACAAATTATCTGACCGAGAGAGGAGGTATTGCTAAAAATATATATAAGAACACTTCTCAAAATAATTTCAAATAAATGAAACCGTGGATGTTAAACCTATAACCATAATTATCACAGAACACATTGTCGTCAAAAAAATTTAATACCTCAGAAAAATAGTTGAGATGTGCTTTTGCACAAAAATGTTTAAACGAAGGTGCAACTGCATGGTTTGAAATGTAAAGGGTGTTTTTTATAGAAGTTATAACGTTAAGTTGGCATTACTTTTCAAGATGGCGACCGATTTAACAGCTGTCAAGTGATTTATTCTCAGTTTGGTTTGGCAATTCATTATGAATAGACTCAGAATAGACTCACGCCTGAACAACGCTTGCAAATAGTGCATATATTTCGTTAATCGTTACTCGTTAGTTTTTTAGGTGCATTCTGTTTTTGTAAAATTAACAGTTTATCAGAGAACTTATAATATATATATATATATATATATATATATATATATATATATATATTATAAGTTCTCTGGTTTATCGTACTACCGAGTAACGAGAGTACCAGTCTGATAAACGATAGTTTATTCATTACTAGGAAACTCTTGATTTTGAATCGGCTGTTTTGAAATAAAATTTACCACTCTCCTAAGATAGAGCAAAGAAGATATGCTTACAATTAAGTGTTTTAACGAAGGAACTACTAACGAATTACCAGATTAACAAAGCTAGTCTGAATAGCCCTATAGTTATTTTACCTTTTATAAATATCTTTGGACAAGATTGGAAAATATTCGTTTGGAATTGTACTGAATTTTATTATAATAGTATTAGAAAACCGTGAAATATGGCATTGGGTCGGTTATTATATGATATTGACTTTACTTAGGAAAACATTAAGGAAATTGGGATAGTTCGAGCTACTCAATAACTGCTGCAGTATTGAAACCGTGTTATGCTGCAGCTACCCAAATACAGCGACTCAGCTGTCACAACCCATCTTTTGAGAGCGCCATGTATATGAAAAGTTATCACCGCTTGACGATGTCGCTACTGACGTTTGTCAAGCAAAAACCAGCGGCGTTGACTTTTATAAATAGATTGAAAAACTAAGCAAATGCACAGTTTTCAAAATACATGAAAACTGAAATCAATATTAATTATCTATTATCATTTAGATCATGTACATTTGATTGGCGTTTATATTCGAACATATAAATTGTAAAATTTGTTAACGAAAATCATAAAATCGCTTAAAATTAACATTTCACTGTTGCAAGAAACATCGATAACTGGTGACAACATATTGGTCTTCCAGTTGGGTGGTATGGCTGGGAGGTATGTAAAATGGCTACTTCGGCTATTAAACTTTTGTAAGACTGGTGCTGGTGCGTTAAAAATAATGTTTTTTTTCGAAAATTTAATTGTTGATAATTTTGGAGAGGAGGCAAACCTGGAAAAGAAAGTGAAACAGTGAAATTGTAAGGAGGCGGTATTCAAAATAGTTCGAACCAGTCCAATGATACATATGCATAGTTTACTCATTTTTCGGATTTTGCTGTGTCATGATTTTGTTTTTGATAATTAACTAATAATATACATATGTATGTACATATGTATATATGTATTAAAAGTTATATTAAAAATCCAAGTAAGGCTTGCAATTCTTTTGATCACGGGAGCTCACGAGCATTTTTGTAAAATGTCAACTTATTTTGGGCTAAAAAATATATCAGAGACCCTACAGTGCATATTATGTATTAGTACCAACATTTAATCACAAGAACTAATATAAAATAATTTAAAAACCTTTATCGCAAAATTTACGACTGACGACGGGTTTGCACTGATTTTCGGCATCGAATGCTTGGCTTTTGCAAAAGTTGATACATTTTTGCATGGAACGTGATGATTTTCAATACTGACATACATAGTTATTGAGACTCAAAGATGTAAATTGCCTGGAATATTGGAATAAAAGACGACTACGTATTTAATCACGACAATGAGAAAGTCTCCAGATTTAATTGTAATTAAGTGAAAGAGAATGAGTTGCAAAATGACGAGTTCAAAAATATTAATATCAATACCGAAATAACATCGACAAGATCGGTCGAACCTGAAGCTTATGCTTAATGCCATAATGCATCATGAATTCCTGCCACCAGGTCAAATCGCCAATATGAAGTACTATAACAATTTCAACGCCGTTTGAGTGAAGTGATCCGAAAAAATGCCCCCGTCTCCTCTTTTGTGAAGGGTTCATGGCATTTGCATCATTCAAAAAACTACTGGCTATCTGAAAGATCGAATGCGAGAAGTGTTTCGGGGATTGGACGAAACGATTATATAAGTTTATAATCTCTTAAGATCTCAGAAGGATTATTTTTAGATTTCAAGAAATCAATGCAGACAACCAGAAAAAGTCTGCGTTCATCTAAGTATATTTTGTTTGCACTATGAAGAATCAAGAACAATAAATCATTCATAAACTTTTTTACATTATTTTCAATGAAAAGATCCTGTACACAAACTTTGGTACCAATAATTAATATTAATATAATTTTAAAATGAGACCACATATAAACAATAAGGTCACTCCAACCAAACAGAAAAAAACTGCGTTCACTTCAAGAATAATGAAATAAAAGGCTAAAAATTAAAAAATATATATTAAGTAAATAACTTGTTAGATATCCACGTCTTTTAATGACAAGTTTGGTTGTTACTCCTGGGCTTATAGCTTCCCATTCATCTTCAAGCGCGCTCCTAAGCTTTTCCTTGCTGGTTATAGTACGCTGTCTAATTTTTCTTTCTAGTACATCCCATAACTGCTCAATAGGGTTAAGATCAGTAACCAGTAACCAAAGTTTAACAATTTCTGCCGTGTGCTTTGGTCGTTGTCCTGCTGGAAAATTTATTGCTCACTCAGTCCCAGTATTACTGCACTTTCCTTTAAATTTGTTTTCAAAATATTAAGATAATCATGCTTGTTCATGATCGACTCAATAAACTGAATTTTTACTACACCTCCACCGCTGTGCTTTACCATAGGTACAAGATTTTGCTTTTCCAGCGCTGTTCCGTTTTTCTTCCAAATAATCTTACGGCCTTTTATCCCAAAAATGCAAATTTAATTTCATTTGAAAAAATAATTAAAAAAAATTAAATTATGAAAATAAAATAAAATTAAAAAAAATTATGAGGTTGTCGTATATTTATATATGCTTTAGCTGCTTCTTAATCGCGATTAATATCGTGTATCATTTAAAATTAAATTAAACACAAATAATTTGTATTTTCAATGCAACGAGACGTCGCTTTTTAAAGTGAACGCACTCTTTTAAGATACTTAAGTAGCGGTACTACAATCCCGTTTACTCAGAACGATGCAGCTCGAATTCGACAAAGTTTTGCTCAAACATTCTTCAAATAATTGTCTGCAAAATATATGTATGTGAGGGGAAATAAAATAGTGATTGTTTTAAATTGAATAACCTTTTTTAGTTGAATACTTTAATATAGTGAGTGAACGCAGACTTTTTCTGCCATGTGTATATACTATGTATTTAAAATTAGTAACTTCTGTTAACGTACTTTAAAAATGTAAAATAATTTATTATAATTAAAAAAAAAACTTGTCAAGGAGGATATGTAATGAATAAGAAGAGTATCACAAGTTCTTAACTACAGTAGTCAAAGAAATTATTTCAGAATAATGATTACGTTTAAAAATTTAACTTTTATTTCCTAGAGACTTCCATTTGGTTTGCTATTTTAACAAAACAGAAGCACAAAATACGCCTATTTGCATATACGTAGATATATGTGTACTTACATACATAGTTATAAACATACATACATAGTATCTATGTATCTATACAAATAAAAAGGAAGTCAGGCACAGCTGATACAATTAAAATACAAATATTATTACTTAGAGTACTTTTAAAAGTGACCATGATTTCGTTGGCTGACATTTGAAGATGTGGTTTATCTGGCTTACTTGTAACGCAACCGCCTATTTGATTACACTTGCACTTGTATGCGTCTGATATCTGATAAATCAATGAATTTATTGCACATCTGTACATACATGTATGTATATACATATGTATGTACATTCGCGGGCGCCCATATGAAATGCATAACAAGCCGTAACCGCTAAAAAGCCGTAAACGCAGAAAAGTAAATTTTTCAGTAGACAAATATATAAGCATCTATTAATTAATTAAATATTTATATATATATACATATTTATTGATCTTATTTGGTATATCGTTAAATTATATTAAATATGTTATTTAAAATTTAAAATTTTAGATTATATAATAAATTTTTCATCTTTTAAATAATAAAATATATTTTCATTTTTTTTTTTTTATTATAAATTAAAAAAAAAAAAATTTGAAATGTATTTATTTTTATAAATAAAATTAAATTATAATATAATATATATATATATGTATATATATATTTTATTTATAATTAATATTTATTATTATTATAGAATATATATTTTATAATTAATTTTATAAAAAAAAATTATTAAAATTAATAAATATATATTTAATTGGTAACACGGAAAATTCCTTTTTTTATTCAACATAGTTCACTTCAAGGGTGATACACTGATTATGGCGACCCTCCCACTTTTCGATAACCGTTTTGTAGTACGACTTGTCCTTTGCTTCAAAATAAGCCTCAGTCTCGGCGATCACCTCTTCATTCGACAGAAAATAGTCGCTGGGAGCCAGATCTGGAGAACACGATGGATGCGGAAGTAATTTGAAGCCCAATTCATGCATTTTTGCCACATATTTCACTGACTTGTGACACTGTATTGTCTTGGTGAAACAAACGGTCCAATAAGGCTATGTAGAAATCGCTGTTGATGTTCCTTCCTTTTTATTATTATTCCATGCGCATCCCAGAATATAGACACTATAGCCTTGACAGCCGACTGTTGCAATTTTCCACGATTTGGAGCGGGTTCATCCTGTGCAGTCTGCTGGGATGGATGTCGATTAGACTTCAAAGTGAAATGATGGAGCCATGTGTCATCATTCATTGTCACACATCGACGCAAGAGCTCGGGTTTGTTACGCTTGAATATGTCCAAAAACTTCTCCGAATCATCAACTCGTTGTTTTTGCTCAAAACTGAGCTCGCACGACACTCACTTTACGCAGTGCTTTCTCATGCCCAAATACTCGTGACTGATATGATGTACACGTCCAGGTGATATATTTAGAGTGCCTGCTATATCATTCAATTTTAATTTACGGTCATTCAAAATAATTTTGTGGATATTTTTGATGTTTTCGTCTGTAACAGTTTCTTTTGGGCGTCCACTGCGTTCACTGTCCGCGGTGCTCATTTCACCACGTCTAAACGGAGCATACCAATTCTTGATGGTTGATTTTCCTGGGGCAGTGTCTGGAAAATCGTCTTCAAGCCAAGTTTTTGCTTCAACTGTATTTCTTCCATTCAAAAGGCAATATCTTATCAACACGCAAAATTCCTGTTCATCCATTTCTTTCACAATAATAAAAGTTGCTCCACTCAAAATGCTATAATTCACAAACTAATAATCCCACAAATGTCATATTTATGCAGGAGTCTTTTGAAGGTTAGGGCTAACTAAAATTCTATATGGATTTAATTCTAGTAGAGCCATCTATTTGTCAGGCTGGGGACAAATTTTTTAGGTCATCGGCGTAGAGTGGAACACTTGCTAAATAGTTGGACTTTACTATGAGATACATGGGATACATCCATATATTTACATATGTTCTAAACCATTGAAGAAAGCTTGAGAGAGAACATGATTATGTGCAACATATACATACATACATATTTACATATGTATGTATGTATATCCCTGCAAATCTTCTACTCAAAACATTTAGTGCTACTAATGCACTCATAATTAAATTTGCGTTTTTGCCACTTTTTTTTTAAATTTCATGAGAGTAGGCCGAATTTTATTAGAAGTTATCACCATCACCGCTTGACGATGCTGTTACTTATGCTTGGACCGTAACAATCGCCGGTCGTTTCATCTTTTCTGTAGAACTGACTCAGCAGATTGCTCGTTTTAGGACAAGGCTGCCAATATGGACATTTATAAAAAAAATTTGTGTTGAGGTCTAGCTTAAAATGTAACATTATTTATAGTAATTTAAGGAGTACTCAAATAAAAATGGCATTGAGCGGTACTTCAAGACTGTAACCTGCTATACCGTTTTGTGGTCATGCTTACTCGCTGATGCAATGGGGTAAGGTATTATACTCGTATGTTCGTTTTCCTCTAGTTCTACTTGCTGTCATAAACTCTCTTCCAGATTTCAATTTGCCTTTTTGACACAGAGCTTTCGACAATTCGGTTCTTTTCTTCTAGAATAGTACCAGATGAACGCGAAGTAATGTTGAGGAAGATGACTCAATGCTGAAATATGACCTGTACTATGAGTCATTAGTGGCATTCATGATGCGATGTATTTTTTGATAAATATTTAAATATTTTAGTCTGTGTGAGCGCCTGGTGTTTTTTCTGAATTTACAATAACATCTGATCCTGTTCACATTAGTTTGGTTACAAAAGGAGAATACACAATATCACATACAATATGGCGATTCGCTTAGTTTAGGAAATGCAAGCTATGCAAAAACTTCCTAGGAAAATCTTCCAGAGACCGAAAGCAAATTCAAGTCAAGTGAAGTTTCTTAAATATGTGTACATACATATGTGGTTTGTGTATGGCACATTTTTCAATCGTAGCATTTTACATGTGTTTTGTTGTTGTGGCATTGCACGGATAGTAAATCCTTTCATCTATTCGAACGTCATGACCTATCGCTGAACTATGCCAATGTTGTAGTATAACTAGTACATCTCATCGTTCCAACATCTGCGGTATTCGCGGTTGTCAACTCGCAAAGGACCATAATTCTTCCGCAAAACTTTTCAATTGCCTAATCAGTCCAAAGTAGCACCTGTTGGCAAGAGTGATTATGCTTTGGATTTCAAGGCTGACATTGCTGGTTGTTGTTGATGATGGTTCCAAGATATACGAAATTATCTAAAACTTCAATGATGTGACTGTCAACTGTGACGTGGGAGCCAAGAGCGCTGACTGCCTGTTTCCTGGCAGCAGATATTTCGTCGAGCCCCCGTTCACTAGGAGACCCATTCGTTTTGGTTCTTTGTCTCTGCGGCTCTTATTAGACACCCTGTCTGAAATCTCGTTTGGTACCGAACGGCTCGGAGAGCTCCTTCCCAATTTTGACTACGCTCCTGGCATTGTCTAGCGTCAGTTTACATAGACGTAAGAGCTTTGCAGGGATATAAAATTCAGGCATAGCGGCATAGAGGCAGCTGCTCTTATGCTATCGAAAGAAGCTTTAAAATCGATGAAAAGGTGGTGTGTCAATGGTGGATTTTCCAGGTCTAAAAGCACAGTGAAAAGGGGCCGGTCAGTTTGTTGGCGGTTGGCTTTGATCCTTTACATAATACGCTCGATACGATCTTGTATGCGACTTTGGATTGGGTTGAGTACACTGATGTTTCAATTGTCAGGAATGCGTTCGTACTATCATATTCTGCAAAGCTGATACATGCACCTTGTCAGTTCTTCGCCCTTGTATTTGTATAGAATGGACGGCAAGCCATCAACTCCCTCCGTTTTGTTATTTTTTAAAGGTTCAAGTTCACTACTACTGGGTGTCGCACTTTCACTGGCATTGAGCAGGTATTAGCAAAATTCCGGGGCGGAGACTAGGCATCATAATTTAGTGCGATTCCTAAACAATAAACTTGGCATGATCTTTAATAAAGCGCAAAAAATTATTTAAAACTAAAAATTAATTAATAACTGTAAAACAAATTTATACCAAATCAAAAAGCCAAATAGAAATTTGAAGGCTTCGTCGTAAACTTGAGGTCAGTTTTCGCTTCGGTAAATACGAACATACATATTTATGTATGTATGTACATATGTATGTATGAATATCTGGTATGCATATTTTATGCGCGGTTAAATAAAACCCATCTATATATGTATGTATGTTAGTAATTATAATTATGTAGGTATAACGATGTTAAAAATATCAATTTCACGTTTGCCTTGATTGGAAAATCTGAAAAAGAGCAGCGACAATTGAACAGCAACAATTTATAAAAGTGCTATATTACACAGATATGTACGTAGGCCCATATGTATGAGGGTTGTTCTAAAAGTATTATATTTCTTCTGATTGACCATGCAGTTTCGATCATCAAGCATGAAGTTGAAATTTTCCTTGTTTGAGATCATTACTCGGGTTTCTCATATTTATACATACACTATAGACGGCGTCAAGTTCATGCACCATTCACAAAGTTCTGTAGAATTTCTGTTTTTTTTTGTTACGATTAAATAGTTCTAGACCCAGCAAGCTTTCTTACATGCAATTGCTGTAAAAAATTTTAATTTTCCCTTGTAACCGATTAATTTTTGGGCTCTTATATGATTTTTGGATATAAAACCTCATATCTGACCCAAGCGGTTATATGGGGGATATGTGATATAGTCTTCCGATTTCGATGATCTCCATTACCAATATTTATTTCAATTTATTTGTATAAAGTGGATTATCTTGAAATTCCAATATACAGAATTTTTAAAACTAAATGACACAAGTATGTTGAAAATCTTGCTTCATTTGTTCCTCATGAAGTCGTCTTACACTATATTACAAAAAAAAAAAAATAATAAGCCAGCACACGAAATAAAGATTTGAAAAAGTATAAAGCTGGGCTCGAAACGATAATTTTTTTTATTGATAAAGCCCCATCTTACAATCGTTATCACGATCCTAAATTTTGGGTGTATCGTACTTCATTGAATACGATGGTTGTATATATATCAAGATTTGGCAACCCTAGAATTGCAATTTGAAAACTGACAATCTTATCGTAGTGTGACATTTTTGATTCTATATGTACATACACACTCATATCGACAACTGTGAGTTTGTATTATTTCGATATGTGTTTTTGTTGTCAATATACATACATATCTTTAGCCCTTCAAATATTATTATGGAACTTGCTGTGAGCCACTGTATATGACATCCTACATGATGTGCCATAAGCGGCTAATCTGGAGTGTAGTTACATACATACTTATCCACTCGCGAACAATTTACTGGTTATGGGAAAATCGGGAAATAATACCGTAGGATCTCTGATCCCAAAAAGGTCTATGCAAAACTAAGGTCCAAGTGTCCAGAGCTACTGACACTTGGTTTAAAAATGGCAAAATAATTATGAAAAATCTTTTACATTATTTACTGCCACGTCTATCGCTTTACTCACGAAAGGGTACAGATAAAGAAACAACTTCGTCGTCTCCAACAATCACAGACTGGTACAACTACTGCCAGCTGTAGTGTTGTACCAATTGGATCATCAGAAAGCGGTGGGGGAAATTAGTGGGTACAATTTTGCAAAATTTTTCTTTAATTTACCTTTATATGGCGATATGTTGAAGGACATTGGGTATTGACGATGATCAAAGGCGGTCAAGAACATTTGTGTTTGAAGGTGTGTCCTGAAAACATCAGGTTGGCGGAGGTGCTCATTTCTCTTATAAAAAAAACAAGTCGCACAAGGTTGCATAATCTGTGCGGATTGTTGGAAGTCATATTAAGCTCTATAAGAGCACAGGTATGAGTACCGTCGTGGCAACCATAGCGATCCTGACAATGTCATTGTTCTTGAGTACAGGACACACGTCCAGCGGATAGAGTTGCAATCAATAAAAAGGAAAAACCAACTAGCCAAGTGTTATTAGTGTTTTTATTAGTCATATGCAGCCACACTACCTACATACATTTGTATGTACATCGTCATGTGACTTATCGTGGGATTGGGACAATTGTAGGCATTGGCGGGAAAAGCATACATTCTATATTGCATGAACATTTGATTTAAAAAAAAATTTTCGTGTTCCTTCCCACGCAATTTGTCCCTCACTTAAAAAAAGGCTCGTGTCGATTGGTCGAGAGAATGTTACAAAACTAAGATAGCGGTGCTTCGAAACACGTCTATAATATCGTGACAGGGCATCAACCGTGGATTCACCCATATGAGTCCGAAAGTAGACAGTAGTCGGCAGTTTGGAGTTTAAAATTGAGCCGAATTCCAACAAAAACTAACGAAGCACTTCCAAGCAAATTGTTTCGTTTTTTTTATGGAGAAAGGTTGCCAATTTTATAACATGGCAGCGCTTAAAAAATTTGCTTTCTATTTTAATTCATAAGAAAACTTGTTCCCATTATACTTAATAGCGTGTATCCAAAACCAATTAAAGCGTTTTTTTTTGCGAGTTTACAATATTTTCAAGTTTAAATTTTATTTTAGAAAAATGAGTGATACGACATGGTAGAGCAGTGTATAGCTTTTGCTGAGGAGCATGTCCCTAATGAGGAGTGGAAAGGCGGAGTTTGAAAGCTTCTCGCGCCGAAAAGGAAAGTGTAGTGCAGAGGACCTGAGGTTGGAGGTGTGCCCGGACAACGTGCGGTAAGCGGAGGTGCTCGTACCTCTGATTCAAAAACCTGTAGCTGAAGGGATAATCATACACACCGATTGCTGAAGAGCATGTGATTGTCTCTCCAGCTAGGGGCACGAGCACAAGCGCGTAAACCATAGTAATCCAGATAACCTGTTCGTCTGTCCGGGTGGTCCCACACCCAACGGATCGAATCCCAGTGGAGGGTTGTCAAGCGATTCTTGATAAAAGAGAATTTTAATAACCCATTCAATTTTACGGACATGATTGTAGAACATTTGTGAAAAAAAAAATATGAAAAAGAACCGGGAACCGAAACTAACTGAGGCAATAAAATACTCAAATAAAGCCTAAACTTTGAGGTTTTCGTTATGTTTAGATTTTTTTTCTTTATTTACATATTAATTTTTGATAAAGTGAATTTACAAAGGTTTTTAGTTTAAAAATACTGTGCAGGACATAACAGATGTCGGTCCGGCCCAGGATTATTTTTGTAGAGCATGACCGAAGTCGGCCAAGTTACAGTGATGTTTCGTTTAAAAATACTGTGCAAGGTGAAGCCGGTGTTGGTCCGGCCAGGGTTATTTTTTTACTCTGCAAAAAAAGCTCTGGTTTGGACCAACACCGACTACGCCTTGCACAGTATGCAACTCAAACCTTTTATCTTAAAAATGCAACGAATATTGGTAAAGTGAAACCGGAAAGACCCTTTAGTTTACAGTTTCTGAAAGCGGGTGCAACCCCCTAACCGTCACCCATAATTTGGTATATATTTGGAAAAGATTACCTTCAAAACTAATAAAAGAGCACGCATGAAATTTCATATTTTGTTTTTGTTTCACACAATTTTTATTTATTTATATTTATTATTTATTTATTTATTTTGATTCTATGTTGTGTTTTTTTTACAATTAATATGGAGTCCTAGATGAATTTTACGACCTGCCGAAGCATGACCCTCTCGCTCATATTTTCCATCGATAACATTTCATATAGAAATGATGTCAATAATTTAACAATTTTTAACAACAAATAACTCATAAACTATAATAGAGGGATTCGCTATGTCTAGGAAATGCATATTATGCAAATATTTCTTATGCAAATTTGTGACATATTCAAGTGAAACAACCACACAGGCGCAGGGTTGCTTTTTCCTTCATATAGTTGTTTTTTTCTTCTTGCTATCTGTGGGAAATAAATATACATAGGTTTTGGTATGGGATAGTTTTCTTATCGTAACATATTTTTGCATGTCTTTTGTTGTTGTGCCGTAGCATGCATTTCCTCGACTTAGACTTGGACTTATACCCCTAATGTATTTAAATTTTAAAATATTGGAAGAGAACATCCTTATCATTTCTACAAAGTTTCATGTGGAAATTCTTTTTTATTTGTTTATAATATGAGGTGCGACTGGAAACTAAAGCGCACTCGTGATCTGTGTTAATCTGTAGAAAATTATGATAAAATATTAAATAATTATTTCTAAATTTCCTAAAAAATCCAAAATCATACAATTTAAATTATTTACTTTTATGTATTGGGCCTAGCTCTGTGTATTTGTGATAAATTCGATAAATTCTGTAAATTTACAAAAACAAAATGAGTGCAATACCAAACACACTTGATCTTTTTCTTGCGCCGCTTTTAGGAAATATATACTCCAGCAAAAATTACTTTCTCAAATTTGCTTACATTCCAGCTGAGAGCAGTGTCAGATCGTAAATAAAGAAATACACCGTTTTAACTTCAAACTACATTTGTTTTAGCAAGAAATATTACAGAAATGATTGTAGTTTTAATGTTAAATCTTAATAGAATTAAATATTTGATAGTTTTTCGACAAAGTATTGAAAAAAATTGCTATTAAAGACGACTTTCATATATCTTGCTCGTAATAAAATACCCAGAATCCCTGTAAGAATTCGGAAATGTTATAAATCCTGCGAATTTTCGAGCGGTCTCACGGAATAAAAACTTTCGTATCGTCATCTTTGCATGGTACTCTTTAGCATGGTTTTAGTGTAATCATAAATGTGTTGCCCTGAACAATGGTGTTACCGTACTTTGTAATATAATCTGTAACTTTAAAAATAATATGAAAGCAAAACAAAATGCAAATTTACTGCTACTATTATTCCAATTATCTTAATTTCATTGTACGCTATTTAAATTTTGGCAAAAGGGAAAGTTGTTTTTTTCCTTGATTCTAAAATTACTAGCACTTTTTAAAAAACTTTTAAAAATGAACCCAATCGAAACTGGTAAGTTAAAAATATAACCGTGAAGGTATATAAAAATACCTTTATGAACATATGTATGTACTATGTATATAGAAGTCCAAACCAACAGCAGTGGAGTGCACTCGAATGTGTTGACAGCGTCTGAACTCAAGAAAATGTGGAATCATGTGAAAGTATTTTTGGAGCTGGGTAGAAGAGAGCAGTGCGTGAGATTTGTTGAGGAGAGTAGTTTAATTATCCGCTCAAAACTATACCAAGTCCATAAAACTCACACACAAATACAACCGTGGTCCAAAAGGAAAGATTTCCCGGCTAACCAGGTTTGAAAATGTCAAAATACCGTTGCCGCAAATTTTACATTTGATGTACATGTGTATGGTCCAGCAGTGATCCCAATCTCAGATTGGTATAACTACAGCCGGGAGGAAGTAGTTTTGTCCCAATTACATAAGCAACAGTTTGTTGGCAAAATTGGTGGTCCGGAAAAAGACGTCCGGGTCGACAAATCCAAATTTGAACAAAGAAAATTCAACAAAGAATGTTTTCAAAATAAAATATTTATTACTTTTTTTTCTTAATTTTTACGGAGATGAGTTGATGGTCACTGAGTCCTGGGTATGGTGAAAGACGGTAGCGATGACACAAGGTAGGAAGTTTGTCCCGAAAATGTTCGGTCGGCAGAGGTGTTCGTGCCTATAATCCAAAAACACGTCGTAGTGGTTACTATATGTCCTGAGAATTGTTTTGAAGCCTACGACTGATTTAAGTGTTATGGGTATGAGCACCGTAAGGTCATTCATAACGATCGGGACAACCCATTTGTAGCGCCGGACGAAACCCATACCCAAATTTGTGGTCCCAATGGCGAGTTTTAAGATACCGCTCCAATCTTTTTGATATCCCAGAGGCAATGTAATGCTAGAAGGACCCACGTTGAGATTTCTTACACCGAATGGTTGTGTGGTAGATTTTAAAATGAACATTCAAAGTTTGGACACAATGCCATACGTGGATAAAGTTCCTAAGGGCTCAAAATTAATACATATTAATATGTAATAATTTTTAATAGTAAGTGGCTACGTCGATGAAACCCGTATGAAATTGCTAAAACTTGGCGACAATGGACATTAATGGAAAAGTAAATGTTTGCCCCCAAAAGTATGCATTTTCTTTATACATTTCAATAAAACAAAAACTGCCCAAATTTTGCGCTATCAAATAAATAATTTGCGCTATATTATTCTAGTATATATACTAATACTAATTCAAAACGTACCAATTTCTACCCTGCAAACAATGCGAGTACTGCATGTACGCGTGAAATATATTCTCCACGCAGACATTAGTAAGATGAGCTTAACGCGACCTCACGGTGCTCAAAATTTCAACGGACCAATGCAATGCATTGGTTAGCGCCCCATAATGCAAGCATTTCGAAACCAGAAACAATCCTACAATTTATTTCTGCAATTCAGTTTTAAATTTGTGCCTGGTCACCAGAGACTATTCTCTGATTTGTAGAACTTCCGTTTTCTTCCTCTTTATAACCAACAACTTGATCTAGGCAAATAATAACCAGTCATAAATTGACGATTACTTGACTCCTAGAAAGTGAAAGCACCAGATCGAATAAGAGTACGAGCTAGAGAGTTAGCGAGAGGGCCACGCTCCGCGGCAGATCGTAAAGTTCGTCGAGAACTTAATATTAAGTTGGCCATCAAAAAATATGTGTATGTATGTACATTGAACAATTCGTTCCAGGTTAATAAAGAAGCCTGGCTGCGGTTCCAACAGCATAGAACTAGACTTGAGAAACCGTGGCTTCACAGATGTACACCGTTGTGTATATATTTATGTATGTATGGATATGATGTGACGAAATATCCTTGAAGATAAATGTGCAATACGAAAGGAGTAGATTATATTGTAAGTCTGGAGGAATATAGTGTCGAAAATCGCACCTCCAAAGTAACTTTCAATGCTTTAACAGCTTTGGTTCGAGGCATTGGTGGGGAGTCTTGGAACGATCCCTTGGCTTATTATTATTTTTTTTTGTTCACAAAGCATATAAAGAAGTTCAACAAAATATAAGTATAATTATAGACATATATACATATATTTGCATCGATAAGTCAGCTTCGGAGCATTGATATTTATCCCTGCCGAATGGTAACCGATTAAAGGTCGAATTTTATGATTTTTTTTATAGAAAATTTTCCTTTTTCTTTTTTCTTTCAAGTGCCGTTACAGTGATATTCAGTTCGTCAACTTTTATTTAATTTATAATAATATACATATACATATATGTTTATAGAGCCTTCGTTTTTCTAGATTCAGAAGCTTCATCAACAAGTTCAGCCGCAGCAAAACGAAGGGCATATGACATCGAGGAGATCCGGGCTATGTGGAATATCCATAAAATGCGGGATAGCTTCGACATTGTCGAAAAATACATTTCATTCGCGTAAGGGCTACTGCTGCGCAGTAAATTGTGTTCAACACACAGAATGCCAATGCGCCTAACAAACAAAGCGAATTCAGAAGGGAGTTTCCGGTGCCGCAAGGGCGAATGCCGTGACAAGCCCAGTGTTTGCTGGTACTCGAATTTCGCTGGCCAGTATATTTTATATTTGTTAATGCTTCGCCCACAAAAAAACTTACTTTGACGTCAAATTTAGATGATTACGTCGGTGGACCACTTTCCAACCAGACAATTAGCGATTGGTACAGCTACTGCCGGGAAACCGTGGAGCTGTATCAAATCGATAACCAAAATTACCAAGGAAAGATCGGTGGTCCGGGGAAGGTGGTCCAAATTGACGAAAGTATGTTAGGAAAGTGGAAGGTAATATTTAAATTTTTTTAAATTAAATTTGTGGTTTATTTATTTAGTTTCTTTTTAAGGGAGGAGAGTCGAAGGTCAATGGGTCCTAAGCATGATTGAGGACGGGTCGGAGGATTTGCGGCTGGAGGTATGCCCTGACAGTGTCTGGTCGGCTGAGGTGCTGTGCCCTTTCAATTACACACGGACTGGTGGAAAGCGTAGGATTGTCTCTCCAGCTACATGTACCAGCATAAAATTGTTAACCACAGGGACCCGAATAATCCGTTCGTGGACCCCGATGGCACCCACACTCAAAGAATTGAGTCACAAAGGAGAGTTTTGAAGCGATTTTTTAGGGATAATTATAACAATCCCACAAATTTCGCTGATTCTATGTATGAGTATTTGTGGAAGAAGTCCATTTTACGAAATAGGGAAGACCCCTTCCAAATATTAATAGAAACAATTAAATATGCATACAAAGTGTAAAATGTATACTTTATACATACATATACATATATTACGTCAAGCACTTTACAACAAATTAATGTACAAGTACAGCTGGCTGCTCAGGTTCTCAGCAATTCGAATTAACTTGAGAGGAAGACGAATAATTTATCAATACATTGAAAGTATTTGATCACCTGGGACCAAGGGAAATCCATTACGGGTGGAGTTGGCAGCTCAGGTCTTTCTTCTATTGATTGCACGTTTAGAAATGTCAAAAAAAAAAGTGAAATATTTTGTTCACATTGAAATTCCAATTGTAAAGGGTGTTTTTTATAGAGGTATAGAACTTTAAGTTGGCATTACTTTTCAAGATGGCGACCGATTTAACAGCTGTCAAGTGATTTATTCTCAGTTTGGTCTGGCGATTCATCATGAATAGACTCACGCCTGAACAACGCTTGCAAATAGTGCAATTTTATTTCGAAAATAATGTTTCTGTGCGGAAAACGTATCACGCACTACGTCCATTTTAGCGATGTTTAGCGATGAAGCGCACTTCTGGTTGAATGGCTACGTCAACAAACAAAACTGCTGCATTTGGAGTGTATGTTGAAACACCGTTACATCCAGAAAAACTGACTATTTGGTGCCCTTTATGGGCTGGTGGAATCATTGGTCCGTATCATTGGACGTAGTGCCCGATATGTTTTCCGCACAGAACCATTCTTTTCAAAATAAAATTGCACTATTTGCAAGCGTTGTGCAGGCGTGAGTCTATTGATGATGAATTGCCAGACCAAACTGAGAATAAATCACTTGAGAGCTGTTAAATCGGTCGCCATCTTGAAAAGTAATGCCAACTTAAAGTTCTATACCTCTATAAAAAACACCCTATAGATGTGTCCACTTTGCGATTTTGTTCAATTTGGTGATATTGAAAGGCTACGGCGGTGTAGAAAACAAGAACAAAAGCAGGTAATGAGTTCGCATTGCCTGGGACATAACATTGCGATGAATTTATTAAATATTGTTACGATCTTGCTGAATCACCTCGATGATTTCCCAAATCCTTCGGGTACGATCTTTGGATTGTCAAATAAAAATCGCCAACTTAATTTGCAGTTTCTTTATTTATAAAGAATTTATTTAATGCCCTTTTGATTACTCAGTAATTCACAATTTAATTACAATTTACTTTACTGTTTACAATCACTTGTATACAACTTTCACAATGTACTGTTTTTATTACTTTACTGTAATGTAATCACCAACGTGTTTACTTTGCGACTGATCCCCTTTTGCAGTCGTGTGTCGCCCTTATATACTTGTCTGCTGCTTGAAAACGAAAACCTGGAATAATTGAGTCGTTACGATAACGAATGTGCTCGTTTTACGCTCTAGAACATGCCAATTGTCGGCTCCTCTATTTCATCTGACATTCGCTTCGCATTTTCGCCACATTGCCCTCCACCTAAGTCTGCTCGTCCCGATCAGACACATACTTTGTTCCAACGGAGCAAAAGACATTTACATCAAGCGAGAGACATATGCGAATCCAAAGTTGACATTCGCTGAAACTGTCGCGTATGCTCAAACACGTGAAACGGCGGCACTCATAAGCAGACCAGCATACAAAGTTAACAAAGTGGAAGTTGAAACAGCAGATGTGATGACCGAAATATTGAGAACTCTGAAGTTGATAGAAGGAATGAATAGTTCTGGTGTCAAGAATCAAGGTGGAAAGTGCTTCAGTTGAGGAGAAGTAGGTCACTTCGCACGCGAATGCCAGTCGGGCTCCAACAGAGAGGAAAAACGACGCAAACGATGCTCAAAAGCTGAGAGCATAATAGACGTCGGGCGAATAACAATTACACGAGCAGAAAAGTGGGAGGCAAGCCACTTAAGAAAATGTCAGCAAGAAGACCCAGACTTGGAATTGGTAAAGCACGGATTGGAGGTGAACAGACGGCCAAGTAAGGAACAAATGGCAGGGGGAAGTCTCATCGCGAAGGCATACTGGGCACAATGGAACAGTTTAGAGTTTATATCTGGCTGTTTGCATAGAGTATGGGAAAGTGAAGATGGCCAGTGCTTTGGAAGGCTAATAGTAGTTCCGAGGTTAAGAATTTCGGATATTCTTAAGGAATTTCACAATGGTCCTAGTGGAGAGCATCCAGGCATTAAGAAAATGCTGGAGATGATCAAGCAGCGGTTCTATTGGGTTGGCTGTCGTCAATCGATCGCTGAATGGGTTGCTAACTGCAAAGAGTGCAACTAAAGACCAAAATCACGAAGCCGTTAAAAATTGAAGGCCAGGTATGACAAAGTGATGAACTCTGAAGGCTTCCCAAGTGGAGATTTGGTGTTGCTGTGTAGTCCACAATTGAAGGTAATCAAACGGCTAAATGACGCAGTGTATCGAATCCAGAATGTTGGGAGACCAGGAAGGAAGATGAAAGTGGTCTACCTAGAGAGGCTTGCTGCGTTTGGAACAGCGAATGCGTCTGATCGGGACGATCAGACTTAGGTGGAGGGCAGTGTGGCGAAAATGCGAAGCGAATTGCAGATGAAAGAGAGGAGCCGACAACTGGCATTTTCTAGAGCGTAAAGCGAGCATACGTTATCGTAACGAGACGATTATCGTAACGGCGCGATTATTCCAGGGTTTCGTTTTCAAGCAACAAACAAGTATATAAGAGCGACACACGACTGCAGAAAAGGCAGTCAGTAATCAGTCGTGAAGCAAACGCGTTGGAGATTACATTACATTAAAGTAATAAAAACAGTACATTGTGAAAGTTGTATACAATTGATTGTAAATAGAAAAGTAAATTGTAATTGAATTGTGAATTACTGAGTAATCAAAAGGACATTAATTAAATTCTTTATAAATAAAGAAACTGCCGTACCCGAAGGATTTGGGAAATCATCGAGGTTAATCAGCAAAAGCGTAACAATATTTAATAAGTTGTGAAACTTGTTTGGACATATTAGAAAAGGTGGTTTAATGTGAGCATAATTTCGCAGGTAAGCATGGAGTGTGTGGATTATAATGGGCTGTAGCATATGTATATATGGGGAACATTGCGAACTTTTGCCAGCAGATAAATGAGAATTAGTTTCCAACAGATTTTCTTGAATGCTCTTTGTTGAATTTGAAGGATGACTACTCAAGCTAATTTTTAGTTTGTAGAGTTTACTTCCAAAATAGAAACTGTTTTTACGGAACACATTTTATTAAATACTAGCAAGTACCCGGCTTACTTTGTTACGCCGCAAAAATTAAATATACCGATGTTTAGCTTTGAGTAGAGTGTAAAAATGGGTTACACATTCATATTTTGTGCTTGTTTTCTGCAAGGAATGTAATATACCAGCCTCCTTTAGATGAAATGCAAACACTTTAAAATTAAACAACGTTATAAACAATTCATTTATTAACAACAAAAAACTCAAAGTTATAATAATTCAAACAACGTTAGGTACCTACATTAGTAAAATGGATTGTGAAACGCAAAAATTAGTTCATAAAATAAGGTACATCTTGTTCATTAATTAAAAACTTCCGTGAACACAACATTCTTTGTTTTGTTGCCGTTTCCAGGTATAAGAAAACTCTGGTTTTGTGGTGAACCAGTTCGCGACAGAGCGACATATAGTTGACCGTGAGAAAACACCTCGTTGCGAATGTCTACCCCAACATAGCTAAATGTTTGCACTTGGGACTTGTTAATTGTAATTGCAAAATATATTCTCAAAGGAAACTGGACTCGCTTAAAACTAAAAGGTAGATCGCTGGGTATCATTGGTATCTGCGGAATCATTGTTGTTTCGCCTGCTGCAGGACCAGTTAAAATTATCGCTTGTATGACATTAGGCATTAATTGCGTGATTTTTAGTCTAGTACCATTACATAAATTGGGAGGCCTAAGATTTCGTAGAAGTATTATTGGCATACCAATTTTCAGACGTAGTTCAAACGGTGGTAGGCCGGAGGGGTTAAGAGAGTTAAGAAACTCCGCTGGATAGTGAACAACGTCTTCTTTATATGTAACTTCGTCAAGGGAATTATAAATTGTGTACTCTGTTAGTATTCTTTCAGAAACAGCTTTATTAATTTCGTCTGCGGCTGAGTTTGTTGAAGTAATGATAGCTCGTTCATATAACCACTTGGAGTGCTTATTTTGCAAATTAGCAACATCTGAGTATACCTTATCAATGAGTTCATCAATTGTTCCGACGCATGTTCCTATGATTTCTGGCAATGTTACATAACCATCGCAGGTTATGGACTTGCAGCCATTGCCTATTTTAAGTATGAAATCTGCAAACTGCTCTTGTTCCCTTTGGAACCACTGGTAGAGTTTGTCTAAAGTCTCCTGTGAATACAAATGTAATTCCACCCATTGGCGCCTGAGAAGATCTTAAATCTCTAAGTGATAAATCTACAGCATCGATGTGATACTTATGAGACATTGTGCACTCGTCCCATATTATAAGAGATGCTTTCTGAAGAACATCAGCGGTGGAACTATTTTTCTTAATGGAGCAGGCACTCCTTTGTTCTGGTGAAAAATTAGGTGGTAGCTTAAAGGTGCAATGAGCAGTTCTTCCCCCACGCAGAAGAGTAGCAGCAATGCCAGAAGAAGCAACTGCAACAGCAAGTTTGCCTTCGATGCGAACTTTAGCTAAAATAAGTGAAGTCACAAAGGTTTTACCTGTGCCTCCGGGCGCATCTATGAAAAAAATATTTCCTGCATTGTCTTCTACACTGGAGCAGACCTTATCGTATATTACTCGTTGCTCTGTGGTTAGCTTTGGCTCATTTTCTAATAAAATTTGGTGGAGGTCGTGGGTATTGTGCGTTGTTTCGGATATGCTTGAAATGGGGTGTAGGTCTGATATACTGCGGTTAGGTTCAGGTAAACCGAAATCTTTTACACGTTTCTCACCATACGAAAAAACCAAATTATCAAGAAGAATAAGCCCCATATTTAATATATCTTCAGTAAAGTCCATTTCAGGGTCATTACTACTCTCGCGCACACTATATAATATATCTTCACAAAAGTTTTTGCAGAACAAATTCCATAAATGTGCTCGGTCAGAAATCTCGCAATATATAAGCATGATCGAAAAAAGCTCTCTCATTTTCTGCCCGCTCTCTGAGACAGTGGCATCAAACAATGTATTCTTCCAATGACTATCATCCTGCAGCAAATGCCGTGCTTGGCAAGCTGCTCGATATGTTGCATATATTTGGCGATCTATTTTGCGTAAATCACTGAAAGAAGTTGGTCCTCGGACGTGATGCAGCAAAAGTCTGAGATAGAAACATTCTGTGTAATTTGGATGTATTGTATATACCCTTCCTAAAGCAGTTTCTCGCTTAATGCCGGGATGATTAGGGACATTCTCTCCTCGTTTTATACGTTGCCATTTTTTATTAACCCAAGTGTAATAGGCGGGTACCTCGGAGTAAAGCAAAGTCTTTGCAAAATCTGGGAATCGCTCATGTATCGAAAATCCTAGTAATCTCCAAATACCTTCGGACGTGCTTAAATATCTGCCATTCAAAAATATTTGCACTTCGTCCATATTACTTTGCACTGAAAATGTCGCTGCGTCCCTACCTTTATTCACATATTTGCAAATATATTTAATTGCTTTCACCGAATGGCAGTACTCTACATTTATGTGAGCGGAGAAACATCTGGATAGAACGGGGCAATATGGAACGATTCATCGGTTGTCAACTTGGTACCCATTAGCAAGTAAATGCGTATGGCCACCGTCCGCTGAGGATGTTCGCCTATATTTTGGATATCCATCTTCCCCGGTCTGCGTATGTTAGAGGAGCTCGCGGGGATATCGTTTTGAGCACTGTCCATTCAACATACATGGCGATGATGAATTATTAGCACCACATGGGCCGTGCATCAACAACAAAGGATCTTCGTCCTTATTTGGAATTTCTGCTGATATAATGCGATCCATGTCATCGGGAAGTATTTTATCTCTTAGCCAAATTAAAATATGTGCGTGAGGTAAACCTCGCTTTTGCCATTCGACAGTAAACATATGGCACCTAACTTTTCCAAAAATATCTTTTTTCGTAATCAAGTTCATGAGTTGGTGTAGTTTGACATGGAATACTCTTGATACAATGTCATGACGCTCACTTGGTCTTTGATTTGGAAACAATTCGTTTTTGATTTCTATCCACTCTGGATTACACGTAAAAGTCATAAATAAATCGGGCCTTCCACAATGACGGACATATAATAGGGCGTCTTGTGTACGTTCATGCAAATATCGAGGCGATCCAGTAAATGAAGACGGCAAAATTACCAACTGGCCTATATTTTCGGGATTGCAATCCTCGTTAACAGCATCCCTTAGATGTATATAATCATCTGCACGCAATGTCTTTTGATGTGCTCTTATAAAATTTAACCTCTCGGTAATCATTTTAGCAGCCATGCCCACGCAGTATTGGTTAAAGAGATATCCATATCTATGAAGGGCATTAAAGCTATTTTCTCTTATCATTATTTTATATGCATAAAATTGCATACATGAAACTGTTTTTTGTGGATTAGATTCCCCAGTGCTTGGAAAAGTTTGCGGTATATTTATGCTGTAGCCATCCTCACCATTCAAAAATATAATAGGATATTGCAAGGGGTCATATGAACGATGAATTTCTGATACTCGATGGAGAGTATTGTCGCGTGAATGTAAGATAATATCGCGGGGACCAGCATTCTCATCAACTATCAATACTGCGACCTCGCCTGTAGTCGGAGAATTATAGCGACCACGGTGTTCGTTAACAGGGTGCTTGTCGGCATGGATTATAACCTTATAGTTATTGGAATTAGAAGGCATACGTTCCATAGAAGTCATAAAACTTTGAACGTACACATTATTGCCGAGAAGAATTTCTTGAATTAATTTTAAGATATCTCTTTGAAGAGTTGGTGCAGCATTTTGGCGCAACGAAAGCTGTTCCTCTTCGGAAGAAAAATAAATTTGCAAAAATTTTGGTACCATGTTAGACGGTGGCAATAGGCTTCCAATAATGTGGTACACTTGTCCATGTATTTTAAAAGTGGGCATGAAATTTCCTTCTCTTATTTCATTACCACCAAACGACGTCATAGCGAAACAACCATTGTACTTTCTAATATTTTGTTTAAAATGGTTGGACAACATATGCTCGCCTGTAAGTAGCGCCTTAACTGTTGGATGAGGCTCGCCGATATCAATTAAATTGACATGGCCCTTACTACAACACATACCTGGGGTTTCGTTCGTCCACTTTCGAGCTTTACAAAAAACGCAAATTTCACTCATACGACCCATGAAAAGGGAAGAATATTCCATATAGTTTAAATCCGGTCTGTAGTTAAATGCTGATTTCGTATGAATCGCCACATGTCTCCTCTGCATTCCACGCAACCGTGAGTTCTTTAATCGATTTGCAGGCTCAGCGACTGTCTCGTTTCTTCTGAACCTAATTTGGCGCCTGTTTCCAGAAGATATAGATAACTGCGATTTTGCTTTTGGCATGTCTAAGAAATTGTTTAACAAAATCATAAACTTATAATTAACTTAATTGGGTAAGAGCTTAATTTAAAATTTTACCTTTGAATTTAAGAAAATGTAATTTATGTACGCAGAACTTTTCACACCTTTGTACAATACGATCATAAATACAATGAAGTTTGCATGCATGTAAGTAGGTGTGTTTTTTTCTACAGAATGCGCCGCTTCGATTTTCAATATTTGTCAACATAAAAATCAAAGCCAAACGCAATTTTGTTTGCCAAAAACAATAAAGAATGCTAGTTAATAGGAATTAAGAGGCATAAGGTAAAAGAGACTTTGATTTTGCCGTCCGTACTTCCATATGTATGTACCATTATTGTACGTGAGGTTATTGCGGAGCAAAAAATGGAAAGCGCGCTCATTGCATTCTTAAAATACATACATATATGTGTTTGTTATTATAATTTGGGGAATCACCAAAAATGCTCTTTATATTTCTTCTCTTTTGTCGAAAGGCTTATGCATCTCTTAGTCAAAATACATTTTCTCTACGTTGAGTTCATACACACCCACACATACATTTTTGTTCCGCTGTAGCTTGAGTTTGATCTATGAAAATTCTTATGCTTGCATTGTTTGAAGCTTTTATAAATTTCATCCTAGAAATAAGGGGCTTTAAGTTTTGAAAATGGAAACAAGAAAACGCTACCTGGTTTATTTTTGGGAAAACTTGCTTCTTAAAAAAATTTCATAAAAATTGGGCCATTACTTTTCGAGATTAGCCGTTACGAATATTTTCATATAAGCAATTTTTTATAATTAGTATAGATAGTATAGATGACACAGTATACACTATTGCTGTTGAAATTTGTTTTCGCAAAGGCATGCTTATTTAATTTGAACCCTTGGAATGTGTCTCGTTGTTTTATTTCTCAAAATATGTGTTTATAATTTGATATATTATTTTATGCGACGCAAATATTTTTTAAGAAGCATCTTGTGTTTAAAATTAACATTTAAAGTATACTTTTAGGCCTAACGTCTGATATCTTGTTTTTAATTTTTAAAAAAAAGTTGGCATACTTTTATCCATGAAACCGCTATTTTAAAATAAATAAGAATATAAAATAAATTTAGTTTGTATGTCCTGTTGGTTAGTTTTGCAGTTTGGCCGAAAGTTTTATTTTAATTTTCAAAATTATTAAAATTGTTTAAATTAAAATTTTTTTTACACAAAATTTCTATAACTAACAACTTTTTTATCATGTTATACGAATGGCAAGTGCAAGCAATGTCAAAAACGTTAAAAATTATCAAAATACTAAGCGAACGAACGCTAATTTTTTCTTAAGTTTTATTATATGAACGAGTTAGCTTACATTTTGCTTATCAGATACAAAGCCTGATACACTTTACATAAGTATGTGTTCATTAAAAGAAAATTAAAGAAAAGTGACCATTTCATAAAGAAATGGTGTGAATAGTTTAACAATTTTACCAACAAATAACTCATAAACTATAACGTATTTAAATTTCATTTCTTAAAATATTGGAACAAAACATTCTTATCGTTCATATCATTCTAAATACAAAGGCCCAATATCAGCATCGGCATCTTAATTTCTATTTTCTCCCGAAGTAGTTCTTCTCTTATTTGATTTAGTCTTTCATGCTCCCACTTGCTTCACTACAGTGTCCGCCATGCTTTTCAAAGACCGACGTAAATAGGTCACAGTTTCTTCCATTTTTATTATGACAGCTTCGTTATGTCTCGAGTTTTCAGCATAAAACTCCTTTTGAAGAGCTACTTGCTCTCTCAGCAGGGAAGTGGTGCTATCCTTGTCTGACCTCTCTTTGCACTGGCAGTAAGTTCTGCCAGCAGCTCTGCTAGTAGAAGCTGTGTCGTCTGGATCGACCGACTGAACCGATATGTCCATTTCGCTGGTTGGTTCTGTGTAGGACACATGCACATTACTATCATAATCTCTGGAACCTTTAATTTCACTGGTGAATGTTTGAGTACCAGTTACATTAGTCCCCTTCTCCTCGAGTGAGGTTATATACGACATCGCCATGGATCTCCACCGGTGCCCATGATTTCACTTTTGTTTGCGCACATCTTGCGTTTAATGTAAGACTTCCAATCAACCAGCACCTGTGTATAAGAAAACGTTAAGTTAAAAAATTTAAAATTCAATTCCAGTAATACCTTACCTTTCTGCATGTATTCAAATCTTTTGTCGGTAGACCAATTGTCTATTGTTTTCCATATTATGTTCACATCAGTATATCAGTATATATTTGATAGAAGAATTATAACAATAAATAATTATAACAGGGCAATCATGTCTCTAGCCATGAGCGTTTATTGTACATATGTAAAGCGAAAAAGATATCTGTCAAATTGTGCACAACTTGACATTAGTCGCAGCACAACGCCATTTATTATTTACCTGGCTATAAATAAGTTCATGGAAACTGAACCATAAATTTTCTTCTTCTAAATAGACCGGTTACAGGTCAACTTCCCGAGGGAAAAAATGTCTGTATGTTAATCTAAACAAAATCCTACCCACGTGTTTTCAAATTAAACCGAGAAATATATAAGAGTTTTTGGAAATTTCAGATAAATAGATTCGTAATTAAGATTTTTTTGAATAAAAACACCTTCTTCTGAAAATTATTGAACAATATCATATATATGAGTAGCATGCCATGGTTCCCTTTATAAATATTTTATGTATTTTTTTTTCCTATTTCAAATAAGTATATTGTGAAAGTAGATATTTTTCAGCTTGTATATGCCAGGTTTTTGACATACCCAGTAGAATTGTATACCGTTCTGTCTGAATTTGATATACCCAAAAAACTCATACGGCTGTGTAAACTGACCCTGGATAATACCAGAAGCGTAGTCAGAATTGGTAGGACTTCTCCGAGCCGTTCGATACCAAGCGAGGTTTCAGACAAGGTGACTCTTTCTCCTGTGATTTTTTCATTTTAAGGCTGAGAAAATAATACGAGCTGCAGAGCTAAATAGCCCAATGGTGGCATTCATACGCTATTATAACGATTTTCGGATCGTTAAAAACACTGCGAAAATTTTAACGATTCGAGTATTTGCTATGTATATGCTGTTGTCGTACTACACGATAAGGTGTTAATTAAACGACAAAAATTTGCGAGTTGTTAGCGCCATCGGCAAAAGATTTCATATGTTATTTAGGTTAAAATAAATAGTATAAAATTTAAATATAACACAAATCGGGAAATTACCAAAAAAAAAAAAAGCAACAACGCAAAATAAACTGAAATTTCTTTTGAGTATTTAGCACATATTTTATCCCAAGATGAGGAAATAACGCATCTTCGCCACTGAATAGAAGTTTGTTGCGAGAAGTGAAAGATTCTTTCAATTTGAGTGAAGCGGAATTTCGAAACTTATATCAGTTAACCACAGATTTAGTTGATGAAATTATTTCTCAACTCGACGCCAAAACCTACAGAAAAACAGGTAAATAACTTTCAAGTGTTTTTAAATTTTTGACTTTATTAAATTGTTTGATGCTATCAATGTCTTGTTGGAGAGCAGTGGGGATATCCATGAGGTGGTCGTCCGTAAGCCGCTGTGTACATAGAGTAAGAGACGCAATTGACCTATCGATACTTTTCCAAAAGTTAGGTTTCCTATGACTCAAATAGAACGGCAAGCTGCAAGGGAAATATTCCTTTCATCAAACTTGCCTTTTGTTGAAGGCACTATTGAGACTATCGATTGAACTCGTGTGCCAATCATGAGCCCCAGAGATCATGAAGAAGCCTATGCAACCCCCCTTGTACCCATTCTATAAATGTGCAAATGGTTGGAGAATTTATTTTTAATTGTTTTAATATATGTATTTTGTGCACAGGTACATATGTACATATGTGATCCTAATCTCAAGATTTTGGCGGTAAATGCTTAATACCCAGCCAAGAGCTCCTCTACGGGGCGAAAAGTCATGCAGCGTAATTTGTAAAGTGGAAACCATAACATTTTTTGATTTTTAAACTTTGTAATCCATTGCATGTATTGATGTTTTGTTAAGCTGTGGCGCCACGTTTTCTTCGTTATAATAAACAGGAAATATCAGCTAACAACAATCGTTATAATTGAGTTACGAAATCACCCAATCGTTAGTGTAAGCGACAATATTCGTTAGTTAACAACTCGACAAATGGTATCGATAAAATTACAGAATTCCGCTACAGGTACTATCTTCTACAAGAGTGTAAAATTGTTGGAGTATGCCGATGATATTGATATAATTGGTCATAACAACCGCACCGTAAGTTCTGCTTTCTCCAGGTTAGACAAAGAAGCAAAGCGAATGGGTCTGGTAGTGAACGAGAGCAAGACGAAATATATCCTGTCATCAAATAAACAGTCATCGAATTCGCGACTTGGCTCCCACGCCACTGTTGACAGTCATAACACCGAAGTCGTCGATAATTTCGACTACCTGGGAACCAGCATTAACAACACCAACAATGTTAGCCTTGAAATCGAACGCAGAATCACTCTTGTCAACAGGTGCTACTTTGGACTGCCGCCGCATGGCAAAGAGAAGAAATGAGTGGCGCGCTATTGCTGATGCGGCTATATTCACGTAAGCGGTGCCTATGCCAAAGAAGAAGAAGAAGGTGAAATTGTATGCAATAGGCCTTGAAAACTCGCTAACTAAACATTAAGTAAAAATAGCGGCTAAATATTAGCGCACTTAATAGTTGTTGGTTAGAAAAAAAAAATAAATAAATTGAATAATACAACAACAGATTACATGTGATGCCAGAATCCGTCGGTTCGATTCCTGGCAAAAGAAGTCTGATGAGGAGATGTGATGATCTCCGAAACAGCTGTCACTTCTACCAATTTTTTTTGTTGTATAATAAAATATTCAATGTATAATAATTTTTCTAACAAAAATAAGCCTTTGAATACAGATCATTTACTTATAACCAAAAACAATTACATTAAACAAACAATAAAAATTATTTGTTAATTACCATATTGTTAATTAACTTTTAAATTAACAATTGAAAATTTCGTTGATCTCTCGGGAAAAAATTAAATTTTTTTATCGATTACATTCGTTGTTTATTTAAATTTTAGATTCCAAAAGAAAATTTCACTGCTCGCGATCAATTTAAACAATATGAATTTATTTATCACAGCGCGGCCGAGGGTCAGACGATACAGCTTCGGTTAATTATAATTACAAATAACAATTAAATATAAAATTATCGCACAAATTTTTATATTATTATTATCAATAATATTACTAATTTTACTATTACGATTATTATTATTTGTATTATGGTTATTAAACAAATTTTATTCTTGTAAATTTTTATTAGCTATGCAATAAAACTATTTTTTATATTACATTAAACAACGAAAATTAATAAAAAATTAATTAAAATTTTTTCAAGACCGTGTGTTTTATATTTATTTTTGCTTGGTAATTTAATAAGGTATTATTTTTAAATTTACAAATAAGTACTCCATAAAATAATAAATAGCAAATAAATACTACATGTGCAATTCTCGTGAGAAAGCAATTTATTTAGGACGTAAATCTGGAATACCTGAAAATTCTTGCGAAGAACCTGTAAATAACAATTCAAGTATTGATCCGACTGGTGTTGAAATTGATGAGATCAAAGACCCGAACCTTCAAATGTGATGCTGTAGGAAATGAACTAAAAATTGATAACATTAATAAATTGCTACTGGAGCTCTGTGAACCACCAATAAAATTGAGATGTATGAGTGTCTCTGGGTGTAAAAATGCTATTCTAATTTCTGTGAAGAAATTGAGTGGTAGTGGTATTAATCATAACAATCCAAATGAAGTTCTTGTGAATATTTTTAAGTCTGCTTTTAACCAAAAAAACGGTAGATCTGAAAAAATCCAAGTGTTGACTACTCTTCCGTCGGATTGGCCAGCAAAAATTATACGTTAAAAATATTAGAAAAAGGTCAGAATGTGATGCAAGCCTGATACTAAAATAGGAAAAAATCTGGATAATTCTACACTCGATCGCATAAAATTTTTTTATTTGTCTCATGATGTTAGCCATGTGATGCCTGGAATAAAAGACTATGTTACGGTTTTAGAAAATAAAAATAAATATAACTTTGTCAAGTTAATAAATCACACGAATGATTTTGGTGTTAAATTGGAGTGGAATTCTTTCGCTACTTCTCATGGCGAAGGAGCGTGTGACGGCTTAGCAGGGAGTGTAAAAGGACAGGCTTATCGTGCTATCCTTTAACGTGATAAAGATAATTATATAACAGCACCATGTTCCTAACTCCAGTAAGCCGAAAGTTCATTTAAAAAAATTAATTTGGAGTACGTATCACTGCAATGTAAGCTTGTGTCGGAAGATGAGCAAGCTTTTACTTAGAAAGTTTAAAAAATAAATAAATAAAGATAACGAATGTCTACAAAATTTAATATTTGATTGCTAGTTCGTTTTTCCTATTTTTGTTTAATAATAGAGGATATATTTATTGTATTAGTCATAATATTGATAATAATAATGAAAACATTTGTTTGATAATTTTATATTTTATTGTTATTTGTAATTATAATTAACCGAAGCTGTAACGTAGTCTGACGGTCGGCCGCGCGGTGTTCTGACAACGCCTTGCGGCCGTTCATGTAACTACTTCTGAAAAGAATATATGGACTTAATTTTTATGATCAGGTGGAAAATGGTCCACTTGACGTGATCTTGCTCATATTTATCATTTAATTTTAAAGGTGGGTATGCAGCTCTTACGAAAAAAAACTCATATATTTCGCAAATGGAAAAATGTAGATGACATGGAAATTTGATAGATGATTTTCTATTGTGAAAATCTCTTTACATAGGAAGAATATATGCAAACGTAAATAAACAAAATGAAAAACATGAGTAGAGCGCGGTAAATATTTGTCGCTAATTATGTATACGAACGTCTTCCATGCGTAAAAATAAATAAAAGGTGCAGAAATTGATAAAAAAACTAAAACTGTTACATAAATTTTTTTTATAAGATTGTAAGTAAAAAATGATTTTTATAGTTGCAAAAGTCACGAAGATGTCTTTTTTTACTTTTTAGGCTTTATTTTGTTTTTAAAAATATTTGCAAAAAAAAAACAACACCAACCGAATACGAAAATAAAGCCCAACAAAATAGACATGGCGCAGGGTTTTCAAAAGCGCCCGAAAGAAGAAAGGGATTTTGAAGGAAGCGGCAAATTCCCTAAATGCACTTGGTCCACCAAAAAAAGATTCGAATACATGGAGAAAGGTAAGGTATTGCTGGAAATGAATTTAAATTTTTTTAAACCTAACGTTTTCTTGTGGGTGTGGGTTGATTGTAAGTGCTACATTAAACGCAAGATGTGTGCAACCAAAAGGGAGATCATGGATATGCCGATTACCCTTAGAACCCCACTTGAGGAGAAAGTGATTGCTTTAACTGGCATTCAAACATGCACCCGTGGAATTAAAGGTTGTAAAGATTATGGCAGCAATGTGGGTGTTTCTTACACAGAACCCATTACCGAAATGGACATGTCGATTCAGTCGGTTGATCCAGATGACATAGCGTCTACTAGCAGAGCTGATAGTAAAACTTATTGTCAGTACAAAGAAAGAAGGCCAGACAAGGATAGCACCGCTGCCTTGTTGAGAGAGCAAGTAGCTCTCCAAAAAAAACTTTATGCTGAAAATTCGAGGCATAACGAAGCTGTCACACTGAAAGTGGAAGAAGCTGCGGCCTATTTACGTCGCATGAATCGGTCTTTGGAATGTATGGTGGACACTACATTGAAGCAACTGCAGGAGCAGAAAAGACATAACCGAATTAAAGAAGAACTACTTAGGGGGGAAATCGAAATCAAGATACAGATGGTTGGATGGGAGGTTGGACCCTAATTACAGGAATACTTAATTGATTTTTGTAATTTTTATTAGCTTTTTTTCTGTTTATAATTTTTTTGTTTCATTTTTAGTTTATTTTCTTAAAATAATTAAATGAATTTAATGAATTTTATTTTACTTAAAAATTATTTACTTCTGGCCGTGAAATTAATTTAATTAAATAGAAAATATAATTAATCGTTTTTATTTTTATAAAATTTTTAAAAAGAAGAGAGTAAGTTGTTTCGGATACGGTTCGCTATGGACATATAATCGGGGTCACTGCCCTGTTTTCCTTCACCCTCTTCTTGATGGCTCTCAAACTACCGATTGCTCTCGACACCTCTTGTCCGCTCTATCACGTTCCTAGTTTTGGAAAGACGTATGTTATAACTACTTTGCTGGCTTCCTTGATGTACCGATCGATTCGGAGCCATTACCCAAGGTTCCAACAAATACCCTGCATCGCCTGTTAATAAAACGAATGCTATTTAAAACTGACTTAACAAAAAATACATATATAAATAAATACCTAAAAGCCAAGTATTTATTTCGCCTTCCCGATAGCTCCGTTCTATATGACATCTCAGTTTGCTCAAGCCCCAAACGTGAGAATCATGATTGCATCCGCGATACCGATCATCAATGCTTTTAATTCGCATTTTGTTATCGCACACCTTTAAGTAAATAGATAAAATTTATTTAATTTGAATTCTGCCTCTGGTGTAACAAATAGTACTCACCACCATAGCATTGATGCTATAAAATCCTTTTCTATTGTAGTACAGAAAATCTTGTTCAAAAGGTTTGATTATTTTTATGTGCGTACCATCAACGCGTGGGAAGCCTGCCTTCGCACAAAATTCTTGCTTCGCTTGAATTTTTTCTTCTTCAATCTGTTCACATTTTATCCATGTAGGACAAAGTTTTCGCTGCATTACTTTAAGAAAATTAGTAAGTGAATTTGACACTGTTGACTGAGGTAGTCCTACGTTACAATCTACACCAACTCCGTGTTGGTAACTGCCTTCGGCAAAAAATCTCAAAGCAGCTACTACCCGATTAAGTGATGTCAAAGTACTTGATTTACTTTCTTCCGTAAAAGTGTCGAGCATATATATACTTGAAGACGTGTTTATTCAGTCTAAAGTTTTTTTGAATCTGTAAGTAAATCTATTAAATTAAAAATTATCAGTTGTAAGACAAATCGGTTGCGTTGATATTTTCCTCATGAAATACCGCCACGGCTATTCTTTCCATCTTCGTATAGTATCAGAAATTGTAAATTAAACTTTAATTTTATTCAGATTTACTTATTTTGTGTAAAATAGTTTCTATCAGTTTGCTTTGTTGTGCTTCAATTTCACACATTCATATGTAAGCAGCTGATTTCGAAAATGTATTCTCTCTTCCTCTTCTTCTTTTGATTCGATCACAACTAAGAATACCTAAGTACGATTTCGGCGGAACGGAGAGCGAGCGGGAACGTAATCGAAATGTTGAATGGCCCTGTATAATAACATGACAGCGCTTAAAAGCAAGCATTATAACATTAAAATTTTATTTTTTTAATTCATAAGATTCATTCATCTACGTTATACTCAATAGCGTGTTTTCAAAACCAAGTAAAGTTTTTTTCTGCAAGTTTATATTTTCAAGTTTACATTTTATTTTGGAAAAATTAGTGATACAGAGTATGGTAAGTTCAATTATGTTTATAATTATATACATATCCATGTATAGAGTAATTATATTTTAAAGATTCGGATGTTACAAAAACGAGTGCAGCTGGGCCAAAACGCAGAGCCGTAGCTGCTGCGGAGTTTAGGAGTATTTGAAATATCCACAAAGTGAGGGATGATCTCGGCACGGTGGGGCTGTGTATAGCTTTTGCCGAGAAGCATGGACTGCTGCTTCGCAGCAAATTGTGCTCCTCCCAGATGGCGCCCAGTCCGTGATCAGGAGTGGGAATGCAGAGCTTGGAATCTTCTCGTGTTGAAAATGAAAGTGCACGGATAAATCATAAGGGTCGCGAGCGATAGTCACTTGGTTTGAACAGGCCCGCATATGTATATATCTCTGCCACATATATTTTATCTGGTTTACTGCTTCGCCCATAAAACAATCGCAATTCGATGTAATGTTGGATGATAACGTCGGGGAACCACTCCCGCGCCGGACCATTACCGATTGGTACAGCTACTGCCGGGAAACTTTGTTGCTGTTTTTAATTAGACAATTTACATTTTTATTTAAGTTGTGGTGAAGGCTCACCATTTTGGAAGCAAGTTTTTAATACTTCTCAATTCAACAGTAAACTCAAAAAAAAAAATGCATCTGTATGTACATATAGGAGAAATTTATTCAGCCCCATTCTGCATTTCGACTCGAATCGAAATTTTCTCCGTTCGGAGGATTTGGTATTCTGCGTTACGTTCCGATTCAATTAAACTGCAAAACTTTCTATCCAATTGTAATTTAGTTGGCGGAGAACAATTACGATTGTACATTTTCGTGTACTTAAATAATATAATTTTAACCAAAATTTAAGTGAAACATAGTTTTGATAATTGGAAAAGTCATAACGATGTCTTTTTTTTAGTTTAATGTGCTTTTTGATACAACACAAAAGTAACATTAGAGAGTTTTGAAATAACGTTGCCGAAATACAGTTGATCCTTCAGTAAAAGTTTACATGATTTCGAGAAAGTCGTACAATGGCGTTGACATTGTTGATTGACACATTCCTATGCTATAATATGCACCAACTTTATGTTGGCAACTGCCTCCCGTAATAAATCGGAAATCTGCTACTACTCGATTAGGTGGAGATAATCATGTCAAAGTACTTGATTGAGTTGCTGGCGAAAACCTATCCAGGACATACTTGAAAGCATCTTTACTAAGTTGAAATTTTGTTGAATCTAAATAACTAAATTTATTATATAATAGACCAGCGGATCCGAGCGTGCTTTGCTACACCTATAAAAAAATCTATAAAATCTAATTAAAATTTTGAATTTTCGATTTTTTTTTTGGAAAAGTAGACGAAGAAAATTGATTCAAATTTTTTTTTCTAATTTTTTTCAATTAATTTTTTTTTAAATTTATTTTCATTGTAATATTTTTCACTCTTTCTCTTTTTCTTTCAACATCATATACAACGTAATGTAAGCGTATTTTGGAATTATATGTATGTATACATATGTACATAGATTACCAATTACAAGCTTCATTTCATAAAATTCATCACTCATCTGAAATGGATAACACTTGTCTCACAATCCTCATGAAATATCGCCGAGGCTATTGATTCCATTTAACTTTAAAAACACGATTTTATTTATATTTAATTGAGTTATGCAAAAATAGTTTGATTTGTTTTGTTTCAATTTCATACATTCTTATGCAACCAGCTGACTTCGAAAATGTATTCTCTCTTCTTCTTCTTCTTTCGATTCGATCGTAACTCAGAATACCTAATTACGATTGTGGCGGAGCGGAGAGCGAGATCGTAAACGAAATGTAGAATAGCCCTGATTATTTTTTGAAAAAAAAAAAAAAAATTTAATGAAGAGCGCAACCTAACCATTATTGTGAAGTCTAACCCACGTCTAACAGCAATCCAACTTTGAAACGACATTGAATTAAATTACCAAAAGTAATTATGTCCAGATACGATGCGAAAAATTCTGAAAAGAACCGGATTTCATGGCAGAGTCGCACGCAGAAAACCCTTCATATTGAGAGGAAATCGTCTCAAGCGGATGACCTTTGCGAAGGAGCACTTAAACAAGCCTCTAGAGTTTTGGAATAAAGTTATTTTTCCAGATGGGAGTTAGTTTTGCATTTTTGGGATAAAAGGCTGTAAGATTATTTCGATGTAAGATTATGTGGAGGTGGTATGATGTAGGGATGCATGGCAAGTTCGGATGTAGGAAAATTTGAGTTTATTGAGTCGATCATGAGCATGCATGATTATCTTATTATTTTGAAAACAAATTTAAAGGAAAGTGCAGTAATACTGGGACTGAGTGAGCAATTTATTTTCCAGCAGATCAACAAACCGAAGCACTTAGCAGAAATTGTTAAGCTTTGGTTCCTGCACAATGTTTCTAAACAACTGCGTACACCACCGCAATCACCTGATCTTAACCCTATTGAACACTTATGGGATGAACTAGAAAGAAAAATAAGGGTACTATAGTATCAGCAAGCAAATGCTTGGAAGCGCGATTGAAGACGAATTGAAAGCTAAAAGCCCAGAAGTTACAACCAAACTTTTTGGGCCAACGAAAAGCCGCTCTCTAGAAGTCATTAAAAAACGTGGACATTCAACAAGTTATTGACTTAATATATATTTTTTTAATTTTTAGCATTTTGCTTCCTAATTCTTGAAGTGAACGAAGATCTTTTCTGTTTGGTTTGAGTGACCTTTTGGTTTATACATATGTGTGCTGGAACGAAAGTTTGTGTAGCGGTTACTTTTCATTGAACTAAAAAAAATATTGTAAAAAAAAGTTTATAAATAATCTATTGTTTTCGATTTTTCATAGTGCAAACAAAATATACTTACATGAACGCAGACTTTTTCTGCCATGTGTAAATATGAGTCAATATGTCAAAGTACAAATAAGTCGTAGCTCAAAAAGCGAATGAAATATAGCTCACCCTTTGCAAGAAAATTATCCTTGCATTTGATACGATTTTAGTACCAAAACATGTAATTTTTTTATATTTTTACAGTTTCTGCATTTTACTCGTGGCCTTTCTCTGTTAATGAAGCTGTAAAGTTTGTTATGTAGCAGCTTGTTTGTGGTAAGGTCGAGTGACGCATCGGCATGCTTGCGGTTCCTGGATTAGCTCAACGGTTGGGGTGGGTTGTTGGTCACTCGCTTTGCCTATGCTACAGTAACAAAAAATATCATCCCGATTGTATTGGTGAAAAAAAACTCAAAAACTCAAAACAAAATCGCGGAATGAAAAGTTCGAAGAGAAACAGTCTTGTCTGTTTGTTGTTGTCTCGTCAGTCAGGTGGAGTCTACCCCCCTCTTCAACAATGTTATTGTGAAGCCATGGTCGTTGTGCTAACTCCTCTCATCTTACAACGACCCCATACCTGGAAAAGTCTGTCAGTCGATCGTTCAGTCTGTTAGTCTCAGTTTGTCCCTGGGTCAGTCGTCACACCCATGTCCCCTCATGTCCACAAACACAACACCCACACCAAATACTAAATTAGCAATACATATAATTAATATGTTTTCTTAATTTTTATTTGAATATAAACTTCATATTTTTTTTCGTTGTTAAAAATACAATCACTTATTTATTTATTTAAATTTTTTCTATAATTTTTTTTATTATTTATATAAATTAATAATCTTCTCTTATCTTTAATTCTCTTATTCTCCTAAAACTCCACTCACTCAAAAATATATTTAAAAAAATATATATATATGTATGTACATTTAAGCAAAAAAAAATGTTTGTATTCCCCCTTTTTTTCAAATGTCTCTCCTTTTTTGTTGTTGTTGTCTATACTCGCGTCCCTATCGCGTGTCTATTGTATGTATGTTTGGGTATGTAAGAGTTATTAAAAAGTCTGCTCCGTGATGATGGTACCAACATGTTAGAGGAGAACCTGTATGGGAGAAGAGTCTCTTACATATAACCTACATACCTATTATATTATATATGTACATATATATATATATATCCATGATATATAATTTTTGTTTCTCTAATTGACATATGGATCGCTCATTAGTGATCTTACTCGAGTCGAGAGATATGGCTCCAAGTGCCATGTGAGTGCGGAAATAAAATAATTAAGTTGGAGAGTGTGTTTAAGAAAAAAAAAAAAATTCGTAAAACAAAACAGCAATTGCAAAAGAAAAAAAAAAGATTTGTAAAAAAATATTTAAATTAATATCGCAAAAAAAGAGTTTAATGAACACCACATGTCTTTCAGAAAAAAAGGAAGTACCATGGAACATATAATGTGATAATGGAATGAGTCAAAAAGAATAAGATTTTTAAAGTGAAAGAAGTTTAAAAAGAATAATAAAAAGTACTAAAAACAAAAAAATGACTTGAATGAGAGCATTAACAATAATTTGGAATGAAGTAAATTTAATAAATAATAAAAAAACAAAGAAATTATTAATATAATATAATAGTAATGCGCAAAAAAATTCGACTTAGTTAATTCAAAAATTCTAATTAAAATATTCATATATATCCATATTAAAATTATTTCTACTACTTAGGCAGTGACCAAAATTAAATGTATAATTATATAAGTAAAAAAAAAATTGTGATCAACACAAAAAAAATAAGATGCAAATTGAAAATTTGGATTAATTGGAGGAAATTTATAGTATGGGTAAATTGTAAGAAAATTATTTGTAATAATAAAGATTAAATAATATTGGTGATATGGTGCTGGTTGTGTGCCGCCGTTCTTCCTTCACTCCAGATATTTGGGTGGCTGGTATTAAGAGATGGCACTGGTAGATGTTATCCTGCTCTTCAAATGCTGGTGTGGCTCGGAGTCACCGTAGCTTCAATCAAAAATTCGCGGAGGTCTCTTTTATCTTGCTTTACTGCCGACCTGCAACTCCAGGTAGTTCCAAGCTATTTTATTTCGATTGCAATTGAATCTATTAATTTTTCACATTTCACAACTTCTAATCTTAATACTTTGTAAATATATATATATATATATATATATTTTTTTTAACAGTCAGGAAAACTTATCTTACTGCTTAAGTACACCACAATATTCTGTCCCGTTTGTGGTTGCTGGGCCTTATATAACTTTATTTTGGCCTCATAAAATCACCGAAAGGTCCGTAATTCCGCAAAAAAAACCCATACATGTACTACACGTATAATCTATATACACACTTGTACTTTCACCTAGGTTAATGTTGCTAGCACTACAAGATGTCCACTCCTTATTTTCGCCAACACGTCGCTAGGGTTATTTGCTATAATTTCTTAACAATATTTATGTCAAACTTTTATATTTATATAGCCGCATACATTCATCCATACACATATTTGAAATCCATATATTTATATTTATAGGTATAGGCTGTTGTTACAATTTATAAATGAAAATAAAAATACCTTGAATGTAAATTTTTTTGGGTTGGAACTTATCTCAACTCTGTACAGTATAATTAATATGGTATTTCATTAAATGTGAAAAATTCATGCATACGAAGGAAGTGTTGATTGCTGGTTTATGCTTTGCCAGAAAACTTCTTGGACTTGCTCTTTGTGCCGTCTTTGGTAAAAGACTTACGTCCAGTTAACTTTCCTTTGTTCGAATTACTAACAGGTGGTTTAGGCTTGGAAACTTTGGGTTCAACACGCACAAATAAGTCATAATTAAAATCCATACAGGCTTTGCCTAAAAGAAAATATCATGAACTCGGTTTATTATAATGTATAATCAGTGATAGTTATGATTTACCGCAACACATTTCTTGTCCACATTCTGCACATACAGCTAATTTAGTTTCCACAATTCCCGATTTATTTTTGTTCTTTTTAACACAATTATTGAGCATGAATTCGCGTCGATCGCGCTGTTCAGTTTTCAACTGCAGCTTGGCCATCTCTGTCATTCGACTAAAATATTCCTCCTCCTGCTTCGATTTCGGTCGCAATGTGGTAAGCATCTTCCAATCTATTGGTACAGCGCATAAATCCATAATGGTAACATCCTTCATTTCAGATGGAACTGGATCGGCATAAGTGTATATAGGCTCACGTTCACCATTATGTTTTAATAATTTTCTGACCTCTTTCTTAGAGATTTTAAATGAAAAATCCTTTTCCTTAATTTTTATTTCATCTGCACGAACTTTAACTGGACGCATCTTATAATCGGGCACTTTTTCCATCAGCCGCTTGAACTCCTCCTTTGTCTGAACAACATTTTTACTCAAGTCGAGAACCGGAACGACGGTTTTCTTCTTGGCCAACAAGTCCTCTAATTTACTCATAGTACTAAGTTTAATTTTATGATATTATTTTAAAAGAAACATTCGAGATGTTACATGAAAATATTTTCAAATTCCTTTAAATATCGACAAAATAATATATGTACATACATATGTATATCGTTGACATAGCTACAATAGATGCCTTGACAACTACTACTTTGCAAATAAAGCGAAGCGAAAAACGTTGGGACACAATGAACGCTCTGGTAGCATCAACTGCGTCTCATGAATGGAATAATTTATAATATAATATAATAGTAACTAAATGTTTTCGGCCCGCCCCCAAAGTAGTGGTGGATTATTATTGCATTGCGGTAAGACTATTGAGTGGTAAGCGTTGGATTTAGGGAAAGATGAATATTTGGCCTTTCCATGAGACGCCACACCTGCTGCGCCTATATATGTTACATATATATACTCTTACGATTTTGCTGAATCAACCTCGATGATTTCCCAAATCCTTCGGGTACGATCACTGCATTGTTAAATAATTGTCACCAAGTTTATTTGCAGTTTCTTAATTTATAGTTACAATTATAGTGTATATGTTAGAATTTATTTATTTATTTATTTATTAATTAAAATTTATACAATAATAAATTATAGCATAAATTGTTAAAGCGACACTAGCTACGAGGCTTTCGGTCGTCACTTACATACAAAAGAGGTGTACTTAAGAAGAGGTTAAAGTAAATTTAGGACTTACGGAAGATAACTACTTATGTTATATACTTAGTTCACTAGATAAAATTGATGATGTTTATGTTGTTATGCTGCTTACGTTAAATCGTGTTAAGAATATTATTGTCCTTTAGAAAATTATATACTAGAAGGATGTTGCCAGAGCTGGGAGAAGATAGGGATGCAGTTAGATTTATGTTGTGCTCGTGCTCGTATTCTTTTATTGTTGGACACTGGATGATGAGGTGCTCTACCGTATTTGCGCCGCCGCATAGAGGACAGCAGGATGGTGTTTTCCTTGTTAGCAGGTGAGAATGGCTGAATATTGCGTGGCCTAACCTTAAGCGAATGTAAGGCCTTAATATGTTTGAGGTCAAGCCAGTAGGATAACGTGGAGCTAATTTTTTAGGATTAAGTTTGTGATACAGATGACCTTGCATTTTCCAGTCGTCCAAATCGGGGTGGTATCTTTCTTTCTTCACCGCGTTATAATATAAAGGTCTGCTTTCGTAAAGCTCTTGAGCGTAAGTGACGGAGATTTCGCAACGTCTTTAGTAGTGACGTCAGCAAGTTCATTTACCCTTATGCCAGAGTGACCGGGCAGCCACATAATCTTTATTTTGTTGGGTGTTGAAATAAGAGAGTTTCTAATAGATGATATGATTCTGTTCGTATTTCTTGGCGATTTTATTGCCGTGATGCATGACTGGCTATCGGAACATATAATAAATTTCCCTTTGGTTTTCTTTGCGTAATTGACAGCCAGTTCAATTGCTAAAGCCTCGGCTGTAAAAATTGTGCACGTTGGGTACAGGAGTGACTGTGATATAATATAGCCTTCGTTATTAACGACAGCCAGTGAAGTGTAGTCTGATGTCTTAGAGCCATCCGTGTAGAGGAAATTCCAGCTCGATGCGTGATAACGTGCAAATATCTCTAAGAATGTGGCTCGAAATTTTAAGATTGGAGTATTTGTCTTAGAGAGACTGAGCAAGGCATCTTCGAATGATGAGGAAGTGATGAACCAAGGAGGAGCAGTTGCAATGACTCTTTTCTCTCGGAGAAGAGCTATAACATTCTTCTTGGCGAAATCAATTGGCTTGAATAGGGCTGATTGTATCCTCGGAATAGTCTTCCTTAAGATTGCGTTTTTGTATGCGGTGGCGAGCGTTGTATTTGTCGTTTCGAAATGTTTTGCGAGAGTGCGTGATGTGGTATCAGTTACTCTGTTATGCTTGGTAAGCCGGCTTCAGCTAACATCGATTTTATTGGTAAAGTTGGAAATGCTCGAAGGCTGCGCCGCACGGCAGCGTGGTAAGGCACTGACACCTTACGTATTAAAGACTTTGCACAGTGTCCGTAGATTGGTAGGGCGTAATCTATTTTTGATAGCAGCAATGCTCTGACAACATTGATAAGTGTAGTAGGATGTATATAACTATGTTTGCCAGATAAATACTTAACAATATTTAATCTTGTTGTTAACGAGCTTCTTAAATAATTACAGTGCGACTTAAAGGAATATTTAGAGTCTATGATTAATCCTAACACCATTAAGCATTCCTTATTTTGAATAACATGGTTATTGATATTAAGGGATACATCGCACGAGTTCCTCTTCCGGCAAATATGTAACAGGTTGGTCTTTTCGAGCGACAGTTGGACGCCTGAATTTTCCGACCATGTTGTGAGATCGTTGAGAACGTTGGTGAAGGTATCCTTCACCAGCTGGATGTTGTTGTGTTTGGAGTATATGACTACATCGTCGGCATATATTTGATGCTCAATGTAATTAAATTTGGAAAGAAGGTGGCTTATTTCATCAAATGCTATGATGAATAGCAAGGCTGATAGGGGTGACCCTTGAGGGGTGCCATTTGATAGTTTGTATACAGGCGAATTCGAGCCATTAACAGAAACTGTGAGCTTTCTGATGGTGAGAAAAGATCTTACGAAGTTAATGATTTTAGGACCAACTTTTCACCGCTGGAGCTGGTTTAGAATTACATGAATTCCTATGTGGTCGAAAGCTTTTTTAAAGTCTAATGAAAGCAGGGTTACGTGGTTTTTACAGGACAAAGCATTGGATATATAATTGTCAAGACATAATAGAGCATCAATTGTACCGTGCCCCTTTTTGTAGGCTACCTGGCGAGAGCTAATAAGGTTGTTTCTTTCAGCGTACCATGTAAGTCGATTGCTTATGATCTTTTCTAAGAGTTTCCCAAGGCAGCTTAAAAGGGAGATGGGACGACAACTGTTGACATCGGTGGAGGACTTTCCCGGCTTGAGGATTGGGATTATTTTGGAGGTTTTCCAAAACTGAGGGTAGATACCAGTATCGAATATGCTATTGTAGAGCTTTAATAGTCGATCCTTGACTGAAGTTGGGAGGTTCTTAATTAATGGGTAGGAGATTTTATCTAGTCCAGGCGTTTTTCCTTTTACTGAAGAAAGGGCGAGCTGAAATTCTGAGAAAGATAACGAGGATTCTATTAATTTTGCCGACGAGGAGAGATTATATGTTATGTCAGTGGGATTACTTATGGCGAGCTGCTTGCTATTTCGAAATTGGGGCCTGAAAGTTTCATCGGCACTTGTGTTAGAAAAGTGACTCGCGAAATGGTTTGAAATTTGATCGGACGTTATTAACGAACCGCTCGAAGTATTTAATTTGGGAATAGATGTGTTTTTAAGTTTACCAGACAGGATGTTGATATCGTGCCAGATTTTTTTGGGAGAGGACGAGGGGTTTATTTTTGCGGTAAAATTTTGGAGGCATTGACGCTTAGCTTGTTTAGCTTTACGGAAAAGGGCATTAGATTTTTTGTAAGCAATCAAGTTGTCGCTTGTTTGGCAACGTTTATACACTTTCCAAGCGAATTGCTTATTAGATCTAAGTGTATCTAGGGTGGAGTTCCACCACGGGGAATTTTTAGCGTGCATCTTAGTGATAGTACGTGGAATAAACATGTTTGCGGCGGACCGGATTATTTTTTGGATGAGTGCCGCTTCTCTGTTAATATTTTCAGAGACCGGGTTCAAGTTATTAGAGTTTCGGCATATGTCCGAAAACTTGTTCTAATCAGCTTGATCGGTTTTAAAAAGGAAGCTTTGCTTGGGTCTACTGGGAGTTTGTACTGAGTTTATTTGACATATTATTGGATAATGGTCACTCCCATGTAAATCTTTTAAGATGCTCCATGTACAATGAGGTACAATAGACGCGGAACATAGGGTAAGGTCTAAGTGGGAAAATGTACAATGGGTAGAAAAATGGGTAGCGCTGCCATCATTAAGGCATACGAGATCTGAAGCTAAAAGTGCATCTTCGACATATGTACCTCTGTGGTTCGACGACGGAGAGCCCCAAATAGGGCTCCAGGCGTTAAATTCACCCGCGAGGAGGACTGGGGTTGAGACCTGATGAAGCAAATTTAGTATATCAGAAGTTGAAAAGCTTTGAGACGGAGGGATATAAGCGCATATTATATTTAACTTGAAATTTAAATCAACTTCGATACCTACTGCAGATAAAGAGGAGTCAATGGCGATTTTTTTAAAAGGTAACCCTTTCTTTACCAATATAGCAATTCCTTGTTTGCTTGATGCTACGGTTGGTAAGTTATGAAAAATGCTGTTGTACTGATGGGAGTGGAAAGCGTTGATGTTGTATGCTAAATGGGTTTCATTAAGTAGAATAATTGACGGGGAATAGGTTTGAACCAAGAGCTGAAGCTCATGGTAGTTGTTGTAAAATCCATTCATGTTCCATTGTAAAATTGAGGACATGATGTGTTTTGATTAAATTAGAAATAGGTAAGGGTTAATTGATTTTTTGTTTTGTTTTATTTGTTTTGCTTTTAAGTTAGGTTAATTGCTTTATATGTCATCAGAATGTATACCTGAGTATACATCTGCTGACATTGATGTGTCATGTATCAGAATCTGAGATTATATGGTTTGTGATGTTGTTCGGCAGATCCAATGAGAGATCTGAGTCCGAGTTTGAGTTGTTGATTGAGTTAAAGTGAGGTTGTTGTAGTTGACTGTGAGTATAAAAGATTTGTTCAGTTAAGTTAGAGAAGTTAGGCTCGTTGAGAGCCGAAAAGGGTGTATGTGTGGTTGGCTCGGAGACTGGAGTAGTGTGTGTGCTGCTTTTAGTTTGATCGTTAATTTCATGTGTTTCTTTTAGTTTGGGAGCGCAATTAGATAATTGCGAAGTTGAGGGACTGTCATTTAAAGACGAGTTTATTTGTTGGTTATCTTTTGTAGTTTTCTTGCTTGTAGGGCGCGATACCGTGGAAGAGAAGGAAGGGCGATTTTCTGGCAGAGGTGTTTTTGTATTGTAAATTTTAATCGCTTCTTTCATGGTGCATTTTTTTGTTGTTTTTATTGTTAGAATTTCTTTGGCTTGTAAGTATTTTGGACACTTATTAGAAGAGGCCGGGTGGTCTGCATAGCAGTTGGCGCAGAAGATGCGTGAGCAGGTGTCGGGGTCATGGGGAGGGAAGTTGCAGTTAGTACAAGCTGCTACTCCTCTGCAGTGAGTGATGGTATGACCTAGCAACTGGCACTTTTTACAACGCATGGGGTTAGGTATATATGGTCTGACGTTCACCTTGCGCCAGGCTATGTTGAGTTGGTCAGGAAGGTTGTGGGAGTCAAATGTCAACAACACAACTCCAGTAGGTTTTAGTTCTTGTTTTTCGTTTTTCCTTTGGAATTTATAAACAGCGACTACGCCCTGTGAGCTTAGATCGCTAACGATTTTGGATTCGGGGACGTTGTTTAAGAAGGGAGCGAATACAGTGCCTTTGCTGTAGTTCAGGGTCCCGTGGTATTTGGCTTCTACTCTACAAATTCCAGGGAGTTGCTTCGTGGTAATGCAGCGTTCAGCTATGGTTTTATTCTTGACAAGGAGCAGTATTGTTCCATCTCGGAGTTCACTAACTGATATAATTTCATTGCTTATTGCGCATATGGCTTTATGAACTGCAAAGCAGGAGAATTGTGAAATTGCTTTATCTTCCTCAGTTGATACTATTGTAATATATTTGGGGTCACTTATAATTCTTTTAGTTGTTTTTAACTTCGGAAAATCAAAGAAGTCGGAAATGTCTAGTTTTTGTTTTTGTTTATTTTTGTTCTTTTTAACTCCGGAACCACCGGCAAGCGGGGCAAACCGATTGGTCCCTGGAGTGTATTGGGGGGCGGCCCAGGGGCCATTGTTGCACTTTAATGAGCGATAAGAAATTAATTAAGTTGTTTCTTTTTCAATTGAAAAAAGTATACTTAATTTATTAGATTTGACACTTGTCACAAAGCACGTGGGTTACACCACAAATGGCGAAAGAACACAGAGAGACCGATCGATAGATAACCGTTCGAGTTGAGTGACAGTCGAAGACTGATATTAGAATTTATTTAATGTCCTTTCAATCACCAACGCGTTTACTTTACGACTGAATAGCTTCGCAGTTGAGTTCCACTCTTATATACTTGTCGGCTGTTCGCTACGAAAGCCTGGAATAAACGAATCGTTCTCGATAACGAATGTTCTCGATTTACACTCTAGATCATGCCAGTTATTGGTTTCCCTCTTTCATCTGACATTCGCTTCGCATTATCGTTACAATACATATACAAGAATAAAATACAACAAATGTGGTACATAGGGGCTTTTGTATATCGAGTATACATATGTACATACTATACATTAGGGTGATTCAAAATCCAACTTATCGCACTTTTGTGTAATGTATTTACATAAAACAATGCCCCTGCAAGCCCGGATTTCTTAGTCAACTTTTAAACATGTTAAAAGTGTTTAAAACTCGTTCAGGATGACCTGGCATAAGTGTGAGTTCGAGAGGCCATAGGTCCTGTGGAGCGACTCTCAATCACTTTGTTGTAATTGCTAATTTCTATTTTGTATTATTTCAAAACAGATATTTGGCGTATGGAGCCTCTAAACAGACATTAGAGTTTGGAGATACAAACTAGGCAAAACTATAGCTTTCCCTTTAAGTTCCAACCTATCATATCAAAGAACGTAGAGGAATAGCACTCAACAAGCGGAGAAGAATTTTTATTTAACGCTAACCCCTTGCTCGTTGAGAGATTGAAAACACATTTGACATTTTAATGCACGTTCGAAACTAAACCCAATAATTGTAAAAAATAGTTCTGGCAGCGGTAGCAATGCATAAATATATTTTGTTAAACGACTAGCAGCGACAAGCAGTATTGTCCTCAGGAATACACCGATTACGAAGCAATGGAGCATATATGTAATACATGAAGGAGACTGGAGAATGGGAACAGAAAATCAGAGGTCAGCGCGCAAGCCATCTCGATTTTTCATGCGCAATGCTAGCACATAATCGTTCCTGTTGAGAAATAATCTAGCTGATTATTTTTTTTAAATGAAGTGGTTGTGGATTTTTAAATAACATTGTTGAACTTTTGTATGGAAAACCCACCCTAAAAACTTTGCTTACTGATTTAGAATTCATACAGTGACTTCTCCGAAAACTAACTCAAAGAAGCGCTTTATAGTTATTAAATAAGTTAATTTATTTTTGTACTCGCGTAACCGTGGCCAGACAATATTCTATAAAAATCAAAAATTCAAGTTGAAGCCGCTTTTTTCATGTCTGGCTTGCATATTAAAGAAATAATATCGACATTCGCTCCTTTGAGGTAATTCTAGCAGTTTTACAAGCGCTGAAGTTAAAATTTGCTAAGCAAAGTCACAAGCCAAATTAAATTTCACCGGCAGATGGCCACCACATTGTGATTAAAATCCGGTTGTGATATACAAATGTACATATGTGTGAAGATTTTAACCCATATGTAGCGAATGGTACAGAAGTACTTACATTTTATTATATCTTTCATGTACAATACATAAAATGGTATATTGACTTTGGTCCTAAGTATGTAAGTACCAGGAGAAGAGGAGATGGATCCACCGAAATTTATATCGATCGTATCAGAATCACGAGTTGAGTTGATTTAGGCATGTCCGTCTGTTTGAGAGATATATCAAACTTGGTTGGCAGATGCACTGGTACATTTATACGTACATTTGACGGAACCAGACAAATCGGAATACCATTGCATACATATGTAATTTTGACCCGTAAATCCATCAAAACAACAGCTATTGGGGTGATATTTGGTTATACGCACGTAATTTTAAATAAATATTGGTACTGAAAATCATTGAAATCCTATAGCCACCATATAACCGATTTCTTCTGATATGGGGTTTTGCGTAAAAAATCTCTAAGAGAGTGAAATTTCTACAGACGCGGATTTCATTTTGACACAGAAAATAATCGAAACCGAATTTTGCAATTAGCAATAAATATGATATGTTCATGAAAGTTCTGAAGACTTCGGCATGATCTAAGACAGTCCTTTTTCTTGTTTTTATTTGGAGATAAATATGCAAATATATATTTATGTGAAAAATGATGAAATCAAATTTTCAATATAACCTATTATAAATGAAAGTAAGCAAATTCATTCCATTGTGCTTTTCTTATTATTGCAAAATATTCTTTTAATTTCTTATTTACAGCTCTTACGAAAACCAAAAACTTAATATAAAAAAGTGCAAAAAAAAAAACGAAGCAGTACGCACCTCGAACGAAAAGAACTACATTTTCTCTTGCCTATTTCTAAAGTTTTTAAACAAATACGAAAGAACGGCAACACAGGTTTCCGAGCGAAATAAATAGTCTCACATATATTTCGCGAAAAAACAAGAGGGAGATAAATTTTCAAATGTATTAAAGCAAACTAATAAAACAATTTATGTGATGTTTTCAGTTTTTTCATCAATTTCTACACCTTTTATTTATTTTTAGGCATGAAAATGGTAAGAATACATAATCAGCGACAAATATTTACCGCGCTCTACTCATGTTTTTCGTTTTGTTTATTTACGTTTGCATATATTCTTCCTTTATAAAGAGCTGTTCACAATAGAAAATCATCTGTCAAATTTCCTTGTCTACTACATTTTTCCATCCATGAAATATATGGTTTTTTTCGGTAGAGGTGCATACCGTTCTTAAGGCAACAAAAATGGCTTTTATTAGACAATACTAATACAACGGATTTGCCAGCAACCTTTCTTTTGGAGGCGAACTAAAGTAAGAAGGTGAATACCTTCTGTGGCTGTGCGCAGGACTTGGGTACCTTTAATGACAAACCATACAAAGGTTTAAATGATCACGATGTGAGTGCATGCAACTGGAGCACTGTCTCCACTATGGTGTCAAAAACGTTCTTGGTGGTTTAATCGACAATCTGATAAAAAAAGGTTTAAGATACGACGAAATTATAGGGCAGGCTCGTGGTCGAATGATCGCAATCACATCAGACAGCCCATTTTTTACTTTTTCTGCTTTTTGCGAGCACACATCAGTAACTCCATGTAAGGGAACTATGGATTGATATTTCAAGCTCTCTACTTAACGCCTCCATAAAAACAACGTCAAAGAAGAGGTGAGAATTGTTGTTGAACTGCCATGGAGTGAAAAAATACTGTCTACCTCGCAACGTTGCGATCTATGGCATAGAAACAAAGAGTTGAACAGTTAAGCAATACGCATTTGCAGACAGAAAGAAAAGAGGCCAAAACGCTTGAGAAGTTAACGGTTTGACCCGGTGGCGTACAGAGGTTTTCGAAAACACCGATGCCAAATAATATGTAAACAAGCGAAATTTTTTAAGAAACGGATGAACCTTTCGCTATAATCCATAACAAAGTTAGATGGAAATTATGGGACCCAAATTTTTTTTATGATCATTGATCGGTCCCCATTTCAATATTCAGTTTGCACTATCTAATTGGACTATAAAACTATCTTCCATAACAAGAAAAACAACTGCTGCTGCCATGTAATTAATGGAATTGATTGGGAAGGAACTCTCCAATCCAGATAAGGTACGTTGACTTTCTCTAATTTAGGTATGGAAAAGACGAGATAGATTTAATAATCAAGGGCGAAATTAACTCCAATATCTCTTTAGTGCCAATAGGAAATACCAAGAGTAGGTTTTTTTTCCACCTGATCTTTAAAACGGAGTGGAGGTCTTTCTATTTCTCTGCTTCCACGTGCGGATAATGCATCGAGAACTTTCAAAGCTGGAGTGCTCTGATCAAACCGAACCACACGAACATAGCCGATGTCTCTTGATTCGCTGAACTAAGTGAATGCCGCCGTATAACTCGTATAGGTCATCGTGCCATCAGTGGCACCTGCAGGCAAATTGATTCTGCGTTGGATTTCAAAGCTGGCATTGTCGTGAATGTGACGACTGTTTGATGATCGGAGATATTTCGTTTTGTTCTCACACGTTACTAGAGCAATACACGTCGCTTCCTTCTCCAGTCGGAAGAAAGCAAAACTCACGACGAGATTGTTGAGGCCAATGATATCAATATCATCGGTGTACTCCATCAGTTATATACACTCCACCTCTCTATTTAGCACTGCAGCCCGTATTACTTTCTTCAGCAATAAATTAAAGAAGTTACGAGTTAAGCTCGTTTGGTATCGAACGACTCGGAGACGTCCTTCCTGATTTTGACAAAGCTTTTGGTGTTTTTAACGTCAGATAACTCAGCTGTATAAGTTTTACGGGGATAGTAATTTCAGACATAGCGGGGTAGAGACAACTTCTTTTCGTGCTGTCGATGGTTACTTTAAAATCGATCCAAGCACTACAACCGCCAGGCTATTATTTTGATCTTTCCGAAAACAAAAAGAGTCTTGGAGCTGTAAGTAGGAAGCTTGAAATGCCGTAAGACAGTTCTTTTTTAGCGAGAAGTGCTTTCAGAGAGCAAGAGTGCATGTCGAGTAGAAAACCGTTCGGCTGTCTGTTTTGATTGCAGCTTTTTAAAATCCAACCTTCCCTATTTGGAGATCTTTCGTCATGGAGGCTGAAAGTCCGAAACAAAATTTGCGCTCATTTTTATGGCTGCTGTAGTAAATGCCACAATGTGCTAATCATATCAGTCCTTAACCCGTGCATTGCACTTCTTGGACGGTAGTGATGATAGCCTTTAGTCGAGAACATCAACCAGCTGGGTGGCGGATCCTTCCCAATTAAGTGTTCGGGCATTCTAAGTGCATGTTCTTAAACCATAGTCCATGATGTGGTTGAAACTTTTATTTCATGTCAGAAATTCACTTGGAGGGGTTAACACTCTCTGTCGAGGGCGAAAAATAATTTTCTATAATTTCTGTATGTTAGTTTACCCAAGGTTTAAACCCATGGCTCTCCACATGGAAGCACGCACTCAAACCACTCGGCTACTGCGGCCTCAGGCTAAATAAACCTTTAATTAATATAAAACTAATTTTAATGTCTCAAAATTACCCGATAAGAAAGAGTTTGCCAAATATTGTACATATACATACCTACATACATAATGGGACAAAACATTTTGAATGTTATTATTTTCAATTAAAATAGTTTGTACACGTGCCCGTGGTCTAACGTGGACTTTATTTATGTACATGTGTACATACAAATGCAATATACAAATTTTCGCTTCCTTGAAACAAGTGTATCGATTTTAGTTAAAGTGTCTTTGGTAACGTCAAATTTTTATAATAGTTTTCAAGATGATTTTTTATGCGTTTGCACTTACAAACAAACATACATATGCAAATATTTCATAATTTTGGAGGCACTTATTTATTTCTTGGATTAAAATTCACATATTTGTACATACCTATGTATGTAAGCATAAATGTATGTATATATCTATTCTTATGCAATTGCTATGTGCACTTATAAAATCGTTTTCTCTATTCTTCAAATGTTAGGGTAAAAAAACATACATATGCCTTGATTTATGGGACATTTTTCGGGAACTCTGTGATCTTGAATGTAATACATTGTTTCCTTTAGCAACTTAATTTTGTTAAACATAACAAATAAGTGTCCCGCCGAAACATTACATATCCCACAGAATTTCCTGCTACTATAGGTAAAAGAAACAAAAATCAATTGTACCCTTAAAAATAAGACAAAACGCTGTTGGGCAATGCTGCTGATACTACATTCACATGTGTGTACATATATACTTGTACATATATGCTTATATGAGGACGTGTGGATGAGTGCCTATATTGTATGTTAGTATATTTGTACGACTTTTGAAAAGAATACAATAGTTTCCAGAGGGACAAAGGAGCTGGGTACCTACTGTGCAGGATAAGTAAAAGTCCAAGTCAAATGACAGCTCTATTCGAAGAGAAAGGCGTTCATATATTTAACGGCATACGACTGTGTTCATACACACTGGTAATATATGTACATACATACCTAAAATTATCTTCATACATTAAGGTGATCCTACCAATACATTTATCTGCAGCTGCTAGGCATTTCAAAAAATCGTACACAAAATAAAAATTCTTGATTATTTTTGAGTTTACTCAAAGCTGAAAAATTTTAAATAAAGTGAACATATAATGTTAGGCGTTTTCTTGCGCACTCGACATGCAAAAGAACTGGGTATTTTCAACTGGCTTATAAATTTACGTTTTACTTGGTATCAGCTGGTAAAATATAAGAAAGTTTGCTTTTGAAATATTTAAGCGAAAAGCTAAACAAAATGTGTTATTCCGAAATTCCTTGGTAAATAAATATATTTAATTCGATTATTCTCAAGCATTCTGAAATATAATTCATATTTTATTTGACTTTTTTTTTTAATAAACTATGAGCCGTGATTGTACTTGCTGTTCCATTATGAAACGTCACTGAATTTTGAATGAGTATGACGTTTAGCGAGAATTTTGGAAGACTATTAATAATGTCGGGTATTGTTTAAGAGATTTTAATTCAGACCGGTTAAATTAACTCAATTTGTTTATTATGTGCTGCTGTTTTCCATGTTATTCGATAACCTAACCAATGTTCTTTTGCAGTTAACAAAAAGAATTATAATAAAAATTATATAAGTAATACATGCAGCAGCTCTTATGCTCAGATGGAAGTATATCTTACGAAATGTGCTGTGTCAAATCCTGTGAGTATAATTTACTGAGATAAATTTTGTTATATGACCATATAAGGTCATATATAATGTACTGCCCATCATTGAGCTCGTCGGATCTTATCAGAGTGGTTTTAGCACCTGGCGGGCATTTTGCATGTCATCACTTTTTCGCCGGTTTTTAACACGAAAAAAAACTTACTCTTATACAAGTATGCATCTATGCATACATTTATTATCCCCGTAAAACTTGAACGGAAGTATAAATTAACTTTGAATAAGAGTAGAAGGAATGTTAGTGAGTAAGAGTTTTGTATTGAGCCAATTTCAGAAAATATATATGAAGGTACGTCTCCTACATTCTAATAGCGCATCATATTTATTTATTTTATTTCTGTCTGTGAAATAAATCTGAATGAAAAGATGATCTACTATGATCCACTATTAGAATGTAGAGAGACGTACCTTCATTATCAGTCTTATTTGATGCAAATTGTATTGATCTCAATCAAATTTTTATACTTGTAGCTGTAATCAGCTGTTTGAAACTTTATTTCGAAAAGAAAAATGTACTGTGTCGAATAACTTCTTTTCCAATACACCCAAAATGAAAGGTCAATTTTTCCAATTTAATTTTTGTTAATTTTTTTCCAACATCCACTATTTTTCTGTAAAATGCGTGTGTATGAACTATTTCCCCTTTTGCGTCAAGATTTCAATTGTTAATCCAGCACATTTCATTTGTCGGGACTCACTTTCCGTAACGAAGTATACTTTACTAACTTCTCTTAATAAGTAACTCACTAAATTTCCGTGGTAGTATAATAATGTGATATTTCAGCTTTTCTGTAGTTGATCAGTTTTAAAGAGAGAGCTCGACTCAATCTCTCAGCTGGGTTCGATAGACGGTTCCAGCAATTGTTTCGTTTCAATTAAGCAACTCGAAATACACCACCCCGAAAATTAGATTTTTTTGGATTGAAAAAAATATACAATACTATTACGTAACTAAATATTAGATAGATCACGTTGTTTCTGAATGAGAAGCTCAATTTTCCAGCAAGCCTCGCCCACAACATCTCTTTCAAAACAGCGGAATCTTATTTATACCCCTAACAAGTACAATGAAAAAATCTCGTATATATCCAAAAGGACTTAGTCTTGTCATATTTTTATACCTTTCATGAACATGGAAAAGAGATATGTATACACATAAAAATTTATATCGATGTGATCCAAATGATGAGCTGAGTTGATTAGCTATGTACGAGGTATGTTCAAAGGAAAAGGTGAATTTTTTTTCTTTGATTACAAAGGTGTAGTGCATCATGAGTTTTTGCCAAAAGGTCGTACGGTTAATAAGGAATACTACGAAGAAGATATGCAACATTTACGTGAAGCAATACGACTCAAACGATCGGAATTGTGGATCGTGGAAATCGTGGATTTGGCATTGCGATAATGCACCAGCTCACACACCAATGCTTATTCGTGATTTTTAAACCAAAAACAACACCGTAATCATGCCTCAATAACCGTATTCACAAGGTTTGGCTCCCTGCAGCTTTTTCTTATTCCAAAACTAAAGAAACCAATAAAACGAAAGCGTTTTGCCACAATTGATGAGATCAAGTCAGAATCGAAGAAAGAGCTGATGGCCATACCGAAAAAGCGTTGGCTCAAGTGTATTATATTCGAGGGGGATTACTTTGAAGAGGACAAAATAGATATTGATGAATAAATAAGTACTTTAAAAAAATTCAAAATTCACCTTTTCCTTTGAACACACCTCGTATGTCCGATTGTTCGTTTGCCTGTCTGCCTGTCAGCTTTTTCACTCTGTTTTTTTAATATTGATTCATATTTTTTATATAACTTTAACTCAGTAACTTTATTTTTCATGTGCAAAATGGTCTTTTTTATTAAATTGAATGTAACAAATTAGATATGAAGAGGGATGGAACTGAGTCTTTTATATTGCTTGAGAATTGTTTCACGCATTATAGTCCAATACTAGTCGCTTATCATGCCTTCTTCCAATGATCTCTCATATCGTCTTTCGATGTAGGCGGTATTTTGATGTTGTCGCCTGATTTCAGCTTTTATATGCAGTAACTTATATTTGAGAGTGATGATATTTCTATTACTGAAATCTTGATACAAGAAACTCTGCGAAATTAAATGTTTCTACCCTGTGTTGAAATCGATTTCTTTGCTCAAAGGTAAAGTTGATCAGTGGAAGATGTCGGTACGTGGAACTGGTTTGGAAACTGACGATTTCTAATTATATTTACAATACGCTAATTGTCCTGCATTCAAACGAGTAAAATTGATTAAACAAAAGTAGATTCACGCCATAGCGCTGGCAATGAAAAGGAAAAGTACACCGCTTGTTTCTTCAAATTTCCACTTTTAAGCTTTGTTCCAAATCTCAACTATATTCTGCACTCCTAAAATTGTCTTCTAGAACATTTGCACAAGAAGAATTCAAATTAGTCATGCGTTCAGTTTTTCACCATGTTAAAACTTAAAGCATAAATGGACGCTATTGGTTTTTTAGTATCTAGTTATTCTTGCTTTTGCTTTATCATTATTTTTAAAAGGTTCGGAATGCTTGCTATCATTGATTATTTTACGATTTCTATTACCTCTTGAGTTTGGTTTGCTTTGCCCGTGAGGGACCAAAAATACCAAATTCCATCTGAATTTATCCTATTAATTTTATACTCATCTGACCATATCAACCGAATCTCCCTTGTCATTTTTTGATGAACTTTTTATTTTTAACAGAAAGCTTTGGTTTTTATTTGGATTTTAAGGCCTTTTAAATGCAAAACATCCGACGGGCTGTCTGGCAACGTCTGACGGTAGCTTAACTGCATTTAGTTATTGTTATTGCACTGCAATACATTCCTACTCGTATAACACTTACTTACGGAAAGTAAGTACCTGATTTAACTGAAGAAACACGTTTATGAATTACATTTATACTACAATAGCAGGTTGAAAAATTTGTGATCACTTTTGCACCACAGTGTTACACCATATTTATTTACTTCGCTTTACTTTCCAAGGAACTTGGTCGCAAAGCGAAAATCCGTATTCGGAATCAATTATTCTAATCCAAATTCAATGGGATCGGTTCCACATTTGTTAAATATGTGGCATTTATTATTAGTTTATCATTCAAAATCAATTTTACCATTTTTGTTTTCATTTATAATATATTATTAAATGAATGAAACAACTTCACGATATATAAAATATGTGTATGCATACATATGTAACATAAAGTAACACTGTCGGGTAATATGTTTTACTTCTAAGCCACTTCTTTAGAAATTGACTTTGAGCAAGCGTTTCCAAAGGCTTTAGGTAACGTTTTCGGATGTCAATTTGACTAGACGCTGGTTTCGTTATACGCCGGCGATAAGACGGAACTTTGCACCTTCGTGGAAATGGTATCGAATTTTTTTACTCACCTCAATGGATTACAACAAAGGTATGATAACTGCACTCACTTTCATAAATTTCTTTGCTTTAACCAATTAAAAACAACGGTTGAAAACAATAAGCATGATACAATAAGGAAAGGTAATATACGTAGTGACAGCTCGTAATGTAACTGCCTAAGCTCAACCCTGTATTTTGAAAAAAAAACGGTAATATTTATGGGAAAACGGTAATATTTGAGGGAAAGTTTCGTATTTTTAGTTCTAATATTATTTGAATCACAACCAAATGTGAAAGAAAATTAGGCAGAATTTGACTTTATTAACCTTACTAAACATGTCGTAACAAAAGTACATCAAATATCCAGAAAATTTCCGGAATGAAACTGATTAATATTTAATGCACAAGTTCTAATTTTTTCTTAATTTTATTTTTATTTCTAACGTTAGGTTTTTTAGGATATTTATGCGGAAATGCATACGAAATTTACCTTCACATTTTCAGAAAACTGCATGTTTTGATTAGAGTGCCACTACTTTCGTATTTTATTCGAATTTGATGTAATCTAAAGTTAAGTTTACATTTATAATTAATAAATAATATCATAAAATTTAGCGAAATTACTCAAAAAATATTTTCGTAACTTGAAATTAAACTGTGTATCTGAAGAAAACAGTCGTACGTAGGCTGTATGATAGAGTGTTCCGCTAACGATGATTTTCAGTACCAATATTCAATCCTTTTTTGGCAAATTTTCGATCGATACAAATCGGTTGTATGGGAGCTATATGTTGCAGTCGTACGATTTCAATGATTTTCGGTGCCAATGTGCAATTCATTATATATGTGTAGTTTACCAAATTTCACAGTCGTAGGTATCTTTTTGACGGATTTATGATCCAAAATTTCAAATCTGAAAGATCGGTCATATATATGCTATATTGGTCCGATCTGGTTGATCCGAAATGTACCACAGCATATACCGACTAAGTTTGGTTGAAATATCTCAAAAACTGAGGGACTAGTTTTCAAACAGACGAATGAACAGACGAACATGGCTAAATCAGCTCATTCTGATACGATCGGTAAAATTTTGATGTGTCTATCTCTTCTCCTTCTGGTACCTACCAAAGTTATTATACCATTTCATGATGATAAGAAAGTATAAGAAAATAGTAGCACTTTCTCTGTTCATGTCGAAGTCTTTGTTCCTTTCATGAGCATATCAACTTCTGAGGATTTGAACCAAAATCCCATACCTGAAAAATCTGTTTCAATATTTATTTGAATCTATGTGTATAGATTACCACGTTAAGAAGCTTCTCTGACAGATATTTTACACAAATTTTCCTAAAAGCTATGGTAACGCATTGAGAAGAAAATCCTCGTTTCATTTTGTGGCATCATTTATTTCCCACAAAATTCAACTTTTGGCATACAATTTTTTATTTTAATTTTTTAATCATATTTGAAAAATTGGTTGAAATATGTGTGATGATTTTTAGATGGTTTATAAAAAATAAGCGTGCCATAAACCGCTACATATGCTAACTAGAAAGATTATAGACTGCCCTTTACTTTGAAATGGATAACCGTTATATGTGAGTTCATTTAACACCATGACCACTTCTCGAAAATAGTAAATTTGCATATTAAAATTTATTTATATGCCAGTTAAGGGAAGATTATTTTAGGTGGAAATCGAGCATTTAATAGCCGCTTGGTATATATGTATATGTAAGTTCTTGAGTTCTAGATACTCGGGTAGCGAACAATGCGAACAACTCGATTCTTATTCATTGCTCAACTGCTCAAAGATTTATTAAAATTTTCTAGCTATTGAACAGCTCGATCTGCAATAGAAAAATTTTCAATTTAATCTGTTAAAATTTCTTTAGAATTTTGACTAGTAAAGGACATTGAAATTGAAATAACTCTTGAGCTCTATTACTCGTAAATATACGGGATCGCAAGTATGTTGAAAGCTGCAAATATATGGTCGTAGGATGTAAAAATTTTTTATCGGGTTTATGTAAATCACAATTATATTCAAACTTTAGACATACCTTCCTAAATAAGTTTCATCCAACATTTCCAGCCGTTATTTTAAAAATGTCAATAAACCTTTGAGCAAGGTAAAGCCTACTACAAAATACTATCGAGAAATAAATAATAACAAACACAATGAAACAGTGATCTTGACCTTATTTCTTAAACGTTTACTATTATTTAACAAAATCACTCCAAATCTCCCTCAAATTTGTAAAAGAAATGGTATTGTTTTTCTAAGACAGCCAATATGGCGAAATTAGAGCGAGAATCTGTCCACGTACTTCACATTTCCTTATTGCAAGCACTATGAAAAGCTTAGACTTGAATTCAAATTCAAAGTTAATAAATCGTGGAGGCTTTTGAAATTTTTTCTTCTTCAATTATTTTTTTAAATCTACATATACATACATATGTACATATGTACATATATAAAAATCATTGCAAATTTTGATGAACGCCTATAACTTGAGAACCACCAGATCAAATTGCACCAAATTTTTAGGAGTTATAAAGGGATATTAGGAGAAGGTTGATGTGTAATATTAATGTTCATGAGATTGGCGCAGCCGTTCCGGAGATATGACCATTTTAGTGAACATTGGTCGCTTCCCATACAAAATACATACAACAACAACAAATACATGTAAAATTACAAAATACGCGTACATTACGTTGTATGTGGTGTTGAAAAAGAGAGAAAGAGTAAAAAAAAATTTTAAAATTCATAAAAACAGTTCGGAAAAATTTTTTAAATCAATTTGCTTCCTTTTCTTTCCAAAAAAAAATCGAAAATTCAACATTTCATCTAGATTTTTTAAAATTTTTGTTATAGGTGTAGCAAAGCTGGGCTCCGCTAGTATTGTATAATTTGGACCGAAAACCTTCACGATATGGTGTTGTTTCCATGCATGCATTATGTAAAATGCTGCTATTGAAAAATGCCCCATTCTCTGTTTTTTGCGGGCAAGTTATTGGCAATACAACGCAAAATTTTTCCAACAGCACATTTAAAATTTAAAATATACTTATGTATGTAATATATGTATATGTATGCAAAAATTTAAAAAAATATTGCGTACAAAAAATACATCTACCCGAGTTACCTAATAGGTGAAGAAGAGTGCAGGCGGTGCGGCCGGGTATGGCGAGGAGTAGCGTGCGAACGCGGAAAACCTTTATGTTATGGAAATTAAATATTTGAAGGCAATAAAATCAATTGGCACTATTTCTGTTGATCTTTCTGATTAGTTACCGAAATGGCGACCTGCAGATCACTATCGATATCAATTTGCGCTGGTAAGGATTGGACTGGATTATAAAAAGTGTCCAACTTTTTTATCTTGCTTTCTTGTTTATTTCGTTCCCCAGTGATAACAGCTAACGGCTGAGTTAATTCCAAGGGAAACTTTGGCGTTGTGTTCGACGACAGGATTGTTTTCACGGAGGATGTTTACTGCTTAGAATTGCTAGCTGTTTGGATGCTCTGCCACTTCAGGCCTAATTTTTTTTTTTGCCCTTATAGTGAATCATTTTAGTTCGTAAATCTAGGCCGTTATAGTGAAATGCCCAATAAAGAGAAAGGATCTGTTCCGAAATTTATTTTCAAGAGCACTCATAAAAGCATATAAAATTTCTTGAAATTGAATTTCAACTTCTGGAAATTGGTCTGAATTACCTTGCGAAATTTGCGTTGTTTAGCATAGCACGAGCAATTGGGAATTTAGTTTCAGTAATCAAATTACAGATAAATGAATGCAGTCGCACACTGTAATTGTAATTAAAAATTTTGACAACAAAATTCGTGAACAAAATAAAAATTGCCCCCAAAATTACGACGTCTGATGGCGCCTTAAGACGTTCACAGCGAGAAACTTTGTTCATGACCCCTTTACAAGGTTTTACATACAGTGGCGGACAAAAGTCTACATACACCGCCTGTATACGTTGTGTAGAAAGTACTATCGCTTTGCTGAAAAATTTAGGTATACTGTTTTATTTTAAATCCTTTTCTAATAACATGTATTAAAACAAATGCATTCTCTAACATAAAATAAAACAATTATGGTGAAAAAACGCAAAAATATCCTTGACAAAAGTCTACATATACCACGCGTTTACTAGCAGGTACGTCGATATGCTGTGTTGTTATGGCGGTTAGATACACTTTTTTTTAAATATTTTTTTAAAGCACATTAGCATCAACAATGGCTCTGCGAAACGAGATATCCAATGACGTAAGAAACTTGGTTATTCAGCACAGAAAAGAGCAGAAATTGTATGTCGAAATTTAAAAATTTTTAAACTTAAATCCACCAAAGGTACAGACCATTGTAAAAAACTTTGAAAAAATGGATAGACAGAAAATAAGTCGCATCAGATTTATTCTGAAGAAAGGGAATAATGATCCCAAAGTTACTGCTCCAAAATTTGCCGAAAACATCGCAAGCTCATCAAGAAAGTGTGTCCATCCAAGAAAAATTTGAAGAGCTCTGAACTATAACGACTTCCATAGTAGAACGCCACGTAAAAGGCCTCTTATTTCTGAAAAAAAAAATCGTAAACTTCTCTTGGAGTTCGCTAAAGCACATTAAGACAAGGGAATGGATTTTTGGCAATAAGACTTATTTACAGAAGAAGCGAAGTTCAATATATTCGGCAGCGATGGAAGAGCAAAAGTTTGGAGAACATACTGCACTTAACATCAAAAATATAGTACCAACATTGAAGCTGGATGGCGGCAACGTAATGGCTTATGGAGTGGTTGCGGCATCTGGAGTTGGAAAGCATATTTTTATTAACGATAATATGAATCGGTTCAAATATAAGTCATTGTTGGAAGCTAATCTGAAGCCTTCGGTGGACAGTTTGGAGTTTGGCGTAGGCTGGATTTTTCAACATACCAACCTTAAGGATAACGATCCAAAGCACACGGCCCATATAATTAAGGATCGTGGTCCAAGGGAACTACATACACCACCTCAAAACCCAGATTTGAATGTTATTGAACATGTCTGTGAGATTTTTGAGCGAAAAATTAGAAAAAATCAGATTTCCAGCTCAACATTACTCAAAGAATGTCTTATTGAAGCTTGGGACAGTATTACTCCCTCAGAATTTACAAATTTAGTAGCTTCGATGGCACGACGGCTTCAAGCGGGTATTGTTGCGAACAGTGGACCAACTAAATACTAAAAACAACCAAAGTTTTTGCGCTAAGATAAGATATGTATGTACTGTTTGTAGACTTTTGTCTACGTTGGACTTATGTTTTTTTTGTTACAGCTTTACTATTTTATGTTAGAAAAAGAATTTTTCTTGTTTTCATGATAAGGCAAAATAGTTGAAATAAACTGTGTCGTTAAATTTTCCAATAAACCTTTTGGACTTTCAATTTAACGAAAATAGGGGGTGTATGTAGACTTTTGTCCGCCACTGTATGTTCATGACAATTTTATGCCATTGTATTCCATTCTATTCCGTAAATTCTGTAACATTAATTTTAAACTTATCATAACAGCAACCATTCAGTGAATGTAAATATAAATGTGAAAAGGAATGACAAATTTTACAGCGATGAATAAGATAACAAAGCGTGTTGACCCAGCACAACAGAGTCGGTACGGTGCTCTCTTCGTCGTCAGCCTCTCCCCTACAAACTAAGAGTTTCGGCAACAAGAATTGCTCCATGCAAACTCAATCTAAGGATCTAAATAAAAATATTTTTGCTTATCTTCAACCGCCCCCCCGCAATATTGTAAATATTGTTCGTAAAAATCTCACCTACATATCTGATTATAATCATTTTTTAACCGAACTTATTTACAATATTATTTATATTTACTTTAAAATATGTACGCATTCACATACATACATACATAAATATTTGTGTTTACTTAAAAATGATTTTTGGTTTTTCATATTCAGTATGTACCTATGTGATTAATAAACTGTTTATATTAAAATAACATTTATACAATATCTTACGAATATGCGCCTGTGCATGCAACAATTGTTTACATTGTCGGGTCACACACAAACTGAAACACTTCAAGTGGTTGGCAACAGATTTATTAGTCATTAAGCGCCAGTAAAGTAAGCAAGTCTGCTTGGTCTTTTCTGGTTTCAAATTACAAGTACACACCGTAATATTCATATTCAGTATATCCTTTTGAAGTGGTGAAAGCAACAACAAATACAACATAGTAATGCGACACTGAATGTAATTTTCGTTTGTAGAAAGTACTCAATATTTATATACGAACCAAATAATTATGATATGCCTCATGAAACTTAAGATAGCGAGGGTTTGCTTTCTTCCATAACAATTTGGAAATTACCCCATACTCGTACAAACAAATCAATTTATTTCGATGTATGAAGAAATGAAGTTTTTTTTTTCTTTTTCAATTTGTATATTAAATATTACAAATATTAAAACTTTATTTAAAATTTCAGTTATATAATTTTTTATATGCGGCTTGATATCTGCGCTTACTAAAATAGCACGATTGTGATTTCTCTCCCTCTGTTGACATAATCTTATTTTAAATTCGATAACTCAGATCGCAAAATGTCGATAAGAAACACCAATTTTAACACTCTCACAAATGTACATATGTATGTATATACATACATGTACAAGATGTGTAAAAATAAATTGCATACGTTTATCGTACAAAAAAATCGGGAACAATTGAATCCATTTTAATAAATTTTTCTATAGAATGTTTATTATAATACAAATCGAATAGCGAAAGAAACAAATTCACCTATAAAAACTAAAAGAAATTTCTTTTAAAATATCATAGCTAAACATGTTTAAGAAAAGATTGAGTTCCTTTATTTTTGTAACTACATCTAGAAAAACTGTGAGAAAGTTAAAACAAATGGTTAACTTTAACACCTACGTGAATGACAAGGTATTTAACTTCACTTGATTGGGGGATTGTTACATTGTGTAACTTTAGTATTGGGCATGTTTCTGCCTTTAAAGTGACTGTGATATGCTTACACTTTTTCTCGTTCACTTTGTTGTGCCAGTTTGATAGACAACTTCCAAAAATTATTAAGTGGTTTCTAGTTTATTGGAAGATCTGATTGGGCATGTGCTCCGATATAAAATAGCGGTATCGTCTGCGAATGTTGGAATGTTTGCAGTAAATAAGACATACAGTATTGGTTCCAAAACGCTGAATTAGTAAGGTAAGTCATTTTAATTTTGTATATATGTCATGCCTTATCGATTGCTGGAGTCACATCAAGAAATTTTGCTGAGCAATACGCTTTGAACTCAAATGCCTTCGTTATCTCATTGGTAATGCGATGTTCTGTACTATGTTTTTCGCGAAAACCAAATTGATGATGTTGTATAGTTTTGTATTCGTGGAGAAAAGAAGATATTTTGAATAGCACCACTTTTTCAAAAAGTTTGAAAAGAACGGGCAACAAGCTAACTGGCCGATACGATGACGGCAACGTTGCGTCTTTTCCTGATGGCTGGCAGACATCATTGCATTTCTTTGTAGTATATTCACTCAGAAAAATCCACTGTCTTGATTATTCTTTGGTTTCTGGTGTGGTGCGGTGGATCAATTTTTGGTCTACGGTAACGAAATGGCGCGAAAATTCGTTTGAAGTGGTTACACGGTTGACAGAGATGGAATGCCTACATCCTCAGTCACCTCACATACTTTTATTTTTGGATCGTCCAATACAATTACATGGATTTTATCTACGATTCTTGGCGTGATAATCTCTTTCTTGATAACCTGAACATTCGGCGTCGCTTCTACTGGTATCACCATAACGGAATTCAGTAAATCACTTCTTAAAAATTGTGTTTATCCATAGTGTTCATCATGTTTTTCCTTGGTTTTGGCACAGCTTGCTCAAAATTTTGCAGCAGTCTATTTTAATCGATAACAGTTGACTAGATCAGTGTTGTGATTACAGTAACGGCAAATTCAAAAAGTAACTACAGTCAAATAGCTTAGAAATACTCTGTGGATTTTAATGTGTTGAGTAGTAGCTGTTGAGAGCAAACAAAGTTAATATTGTACTCTATATCAATTACACATACTCCTTCGATCTACATTTGCATGTGGGTGCTGAGGTATTTCTTGAACTTAAGCCAATAAGTTTAGGGCGTTGTCCGGCGTTCTAATAACCTGATCATAATTGGCGAATCATCGGAGGACAAGTCGGTTATGGATTCTGCATTTATAAGCTTTCTATCAATATACCTCGTAGGTTGCCTCGGAGAAAAGAACTCAACATAATTTTGGATAGTAAGTATGTTTTTCATTGAAATCGAAAAAATCGTACTTTTGGAGCTGAGGCCGATCTATTCCAAAAATATAATATATGGTTAATTTTTTCTAATGTACTCGTATAACGGTCAATAGAAAAGTCCCTGCCTTGACATAGAAAAACACAGTTTTTGACAAATTAATTATTTATTCAACATAGTTTCCTCCAATTTTTTTATACCATTTTTGTAGTACGATTTGTCCTTTGCTTCAAAATAGGCCTCAGTTTCGGTGATCACTTCTTAATACGACGAAAATTCTTCCCAGCTAGCATTCATTTGAGATCTGAGAACAGAAAATAGTCGCTGAGAGCCAGATTAGAGAGAAAGGTGGATGCGGAAGCAATTCGAATTCATGGCTTTTTGACATCGAGATCACTGACTTGTGACACGGTGCATTGTCTTCGTGAAACAGCGCTTTCTTTTTCTTCAACTGCTGTAGTTTTCCAGAGATTTCGTCCTCCGAATACTCCAATAACGCTATGTAATAATCCCTGTTTATGGCCCTTCCTTTTTCAAGGTAGTTAATGAAAATTATTCCATGCGCTGCCCAAAATACAGACCCTATAACCTTGCCAGCCGACTGTTCCCTTTTTCCACACTTTAGAGCAGATTCAATGGTGTGCAATTCAATCGGATGACTGTCGATTGGAATTCGGAGTGAAATGATGCAGCCATGTTTCAGCCATTGTCCCATAACGACGCAAAAAATCGGGTTTATTATGCGTGAGCTTCTCCAAACACTGCTTCGAATCATCAAATCGTCGTTGTTTTTGGTCAAAAGTGAGCTCGCGCGACACTCACTTTAAGCAGAGCTTTCTCATACCCAAGTATTCGTGAATGATTGATGGCCCCGGCAAAGTCAATCAGCCTCAGTCCGTTTGGGGATGTTTCGTCGTGGAGGCTGAATTTTCCGATTGTTGCGCCAAACATGCCTTCTTTGCCTACCCTGGCGTTGAAATCGCCTAGCACAATTTTGACCACGTGGCGGGGGCAGCGCTCATAAGCACGTTCTAGGCTCTCATAGAAAGCATCTTTGGTCACATCATCCTTCTCTTCTGTCGGGGCGTGGGCGCAAATCAACGATATGTTAAAGAATTCAGTTCAGTTTATATCTATTTTTCATTCCATTTCAATTTAGGGTCAATCAAAATTAATTTCTTCTGGGCGTCCACTGCGTTCAGCATCTCCAGTGCTCATTTCACCACGTCTGAACTTAGCATACCAATCCTTGAAGGCTGATTTTCCTGGGACAGTGTCCGAAAACTCGTCATCAAGGCCAGTTTTTGCTTCAACTGTTTTTTTTTCTCCTTTAAACCGCAATATTTCATCATCACGCAAAATTCCTGTTCATCCTTTCCTTTCACTATAATAAAAATTGCTTCACTCAAAATGCGATAATTCACAAACTAATGATCCTACAGGCGTCAAATTTATAAACGCGTCTTTTGTAAGTTGGGATTAAATAGAAATCTCTATGGATTGAATTCTAGTAGAGCTATCTATTTGTCAGGCCGGTGACTTTCTAACTGACCTGTTATATGTATATAAAAATGAATCCCTATATACCGATCCATTTTGTTGTTTTTCGTACGAAAGTACCTCTTTGTATAGACAAACAAATGCGGGAAATGGTCCAGGGAGCAAGTTCCATTTGCTTGATATATTGAGTCATGTTGGTGTACAATTTGGTTTGCGCTTTACTATTCTTATTCTTTTAGTTGTATTGTGCACAAGGGCGGATCAAAGTAGTTGCATTCGGCTAATTTAAAGGTAATCATATTATATTTATGTTTTCCTAGAAGACTTTGAGTAGCGACTGAGCTGTGACTACTTCTGGTAATACAAATATGCAGACAGATCAATAATATATTTCAAAGTTTAATATATACCCCTTCCATTGCCGATTATAATATCTAATTTAATTTAATTTTTTCACAATATTTCATTTTATTACGACAATTCTGCTATTAGAAAACCAAATAAATAAAGATAGCAAGTGCATAAGCCTTTGCATTTAGAATATTTCATTAATATAAAGTAAAATATTGAATTCGATCAAAAAAGAGAAAGTATGATGACAGTTCTATAATCGTGTCTTATCAATCGGCATCTAAGATTTCTCAACATTGTTGGGATATCTTGATTGTGATGCATTATAAACGATTTTCTCCGGAAATCGCCTCCAAATATGCTTCAAAATATGTTTGTATGCCAAGTTGAAAAAAAAAAACACTTTGGAAATGATATCGCTGCAAATGTGCCTATTTTTCCTCACTATCACACGTAACATTATAGTCACAATCCAACCCTCTTCATCGCCGCATTGCTACCTAAATTTTTATGTACTTATATTGCATCGTAATAGTAAATAACAGAGACGAAATGAACCCACAATTACTTGCCAAATCATTATATATATATATATATATAAGTATATATGCACTGCATTCGCTTGAAAGTATGTAAAATTACAATTTTGGGATGCATCTAAAAAATCATCGGCTACAATAGTCCTTACAGCCAGCTTTGCCTTTTTCAGATATGGATTAAACACACGAAACCGTCACGAAAGGAATGCCAAGTGAACATCTGCATCCTGATCGTCGTACATCTTAATTTTCGATACACAAAAGGGTGTATCATTTTCTCTTCTTTTTTTTATACAGTTTTCTAAATGTTAAAACAATGAATATAATGTTCCGTACATATACTCAGGTAAAGAAAAAGGTATCAATGCCATCGCAGATGTGAATTTGCGTTACAGGTAATAACACATCTACATAAACGGGAATAGTAAAGGTACCATTAATTTATGTGTCTACATATGTATTTATAGATTTCTCACCTCACACATCAATGGATTTTTTGGTTGTGCGCTACTATATTCAGCATAAAGGGCGTTAATATTATTCGCAGCTTTATATCTTGCTGCTGAACTTGGCATGGGCAAGGATTAACATGTTTCTATTGTCCTTTGTGCAGTAAAATGTCACAATTTCAAAAAAAAAAATCGGATCTGAGACAAAAAGTGTGACACATTAACATTGGTTCAAAAATGTCTCTTATTGTCAGAATCAGATTTAAAGGTGTTGCAACAAAAATTGGTATCAGCTTATCCATATCCTTCAATATGTTCAGAGAAATATATTTATGTATTAGAGCTCAAAATTTTGTTCGAACATTTTCGAGAAGACTGAGTATTTGAGCAACAAGCACTGACACACTTGTTCATTGCTCATTGCTCGAAAATTTTCGAGCCCGAAATCGAGCATTTCGAGCATAGTAACCAAAAACTTCTCTTTTTTCTTAGAACTTTATTCAATAAATTTAAATTTATTTATGCAAAACTAATTGATAGTCAAAAGAAATTTGACAAACAAAATTGAGAATTTTTATTCTGCTGGGCAGTTGAGCAATGAACGAGTATCGAGCTGCTCTCATACCCGGATATCTAGAGCTGTAGTATGCCTATACTGTATATCCTTCTTCTGAATGTATAGAAGTTTATACAAATATGTGTGAACTCTTTTTATTAAGAGGTGTAAGGCGATGTAAGGAGGATGGGGCCATGTGTAGAAGTTCACGCAAGTGAGAAAAGTTTCTGACTGCCATTCACCTGGGAGTGGCCAGAAACGATTCTTTTACATATGGCTCAAGCAGCTCACGACTTCCGGTTCTAGACCAAGTATCCTCTGGGTAGCCAACAAACATCCGTTTGGAGGCGAGCTAAAGTGAGAAGGCGAATCCCTTGCGGTTGTGCGTAGGGTTTGGAACCCACCACATAAAAACTATACTTTAATGAAAAATCAGCAATTGCCTCGGACGAGAGACCCCCATTTTGATGACGACCCCCGAAAACGTTTTAAGGATCATGATTTGAGGGCATGCACCTGGAATGTCCGGTCCCTTAATTGGGAAGGTGCCGCTGCCCAGCTGGTTGATGTCCTCGTAAGACTAAAGGCTGACATCACCGCCGTCCAAGAAATGCGATGGACGGGACAAGGACGGAAAAAGGTGGGTCCTTGTGAAATCTACTACAGCGGCCATTTAAAGGAGCGCAAATTTGGTGTTGGGTTTGTGGTGGGAGAGAGGCTCCGTCGCCGAGTCCTGGCATTCACCCCAGTGGATGAACGTCTAGACGCAATTCGCATCAAAGCGAAATTCTTTAACATATCGTTGATTTGCGCCCACGCCCCGACAGAAGAGAAGGATGATGTGACCAAAGATGCTTTCTACGAGAGCCTAGAACGTGCTTATGAGCGCTGCCCCCGCCACGTGGTCAAAATTGTGCTAGGCGATTTCAACGCCAGGGTAGGCAAAGAAGGCATGTTTGGCGCAACAATCGGAAAATTCAGCCTCCACGACGAAACATCCCCAAACGGACTGAGGCTGATTGACTTTGCCGGGGCCCGAAATATGGTTATCTGTAGTACCAGATTCCAGCATACGAAAATTCATCAAGCAACATGGCTGTCGCCAGATCGTAAAACACGCAACCAAATCGATCACGTTGTGATAGACGGAAGACATGTATCCAGTGTTCTAGACGTGCGTACGTTCCGAGGGCCAAATATCGACTCGGATCATTATCTTGTAGCAGCAAAAATACGCACTCGCCTCTGTGTGTCAAAGAACGCCCGTCAACAAACACAAGGAAGGTTTGCCGTCGAAAAGCTGCAATCACAGCAGACAGCCAGCAAGTTTTCTACTCGACTTGCACACCTGCTCTCTGGGAGCACTCATCAGCGACTTGGTATAAGGGAGCTGTGGAACGAAATATTAAATTCCTTGCGTACCGCTGCTTCGGAAACAATTGGTTTTCGGCAATACCAGAAAAACAACTGGTACGATGAGGAATGTCGAACTGCAGTGGAGAGAAAACAGACTGCCTACCTCGCAACTTTGCGATCGACCACAACACGTGCGGGGTGGGATAGATACCGAGAGCTGAAGAGGGAAGCGAGGCGCATTTGCAGACGAAAAAAGAAAGAGGCCGAAATGCGTGAGTATGAAGAGCTTGAGAAGCTGGCCGACAAGGGTAATGCTCGAAAATTCTATGAGAAGATGCGGCGACTTACAGAAGGTTTCAAGACCGGAGCAAACTCATGTAGGGACAATAGAGGTAATCTGGTGACAGATGTCCAGAGTATACTTAGTGTATGGAGGGAACACTTCTCTAACCTGCTCAATGGCAGTGAAAATGAAAGCCCCGGAGATGGCTGGATGGAGATGAAGAAGTTCAGATAGCGATTGCCCGCTTAAAAAATAACAAAGCGGCGGGAGCCGATGGCTTACCGGCAGAACTTTTCAAATATGGCGGCGAAGAGCTGACAAGGAGCATGCATCAGCTTCTTTGCAAAATATGGTCGGAAGAAAGCATGCCTGACGAATGGAACCTAAGTGTGCTCTGCCCAATCCAAAAAAGGGAGACCCCACGGTCTGCGCCAATTATCGTGGGATAAGTCTCCTTAATATCGCATATAAGGTCTTATCTAGCGTATTGTGTGAAAGAAACTGATTTGACCTTATCAGTGCGGCTTTAGACCTGGCAAATCCACCATTGACCAGATATTTACCATGCGCCAAATCTTGCAAAAGACCCGAGAGAAAAGAATCGATACACACCACCTTTTTATCGATTTTAAAGCTGCCTTCGACAGCACGATAAGGAAATGCCTCTACGCCGCTATGTCTGAATTTGATATCCCCACGAAACTCATACGGCTTTGTAAACTGATCCTGGATAATACCAGAAGTGCGGTCAGAATTGGGAAGGACCTCTCCGAGCCATTCGATACCAAACGAGGTTTCAGACAAGGAGACTCTTTATCGTGTAATTTCTTTAATTTGATGCTGGAGAAAATAATACGAGCTGCAGAGCTAAACAGACCAGGCACAATATTCTACAAGAGTGTGCAATTGTTGGCGTATGCCGATGATATTGATATAATTGGTCATAACACCCGCAATGTAAGTTCTGCGTTCTCCAGATTAGACAAAGAAGCGAAGCGAATGGGTCTGGTAGTGAACGAGGGCAAGACGAAATATCTCCTGTCATCAAATAAACAGTCATCGCATTCGCGACTTGGCTCCCACGTCACTGTTGACAGTCACAACTTCGAAGTCGTAGATAATTTCGTGTATCTGGGAACTAGCATTAACAACACCAACAATGTCTGCCTTGAAATCCAACGCAGAATCACTCTTGCTAACAGGTGCTACTTTGGACTGAGTAGGCAATTGCAAAGTAAAGTCCTCTCTCGACGAACTAAAACCAAACTCTACAAGTCGCTCATCATCCCCGTCCTGACATATGGTGCAGAAGCCTGGACGATGTCTACATGCGATGAGTCGGCTTTAGGAGTTTTCGAGAGAAAAGTTTTGCGGAAGATTTATGGTCCTTTGCGCGTTGGTAACGGTGAATACCACAGACGATGGAACGATGAGCTGTACGAGCTATACGACGACATTAACATAGCTCAGCGAATAAAGAGACAGCAGCTACGCTGGCTAGGTCATGTCCTCCGAATGGATGAAAGCGCTCCAGCTTTGAAAGTATTCGATGGAGTACCCGCTGGTGGAAGCAGAGGAAGAGGGAGACCTCCACTCCGTTGGAAAGATCAGGTGGAGAGCGACCTGGTGTCACTTGGTATTTCTAACTGGCGCCAAACAGCAAAAAGAAGAAACGAGTGGCGCGCTATTGTTGACGAGGCTATAATCGCGTAAGCGGTGCCTACGCCAAAGAAGAAGAAGAAGAAGGCGATGTAAGGAAGTAGGATAGAAGTAGTCCTGTCGTGAATCCATTGGGCTTCGCTTTTCAACCACTACGATTTCCTGATGAATTTCTTTGAGTAACTTAATTTGAGATCTTCTCCAAAATCCCAGTTATCGTTTCTTCATCATCGTTTACAGCTTCTACAACACTTTCTAAAAGAAGTTCTCAATTTACTGCACATAGTCATATCAAACATTGGTCTGTCGAATCACCTTTTACTTTAAATTGTGTTTCGCTTCTTGTCTTGTGTAAATTTGAGGTTACCCTTCCTGATCCCATTTCGTCTAGATTTTCCCTAATCTTCTGTAAGTTGTAATGTTATTCCACTATAACTGGGTGCTGGATAATCTTTAAGTTGCCATGCCAATGCGTTCTTTATTAAAGAAAAATCTACTTGGCTGCCTTATAGTTTACCTCTATGCTCCGTGACCAGGTTATCTTGTGGGAGATGGTGTGTTTTGTCTTGACATCCCATATTAAATATCTTTCGTCAGATTAAAGCTGGGATCTTCTCCTTAGGTGAATGCCTTTCAAATTTGTGGATTTATCGTCGAAACTTTTTATTTCTTGGTAAAATGGGGTCAATGTGTTTGAGATGGCACAAAGTCACCACTGAGTAGTTCAGTTGAATAATCTTAAAAGAGTTTTCTACATACCGTCACACAAAGCTTGTATGATCTTGCCCCTATACGCTGCGGAAATGTCACTTGTGCAATCAATATCTTTACTACCTCCCAAGTTTGCTCCTATTAGAATGGAGTTCGTTGTAATTTTGCAGAACAAAGAGAGAATTCACCCCTGAAACGTGCTTCTACTTTTGTATCTGGATACTTGACAACCCTCCAAGTTAGTAGGTTCTCCTTTAGATTAACTGAGGGATAAAACCCTCTATGGAGAGTCGATATCTAGGTACCCAAAACAGTTTCGCGTTTAATATTATTAAAAGCCGGCTTTCATGCTTTCTGCAGAAAAGTTACTTATTTGTGATAGTTATGCCGATAGTCCCTGTCAGATAAGAGAAATCCATGGATAGCTGAGTGTTTCCGTGGCAAGTGTATAACCTGAGCCACAAGATCCCGAAACATATAATCCATCCATGTATACTTTGTCTTGATTAGATTCCACACAAAAAGTATGCATATGATATACATGGAGATGTAGTATAAATATATTAACAAACTATCAAAGAATGGATTGCCATTGATTTTTTTCATTGAAAGAGATTAAACCTTTTGCATTTATAACGATCATTAAGAGATGTTTCTATAATTTTTATTCAGCTATGTGTGTAAAATAAAAGAGATGTTATCATAATCTTGATTTATTTGGACCAAAAAGAAATATCCATAATGTCTCGAAAATCTTAAACTCCAATTTTACCCTCAATTTTACCCTGAGTAAAAAGTCACAACAAATAAGGAAAAATATCTCAAATTTTTGTTTGTCATCTGGCCTACCTGACGTAAATAAGATTCTCCAATACTAATTTTACAAGTGAATGAAGTGTGAGCCTTGCAAATTGATAACCATGAAGTCCACGCGTGTCACTTTCTATGTCAACATTAGCACAAGCCGACGAGCGGAAACCATTAGAAAACCACTTTGCACGACAGGAGAGGAGAAGCGTAAATAATCACAACAACTGCATCACTGAGCCATTGGCGCATGGCTAAATTTTATTTTGAAATTTTAAGTTACGCCTCACTCGGCTCTGCAGGATTTCATTAAAACAAATGCATTACTGTTATAAATAATATTGAGCATAATACCCAGTTTGATTTTAGTAGCAGTTACCCATATACACACTTAACTGTATACGTATGTATAAGCGAGTTTACGTAGGGAATTACACCTGATTCTTCTGTTATAAAATATTTAAAAAATAATATGCAAGTTGGAAAATATAATTGCAAAGATTTGTTTATAATTTGTTTCTACAAAAGGAAAATTATAAGAATTTCATTTATTGATTATGTGGCATTTCAAAATCAATTCGAAATCCTAACTAAACAAAAAGTTGTTCAAGAATAACGTTGGCCAACAATAGTTTTAGTTCCTTTGTTTTTTTCTTGTATTTATTATTTGCGAGTATGTGGCTATGAAAAAATATTGTGAGATCAGCTGGAAAATATACTTACATAGTTTTATAATTTTAAATTTTTTATATAACATACAGAAAATTGATACATAACACACCATCAAATGATATAAGATTATTTTGTGTGAACAACATTAAGTAGATTTCGTTGCATACTCGAGCAGTAGTCTGCCATCTGTGAGTCTCACTGCCCGGATAACACTCATCCATTCTTCGAAGATCCTGGTGCCATCTTTTAGCCAGCTCCTTACTAAAATCACCCAGATTTTTGACTTCGATAACATGCACTCAACAGGTTCGACGCGGTTATCACATTTCTTTTTCCTGGTGAATAACTCATAAATATTGCAAATGAATTCCTAACTTTTAACACTTTTAAGTTTTCTTTACTTACAGTCTGTATCAGAGTTTTTGCAAGTTGAGCCTCTCGTTATTTTTATTGACGCAGCTAAGTTAAGGATGAGGGTTGCAGTCTATATTACAGGATTAGAAAACAAAAACAATTATTAATTATTGAAAGTTGATTTATTATTTTTCTGGTTTTCCTTCTACTATGACGCTTCAAAATAACATTTCCAGTGATAGTCAGACAATTTCCAATTTGTTCGCTAAATTTTTCAAATCTAAGTATTCTCCTAGTATTCAAGTAAACTCATATTACCCATATAAATTATGATCGCGTATCTTAATCCAAACATCTACAATATCGTCTGAAGATGTATTTATCCATCTCAGGTCCTTATAAAAGTCATGCACATATGGTCCTGATCAAATACCTTCTTGCTTTCTTGTAAATTGCGCTGATTATATTTACGAACCTTTGACTAATTTTTAAAATTTATCACTTAAAGAGAGTATGTTTCCATCTGCATAGAAGGAATCTTTTATTATACCCGTTCATAAAATCGGAAACAGGTCTTTGATAGAAAATTACCGAGGTATAGCTAAACTATCTGCGATTCCTATATTATTTGAATCACTTATCACTGATCATTTGACTCATTCAATCTCTTCATTTATATCGCACTCCCAACATGGATTTGTTAAAGGAAAATCTACAACCACCAATTTACTTGAATTCACTTCTTATATCATCGATGCGTTCAGAGAGAACAGCAGAGTTAACGTAATATATACTGACTTTAGCAAAGCTTTTTGTTGTTGTTAAGAAACTTGACTTACTGGGTTTCCAACCAAAACTTTTACAGTGGATCTCCACATATCTGTATGATCGAACTCAAAGAGTAATGTTTAAGAATTCCATCTCAGATACCGTTAATCTTTCTTCAGGAGTACCTCAAGGTAGCCATCTAGGTGCGATTCTGTTTCGACTATTTATAAACGACATATCTTCTCAGATAAAATTTTCAAAACTTTTAATGTATGCGGATGATGTAAAACTTTATAAATCTAACACTTCGGTAAATGAAGGTATTTTACTGCAAACAGTCATAAACAGCATGGTTGAATGGTGCAAAATAAATCGGATGCCCCTAAATCTTAAAAAATGTAAAGTTATGTGTTTCTCCCGAAGATCCACACAGACAATTACTTACACTATAGATAATTACAGTTTGGAACAGGTTCACAGTTTTATTGACCTGGGGATCACTATGAACCCTAAACTGAACTTCACACATCAAATTGGGGTGATAGTCAACAAAGCCAAAGGCATCTTGGCTTTTGTAAAACGTTGGTCAAAGGAGTTTAATGATCCTTATGTTACAAAAGCTCTGTATGTAACATTAGTGAGACCTATTCTTGAATACGGCTCGGTGATTTGGAACCCTAGGTATCAAATCTACTCTAGCAAGCTAGAGTCTATTCAAAAACAATTTCTCCTATTTGCCTTAAGAAATTTGCATTGGGACTCTCAGTAAAATCTTCCTTTTTATACTAGTCGTCTGAAACTTATCAATATCCCTACTCTCGCCAGTCGGCGGGAAATGCTTGGTGTAATTTTCATGGTTAAAATAATAACAGGCTCAATTTCCAGCCCCCTTATTCTCTCTGAAATCAAATTTAATGTTCCGTTCAGAATCTCCAGACATTTCTGCCCCTTGTTTCTGAAAACTTTTAAAACGAATTTTGAATTACGCGAGCCTTTGCATTGTTTGCGTCTAGATTTCAACTCTCATTCAAGCACATTTGACATATCTGACTCGCTTTTTCATATTAAAAAAAACTATTTTGTCGACTCTCAACTAACCGTTACCTTACATTTTATATTTGAAATAATTCTTAAAAATCAGCTGATGAATTTTGCTCTGTAGCTGAACTCTTTTAGTTCTCGACACTAAACAAACCTCTCCTCATAGTGACTCGGCATTGATGAAAAATAAAACAAGTTCCGTACGTCATGCGGACAGCGCCCCTCGTGCGGATGGGCGGGAGGTGGGTAAACCATTCGGATTAATAATAAAAAAAATATTCTCCATTAAGATCTATACACATTTGCATGCGCTTCAACCAATTTCCGAAGCACTTTTGTCACTCTGATTAAGGAATCTCCAAAACATGCGACTTGAACGTATTAATCGCCTTTTCAGCTACTGAAAAACGTTGATCTCTCAGAGAAATTAAAAGGAATCATTTGGTTGTTTAAGTCGATGTATGCGAGCTCCCGTTGTCTTGGTGAAGAGTGATCCGTCTTCGGCGATTGCTTTTTCCTGATTTCTTAAAAGGCAACTGGCAAACATATGATTTCGTACCACTCAGAACTCACTGATCTGCGTTGTTCTAGTGGTGCGGTTACAACATGCCCTGTTTCTCCAAAAAGAAACATGCAACCTTTTGCTTTGAAGTGTTTCGTGTTTGAACAACTTTTGTTGTTGTTTTGTTTTGTTTTGTTGTCGGCTCAACTTGAAACATCCATACAGTCGACTGCTGTTCATTTTCGGGATCATACGCTCAAATTAACGATTCATCACTTGTCCCTAGTCGTATACGTATTTCGAAGCACCGCTATCGTGTTATTTCAACATTTCTTCTGACCAATCGATACGAACTTTTTCTGAGCGGTTGACCAATTCCCTGGGGTCCAAGATGAGGAATTTTTTTACAAAGAAATGATTATGTAATACTGAATGTATGTTGTTCCCACTAATGCCTATACTTGTATTAATTTCACGATAGGTCACATGATGATCATGTAATTTGCGCACAGCATCAATAGTTTCCGGAACAACAATGGTTTTGGACGACTTTCACGAAGATGAAAATTTTAAGTTACTGTTCTGAGTATATGCGAGTATGTACTTGTATAACAAATTCCGTAATCTAAATGGCAACCCTCATATATATTATTATTTTATTTCACGGATAATGCAGTTCATTTTCACAACACAGAAGTAGCAATCGTTATGAGGGTTTCGAGGTTCACGACAAATCATGGGTGTTACGAACATTTTCTTTTTCCACTGGACCATAACTGTAGAAACGCCACACATTTATGGCATACAACATGAGGAACCCATATAATGTATTGATGATCCACAGCTTTTACAATGTCCAACAAATGTTTACGATACTTAGCACATAACATCTTCTTGAAGGGATCATATTGAAAACAACAACAAAATTTATTTTAGTGTCCAATAAAAAACGCAAATCTAAGTGAAAATAGTTAATGAGGGTGGTTAGCTACAACTCAAAATTTAAGAAAAATTGTCACAGGAAACAACAAACATTTTCCATTTTGTTGGCCAGTGTAATCCTTGTAAAAAAATGTCTTCCTAAACTCTTTTTGAGAGGAAAAAATTATCTAAACAATTATAGTGGGTTGCTATTTCAAAGGAAAAGGTGAATTTAGATTTTTTTTTTTAAGTACTTATTTATTCATCAATATCTATTTGGTCTCCTTCAAAGTGATTCTCCTCGGATACAATAAACTTGTGCCAACGCTTTTTCCAATCTTCGAAAAACTTCTGAAATGTGCTTTTCGGTATGGCCATCAGCTCTTTCTTCGATTCTGACTTGATCTCATCAAGTGTGGCAAAACGCTTTCCTTTCATTTGTTTCCTTAGTATTGGGAATAGGAAAAAGTCACAGGGAGCCAAATCTGGCGAATACGGGGGTTGATGCTTGTTTACGGTCTTGTTTTTGGCCAAAAAATCACGAATAAGCATTGTTGTGTGAGCGGTGCATTATCGTGATGCAGAATCCACGATTTGTTTTTCCACAATTCCGATCGCTGCTTCACGCAAACTTTGCATAACTTTTTTTTTGTTTGAGAACAATATGCTAGTTTTAATATGACACTGAAAATGCTTTGCGAGAAAAACGAGAGCAATGCTCTGCAGTTCTTTCAGCATTTTTGGTGTGATGTGATCGTATCCAGAAGACTTTTTTGGATCTAGAACGGCAATACACTTTTTTTTTAACTCTAAAACAGATGTTCCGTAAGAAGAATTGTATCTTGGAACACTATGATTTAGTGGCAGAGGTGCATTATTTATAGCAGTGTTTGGTTGGAATACCATACTGAGGTGCTCTACAAAACAAGTTGCCTTTCTTTTTGAGTTCGGGCTCAGTATTTACTAGTGGCCTAAGGGTTTTACTAGCTTTCCAAAACAATTTTTTTGTGGCAACCTTTGGATACAAAGACGATAGGAGATTTTTTATAGATTTTTCTTCGCCGTGCCTTAATACCATTTTTGATCTTTTCTCTGCCATCTTAAGTCGGTCTTTTGAATCGGGTTATCGATGCGCTTGCCATTCATGACGCAAGCATCGGTTATTTCTGAGAAGCAATTTGATTTCGCTGTTAGTTCTAACTATTCTGGTGTTTAGCTGTGATTTCTGTCCCGGTCTCGGTCTCTATTTCTGGATTAATTTTTATGTGAGTACTTACATATGTATTTTTTATATTTCTGATGTCGTAAAACGAGGGATACATATATTTAACCGGCTGTTCATCTAATCTAATAATTATTGGGGATTGGTCAGATGATAAATCAGCACTGGTTCCTCATACACTAAATTCCCTTCTATGTTTTTGGTGATGACAAGTCAATCAGATCTGGCACTTTCCGTGGATCTGTTGGCCAGCAAGTTGGTTGTCTTATTGAGTAAAATTGAATCTATTTTTGGTACTCATAACCGTGTTATATCACTGTCGACGGTTTGGGTTTATAAGTCGGGAGCCCCAATAAGTATGCTTCGCATTATAATCCGAAATATTCATTAAATTGCTTATTTGTTATTACCAATCAAGGCGGACCGTATACCGCGGCCAAAGCCAATGCCTAAACAGTTTAAGTATTACATATCATTACATATTATATTGCAATCAATTGGATGTTTCTAATAGGATTTTGCATAATTTCAGTAAATTGAGTATTAGTACATTAAATAAATTTAAGTATTTAAACCATATATTCTGTGTTCACTATGTATGAATCGAGTGATTAACAATTTTAAAAGAATTTTGAAAGAAATTAATTTCATTTTAAATAATTTTTTAGCGGATATTAAAAGATTTCTTTTATTAAACGTTCAAAATATTATATTTATACATACATATATAACAAATTACCAAAAAAAATTGTGTTTTAATTTAGTATGTCTCCAACGTCATTCTGCGAGTGTAAATAAATATGAAGAAGTTTTTTTTCATTAACCAAGGTTATGAAGAAATGGCAGAAAGGTTCTCTGATTACGCAACTGTTAACTGTTAACAGACAAATACTCTTTTTCTCAATATCATGTAGAACTTCTCCCAAAGTCTTTCAGCGCGACCTTCTCCGCTAGTGCAAAGTGTTCCATTCTCAACGAGTTGCTGTAACATGTCAATTGCTGATTCACGGAATGCTTCAGAAATAAAACGAAACGGAAAGAGAAGTTCATTTATGAATCTATCTTCAGTTATTCTCTGAACGCGAAGTGGTGAAGTTATGTTTTATATTGGGCGGTTGTTTGTCGCGTTGAACGTTTACGCACAAAAGTGATTTGAACGGGCAAGTGAGGAAAGCATTATATACATACATATAAGTATATGTATGTTATAAGTTAATATAAATATATTATAAGTGCTAACAGTAATTGAATTGTGGCTTTTGTTTGATGTTGAAAAGAAATAAAAAATATATATTTAAAAAAACCGAATAAGTTGAAATTTGTGTTGTGAAAATTCATACTAACATACATACATATTAAGAATTTAATGTTCAAATCACATTATTTAAAAGTGTTGATTCGAAACAAATAGGATATAAGTAACAAACAATTTTAATGGAATATTAAAGGAATTAATGTTGGATTATTCAAGAGCTACACTTATTGTGCATGAATTAGGTAAGGATGGCCATAACTTACATACGTTCATGTAAATGTGTATACAATATATTGCATGCTGTTATTATGAACACACATACCATGTATATACATATAAAAATTAATACAGTGAAGAATATAAAAACTCACATATCAATATATGTACAGATGCTCATTAATAGGCATCTGAATGCTTCAGTAATTAACTTATTCAATAGAGTCAATAAAAAAAAGCGCACACAATCAGAGGAACATATGTGAATTCTAAATATACATATGTATGTATGCATTAGTATGTGCAATATATACATTTACATATCATGGAGGGGATGCGATGCCGCAAATATTTATGTTATGCCCCATTTAATTGGAAAAGACAATTTTTCCATATATGTATATGAAAAATCTCTGTATGTAATATATATAATTAATTACATAAATTAGCGCAAATGTTAAAGTACTGGCGGGATTATAATGTTGCCAAAAATTCAATTTTCTGTATAAAATTATGATCTTAAGATGATTTAGTGAATTTTTATTTATTGCAAACATGTATGTATGTATGTATGTAAGTGTAATTTTAATCGAAAATTAAAAAAAAATTCCCCGCGTATATTTTATTTCGATTTCCAAAATTGAGATTTATCAATACCATTCATAGCTTCAGCATTACTGCCATGGGAATCCAATTGTTATGTGAAGAAACAAATGTTTGCCACCTTCCATTGAAACGACAACAAACCGCGTTGCACTTTTTCATCGCTACTGGATACCCAGTTGTTTTGTTGTATCTACGAGTCAGTGGTTATACGAGAGTACATATAACGTTTCATCATTTGCACCTTTCATTGCCTTTTACTTGCAACATGGGGAAAACATAGCGACACAGTCACTGCTGTTGCTGGCGTCACCGTCTCATTGCATCGCGTGCATATTTATGCATGTACATATGTATGTATGCATTCGTATGTACGTATCTTTCTATGCATCTCTTTGAAAAATTGTGGATGCTCTATTCATATGACTGAAGATTAGAAAGGTTTATGCAGACATATGTACATACACACATATACAATGTACATACATACGTACATGTTTCTACTACCCACGGAAAAAAGAAAGTACACTTTTTTATTTTCTATATCTTAATTTTTTCCCTCAACACAGTGGGACTCTTCTATTGTGCATAGTTTAGGTCATTTTTTTTTTATTCGTCGAGCATACGAACATACATGTGTATGTATGTAGCATAATAACCGGCTAACGATGTCATTTAACAATATAACATACATAAATTGTTATATACCTACAAATGAACATTAAATTATAATATTAGTATGTATTTTTATTGTACAAACATAGTTAGTAATTGTACTTAAAACGGTTATTCAGTTTTTATGAGCGAATTATGAGTAAGAATCTAGACATAAAGGAGTAGAGCCTCATATGTTATGTACATACTTGTACATACATACATACATACATATGAGTATGTTAATATTATGTTTACAACAACAAGCATGCCCAAACGAATATCATAGAAACTCAATTAAGTAAAATGAAGTGAAATTATATTAGTTGAACTATGGCGTTAGCATTTGAAGTAAACGCCTTGTTAAATGCCTCGCAATTTAGCGGAAAACTCACTTAACTTTCGGGCGCATTTTCAGTAAATAATGATATACTTAGCTACATGCGTACATACATACATATGTATAAACATACTTATGAATATATAATTCAAATACACATATGTATATACTACATAGAAACAGACTTTCCTACTTTGCCTTCCGCTATTGAACTTTTCATCATACTTATATAGAAGAAATGGGAATTACTATAGATTTCTTAAAAAAGTCCTATGTTATAAAAATTTTCCCATTAGTTTTTAGCTATTGCTAGTTAATTTGAATTTAGTTTGTAGCTTACATTTATTTCTCAATTTAATTTAGAAAAAAGATGTGTGCACTTAAATTGTAGTATAAATTCCGATTTTAAAAAACGACACAAAAGCATAGGGGCCTTGTACATACCCGTATTATAGTCATATTTTTTTTTTGTATTACCTTATTTTTTCGAATAATTCATATACAATTCAATTTTTATAAGGCTCGAAAATTTTGAAATTAATCTATTTATAAGTAAATATTCCATTCGTTTGACAAATTTATTAACAATTTGCATTTGATTCATTTTATCGAATTAGTAAAAAATTATTTTTAAAGTTTATGAAACAAAAACTAATATCATTCCAACTTCCTTCTTCGGAAAAAGTCGTAGTACTTGCGGTTTATGCAGAATTATATTCTCTGTAAGTTCTTAACTTTCTGATCCGTGAACGTATGAACATCAGTATGAAACAAAATTTCGTGATACGTTTCACGTATAAAGTGAATGGTATGATGACATAACATACTTTTCATATTTATACGATTGTTTTATAGTATTCGTATGACAGTTCGTAATAAGCGTGCGATCAGACATCCGTTACGGAACATACGATTATTAAATATTTTTGATTGCATACTAGCACTTTTAATTTTGCCGTCGGCTTTCAACATTTTTTCATACTAATATAAATAGTTATTTTCTTAATTTCTTTCCGAATTTCAATACACTGAATAATCGAGATAGATATAGGCAGATGTGCTCACTTGAATAAAAAAATTTCAACCAAAAAAAAAAAAAAAAACGGCCTTTTTAGAAAGTATAAAAACTCAGTAACTAATTGCGTAATTGAAGTCAATTTCGGCCATGACGATCATACCAGAATAAGTAAATCGATTAATCTCGAATAAATTGTATTTCACTTCGTAATTATGAAAGTTTTAATTAGTTCTAAATTACTGTTATGACGACACAAGCACATAAAGTATCTTTAATTGATATTTTGGAAAATTAAAAAGTTTCATATTTATATGTTTAAATGTTTATTTTTTGTTATAGGGAAGAAGGCTTAGGTTTTCCCTTATTGAATTTAGTTACAAAACACTTCCATTTGATTCTGATAAAGTAGAGCAAAAGAAATGGCTTTTGTTGTATGTGTATGGAGAATAACATATTTTCCTTTTTAACATTTTGGGCAAAAGGGGTTGGCATGTCTTTCAACAATTGAAATATGTGTGTGTATGAGCTGGCTAGCACACGTTGTTCAATCCAAAACATATTTTGGGGTTCATTTAATTTCGAGCATTCACTATTCACAATGTAAATTTATTCTTAATTGCAAACCAATGATCGTTAGCAATTTTAGTAATATATTGGTTGAAACACTATTCGAGTCCAACTGAATCAAAAAAAAAAGCTATACCGGTGGAAATTTTGAAAATTGTTGGGTATTTTTCCCCCTTAGCTTCCATGTAGGGAATCACTTATAACGAAACTAACTGTAACGTATTTTCGTTTATTTAGTTTTTCATTGGAGACGTTGAAAGCAATGCTCGTAGATGTCTAATTTGTTGATATTTGCGCTAAAAGTTGACTATGCAATCCTTTAAACATGTGTCGACTCTCTTAGCGTTTTTTGAATTATCCATATCGTGGTGTACAATTAAATAAAAATAATATTTTAATCAGGTATTTTCTACTATAACTTCTGTATTTTTCGTTTTTCTATTTTTTTTTTTAAATTTAAAACACTGAGGTGTCATTAGCTTAGTATCTATATTGAGATATTTCATTGATTTGATCAATTTATTCAATTAAAAACTTGGAACTGCTGGCAATCCTATACATATAGCACACATACATATAAACAGAATTCGAAATCAGCACGTTCATAAATATTTGTTTACCATTCATGAACATGAAATGTTATATTAACTTTAGTGCAAAATATGTAAGTACCCGAAATAGAAGGGAGAAACCTTATACTGAACGGATCAGAACGACGATCGGAGTTTATTTAGTCATGTCCTTTAGTCCAACTGTTTGAACGCACACTATTCCCACTGTTTTTGAGATATCTTAGCCAAACTTGGTACGAAGAAGTATTTTTATGTTAATACGTTCATTTGCTGGATCCGGCTAGATCGGTCGATCTGGCCTCCATACAACTGATTCGATCAGATATGCGGCTTTGGGGTAAATTCCTCAAAAAGTGATCTAAAGTCATTAAGTTTGGTATTCTATGCATATTCATATATACAGCTAGATATTGACACCGAAAATCATCGAAATCAGAATACTATATTAACCCCTACAACCGATTTTTCAGATATGAGAATTAATATTTAACCCAAAAATGCAATACAATAAATTTAATAACATATAAAGGTATAAAGACTTCGGCAGGCATAATTCTATATATGTTTAATTTGATGAGTTGGGGTTTAGACCATTTCAAAAAGTAAATACGAGAAATTCTAATACATATTACATATAATATTGCAATGACAAAATTTCTCTGGAATTTTCATAAATAATTATATTATCGTCAATATCCCACAGAAGAACCACCGTCGACAATGAAGTTCGACTTGAAATCGGAAAAAATGTCGTCGTTTATTAAAACCTTAGCACTACTTAAATGTTGGATCTTCCTAAGCTGTTGCATTTCACAACTGAATACGGTAGAATCGAGAATTGGAGGATACTCAGCTCAACTAGACGTAGATAAAACAACTATTTGGGATCATATCGTAGACTTAGATGATAATTTTCGCTTACTTTGGACAATCAAGGATAATGATGCTATTTTTGAAATACAAGTACGAACTCATGGTTATGTAGGATTTGGTTTTTCACCTACTGGCAGTAAAGAAGGAGCGGATGTCGTTATGGGTTGGGTGGATAAAGGACAAACATTCTTTCAGGATCGTCATGTTTCAGTGAATAAAAACTCCACAGAACCTCTTGTAGATCCATCTCAGGATTATGTACTTTTAAGCGGATACGAAAATACTACACACACAATAATAAGGTTTCGACGAAAATTGGATACCTGCGACAATCTATACGATATTTCAATAACGGTAAGTAGATCAGAATTATATTTTGTATAAGAATATTATTCCTATTCATTAATAAATTTTTATAAACTTTACAGAACAATACAATGCGCGTAATGTTTTTGTACGATGAAAATGATCCTCCAAATGGCTTAGTCGGTCCCGGATCTTTACCTAACGTTAATAATGCTTGGCGTCCGGCACAGTCACTGGTTATAATTGAGCGTGCTGCGCACTCGTCGCGTGCGGAAAAAACGCGGAAGTTGGAATTTCGTAATTCTGGTGTGGAGTTGCCATACGATGATGATACTTTGATGTGGTGCAAATTTTTCAAGTTGGACAAAATGGAGAGAAAAAATCACATTATTAAGGTAAGTCTGAGTTTAAAAAGATGGGCGAATGCATAATAGAAATTTAGGCCTTCTAACTAAAATTGTTATTTTTTACATTGGTCTCTACAGTTCGAGCCCATCTTTGATTCAACTTGGAGCCGCCAGTACCTACAATATGTGACATTGTATGAATGTGCTGGAATTGGGCCAGAACTGGAAGCATTAGCACATGAGCCAGGACAACAATGTTACAATATGCGTGGCATGCAACTTTCATGTAATACATATATGGCCTCCTGGTCGCGCGGTTCACCAGTAAGCATAATTATAACTCAAACATACACATAGATCTTTAGTTTAAAAAATTTCTCTTCATGTAGGCTTTCCATTACCCACCGGAAGTCGGTTATCCACTAGACACAAATACCGTTAAATTTATCATGATGGAAACACACTACAACAACTTAAATATTGATTTTGAGCAATTCAAAATAAATCATATGTTCGACAGCTCGGGCTTAAGGTTGCACGTCACCGAGCAACTACGTAAGAATGATGCCGGTTTGATGTCTATTGGTAAGTATATAAAATTTTCTTACATATGCATTGTGCATGTCATTAATACTCATTCTCTATTTTTCTCCACAGGAATAGAGCCCAATTGGCATCACATAATTCCGCCAGGTCAAGAGCGGGTAATATCACAAGGACATTGCATAGAACAATGCACGAAAACATTTTTCCCCCGCGAAGGTGTAAACATATTCGCAACGATGACGCGCACACATCAAATTGGAGTTGAAGTGAAATTACGACAGGTGGCTATAAATACATAAAAACTTATTTGTGAAAATTTTTGAATTAATTTTCTAATTTTATATTCTTTTAGATACGCAATATGCAAGAATTAGTACCCATTGTATCGGATAGTAATATCGATCCAAACTATCAAACATTCCGACGCCATCCACAAACTATACGCTCTCTTCCTGGGGATAGGTTGATCGCTGAATGCGTATACGATAGCACATCGCGTCGCGCTATTACTTTAGGTATATTTAAATGCATGCACTCATGCAAATCTCAAATGAAATGATTAATTTAAAACATATTCAATTAACATAGGTGGACCATCTATGAAGGAAGAAAGTTGTATGGTGCTCGCAATGTACTATCCAAAACAAAAACAGTTGACATCATGTCATTCTTCTCCTGGTTTATCAACTGTTTTGCATTCCCTAGGAATTGAATATTTAAATGCGTAGGTTTTCACTAACATAATTAAAAATTGCTCGATACAAGTTTGATGTGTTTCGTTTTTGTCAACAGAAACTCTGATCCTGTAGTTATAGCTTTGCCACCAGAATTGAAAGGAATGACACTCGAAACGCGGCTACTTACATATGACTGGGAGAATCAATTTAAACTATTTCAGGATATAACATTGAAAGGTGCTTTCAAAGCACAATGCCAAAGCGAAGAGAGCATGGTTTCAAATGTAAGTAAATACTTTTATTTAATTCTATATATTAATATACATATATTAATTCACTTATTGGTATGTTTTCCTTTGCAGATTTCGAGCACTTTCACCAGTTGGCCGGCCAACATAACTGAAGTTTATAAAACACCAAAACTCTGCACAATAAAACAAGGCAACAGTGCCAAAATGGAACAAAACGATTTAAATGTTGTTAAAGATATGTCGAATAATGATATACTTGAAGTATCAGTGCGCAATAGTCGAAGTTCGTTTAGTGAGACCTTAGCATTGAGTAGGCCAGAGTCTTCTTCTGCCTCATATATATCGAAATTGTTTAGTAATTTTTATTACTATTTCGGCACTCTACTGATTGCTTATACTTTAGTCCTTAGTTGAATAAAATAAAAATACAACTATCAGCAATAATGTTAAAGCAATATAATAATGACAATGAAAGGAATCGCCCTAAAGTATATGTATACCTAAACTAATACTCATATTTAAGCAATAACGTATGTATGTATGTACCGTTGATGTTAGAGTTCGTAATTAAAGTTGTGAGTCTTTCATATTTTAAGACTTAAATGTTGTATATCTACATTAATGTAAATGTATTAAAGTATAAAATAAGTAATAAATATAACGGCATATTTAATAATATGGCTCACTTTGTATTAAGTGTGCCAATTTCTAACTGTGATATATTTTAGCGTTACTTTATATTGATAAGTAATATATATATACTTGTATGTATATGTGTAGTGTGTGTACAAACGACTATGTAACTGAAAAGTGAACGATAATAAAGACGTTTTAAATCATGTTTGTAGTTACTAAATACCGTTGTAGCAGTAATATGAAAAGATGTATGTACTTGTATATATAGAGACTAAAATATAAAATAAAAGTAAAAAATGACTTTAAAAACTTGTTTTATTTCATGGAAACCTTCAATCCATATTCCTGTTAATGCTCAAGGGATCAGAGTTTTGATTGGTGGGGCTTCGAATCTACTTTTTTCTTAATTATTATTATTCCGAAGGGTTTATCACCTCAAGCCCATTTGCACGAGAGTCGCAATTTAAATCCTTCGGGCCTGTTATTAGTTTGAACAAAGAAATATGCGAAGAATATCCTTACGATAGTAAAGGATGGAAGGTTAATAAGTTACGACTGGTATAAGGAAGAAGATTATATCGGGACTTCCAATACTCTCTTTGAATAAATCCTATCTTCGACTTACGAAGTTCGTTCAAAATGTATTGCGACACACAAAATTATAGAAAATAAATTTTTCTAATGTCGCCTCTTAGCAGGGAATGTCAAGCCCTCCGAGCGTGTTTTTTTGACATGAAATAAAAGGCTCCCCATAAAAATCCATCGGCTGTTCGGAGGCAGCTTGAAATAAACTGTAGGCCCTTCCATTTGTTGGCAAAAACATGAAGACGTAAAACTACAAATTGGAGCAAGGGCCCGGCCGAAAATCACTTCAGCAGTTACAAAGCGCCAAGTATATAGATTTTATATATATAATCCGTCAGATGCGTCCTGGATTTGTAGAGGAACAAAAATTGGTTATTGCGCCATGATAACACCCCTGCTCACACATCATTGCTGGGGCGTGACTATTGAACCAAAAATAACACAGGAATTTCTTTTGTTAGTGCTTTGAGGATTGATAATAAGCGCTGGCATATGTGCATTATTTCTGGGGGTAACCACTTTGAAGAAAGCAAAATGGATATTCATGAATAAAAACAACACTACTTTAAGAAATCAAAAATTTGCGATAAATTTTTTTAGAAACTTCGTATATGATATATATTTATATTGTTTTCATGGCAGAAAAGTGCCAATCGAATTTTTATTGTATGTTGGACCTTTATGGACTTTTTTGGCTTCTGAGGGTTGCCGAAAACGGAAACATTTCTTCAAAAAACGTACTATTCCATACAATCTTTAATAATTTTTTCGTTAGTACGAGAATTCCTGAGTCAATGATAGAATATCACCAATTGGCGACACCTAGTAAGGCCAGACCTCTCCCTACTTGCTCTTTCCATCAGAAGACTGTCAGGACTGGTAGGTATTTTTTCCTACCTCCAGTGATTGGTAGAACAACGAAAACTATATAATTTTTTGTTTCCTAAAAGAGTTCGTCTTTTTGTCAACTACTGTGTAGATTAAATAAGCCACACGATAATAACCTACCTTGTCTAAAACGTTGTTTGGTACTGAACGACTCGAGAGGGTCCTTTCTAGCTTTGACAGTGCTCAAGATAATTGACACAAATTATTGGATCATAACTTCTTATGTATTGGGCAGATCATATTTATTTAGATTTCAATAGTCAGTCATACTTTCATGCTACCACACTCTGTATTAGAGCTGTTGGATGCACTATGTCAGTTCCTCGTTGCCGTCGTCACCAATTGCTGATTCAGGTTAGCTTTCTCTGGTATTTCTGTGGTAATTAAGCAGGTTCTAAAAATTTTTCCTTCACAAATACTCAATACCTTCCGAGCGTTCTTCGATCTTAAACTACCTTAAGGTCGCCTCATTTTATAGCAGTATATCCCTAGTGAACCGGCTTCTAAAATTTTTTGTACCCTTTCTTCTACCTTTAACTCTCTTACACATACGGCAGGAGCAGCGGTTATCATAGTATTTTTGTCAACTTTCCGCAAAATAAATTGCTTAAGTACTAACGGGTACTAGATCGCAGGAGCTTGATCAATAATTTTCGAAAAACCGGAAAATTTGAGCAACGAATACTCGCTCATTATTTACTGTTAATTATTTGAGTACAAGTTCAAAAATTTTTGATCAAAAATTATTTATTATTTCATTCTTTTCAGTTTTAAATTAATAAATAGTGTTAAAATCATTAGGACGATAAAAAACTCCGTGTCATAGAAATAAATTTTTTCTGCTCTCTCACTGGATTTTTTATTTTTTGTTTTTGCTCTAGATTGTTATTGAATTTTATTTTTGTCCCGACTTTACCTGAGATTCTTTAATGCTGAGATTCTGTATTGTCCTATCGGTTATTTTCTTGATTTTGTGAGATATCCACGTAATCGGATATTTTTTATTTTTTCGAGCTATAAAGCATGACAACAACAACGAAATTTGAAGGCAAATTCAAGTACGTATCCACAAGCTACATGTATATATTCTTATCTATAGTTATATATACTCGTATGTACGTACATATGCGCGTATGTGTATAAAATCGAATGTAAACAATAAAAAAGGCTCTCTTGTGCACAGAAGCAATCGAGCACTGACTTCAACTTCTTGTCAAGGGAGATTAAGGGAAAGACAAATATATTGCGGATGCACCTTTGCTTTTCTTCTACTGAACACTTTGCGATTGTGCTCGCAAAGAAACCCTTTGCATGCGCAGCCTTCTGAAATTTGATAAGCGGATTAGTCAGGTAGAAGAACCACAGCCGCTGTGTGTGGTTTCTGTAGGTGCGCGCGCAAATACTCAGCTCAATTTGGGATGCTCATTAATATCTTTATACATATTCATACATAAGATATGTATATATGTATGTGAATAAAGAATTTCGTGTATTCAAGCATGTACATATGTATGTATATTCTTGCTTGGATGTGCGAACGTATCTGAAATTATCGTCTATACTGATTTATATACATTTTAGTACACTTCGATCACAGCGGCTCCTGCCAAAGAAGCCTTAATAAATAAAATTGAATGTTTGAGTCATCATTAGTTGATTTTTTTATTTCGTATCGTATCGTTTCAACAAAACTGCCTGATATGTCCTAATTAATATTGGTATGTTGTTGTTTTCACATTGAGTGAGTTTTGTTTTACAAAATGATATATGGATGCCAAGAAGAGTGTGCACGGATTAACATACGTGAATACATATGGGTATATACATGTATGTATTGCATATGTTTCCACATGTGGGGTACAAAGGCAATATCCCCGTATATGTATGTACATACATGCATACACAAATACCGCATAAATCAATTTATCAGAGGAATAAAAGTTTTTTATGTGGATAATAAGCAAATCTTCAATTTATATCGAAATTGTATTTTACAAATGGTCGCTTCAAGGCAAAGGCGTTTTAATAGTTCTTTTTCATGTGTATATACATATATGTATGTGTATAAGCTTTGGCAAGTTGCAGCTTAAAAATTAAGCCTTCATAAAAAATCTCAATTTTGAAAGTTATTTTAAATTTTTGAACACCGTGAAATTAGCTTTAATTTGGCAATTTTTTTGTCTTGGTAAAATATTTCAGTATCCTTAATTTTACTAATAATATCTGAATATTTATTGTAACTTTTTACGATTTTAATTTTTTTCGTAATGTTTTTTTTCGTGTGTGTATATTTATATATTTAGGTGGATGTAATTAAACAAATTAATTTACTTAAATAATCTATGACTTTTTTCCTTTGCACTCTTTTAATATACACATGTATGTAAAAGGTATAGGTACTTTTTACAATAGCCTTTTTTTGACAGATCACTCGTGAGTCGTCTCAAGCTGTCATGCTATTATTAATTCAATATTATTCAATATTATTTGGCATTTCATCGTGGAAAGACTTACGCCTGAACAACGTTTACAAATAATTCAACTTTATTACGAAAGCTCACGTTCTTAAAAAAATGTGTTTCGCGCACTTCGCTCAACTTATGGTCAACATAATCGGCCTACTGAGCGTACTATTCGCTACACCATCACTCATCTTTAGATCCAGCATTCATTATTGGATAATATTCGACCGAATAGACCACGTCCAGCACGCAGTGAAGAAAATAAAGCGGCCGTAGCTGAGGGTGTATACGAACATCGTGGAGAGTCGATTCAGCGCCGTTCGCAGCAACTCGGACTGACGTATGGAATGACTTGGCGCATTTTACGTCATTGATAGCGTAAAAAAAAACAGCCTGTGCAAGAAATGAAGCCACTCGACCTTCGCAAGCGACATCGCTCCGCTCTATGGGCTCTTGAAAAGTTCTAAGAAGATCCGACGATTTCGAGCCAAATTTGGTTCAGCGATAAGGCTGAATTGGTATGTAAGCAAGCAAAATTGCCGCATTTGGGACGAAGAGTAACCTGAAGAGATTCAAGAGCCAGAAAAAACAACGGTTTGGTGTGGTCTGTGGGCCGGTGGAATCATCGGTGCATATTTCTTCAAAAATGATGCTGGTGAGAACGTAACCGTCAATGGCCACCGTTATCGCCTCATGATAACCGACTATTTGATGCCTGAAATTGAAGCTTGTGATCTCCGTGACATTTGATTTCAACAAGACGGATCCACTTCTCATGCTTCGCATCAATCAATAGATTTAGTTAGAGAAAACTGCGGTGAGCAGATGATTTCACGGTTTGGGCCGGTCGATTGGCCACCAAGATCATGTGATATCACACCGTTAGACTTTTTCCTGTGGGGATATGTAAAGTCTTAAGTCTATGCAGACATTTGGACTTAAGGGATAGACCATCTGAAACGTAGCCGCGGCCAACATTTGACAGAGATAATCTTCAAAAAATATATGCCAAAGAATGTTCTTTTGAATGATAATAAACATTCCCCATTATATTTGAATTTTCTGTGTTTATCCTTTAAAAAATTAGGGAACCTCGAAATAGATCACCCTTTAGGATGTACGAAGTACTTATATACATACATTTGACGAAGACTTTCTTTCTTCAAATTTAAAATGCATTCAACATTGTTATAAGTGGTATTTAGCTCACTCCCTCAAGAGTTTATAATTCCACATAGTTCAGGCCTATGTATTTATTTTATCGTTTGAGCGTTCAAATCTTCCCATATAATTAATACGTAAAAATATATAAATATAAAATATTTCAGACCAAGAGTACAATACTCACAATGAACATAAAAGTGCTGCAAGAGCAGATAAAAAGAGGCAGTGTTGTTAATCTTTATATCCTAGTCTACTGGGTAAAATCCAATACAAAGCGGAATTTTAAAAGGATTTAAGCAGATTACTTAAACAACCCAAAAACAAATAAAACAAAGGTACTATATATGCTTAACAAAACGCGTTTGAAAATATCTAATAAATTTTCATCAGAAATGAACATATTATTATTACTATAATTTTATTTTAATTTAATTTACTTATAATTTAATAAAAATATACATTTTTATGTAATTTTTGGAAGTAAACTCACTTTTAGCATTTTTTTTCCAAAATCGTTTTTTGCGTATATATTAAATAAGTTCATTTTTTCTAAGGTCGGTACATTTTAACATAAATGTAATAAATATTTTAGTCAAACAAAGAAGCATCTGTTCTGATGAAAATCAGTTTTTTCGGTCTCCTGTGAAAATTAACAAGTGTCATTTACGCAGAATTTTATTTTACGTACTTATATATGGGATATTGCACGCCAAGCGACGATATGCAGTGCTAGTGTAAAATGTTCACTCTTAAAGGCTTCTAAATATATGAATTACTGAATTAATTACCAAGTTCACTTTTAAGAAATTTTATGCTCTACAAGAATCCGAAAAATCTACCTTAAAAGGCTTAAAAGCTATTATCATATTAAAGAAAATTAATTTTTTGCGTGTTACTGATGCAGGAAATTTTGAATGCTCACCGACACCTTTTAAAATAGAGCAAAAAAAGGGATATTGTTTTCTCAGTAAATAGGTTAATCTTAACATAAAATAAAAATTTTTTTTTGAATAATAAAGAACTAAAATTTATTACTTTAAAAATTTATCCAATAAGTACATCAGACAATTTTAAAATCCTTCTAACGAAATTATTTCAAAACCAAGGATATCTTTTTTTTGAATAAATTGATTTACCTTTTTTCATTGAACAGAGTTCAGACTACAGCTTAAGATTTTGCTCAAACATTTCCGATCAGTGGGAGCATTTGAACAACGAGTACTCGCACACTTGCTCGTTGCTCATTACCCGAAAATTTTCGAGCACGAGCACGAGCATTTCGAGTATTTTGACAGAAACTTCGACAATTTTCTCCAGAATTATATTTAATAGTCGTAAATTTATTTATGCAAAGTGTAAAAATCATTGAAACTCCAAGAAATTTAGACAAACAAAACAGAAATTTAATTTTCTGCTGAACAGTTGAGTAATCAGCGAGTATCAAGAGAGAATCGAGTTGCTCGCACTCCTCGGTACCCGAGTATCTAGAGCTCCACTTCGGACACTGGTTGAACAGAAATTTTTAGTTGTGAAGTTATGAAAAAAAATCATAGAATTTAGATTAAAATCTAAAATAGCCGCTATTCTTGTAAGGAAATTGGGAGTATGGAATGTTTTTCTCCTTTCATTCCACCATTTGCGGTCTCCTAGGTTTCAGGTTTCTACAATTTTCTTGCATATTCTAGGAAACCCAGAAGAAAAATATATAAAAAAGGTTTGGCGGCTCCGACGTGTAACAAAATGCAAAATAATGATTACACCCAAACATTCTACATATTTCCCACCATCTGAATAAATAATCTTTACATCATATACTCAAATACATATGTACAAGTATATATGTATGGGCTAAAGAAAAGCAGTTAATTTCTTTCTTCGAGCATCTTAGGTCTATTAAAATACTATCAGTCGCTGACTTCCTCAACGCCGTAGGTCATTCTAATTACTGACGTAATTGCTGTTACTCCCTAAACACCGAATGAGAAGAAAATATGCACTTGTATGCATTTAATATATATACAAATGTATGAATGTGTGCATGTATGTGTAAGTAAAAAGTTTTAAGTGGTTACAAGTTAATTATGTTATGTTTAGTCAATTTGGCATTGAAATCTTTATTGTCCAGCAATGTGTGTGTCCTAAGGAAGCAATTTCTTTAACAAGTGTTTTGTAATACTTTAGGGACATCCGTCTTAATAATGAATACGTACATGCGCTTCTAAAAATTCAAATAAACAGTCAGGAAATTGTAATCTACACATATGACTCTGGGGGGTCCCATAATGACCAAATAAATATTTCACTTCGGTTTAAAATATTAGTTTATAGTTTTGAATGTTTTTACTCAATGAAATTTTAATTCAATTGAAACTTTGTAATATATTATATCTTTGTAAAATTTCTTCGGTATATTTTCTTGGTGGGCTGCACTGACCATGTCAGACTGTACTATGCAGAGTATAATATATTTTAAGATCGCCTATAATAATTGAACTTAACTTTATGGTAATATTGTAGATGATTCGGCCCCACATTAGTGTGACTTTCTGTATTTTGTCCAATTTATACTTAATAGTTGGTATTTTAAAGGAAATGATAAGTACAAAATAGCGAAAAGTCATAAGTAATCTTTAACTAATGCTAGATATTAAACTTCTCATTATATTATTGATCTAGCTACCTATTCGTATGCACATCCAAATTTGAGTTTGAATATTAAATATTACAGCGGCTGAGTTATTTTTACCCAAGGTTCTCCAGAAAAGTTTGAACGCCACGCCACTACTCTGATTTAACATATTCTTACGCACAATAATGTTAAACATTGTACATACATATACTATACTATAGCTTTAAAATGCTCCGTAAAACTGAACACAGCCTACAGCCGTATATTAACATCATACAAATTTTCATCAAACTCTTGATCTGAGATTCCCTTTTCGGAAATAAATTATTCTATATTTTAATCCAGACAAAGACTATCAACGTACTTGATTTCAAGGAAAAATGTCATGGCCCATTCCCATATGATAAAAGTGCTATATACATTTATCTACACATAAAAATACATATATATATATATCGAATTTCAGGTAAATTTAACCATAAATTTGATTTTTTGGAAAGGATCGGTCTCAAACACACATTCCAGAAGAAATATTCTAACCTATGTTAATCTAGGCAAACGGCTACTTAACTACCTAAATTGAAGAAAATCAAACCAAAAATATAACACTTGCCAATAGGTCGGCCCCCACTCCACTTGTCTTGAGAAAAACTAGTGTTCATATTAAAGTAAATGTAAAGCTACCAACGTATCAAATTTTAAGAATATCGAACCGTAAAAAAGAGTTTGGAATAGATCGGTCTCAGGCACACTTCCCGGAAGTATTTCCTAGGCTAAAGGAAACCTATGTAACAAATTTCAAGTAAATCGAACCATAATTAATATTTTTTAGGACAGAGTTAAGCTCCCACGTCCATTTCCCGAAAGAAAATGTAGTATAAGGTCGATCGTTGATCTACTTTCCGAATTTTGCGAATAGTCGAAATCGGTCCAGGCGTTCTTGAGTTATAAGCTTTATATATATATAGATTTATTCTAAGTTCATTAAAGATATGCAGTTTTTTCTAATATCTTAATGCAGTCGACTCCCAGCTTTTCGGAAAAATCCACCAGCAGTTTATTCCGAGACGGTTTTAACTTGTAGGTCCCTCTAACATAATTGTATGAACGACTCCAGCCATGAAACTCTTCGATGAAAACAGAGAAATATCACATTCACTTGGTAATTCCAACTGGCGCAAAACAGCTAAAAAAGTAATAAAAGACTATTGCGTTAATGTTGACTCAGCTATAATCGCAAAAGCGGCGATTATGCTTTTGAAGAAGTGGAAGAATATGGGTATTTAATATTAATAGTAATTGTAAGGTTCAAAGATAATAAAAGTTCCTTTTTTAATGACAATCATCAACCAGACATAATTTTTTTATTTACGCAATTCATTTATTACTTGCTTAGACCTACTTAAGCCTAACAAGTGTACAAATCTTAAAACTAGATTAAAGATGCCTTAGCTCGACGAGCTCGAGCTATGAAGCTACATTGAGGAACACCAGCTTTTACCGGAAACTCCTCAGTGATAAATTCCGATTATCTTACGGTAAACCGACTGTTAGACAGAACTGTTAGAATATGAGAGGCAGAGTTGCATAAATGTTTAGACACTTCTAGGGAGCGGTCTACATTTACTGGGTATCCGTATTTCACTAGTTTTTGCTATGCGCAAACTTTTGCAGATAAGTCTTTTTTGTTTGGATGGACACTCGTCAGTTTAAAGCTTAAACTTTTTTCATGAACTTTGTTGTCTTGGCACTGACGATCTGATATTTAAAAAAATTATTCACCATACCCTCTATCCATTTCAATCAAAATAGTTTGCGTAACATTTTCTTACTTGGTTAGGTTATTTTTCCTATTCAAATTATTTGATTTATTCCATAGTTTACGTCCTGAATGATTGGACATTTTAAATATTTTAAAAAAGATTGAATTTTTTTATTAACCTATTATTTATTTATTGAATCTTCTTCCACCTCGGAATTGACTTGCTGCATGTTTTTAGCCGAGATGTTAATTGCACAGACGTTTATGTGCCATTTTGCTAACCATTCTTCAATTAGTCGAATGTGCTCACCTAACACATTCGTGGCCGTAATGGGGCATTTGTGCCGACTTAATAGAGCAGCATCATCCGCAAAAGTTGACATCATTACTTTGTCATTTGTAGGAATATCTACAGAGTACAGTATATATAATAATGGCACAAGAACAACACCTTGTAGAACACCTGCCGTTATTGGGTACTCCTCTGTTATATATTCATTTCTTTTTACAGTGACAAATAGGATTCAAGGATATTATGGAATAAGTTAGGTAATACTTTTTTAATTTTATGAATAAGTCCATCATGCCAAACCTTGTCAAAACTTGAGCCACATCGAGAAAAACGGCCGAGCAATGCTCTCTGAAACCAAACTGATATCTAAGAATAATTTAATTTTCTTAGAGAATGGAGAAGTTGTGATAGCAGGATTTTTTCGAAAAGTTCAGCGCTTCACTGCTTTCTGATGACCTAAAATTTCTGCTAGTTTTCCAAGCGATTTTTAGTGGAAACGCTTGAAGACAATGAATACAGGAGATTTTTTATAGTTTTTTCTTCGTCGTATCTTAATACCATACTTAACTTTTTTTCTGCCATCTTAAGGCAGACTTTTGCAACGGGTGATCGATACGCTTGCCATTCGCGACGCAAGCGTCGTTTGATTCTAACAAGAAATTCGTTTTCGCTGTTAGTTGTAAGTACTCCGGTGTTTAGCTGAATTTTCTGTCTCTACCTCGGTCTCTATTTCGGGATTAATCTTTATGTGAAGGATACATATATTTAACCGGCTGTTCATTCAATCTAATCATTACTGGGGAGTGATCAGAAGATAAATCAGCGCTGATTTCAGCAAATACTAAATTCCTTTCTATGTTTTTGGTGACTGCAAAATCAATCAGATCTGGTAGTCCGTGGATCTGTAGGCCAGTAAGTTGGTTGACTTGGTGAGGTAAAATTGAATCTATGTTTGGTACTCATGACCGTGTGATATAACTGACGGCCTTTTGAGTTTATTAGTCGGAAGCCCCAATAAGTATGAAGCTTAACTAATAAGAAAATTTAACTTGACGGGTAGTAACTCTCAAACTTCAATTTACAGATCAAAAATTATATGAGACTTGTAAAAATGTTTTTTTATGATCGTCTGTGTATGTATGCGTTAGTCCGCTAATGTAGCAAATAAAATGATGATATCATGCGGTAATAATACAGCATCGGCTACTTACATACATAAATCGGACAGACACACGCTAATAGTCTTTAAAAGGGTCATTAAAGTTAATGGAATGCTTTCATCGGCATTTAAAAAATACAACAAATTACAAAGCAGATAAAAAGCCGATTCAAAAGAAAAGTCACAAGTCATCGTAACTTCTGACACATTTCAAGCGCCATCGTCAGGTATATGCGAGTAAATGCATGTATGTACGTATATACGTCAGGTTACTCCTATGCACAGGTATTAGCATGGAATCGTCTGTTAGCTGCAACCAGAAGTATGCTACGCACATATATTTTGTGCGTATATTTGTTTTTGTAATTTCTATGCACTAAAGTGCTCCGACAAATGCATCTGTTTATTTCCTTATCATATACATATATACAGATGCTAAAAATGCATCGTCGCCGGTGGGTGCGGTAATAGCTGCTAACATCCACTTTTCAACCGAAATAACCTTTCGATACTGACGTTGATGAAAAGAGTGATCCCACATATATGAGGAGAAGGCTAAAATGCTGATGGTTCAAAAAATAAAATATAATAAATTAAATTAAAACCAGAAGAAAATTAACGAAGAAAAAAATGCACATTAAAATAAAATGCAATAAGAAAATTAAACATAAAAGAGTTGAACAAAAGGAAAAAGAATGATAAAAATTAAACAAAATAAAATGAAATACAATAACTTGATGAGATGATATAAAATGAAGTAAAATAACAAAATAAAATTAAATGATATTAAGTTAAATATAGTAAAATAAAAAAAATTAAAAAAACAAACGAAATACAAAAAAATAGATAAAATAATATGAAATGAAATAAAATAAAGTAAAATAATAATATTATTAATATAAATATAGATGAAATAAAATAGCAGAAAAAAATAATATAAAATAAAAGAAATTAATATAAACTTATTAATAGACAAAACAAATTTTTAACAAGGGCGAAAAAAGAACAAAGTTGCCATCGAACTAAGAGTAGCTAAACCCATAGGCTAAGTGTGTGACGGGTTCACTCATTACGACCGCCTCGTGAATTTTTGCAACTTCGATCCGTTTGAGGTAATTTTCGATCACTTTCTGGCACATATTGGGCGGTATCTCAGCTTTTACTTGACGAATGTTGGGTTTCGACTGCTCAAGAGTTGAGGTTAAAGTTCGGTATGCACCTTTAGCGAAAATAAGCTCATATATTTCGTGGATGGAAAAATGTAGTAGGCACGGAAAATTGGCAGATGATTTTCTATTGTGAACAGCTCTTTACAAAGGAAGAAGATATGCAAACGTAAATAAACAAAACGCAGAACATGAGTAGAGCGCGGTAAATATTTGGCGTTGATTATGTATTCTAACCTTTTTCATGCCTAAAAATAAATAAAAGGTGTAGAAATTGATGAAAAAACTAAAAACATCGCATAAATTGTTTTATTAGTTTGCTTTAATACATTTGAAAATTTGTCTCCCTCTTGTTTCTCACGAAATATATATGAGACTATTTATTTCACTCGGAAACCTGTGTTGCCGTGCTTTCGTATTTGTTTAAAAACTTTAGAAATAGGCAGTAGAAAATGGAGTTGTTTTCGTTCGAGGTGCGTACTGCTTCGTAAAAAAATTTTTTATATGGAGCTTTTGGTTTCCGTAAGAGCTGCATACCGACCTTTATCTGCATAAGCACAGTCTTTCGCGTAACCTCACAAAAGAAATTTTAACGGTGTCAACTCGTTCGATCATGGTGGTCGATTGGCAGTGATAGAAATAGAGATTACGCCGGCGGGAAATTTCTTTCGCAATAAAGCCATATTCGCTGGTGTTGTGTGGTATGTGACACCATCTTGTCCAAGTTTTGTTCCTGAATTGCAGTCCAAAAAAGTCGGTTATCATACGACCATAACGCTCCTAATTCACCAGTCTCTCCGTTATCATTTTCAAAGAAGTAGGTCCAATCACACCTAATGGCCAAAGAACGCACCAGACAGTAAGTTTTTCTTGGTGAAATGGCTTTTCTTCAATTATTTGAGGATTATCGGAGCCCCAAATGCAACAATTTTGCTTATTTACGTATCCACTAAGTGAGAAATGTAACGAGGCTGGCTAAAAGTTTGTTGTAAAAATCGCGCTCCATTGCTTGTTGATCAAGCACCCAATCAACGTAACTACGACGTTGTGAATGGTCAGCTGGCTTCAGTTGTTGTGTGGCAGGTCTTTATATGGATGTATGAGTAAGTCCAAGTTCAAAATACGCCATAATGTCCCAGCTCTTAAGAACGAGCAAAACGATGATGTTTAGGCCTTCAATATCTGTAATCAATATTGATGCGGTGCGCGGTTGTTAGCGATTCATTTTCATAAAAGCCTGACTTTTAACTAAATCAAAACATGTTAGGATTGAAAGATGTCACTGCACTTTTCAAGCCTCTAGATAAATTAAAAAAAAAAAATCCCATCATCAATATTTGAATTTCAGGACGCGTTTGACAACATGATAACAATTTAAATGATTTATTTATACTCATATAGCTGATACCAGTAACAACTTTTAATTAGTATTTTTATGTATATATGTACGAATAATTTTAAATATAAGAAAATTGAATGTGTCAAAAAATATAAAAAAATACAATTCCCGCGTGGCTTTATAAATATGTATTAAGTTTATTTTCAGTAAAATCTTTACTAAAAGGGTGTTAGCCACATATGCCAACTAAGTATTTCAAACAATATGTTGACAGCAGAACAAAAGGAAAGTTACTGCAACATTCTACCATTTCACACTTGACTGAGTACTCATGGACGTTTTATTATAATACCCACTACCCTAGTAAAGGATAATCTGGGCTTAGAGAATCGGTTTGGTCATGTGCTTGTACGCTTTTAAATGCTTTGTACAATAGAAACATATACATATGCATATGTACATATCCATACAAATATACCCTAAAAATTTGGTGTACATGATTAAGCATTTATTTATTTTCTAAATGCTCATTACATCCCAGTGCTTATTATTCAGAGTGCATATTCTCATTGTGTAAGAGAATATTACTGTACTAAAGGGTGTGGAAGTTTTCCATTTTTATTAATTAGATTTATATTTGAAAGGATATTGTGTAAAACTATAGTGACCATTTGATATCTAAGAGAGTTAAAATGAAATTATATTATTTAGTAAAAACATGATTTCATTTGTTGGAAAAAACATAAGACGCACTTCGCAAATGGGAGGAGGAGGAGCTTAGCCGAAAGTGACGTCAGCGGCTACAAATCGCCAAATATATATATATATATATATATATATATATAAATATATAATTTACAGTTATGTAGGATGATTTGTAAAAATGAAATTGTAAACAGATAAAAATGCCTCGTTATCTCTCTCTATTTTCCCAGCGTAAGGCATTTTTTTTTAATTTGGCACAGATTACATTTATCTACCCCAACCCTCGCGTGAATTAGAGCAAATTTTTTAATGCTATAGATTTATAAACGAGCAACCCTATTGTTTTCATTCTCAATGGATTGCTCTTTCTACAATGCAATTAACAAGCCAGTTAAGAAAATACCCCACAAGGATGTTTTGTTGAATAAAACAAATCCTATAAAATACCCAATTGGTAAAAACATTATAAGCACACTGTTCGGTATATATGTATATTACGTACAGACATAACATATATATAGATAAAGATGTATGCTCATATATACAAAGCCGCTTCTGGGCGGTTAATGGTTTTCTTGTAGAAAACTTTTTGTTTCCAGCTCGGGAAAACTTTCAGAGTTGATTTCACTATTTGATGTAGGCAAGCACAATAGAAACTCTTTATCCGGTTATTTTTTACAACTCTACGACGATTAACTCAGCAATAGTGCATCGATGAATTTAATCCTATTTTTGACTATGAAACTCCATCAAGGATTAGTGTTTATCGATGGTATGATGTATTCAATTGAGGATGTAGATCACTACAAGACGAATTTCGTGAAGGTTTTCCAAAAACAGTTGTTCCGGAAACAATTGTTACTGTGCTGAAACTGATATTGCAAGATCGTCATGTGACCTATCGTGAGTTTGACACAACTATAGGCATCAGTATGCTGGTTACATTCAATATTGCATGAATATTTGATTGCAAAAAATTTGTTCACTATGGACCCCATACAACTTATCGATCGCTCAAAAAAGAAAAAAACTCGTGTCCAAGCAAATGGTTGCTTGTTTTTTTTTGGCAAAACTGGGCATGCCGCAATCGTATCACTAGAACAATGCAGAACAATAAATTCCTATAGTACACAAGCAGTTTGTTTGCCAATTGCCTTTCAAGAAATCAGGAAAATCAACCGTAGAAGACGGATAATTCTTCACCACGCAATGGGAGCTCACACATATTGACTGAAACAACAGCATTTTCGAATCGTACAGCGATTTTATCATAAGCCGTATAGTCCTGACTTGGCACCGAATGACTTTTTCAGAACGCTTGTTTTGGAGACACCTCAATCACGGTGAAGAAAGAGGTTCCACAATTAATTCAAACGCATGCGAAGGTATATAAACCTATTCCAGGTCTGCAACTTTACAGGTCTGCAACCTATTTACAGGTCTGCAACTTTGATTGATTGCTTCATAAAATCCGAAAAAAGAGATGATTTAGATTTTGCCAACCATCGCAAATTAATATAAAGTAAATTTATTTTAATTTGACCTACTGAAATTCTTGTCTCAATTCTGTGAGTAAAGAAATAAGCACCCCTCTCTTCTGAACAGGACGAAGCAAATAGTATATGAAACGATCCAAGAGCTTATTACAAGATCGGCATGATCTTTTCGTTCAATTATCATAAAAGTTTGTTCGTTATAAAGCCCATCTCAAAAATGTAATGGTTTATTCCATAAATATTTCCGATGAACAACTTAGTGACTATTATACCCGCGAATTAAGTACTTAAGTTAAGATAATGCCGGCCGATAGCCTCTGTAGCTAGTGCCTCTTCAAACTGTAACATAGTTATTTATAATTATATTTCAATTAAATAAATAAATAAATAAAAGTGGAGCCAAAGTGAGGCAATAGCAGAAAATAGTCCATAAAACTGTTTTGAATGAAAGAAAAGGAAACATACAACATGTTATATTGAGAAGGAAAATTTCTTAACTACGAATATTCAATAGCACTAAGTCCGACATTTCAAAAAACCCTTTATATCGCAGGTCAATTAGGACATTGACAAGACATGAAAATTAAAATATTAATTATCCCCCATTCATCGTATTCGCTATATTTGATTTTCGGAGGATACTACTGGTTCCCAGACTTCGAAAAATTCTCATCGGTAAGAAATTTTGTTCGAACTAAGAAGATATAGTTGAAATTGAGGCCTATTTTCAGGCAATAGGTACATCGTTCGTTCAAAAGTAGTACTGAAATCTTAGAGTTGCACTGTAAATATTATGGGGCTTTTGATGGAGATTAAAAAATAGCCGAATCAATAATTGCGCGCCATTCGTTTTTTCTCCTTGCAGTTTGGCGCCAATTGCAAATACCAGGTCCTTATGAACTTGAACTTCCCAACGGAGTGGATGTTTTTCTCTTCCTCTGCTTCCATGTGCGGGTGCTGTATCGAAAACTTTGAGAGCTGGAGCGGTTCCATCCATTCGGACCTAGCTAGCGTAGCCGCAGTCTTTTTATATGAAATATGTCAACGTCGTCATATGACTCGTATAGCTCATCAAAAACCGAAAAATTTTATCTTTTATCTCGAACACTTCTAAAAACGTCTCATTGCATGTCGACATCGTCCACGCTTCTGTACCATACAGCTTGCTTCGTGGAGAGAGAACTTTACTCTTCAATTGCCTACTCAGGACAAAATAGCACCTATCGTAGAGTAAATCTGATGTTGGATTTCAAGGCTGACATTGTTGGAGTTGTTAATGATGGTTTCAAGATGAACGAAATTATCTACAACTTCGCGTTTTCTACGGTCAATGATATCAATGCCATCTGCATTCGGCAACAATAATATACTTGATGGAGATTAAATTGATGAATAAAGCCAATATTTAACAGAAACAAATCGCGTTTTCTTTGCTAGGACTGGGACTTTTCATTCCATGGGTTAATTACCTAATAACTGAACTAGAAGCTCTATGTGGCTGCCAAATTAACTTTTACCAAACATCTTCTGTTTGTTAAAAATTCTTTCAGAATTCATGTCACTACGTGTACTGCAGAGCGATCTTTTCGCTAATGAATCTGCGGAAATCAATATACTTATTTTACAGTAGTTTTAATGACGAACCGCGCTTTCGACCGAATCGATCACTCTGTGATCGAAAGTGACTATCCAGCGAATGTTCATTTTGTATTATTACGTGCTTAATATTAGGAATAGCGCAAATATAAATTTTGTTCGTTTAGAATGAAATATTTCTGATATCTGATATTATTTATTTTAAAAAAGAGTAGATTAAGGTTAAACGAAAATAATAGTTCCTTCCGAAAGAACTTCAAATAGGATAGGACGTTATTTTGGATTTGGAGTTAAATAAATTTCAAAAAAAGGAAACATCTATAAAATAAAATATTTGGTTCGACTTTTTTGGACACAGGGCTCGATAGGCTTCTAGAAAATGTGTAACTATGGCGGAGTTATGACTCGACATTCACTTAAACATTAAACCTAGATGAAAATGACAAGAAATACCCTGAAAGAAAATCCAGGTCTTATTGGACTGATCATTGAAAATCAAAAGGTCGGAGATGTCGCATCAAAATCCCCAATGGAGAATGACTAATGACATCGAACGGAATGTGCATATTTGAAGAGCAATAAAGCAGTGTGTATGGAATCCCCTTTCGAAATTAATCGTTGCTCTGTAACTTGTATTACTTATCCTATACTCTACTCTAAAAAGCTAACGTTTTCCTGATAGAATTATATTTGGAACGCTTTAAGAGCTTCTGCAATGAATCTAGAAAATTTTTAATTAACAGTAGACAGTGTAGAGCTCGATTACCACGCCTTTGCTGCTTAAATACAAAATTTGTCTTATTTTTTTTTTTTTAATTGTTTGTGATCAAGTATGTAGTAATTTACAATTTTAGCTACATACGTACATACATACATATGTAATAGTAAGCAATTCATAAAACATTTACAGATATGTATCAGATGAATCAGTAAGACACCACTCGGAAACTTAAAGTCCATCCATTTCCATTGAAGTTGGGCGACTTTTTCGAAACAATCGCTACTTTGCTTGTTTTTGTTACAAAATTATATACATCCTGATCTGCGCATATATTTTTTGCCACATTTTCCTCGCCATTTGATGAAACTTCGACGATATTCACGTAGTCGAATTCGCAGTTCACCTCAGAACCCATATCGAATGCTGAAAAACAGAATACAGAAGGCAACATTTTCAAGTTTTGTAAAAATTGCACAATAAAAATTATAATTTTTAAATTAACTTCTTTTAACATAAAATTCATAAGGCAAAATTTTTTTGTTCATACTTAGAAAATTCAATTGCACGTGTCTTGGCTCCGGAACAATGATATCCCAACGACATTCGGAGAAATTTCGATTATCGTAAGAAGGGCTGCTAATAACACCCTTCATTGTTTGTATCTCACCACCGCAGCCTATCCCAGAAGATTTCTTACTGGCAAAATAGAATACGTGGAAGCCATCTAAATTTCTGGCGTACATATGAATTGCGCTTGCGTTTGTATGAAGGTTTTCTCCATAATAGTAGGAGATACATTGTTTTAATAAAGTTTTATTTGTAATAGTATCATTTATCTAATAAAAAAGGTTTAATGTATATTCACCGGCCAATTAATATTAGAAAAAAAATCACCTCTAGATTTGGCGCAGAGCAATTAGTTCCCGAGTGGTATGAAGTTCTACCAAGAATATTAAAGTTGAGAACATAATCATTGGGTACTCTTATATCTTCAAAACATGTCTGGTTTGAATTCTCCTCCGATTTGAAGTCAATTAGCCCACTAAGTCTGGTGTATGTGTGATTGCAAGCTGAAGAAATAATCAGGAGAAATAAATATTAGTTAATTAGTTTTTTTTTCCAGAATATATTATGGCAATAGTTCGAGTCCTGTTCGCCAACGTCCAAAATTATAGAACTTTGATTTAAATAAAAACAAGGAAGAAGTGCTGAAGTCTTTGTACTTATCATGATCATAAAAAAAAAAATGATTGCAAAATGCAAAATTCGATTTCGATGATTTTCAGTGTCAATATTTTTATTATTATTCCATCATTATCTTTCCCACAGAAGTATTTTATGATTTTAAACGCATTAAATGACATGTAATGTTTATTGTATTTGTAGGAAGATAAAAATATACAGCGCATATTCCATGAAAAGAAACTTTAAAAATTAATTTAATAAGTGTAATAAATTTTTTAAATTTTTTTTCCTATCTCACTAATTCTTTCTCATTTTTATTTTGTCTTTCGCTGCTTTAAAGCCAGCCTTTAAAGCAGTGATAATAAAGGATACTGGAGCCTCAATATTCGTCAGACATGTCTCCATGTGTATTTTACCTATTCCTAAAAATTAATATAACCTTTAAGGACATTAATTTTACAGCCGCAGATGACATGAAAGGCGCATCACTGAAAGAACTAAGGGCCGGTTTTAAAAAGTGATTCGGGGATTGAAAGAAGCGATGATACAAGTCCGTAATCTCTAAGAGGTACTATTTTGAAGGTGCAATAAGTCAATAAGGGCAAACAAATACATATGTAAATATTTTATTCAAAAAATTAAAGTTTTCGTTAATTTTTTCAGCACTCCTCGAACATACATATGTACATGTATTTAAATTTATTTGTAATTTTTTTATAAATAAATATGACTTCTGTTGATGTATTGTTGTAACAAGACAGAAGGGCTGTCTTCGGTCATGCCGAAGTCTTTATATCTTCCATGAACACATCAAATTTATAGCATAAAAAAACATAATTCGATTTCCAAATTTCAAGCTCTTAGATGATTTTTTGGAGGATTTTTTGACCCAAAAGCTCATATCTGAACAAACCGGTTGTAATGGAGCTATATGATATTAGTATTCTGATTGCGATGATTTTCACATCCAATATGCAATTCATAATATTTGTGCATAAGACCAAATTTCATGCTCTATTTGCCTGTCAAGCTACTAGGTGCTTGCTTAATTGAGTTTTGACTACAGCCTCCCATCTCAACAAATCAGGGTATAGGAGATATATGTTATAGTCGTCCGATTTCGATGATTTTATATAGTGGTCCGATCTGGCCGGTTCCGACAAAGGATCGCTTAAACGTAAAGTATAGGTGCATCTGCCAACCAGCATCTCAAAAACTGAGAGACTAGTTTGCGTTCAAACAGACAGACGGACATAAGGAAAGAAAGATATGGCTAAATCAACTCAGCCCGTCATTCTGATACGATCGGCTTAAATTTCGGTGGGTCTATCTTTTCTCCTTCTGGTACTTATATACTTAGGACCATAGTTAATATACCATTTCTTGTACATCAAAGGTATAATTAAGTTAATTTTCTAATTGCGGTCGTACCTCGGTCGACATGAAATAAAAGCTCTTCCTAAAAATCTATCGTTCCGCCGTTCGGCTTAGTATAAATTGTAGATCCCTCCATTTTTTGGCAAAGCATTGGAAGAGTGCTCGCTACAGCGGCTATAAGGTATATACATACATATTTGTGTACATGCGATCATTATGTCACTAGCTGAAAGATCCATTTTTGTTACTCAGCTTTTTTTAATAATCCAATTACTCCAAGTTTGTTACTTTTTCCGAAAAACAGGTGAATCATTTCAATTACAGTTATTTGTAACTTTTAAATAATATTATATAAATTTCACCGTCCATTATTTACACTATTGGGAGAATTCATACATATATGAACGTTGAAGTTTTTCCAGCATTAGATTGATTGTTCTTCTTTGCATTTCAACAAATTTCAGAAACAAAACACTTAGCTATGTTTCATAGAGGCGCGCTGAGAACGACTTTCAGCGCTAACAGCTAGCCGCTTAAAACCTGTATTAATGGATTCAGTTCCCGAGCTGCAAAGAACATGTATATATTTGGCTTGCATCTGTATTAAAATGAAAACTCAATGACTACAAATTTGTTTGCCAAATATAGATTGTGGGCATTATAACAACAAAAGAGAGTCATAAAGTCCAAATGTGCGAGAACATTCAAGCCGCCAATTAATAGATTACAATGAAATTCGCTTAAAGAAGTCAAGGAAAAGACGGACGAGTTGGTCTCAGACTTTTCAGTCGTATAAAATTTTATTTAAACCTCTGAGCCTTAGAGGAACTCTTAAGGTAACATGTGAACTTCTAATGCAAAAAGCATAGCATTAAATAACACTGGTATTGCGTGAATTGCAAGACAGACAGTTACTTTCATTAAATAAAACATAAGAGAGTATTATAGTAGTTGAGTATGTAGGAGTATTGATATTTTAACTCTTTAAATGGTTCAGCTGAAACCGGCTGAGGGTATATATTACAAGACGAAACGCTGGTGATCCATGATGTCTGTCGGGCTTTGCTGGGGTAATCACGGAGCAGCGGAAGAATATAAAAATCAAGAAAAGTAAATTGTTTATGAACATTTACAAAGTTCGAACAACGACTTAATTGCAGCCACCTGTGGCCAGATCTTCGACACCCCTTTCATCCAACCAATAAACCATTTCATTAACATCTGTCATATGATCTGTTGTTGCAATATTTAATTAACTTACAAATTTACAAATAATTATTATAATATAAATAATTACAACTTTTAGCATTGAAATATACGCTGTATCCTTGAATATGTATGCAGTTTAGGGTGAGCCAAAAACTAATCTATCGTATTTTTTGGTTTAAAATTAACCAATTTTCTGAAAAACAAATTCCCTTCAAAAAGTGCAGGTGAGATTCAAAGTTTCCCACATAAATAACACGTAGTTTTTAATGAAAATGTGTGTTTTTCACTAAAACTATCATAACTCGTAATTATAATTATTGGCTTGTCAAAATATGTAGTTTTTGTGTAATTTTTTCACATTCCAAGGCCTCCAAATGAAAAAATTATAGAATTAAAAGAGTGCTACCAAATGGATTTTTATGAAATTTTATGCTCTAAAAGAATTAGACATGCAAAAAATGTGACCTTAAACGCATCAAAAGTTATGATCATTTTAATGAAAAATGATTTTTTATGATAATTTTAATGAAAAATGATTTCCATCGTGTTACTTGTGTGGGTAGCTTTGAATGCTCACCGACACCTTTTGCAGTTGAGCAAAAAATCATGGCTTTCAGCAACAGAGATTTTTCAGTAATAGGTTCATTCCAGTCCATAAATGCTATGGACTCGTTTTTGGCTAACCGTAGTGTACAAATAAATAAGTATTTAACTGCACTAAAATTAATAACACTTACGTTGTTGGTGCGAAATTGTTATATTGAATCCTTTGTCCTCAACAGAATCATCACTGTGGAAGGTTAATTCAGTATAGCTATTGTCATCGTTCTCTTGACTAGAGATGTACTTAGTAAATCCTGTGGTGTTGCCACAATAGTATTCTGTAGTCTGTAAGTAAATGTGCCCGATTATGCATACGCATATACATACACATACATATATGTATGCATTCGTATTATCACGTTTTTCTTATGCAGATTTGTTAGTGAAATTTATATTTTACCTCCTGATGTGTTAACCGCAAGAAATCATTGCATTTTCCTGTCTCTGAATCTGGCGGTTGCAGCAGTAAATATTCAAAATGTATTTGATAGTCGCGTTCGGATTTAATGCGCCATTTGCAATGAGCATTTGGTGAATACTCAGAATTATTATAAGGAGGAAATTTAATGCTTACAGCCTAAGGTTAAAGCAAACATTCATATTATATAATTTATTTCCATTAAGAAACACATGTCAAACATATACCTTGTCACTTGTGAGTTGTATTTCGTTTTGTTCATCGCAAAGAGATTTTTCGATTTCCAGCACAAGTTCTACAGAGTAATTTCCAGCTATCGTAAAACTAAATTGAAGCAGAGCGTTCTCGTCTGACGTCACAAGCTTTCTTCTACCATCATCATTTACACAAAATTTACCCATAGATAATATCTCCGACTTCTGTACACCTTCAATAACTTCCAAATAGTTACACTCTTCACATTTATTATTCGTACATTTCACTGAATTAATATTTAAATTTCTAACTTGAACTTTCACCCGGTAGCTATCCGGCGCTGTAACGCGTATTTGACAATGTAACTCCTCATACGGGTTAACGGTGTAATTTCGTATCATTATAGGTGGTTGAGCCATAGTGTCGTCGTTGGTTAATGCGATGCGCTCGTTACAGTTACGCGCGAAAATCACTTCCGCCATAAAACCCTTATGTGCACCACTAATATCAGATACGGCGGTAATAACAGCCTGCCTACCGTCGACGAGAACCAATGGCGGATTCGCGGTTAAATTACCACATAGCTTAGCCAGTTCATTGTCGGGGCGTGCAGAGGCTCCTGCATAAATTGCAACAAAATCAAATATACACCGATCGTTATTTTCCATATGAAAATATTTGAAACGTATAACTATGGAATGATCAGGCGGCGCCATTACATTCCAAACGCAATTCATGTTGTTCGCATAGACATTAGTGTCGCCGCCAGTGTGGGCTGCCATAAGTGGACGTATGATTGCATACGTACTGATATTACCACCACATTTATCCAATTGATAAGCTACAAGGAAAGTATCGTAGAAAACATTGGTGCGTAAGCGTAAATAGTGTTTCTCATTTATGTCTGCTGATCCACAATATTCGCCACTTTCAATTTCATTTCCATCGTCATCCTTTTTATAAGCCGTAAATGAGGCATATGGGCAAGGACTATTTACGTAATACTGACTGAGTGGGAAGGATAATGCGTTTCCTCGTATGTGTAAATTTATTGCATTATCTGAGCTAGTTAGAAATGTGTAACTGCAGTGGTGTCTGGAGTACCTTGTGGTCTCATCACTGGGCGTTTGTACAATTTGCAATTGGTCGGTGACATTGAAAGTGACAGTGCAGGATGGTGATATACGGAAAGTAAAACCATCTCCCCTGGTTGTGTTGTCCGTGCGGAACACGATGAGTATACGATTCGATGTGGCGTTGTAACTGTTTGGCACATCTCGACCGCAATATCGTTCCTTCGGCTGCCAAACTTCATCTTCGTAAGCATATATTTGTAGGTAGTCCTTGGAGCAATTTACAGATTTCTCTATAAAAAATCTACCTGTAAATTCCACCGTCATAAAGAGCCCTGAACTTGTTTCAAATTCCCAACTACATTCCATATTATTTTTATAGGTTTTGGGATTCACTGACACAATTGGCGTATTAGTAAGTACCCTCGTTGTCGTGCCGCAAGCAATCGATGCTTCTGCTGTTATCTGGAATGTCGAGCTTGATCTGTATTTGCTCGTGGAATATAATATGGTTATAAACGATTGTTTTAAAGTGATGCCTGTAGTCAGCTCAGTTGAATTATGACAAAGTTTGATTATTTCTGTGAGGTCTGGCGTCATGCGTGAACGTATGCTAATGTATTCCTTACTGCAGTCATTGCCTAAGCTAAGATTGCCAACAAGTTTGTAGGGACGACCTTCGCCTGAACCGGTAATCGTCCACGAACACTCAATGGGACTTTCATCACCGTTATGCACAAAGTTTTCGGTAGGAAATACTATTTTAACGTCGTCAAATACACGAAAGCTTCCTCCACAGGCATGTCTGTAGAAGTCTACCGAGAATCGTCTTATTTGCAGCATATCATTTTGTAGAATTGATAACATGCCGCCCTTGGAGGATATGGACACAGTCGTGTCTGTGGCATTCGTGTATAGTATTTTATATGCCATTAACGTTCTTTCGTCTTTGAAACGAATTGCATACGGATAGTTCAGTCTATTACTTCGGTACACTAGCAGTTCTTTAATCTTAAATGTCATAGTTTCAAAACCACTTAAAACAAACTTTGAGTTACAGAAGAAATTAACGTTCGATGGCAATTCGTTTGTATTAATTGAACCAAAGACTTGTTCGTTTATGTCTGGCGGACAAAGAGATTCCTCATCGGAGCTGTAGCGTAACTCAAGTTTTCGTATAGTTGCTATGCGACGGTTAATATCGATTCGAATATGCATAAAGTTGTCGGATGAGCGTATTTTTTCAGATAAATTAAAATTATTCAAATTTATCTCGGTAATTTTTGAAAGCATATCGGGATCATTAAAGAATAACATTTTTGTTGTCCATGAGCTTGGATAGCGTGTTACTCCTGTTATGAATCTGTAAAAAGTACAATCGATCAGTGAAGTACACGAAATGAGAAATAAATAGGGATGAGTTTCAAATACACAAGTACATACATATGTACATATATCTACGTAATGTTAAAAATTTGAAAATTAACGAAATTAAATTTATTAACTCATATTTGGAAAATTGCCCATTTTGAAAAAAAAAATGTCTTTTTCGCAAGACTAGTTAATTGTCATTATAACATATATACTTGTTAGGGACATAAATACTGTTACAACATTAAACTCACGCATTTCAATAGAAGAATTGAGCATACCACATAATTCCCATATGATTTATAAAATATAACCTGTAAAGCGTTAGTTTGTATCGGGAATTCTAAAGTGTGAGAGTTTTCAACATGATAATGAAAACCGTATCGCTGTTATAGCCCTTTTTAAGTGTGAAATGAAAAAAGGTGATTTTTCAAAACACTCCGTCCGCTCGGCATTAGTCGCATGTTCGTCTACCGGTGCATAAAACTGTATGAGGAGACTGGGGATATTAAAGACCGCCACCGGTCGGGCCATCCACGCACAGTTCGAACGCCGCAAGTCATCAAAGCTGTCAAATCAAGAATTCTGCGAAATCCGCTCCGAAAACAGAAAATCATGGCCCGGGAGATGAATGTTTCGCAAAAGTCCATGAGTCGAATTATTAGAGAGTTGGGACTTGGGGCTTTCAAACGCCGTACCGGACATTTGTTGACTGCAGCTTTGAAAAAAATAGGGTGGTAAAATGCAAACGTCTTTTGGTGAAGCACGCTGATAACTTGCACAGAAAAATCTTGTTTACCGATGAAAATATGTTTACCGTGCAGGAAAAATTTAATAAACAAAATCATAGGGTGTATGCACGGTCATCTAAGGAAGCATCTGAACTGATTCCACGGACCGAAAAAGGTCATAACGCAGCTTCAGTCATGGTTTGGTGGGGTGTCTCTTATGATGGGGTAACTGACTTGCATTTTTGGGAACAAGGGGTCAAAACATCGGCCAAAGTTTACCAAGAAACCATTTTGGAAGCTGTTGTAAGACCACTTAGCCATTCCATGTTCCAAAACCAATCATGGACTTTTCAGCAAGACTCTGCGCCGACCCATAAAGCTAAAACGGCCCAAATCTGGCTCCAAAACAATTTACCAGCATCCATTTCCTCTGGAGAGTGGCCCTCTGTGGACAGTTTTAGGGGATATGGTTTTCCAGAAAAGATACCCCAAAATTGATTCTCTTAAGACAGCTTTGATTCGTGCTGTGGCCAATTTCCCAATGGAGGAGGTGCGTGCGGCTATTGATGATTGGCCAGTCCGACTTAAGGCGTGCGTGAAGGCCACAGGAGGGCATTTCGAATGAATACTGCTTTTTTGTTTACAATATATATCAATATAAAGGGTGTTTTTTATAGATGTATAGAACTTTAAATTGGCATTACTTTTCAAGATGGCGACCGATTTAACAGCTGTCAATTTTATCGTCGACAAAATGAAGCGCACTTCTGGCTGAATGGCTACGTCAACAAACAAAACTGCCGCATTTGGAGTGAAGATAATCCTCAAGTGTATGTTGAAACACCGTTACATCCTGAAAAACTAACTGTTTGGTGCGCTTTTTGGGCTGGTGGAATCATTGGTCTGTACTTTTTCAAAAACGATGGTGGCCAGAACGTTACAGTCAATGGTGATCGGTATAGAGCCATGATTACTAACTTTTTCATTCCTGAATTGAATAACCATGATGTCCAGTAGATGTGGTTTCAACAAGATGGCGCAACACGTCACACAGCTCGTGCCGCAATAGATTTATTGAAAGACACGTTTGGTGACCGCCTAATTTCACGTTCTGGACCTGTGAATTGGCCTCCAAAATCTTGTGATTTAACACCGCTAGACCGGTTCGTTGGAGGACAAAATAACATGTGTACGTTTTCGTCCAGTGCATTCAGAGGAAGACAACGTTGCTGTAACACATAGTGTGCTCGAACTGTCATCAACATTAACTCGACATCGTCCGCATTTTTTCATTGTGATTTAGACAATCTCAATGGATTGAAGATTGCCTCTTCTCTACCGATAAAACTCATTTTCATCGCGGCGACTAAAACAGCGGAAATTCGTACTCAGAAATGCCACACGTAAGTATGAAAAAGGCAATGTATCCTACACGAGTGAATGTTTGATGCGGCAGCCAAGTATAAATCCCCCACGCACTTAGTTTTCCTTGTTCAAAATTCTGTTTTTAACCAGCAGCTATATACAAGATCTAATACCTGACCCTTAACTTGAATAACAAAGCTCTAGATACCAGGGCTTTGACAAATTTGGACAACGAAATATACATTTTCAATTCAATTTGTAAAAAATTTTTTAGTAATTTCATGAGTTTTTTAATATTTCGAATATTGAGCACTGAGGTCATGCTGACACTCGAAATTAATCGAAAAAATTGGGAGCTCTCTTATTAAACTCTCGGTTTCACCCGAGCAAAGTTGCATTCGCTTGTTATTAATTAGTTAGTATCTAAATGGTAAAGATATGAAACTTACCGGTCGGTACTATTGTTAACAGTTTCAGCTTCGAGTTTATCAAATTCGATAGTCACACGTTGTCCTTTTGGTACTTTGATTTTCCATCTGCAGGAAAGAAAAATCGGAGATCTTTCCTTTAATTTCAAGGTTATTACACCCGGTGTGTCTTCAACATCACGATAACAAGAACCAAATAATCGACGATATTTCAACTTAAATCCGCGATGTCGCTGGGTGGTGCTAAAAGTTACGAAACGTAGTTTCACCACACTATAATCAACTTCTAGCACTGGCTTCGTCGTGGTATTACCGTATAAAACAGCTACCGTTTCCGGCTCCTCACTAATTGTAGTTACTTCAATACGATCTGAGCGATTTAAATTAGTATTTTCATAATGCAAATCGAAATCCGTAAAATTCAAACTTATCCTTGCTGAATATGGCATTTTTATCGTATATTCACAAACGCTTGGTTTAGGATAAGCTCCAGGCGTTGGGTAACCACTGGATGTTATTTCACCATTTAAGTTGGCATAAGTGCCACCACATGCCGCTATAGAGATATTGAGGCGAAAACCATTTCGCGGTTCATTTATATCTGTCAAATAATGCACGCGAAGTATATTTCCGGAAGATCGAATCGCATTTGGCTTTGTGCAAAAACGGCCCAAACTACGTGAGAGCTCCGTGGAGCCATCGAAAAATTCAATAAATTCTTTATCGCAATAACGTGTATTGAAGCTGAAGCTCTCTATGAACTCCGCATGCAATGTTTCACCTACGGGACCAATAATAATCCAATTGCACTCGGTGTGCGGGTTTGGCACATTCGGATAGTTAGGTGAGCTAATGTTAACCACATTTAGGTAATGTGTTAATTGTATTTCTGTATTGCAATCTCCAATTTGTTGGTAGGTTAGGTTGAAGTCAAGATCCTTCTCGAATGGTGTGGTCCAGTTCAGATTATATTTAATTGTTAAACGGTTGGTAGAAGATTCTAAATTTTTAACATTTTGGCCCATTTGGTTGCATATACGACCTGGCGGTATTATCGGCGCATTATCATCGAAACCGTCGTAGATAACTGCATACTGCCGACAGTCTTGTGTTTTCGGTATAACATTTTTTCCGAAATTGATATTGATAGCGATTCTCTTACCAGCTTGCACTTCAATGTGCCATATGCAAACTGAATTGGAACTCCACGAGCGCATAACATTTTTGGCTACTATTTGTCCTGTCAGATCGGTCATATTGGCACCGCATCCAGTTTTCGCTAACGATGTAAAACCGCTGCCATTAACGCTGGAGTCAGTGTGCAGTAGAAGTTTTAAATATGGCGTGCCATGGACAACTTTAACTGGCACTAAGGACATGTCTCTACTGTCAAACATATCCAGCTCTTTATGCCAATCTCTCAAATTAACAGAAGAAAAGATACGCAAATAATCGGATTCCCCGAAAGATTCGAGTTTAACTTCATATATGCTCAACACAACGTGCTCTATTGGATCTGTTGATTTTATGATCCATTCACAGTCCAAATCATTTGCATAGCCATTAGGATAACCGGGCGAGGAGATATTCAGACGTATTCCATAATTGATATTAAAGGTTTCATTGCAATCACCATTCGTTGAATTCCTTTGTGTTAAACTATTGTTGACAGTTTTCCAAACAATTTTAAATGCGTCCAACTCGTAATTATTACTCACTAAATATAAGACACTACTGCTGGATGTAAATTGCCAAGGGGAGTTTTGTATTGGTATCTCCAAAGCCAAGTCATCAAAACCATCATATAACTAAAAATTATTTAATACTTTATATTGAGTGTATAAATTAAAGCTCTGGATGGGGGATGGAACTGTGCGAGTAGCTCGATATTCAATGCTTGTTTGAAATATTTGAGTTTGCATTCGATCAGCAAATATTTTCCTTACTTTTTTGAGGGGCTTAAAGACCTTCGAGAACTCGACTACTTCCCTAGTTCACGGATAATATTGAGTTTTTTTCTGAATACTTACCTTTAATCCTAAATTATAAATTTTGAATTCAATGAAAATGAAATTTCCTCTCGGCAAAGTAATCCTCCATGAGAACGGCTCTTGATCACGTATGGATTTCAAAGGCGGTGATTCGATTGAACCTGTGGTGCTATTCAGCTCATTATTATGTACTACAAGAAAGTACAAAACGGTCAGAGAGATCGGAATCCATATGAGTTTTATAAAAAGTTGTAATTTAAATATTTAAATTCCTCATCAGTAATAGCTATATATTCCGATTCAGATATTTAATCAGATAAATATTATAGTAATAAATTATATAGTCTAATTTTTCGGATTAAATGTAATATTTGTTTGATTTTTAAAGCTTTATTATTTTGTTTCCTCGAAGTGATGACTATTTGTTTGTAAGCTTTCGAGTTTCTGAACAAAAAAGACACTGACTAAGAAAAGATATTGTTATTAAAAGCTTTACTTTAGAAAGTATACTCACAGCTTATTTCATGCAGATTAAACTTGTTATTGCCATAAAATGGAAAATAAAGCTAGCAAAGAAAAAATTGCAATAGAAGTACAGTCTTACATCACAAAGACATGAAATGCAGCTGCCTACCAGGAATTTTGCTCACAGCTTATTTCATGCACGCACTTGTTTATGTAGCGAAAACCAGTTCCGTTTGTAACGGTTGCAGGCTTCTCTAATTCTTACAACTGACATTCAGTAATAGTTTGAGCCAGTTTCAGTGTGTTTTTGCGTTTCACGTTATCAGCCTACTAAGTTCAGTTAAAAGGGCCGCCGTACAACGATCGAATAACGAGACTTGGTCATAAACCATTTCAAAAAAGGTAAATCGCAGCGAAAAGCTGCTGAGGTAGTTAATTTAAGTAGTGTGATAGTAAAAATTATAATTGAGCGAAAAATTAAAAAATCCCATTTCATCAGTTCCAAAATTAACTACCGAGGTTCTGGAGTAACTTGGGAAATCATTTTGTGCTGAAAATGTTCATCGGGTACACCGCATAAGTAATAAGAAACAACTGTGGAACAAAATAGGAGCAGAAAGTACAAAAAAAAAAAAATTGTTGAGCTCACGCCAGCTAAACTGAAAGCTGTATTAAATGCTAACGGACAACACACTAAATATTAAACAAGTTTTAATTAAATAATTTTACTTATCTTTAGTAAGAAGTACACTGCGTAAAATATTCTGTGATATAAAATTTGTTAATGTTTCTAGTTTTTCTGTTTATAAGTTGTTATTTAATAATTAAAAAATAATAAATGGAGTATCTTTTATAAACTACACATTCATATCATATTGATTTATTTTGATATATGTTTTTGTTGTCAATATATAGCATTTAAACTGCTGATATTGTTGTATGTGTTATTGCTGCTTTCAAGAGAGACGAAACTGTTTACGACTTCAAAGTTATGACTGTGAACAGTGACGTGCAAGCCGATTCATAAAAGAAGCTCTACCATCGGCATTCTCAAATAAATGCAAAATATACCCCAGATTTGCTGAAAGAACCAGTTTACACCACCTCCAGTATATTTTTCGACAATCTCTTCTACAAGTATGAATTGGAAATACAAAGGTCCTGGATCAGAGATATAACTACGGCTTTGCAGACGACGAAAACTAGATGATAGAGTGCGTTTTCAACAATACAACGCCAATAAAATGTAGAAGCACTCTGAACAAACACTCGATCAAATGTAATTTAGTGTCGATGATAGTAATGTCCATTCTGTTCGAGAACATTTTTAGACGTAATACGATGAGTGATTATTATTTCAATTACTGCCTGGCTATCAACGTGTACATATGTATGTTGTTGTTTTTAATGTGCCGCTTGAAGCAATAATTTTTAATCCATGGATCCATTGATCCATTTTTTAATTCCATACTTAACGAAAGAACATTGTATAAATGGTTTTCTTTTTAGCTTATAACAAAGATACATATGAATTCCACTTTGTTGGTACATTGACATTGAGAAACAAAACATTTTTTGAACATCTTGATCGGTGGAAGTTAAAATTATTTCGTAAAATTATTTCGCCACATATTTTTAAGAATTACTTTAAAATAAATTCTTAAAACAAAGGATACAATGGTGACAGATTAAATATAATCTTTTTAATCTTTAATCTTAGAATCTTTAAAATTCTTAAAAGAAAGTTAATGAAATATTTGCCACAAAAATTCGTATTTACTTTAAATTTAAAACAAGAAAGAACGGCTGATTTGGGCCAAGCCAAAGTCTTTGTACGTTTCGTGAACATATCAAATTTATTGAAGATAGAAAAATTCGATTTTGATAATTTTCAGTGTCAATATCAACTTGAATTTATGAATAATTTTTGACTGAGTTTTGATCGAAATTTGACATCTGAAAAAATCGGTGTATGGCAGCTATATGCTATAAGTATATTCGTCCGATTTCGACGATATGCAACTCATTATGTCAAGTATAAAAAATTTCACGTTCTTAGGTACTTTTTTACAATTTTGAAAAATCGGTCGTATATATGTTGTAGTTGTTCGATCTGGCCAGTTACGACAAATGGTCGTTTAAATTTATAGGTGTATCTTCCTACACAGCTTGGTTGAAATATTTCGAAATTGAGGGACTAGTTTGTGTTTAACAGACAGACGGAGAGACGGACATGGCTAAATCAATTCAGCTCGTGATTCTGATACGATCGGTATAAATTTTGGTGGGTCTAGCCCTTCTCCTTCTGGTACTGACTTACTTCGGACCAAAGTTAATATACCATTTCATGTACACGAAAGGTATAATAATAATAAAATATCTTTCAGATGGAAAAATTCATGACGACTTTTTGAAGTGTCTCATAAAATGAAATAAATTTATACTGATAATTCATTTACTTACCATAATTCCATTGCAGTTTAAATCCATTCGCCGTATTTCCGTCAATACTGCGGAACTTGAGCCATGCCTTTTCAAAAACAACAATTTTATCTGTCACTGCTTCATTGGAACAAAACACTTGTTTGATCTTGCCAAGTTCATTTGTTTGACGTATTTCCAAAAAGTCTTCATTGCAGTTTTCAGATTTTACAATATCCAATTCGTTAATATTTAACTCAATGTAATTGCCTACCGATGCTTTAATTTCCCAAACACATTCAATATTTGATGGATAGGATTGCGGATAGTATGGTGAAGTCAGAATGCCTCTCAATGAGGTGAGAGTACCACCACATGAACTCTGTACAATACTATATTTAGCTTTCAACTCAATTTTCGTTGCAACAATATTCAATGCATTTGTTGGTAGTATGATATTGGTTTGGTGATTATCACAAAAATTATTTAATTCGCTTTTATCATTGCCATTTATTAGCTATAATTTTATGGAGAAATTTATTAATATCATTTGGCTTAAACAAAGCTCATTTAGAGGAAAGAACTCACCCTCAAACCGTTGGTACAATTTGCTTGGTTCGAGCAATCACATTCTAAATGAAGTACATCAAGGAAAATTTTCGAACCTTCCGATTCAATTCTCCACTCACAGTTTTCATCCCAACGAGATTTAATATAACCAAACGTGTCATTCAAAAGTCCGCCACATGCCTTCATGAGTAATGAATAAAGAATATTTTTGAACATCACACATTGACATGTTTCATTGAAATATTTTAGACTAACAAATTCTATAGAACATATACAAAAAAAAAAAATTTTCAGCGATGAGAGTCATTTCTGTATCAATGGGTATGTAAACAAGCGAAATTGCCGCATTTGTGACGAAGAAAAAACGACGTTTTTTTGTGGCTTGTGGGCCGGTGGAATCATCGGTCCATATTTCTTCAAAAATGATGCTGGTGAGAACGTAACCGTCAATGGCGGCCGTTATCGCGTCATGATAACCGACTATTTGATGCCTGAAATTGAAGTTCGTGATCTCCTCGACATTTGGCTTCAACAAGACGGCGCCACTTCCCACACATCGCATCAGTCATTGGATTTATTGAGAGAACACTTCGGTGAGCAGATAATTTCCCTTTTTGGGCCGGTCGATTGGCCACCAAGATCGTGTGATATTACATCGTTAGACTTTTTCCTGTGGGGATATATAAAGTCTAAAGTTTATGCGGACAATCCCGCTTCGATGCAGGCCTTGGAGCAAAACATCACACGTGTCATTTGCCAGTAACCAGTAGAAATGCTCGAACGAGTCATCGAAAATTGGACTCAACGGACGAACCATCTGAGACGTAGCCGCGGATAACATTTGAAAGAGATAATCTTCAAAAAATACTTGTTCTTATATAATAAATGTTCTATGATAATAAAGATTCTTCATTAAATTTGAATTCTGTGTTTTTTATTAAAGTAGGGAACCTCGAAATGGATCACCCTTTGGTACGCAATTCTAACTATTAACTATTAACTAATTTCTAACTATTAACTATTCTAACTATTAACTAACTATTGCCGAGTATGTCGGCCATTTACTAACGTTCTCTTTTTTTGCTAGTTTTAGTAGATGAAGAGGTTTTTTCGCTCTCATTGTCTTTAGTAACTTCATTACCGCTCGCCATGGAGCGCTCATATATTTCTACCTACCTTTTTAAATTTGAAGGAAAATGTTCCCCAACTCGACTCGCTCGCTTTATAAATTATTTTAATTCGATTGCTTTGGATCCATCTGCTTTCAGGTAATGTGCTCCCGCAAGTTTTTTGTACGAGCTTGTCTTCTTCAGCACCTGCATCCCATATACTCAAAAACGTGCTACTACAACTGATATTGAAAGAATCAAACACAATATTTATTCCGTAACTATTCTCCACTGTGATCGACCACACACAATTTGTATTTCCATCCGTTGCATCCGCATAAGTCGGATACCTAATTTGTCCACTATTGCCGCGGAAAATTCCACCACAAGATGATTCTCGTACACGATAAGTTGCAGAAATATATTTTCTTGTTCGTGTCGTGCTTGTATAGAAATGGATGTGCAAGCGATTTGATGATGATGTTATGGTAACGGGAACTTGATCTATACGGCATTCCTTTAACAGATAAGCGGTAGAATTCTTTTCATCTGACACAGTGATAGCATCCTCACTGCAATCACCTGACTCAGTTTCTATATGGATTTCATCGAAGTTGAGCACAATTCTCTTTCCTGCATCAACTTCAATTTCCCAATCACAATTCATACCAATGCTGTAAGGCGAATTGGGGGATAGTATATGCCCATAATTTCCTGTAAGTAAACCACCACAGCCAATTCTTTTATATTCTAGCCTGAATCCTTTGGCATGATCAGAGTAATCTGTGACAAATTTCACTTGGAACCGATTGCCTTCTGTATTTATGGTTTTAAGAGGATTCGAGCACAAATGCTGTTTAGAGAGTACATCATCATTACGCAAATCGAAAATCTCTATATAATCGAAATTGCAGGCTTCATCTCGAATTTCATTCTCTAAATGCGAAAATATCAATTGGAATTTATTGTTTTGTCCACCGTGTATATCCCAGAAACAGTTTAGGTTCGGCGGATAATTGTCGGGGAAGTTTGGAGATTCAATCACACCCTGTAAGTTGTCAAGCTTAGCATTACAATTGGTTTCATAATCGAGGACGAACTGCAATCCAGCATTGACGGAAGTCTTTTTAAAGTTATAAATTATTAAAGCCTGATTTGAAGAGGTTTTCAACTGAATTGTTGTACTATTGTCCACACAGTTGAATTTCAGCTGCGGACTGCTTAAAGTTAATCCATCGTTAATTGTTAGTATCGTTTGATTGCATAAATTCATGTTATTTCCAGCAAGTGAAATGTAGATAATTATTGTAGATCCTCTCGATACAGTTATTTGCCAATCACAAGATATGGAACCACCATTGATATCAGAGTTGTGTGGCGAGTGTATAGAGCCCGTGTACGAGGTAAGCCTACCGCCACAACCAGTTGCAGTTTGTTGCCAGGTCAAATAAAAGCCCTTATCAGTCAGGTATGAGTCGGAAATAAAATTAAGATAAAGGTAATTTGCAAATGATGGTATTCGTTCGGGTATAGTGTTGCCGCAGTATATACCGATCAATGGAGATGTTACACTTTTGCCATTTCTAATAAAGGAGAAAGTTAAATGAGAAACCGACAATAAAACAATAAACTAAAATGTATTATTAAATATACTTGTTGAACAATAAATTTCGGTCTACTTAATGGGTTGAAAAACATAATCTTTATATCATTAAATAAATAAACGTCAAATCTTCGATTAATTCCACATATTAACAAGATTTTATTAAAAAAAGGGACTGGTCTGAATTTCATTTCATTGCATTTTGCAGATTAAAGGTAAGTTTTGGAATGTGCATGCGACGAGCGGGTGTGGAGGGTCATGAGTTCGAATCGTAGTGACATCGATGTTAAACACTTATTAGAATGATTTTTTCTAAATGCGGTCACTCCTCAACAGAGAATGTAACATGAAATAAAATGTTTCTCATATATTTCCATAAGCCGTTCGGAGGCATCTTAAATCCTAGATTCCTTAAGTTTTTGAAAAAAGATCGAAAATTATTTCAGCGGTTGTAAAGCGGTTAATATATATACATAGTAGCATTCGAAAGCCTTTTAATGATTTATATCTTTCATGTCCGAATTATATAAGTACCAAAAGGAGAAGATATAGGCCCACCAAACTTTATACCGATCGTACCAGAATGACGAGCTGAGTTGGTAGTCATGTCCCTCTGTCCGACGGTATGTCTGCCCGTCTATTTGAGCGCAAGTTAATCCCTCAATTTGAGTTATTTTAACTAAACATGGTAGGCAGATGCTGTGAAATATTTGTACGTACATTTGTCGGAACTGGCCAGATCACCACACCATATATACGACCGATTTTTCAGATTTATAATTTTGGTCCATAAGTCTAAGAGAGTGAAATTTGGTATGGTAGACATAGGTTGCATTATATATTTAAGTATTAGAGAACGAAAACAAATGCTAATAATCGAAAATCATTTTATTGTTTTCCAAACTATTCTCCATTAAGATCTTCACACTTTTGTTTGCGTTTGAGCCGATTGTCGATGCACTTTTGCCGCTCTAATTAAGGTATCTCCAAAACATGCGTTTAGAACGCATCAACCGCCTCTTTAACTATTAAAAAACTTTAACTCCACAGTTTTTTTACGTACGGGGAAAAAAGAAGTCATTCGGTGCCAAGTCAGGACTATAGGGTGGATAGCTCACGAAATCGACGATGGTACGGTTACGGCATGTCCAGGTTTCCCAAAAATTAGGCAACCATTTGCTGGAACTGCATCGTGTGTGAACAACGTTTTTGGACGACCTTTACGAAATTCGTCTTGCAGCGATCTACGACCACGATTGAATTCAACATACCATCGATAAAGACTGGTCCTTGATAGAGTTTCATTGCCAAAAATTTAATTAAATTCATCGATGCACTGCTCCTGAGTTAATTCACATCGAAAGTTGTAAAAAATAATCGCGAGAAAATATTCGCGATTTGATTCCATATTTTGGCCAAGATTAATATTTTAAATAACTGTAAACAACACAAATAGCGCTCGTATTTAACAACGTTTTGAGCACGTATAACATTGAAAATTTCAAACTTTATGATAAAGTTGTCAATTTCCAGATTGTAACACTAGGGATGCCAAATCCCGCAATATAAAGGGCAACCTATAATGAACTGCATATTGGTATTGAGAATCATCAAAATCGGAAGACTATATAATGTAGTTCTCATAAAAGCCAAATTTGTTCGAGATTTTGCGTAAAAATTCGGTGAGTTCAAGTATTTTTGTATACACGAGATTGAGGTATGGCAAGACTTTCAGCTGCTCGGCTATTTTCGTTCGTTAAAAAAAGAAAGCCAAGGTGTCGACATCATATCCATAAATCTTTGTTTTGTCATCTGTTATAACAATGACAATCGGACTCTTCAAGTCTTGCAAATAATTCTGGAATATTTTTGAACACACCTTGTGTATTTGACAATGTAAACAAAATTCATTTGAACGCTTTTTAAAAATATTTCTAAGAGCTAACGAAAATATATATTAAATACTGCTGAAAATAGCAGTTTTAGCACAAATATTACAAAAAAATTCTTATCGAAGCTTTCTATATGTAATTTTTTAATCTATTGGCATTGTTAGAAAATCCAAAATTGATTTCTTGTAAGTCCCCTAATGTATACATACAGAAATATTTAAATGCTCAGCATATTTGTTACGGTAACAAAGAGAAGTGGTAGGCTTTTTGTTAAGTTACCTGATTTCCAGATAATCATCGTTGCAATTCTTCGAAGTGGTTTCCACACTGAAATTCCTTGTAATTAGTTCTATTTTGTGACCTAAGGGAGCTTCTATTATCCATGTGCAGTTTAATGAATCATCGTAGTTCTGTGGCCAAGATGGCGTTTTGATAGCCCCATATTGCGCCGTAAAAGTACCGCCACAAGCTGAAAGAGAAAAAATTTTAAGAAATAAAAAGTTTGCTTACTGAAATGCTGTAGGCTGATTTTCATAATTTTTTTTACTCTTATTTACTCCATTTTGTGGTAAAAAATTCGTCTCAAAACAGAAAAAGTGAAACTTAAGATGATGGCACAATGCCGCCGGGCTTTACTTGCTTTACTGTGAAAATTATACTAGAACATATGCAAATTTAGGGTTGCTTTAACCGCTTTAAGCATTGCACAGTAGTAACCACTGCTGTCATCGGGTCCTTTGAGATATAAATAACAAGCAAAACACAACAAAAACAGCAGTAGGGATTCGATTCTGCTTCAACCAAAAAATCTTATGAATAAATATTCAAAAATTTTCGCCACTTCGGTATCATCATTTCTATTGTTAAATTAAACAATGACCAACGTCATCGTTTTCGCTTCCATCAGTTCTGTTCTTTTCTGGTTCCCCTATTTTTTTTTCAGGCGATGACAAGCCCTCCGAATGTATTTCTGATATGAAATAAAATTTCTTCATAAAAATCCATTCGTTCATTTGTTAGTTAAAAAACATCAGTATGCAAAACCACAAATTGGAGGAGGAGGCGCGGCCGAATTATTTGAATACTTTAAAACTGTAAGTGAAAGCTGACTTTTTGTGCCATGAGTATATATTGACGAATTTATGGATATTTCTGCTTGATATTGTGGTTATTATTATGTTTTTCTGCAGTGCTGTAATGAATGCTCTGAGATGATTTTGTTCGTCGTGCGATCATATTGCGGAGAAACTTTCTACCACAGTAAAAATCGCCATTTTCTTCAATTGCACTCATTTTAAATGCGCACAGCGCCAGAATACTTGGAAACGTATTAGGGCTGAGGACAGACACGGCTGCCAATCTCTGTTTGGTATATGCAAAGGATTAAAATGAAGCAGTCGTAATTCAAGTGAGATGTTTTAAACGAGAAAGACTCTCTCCTATTTTATTTTGGAACAGTTTGATCTAAAGCGTTATTGTTAAAAGTGTTAGACTTTGAATTTATTTATGACGAATGGCAGACAAATTAAAAAAGGCGCAATCTTTAAAACATTCGAGGAAGCAAATAGTGCTATCCAGGACTTTTCAAAAGAAACCAATTCAAAATGAATATTTGAGATACAAAATTATTTTCGGGCCAGGAGTTAAGGAAGGAGTATAACCCAAAAATTGTGAAAGAATATATGCTCGTTTGTAAGCTGGGATCCTTCGAAAAGAAGAAGTACGTACAATAAGCCAGTTATTATTTATTCCATCTTTTGATGTAATTTTTTTTTATCTAACTTAGTATGTATACTTACATACATAAATATATATCCCTAACGGAAAAAAGTGTTGAGAATAGCAAGAGCATGTCTCGAACATAATCATCTTGTAAATATTGACAATAGAAATGAGAAAATCGAGGACCCGGTCCCAGGGAACAGCTATTTACATGACATTAACATGATTTATAAAAATGCTTAACAACTCTCAATATCGGTGTTTCAAGGAAGAACTCGAAACTGCTGTTTCGAATTAAAAAAAAAATCCCCAAATCATCTTCGGCGTCTGAGGATCTATGCATTTCAGAAGTGCTGATACAAAGTCGATTTGGAAAGCAGCTGAATAAGGTTAACGGCTTAAAATATGTGAAATCTAGGAGGGAGATTCCTACAATCCTTCGAAGAGGAAACACTCTTTTTTGCGATCGGACGTGTTTTGTGTTAGAGAAAAATTAAAGTGTTTTTATGTGCAAAGAAAAAAATAGGAGAGTAGATAAATCGAATTGTCAAGAGAGGTAAAGTGGTTATTCTTTGTGACTACATAAGGCAGTTGTAGCCCTGGAGATTTCTCTTCCCATATATTACATGGGATTCCGGTGGCAAAACCGGAGTCGGACGACACCGAGTTGGGTGCACACACCCGACCAAGCAACCGATAAGTATAATTTTTGGTAGTGGTTGGTTATATACGATTTTTTTGTGCCGACAAAGAGCCCAATCATACTCAGTCATAGACAGGTTAAAGTTACCACAGGCAGCACGGGAGTAGTGCGAGGGGGTTCGTAACCAATTTGGTTGGAGACCACACCTCGGGTGCACCCCACAAACATATTTTTTTTATTTGCATTTGGTGGTATATTTGCATTGTTAATAATTTGTTGTTGTACGTTTTCCGAAAATACATTATTACTGTCAGTTGTTGTGGGTCGATTTTCTCCTGTGAAAATCACTGTCGGTAAATTTAAGTTGAACTTCTTTACTTTCCCCTAAAGTTTTTGTTCTAGTGTTTTAGGTGGCGATCCGCGCCATCTCCACTAAGCTGGGCGGTCGCTCTTGTTAGTCTTTGTTACTTTTCACTTGGTTCGGCAAGTGGGCAGTGTGGTTGTTCGTAGGCTTTTAACGTATGTAAGAATGTACAGACGTATATATGTACGTATGAACAAAAAGGTGATCGCGACAAAATTGGCACCCAAGGTGAAACCAATCGTTGTAGCAGAACAACCTGCGATAAGGTAAACAATAAACGTTTTTTTTTTATGTATGAACACTTAACTTTTCGTGTGAAAAATTCAAAATTCCTATTATATGGAAAACTTAAGCGGGTTGACGGGTCTATGGGTGGGCGATAAAGAGAGAGAGGCAGATCCGAAGATAACCGACACGGCTGGACGGGTTATGCACGAATAGACACACTCATGCTGTTTCTTCTAACATTTTGCTGTCGCCCCTCGACAGTGAATGTAAAGCTCTTGGAGTATATTTTTAACATGAAATAAAAACTCTTCATACAAATGCATCGGCCGTTAGGATGAGGCTTAGAATAAACTGTATGGAGGGACCATATGACGTACACCACAAATTGTAGCAAAATCGGGCAAATGAAATCGGTTCTAAGAACTTCCTTTTCATAGTTATATCACATTGAATCTATAATTTCAATACAGCTTAATACAGACAAATAGTATCTGACGATTTAAAGTATCCGAATTATAGCTGTCCATCTCGATCAAATTAAAAGAGAATTTTTCTTCTGACACCTGTTTTCCTGTTATTTACTCTTTAAAATTTATTGTTTTCGAAATAATCGAGAATGTCGATAATAAAAAAAATCTATGAATTTCGGATTGTAATTTTTCGTCTTTTTTAGAAATAAAAATAACTAACTTTTACTTTATTTATTGAAATAATTTCGTATTTTGTCATCAAACACAGCTATTTTAAAGTTTTTATGTAGTTTTAATTTATTTGCTTAGTACAAATTAAATTATACGCATTGTGACGCAGATACCAAATACGAATGATAGATGAAATGATAGATGAAAGAGAGATACAGAGATTATGTTTAGTGAAGAGAATTGTAATTTATTGAATAGTAAATAAACGTTGAATAAATTACTGACAATTAACAAGCTGGAAGAACAAATTTTTGCACTTCGATTTAGCAATCTAGTGTGCAAACTCGTAGGATTTGGGAAGATTACAAGGTTAATTATTAAAATCATTAAAATATGTATATACGAGTATTTATCAACACAGATACTTCAATGGTATCGTGGGAAATAATATAAGACATTCTTCAATTTTGGAAATTGTTGATTCGGCTACATCTAAAGTTAATTGATTCACCGAAATTATTCAAATATTTATGACTTGTTTTCAATCCCATCTGCCCACGACATATACCAACCACAATAGAAAAAAAAAATATTTCAAGACTCCGCCATTTCATCATTCTTGCAATTTTACATCTCTTATGAGAGCTTATACAACAAAGCTCATGGCTCTTCTTTAATTGGAAAAATCTGTTTAGTCGTTCTTGCCCACCAAAAATTTAAATGGGTGAAGGTCCGTTTTGTTTAGCTATCGCTAGAGGCTGATACAACGCAACTGTGCAGCCATCTATGCTCCCTTGAAGTGATTTGCTATATATGTATCTATGTAGATTAAAACACTACATTTTTGGAACTCATAATATTAATAAGAGTTTGTATATATAATCTTTTGGAATATGCTTACCTGCGTTGTTATCGACTATTTCATAGCGGAGAGTAAATTGAATAATTAAGTATTCCTTACGCCTCATACGTAAGAATATGGTAATGATATTTGCATGGAAAGATTCGTGGATATCTTGGAGCTTGTGGCAAGAGCTGAAATATTTATTAAATTAACACTCAATACTCCAAACAAATGTATTTGTAGAAATAGCTTACCTCATCAAAAGCTGACCTTCACTGGAAGTATCATTGGAATAAATTGCAAGATCCATTTCACCTGGACTACATGGAGGGGGCATGTTCAAATAGGACATGTGCAAATCCAGCTTAATGTGTTTCCCTTTTGGTGCTTCAATAACCAACTCACAATCCTCTACCGTCTCCCCAGTGGCTCTTAGTAGAGGAAAATATCCGCTTTCTTGTGTTAGAATGCCTCCGCATTTAATTTTTTCAAAATGATATTCAACACGTATTCCTCGGCCTTTTTGTTTATTACTACCACCATGGAACACTATGCTCACGACATTCCTCTCTGATACCAAATGGAGAAATGTGCCTTCATAATAACGTTGCTTAACATCTTTCGTCAGATAGACCTGTGTGGAATATAAATATATATAAATCAATTGTTTAGGGAATATTATTCGAGTTGATTTACATCAACAAAAGTTCCGTCGACGTCAATAGTTGCATTATTCGATGTAAATAGCGAAGCTTCATCTGAGTCAGTGTGAGCTTCATCTTTACTTATAGAAAAGTCTGTAAAGTTGACATGTACGACAGAATTTGCTGGGCCACGAATGATGAAAGTGCATTCCATATGCTCATAGTATGAGTTGGGATAGTTTGGTGTTGTTAAAAATCCAGCATCGGAGCTTTGGATTTCACTATTGCAAACTTAAATTATAAGAAGTTTCAGTACATAATTTGAATTTATTGATGTATGTAAATTATTTTTATATGTATGTGTCTGTATTTATATACCTCTTGTGTATTTTATTTCAAAATTCTTCGGCAGACTGACTGATGGCAAAAGATACTCATAAAGCAGGAGGACTACATTACTGCTGGATGTTATTGAATCAATATCCTCCTGCTTACCGCAAAGTGTCTTCAAGAGATTATTTTCATCTGTATCCCCATCGAAAACCTTACAATGAAATAAATACTTCTGATTATACTTTCAGCGGCAAGACATTGTGTGAAACAATGCTTTCATGATTTTTAGAATAATTATTTAGGGATAAGACATATTTTAAAATTTAATTTGAAAAGCTGCTCTACTTACAACAAATAAAGTACTTGTAAGCCCCTTTAGAATTAAAAAAAATTAGAAATTAAATTTATGCAAAAAAAACCCCTGTATATGTATATATATATATATATATATATATATATAGATATATATATATATATATAGGGGTTTTTTATAAATAAATTTAATTTCTAATTTTTTGTTTATATCTGCATATATATATATATATATATATATATATCTACATATGCATGTATGTTTTCACATTCCTGTATGCAATTTCATTCAGTTTACCTGTATTTTTTGTACGAAACAATCTTCGGATCGCAAAAGATCGACGTTTGTAAATTCCAGCTTAATTTTGGTGCCGATCGGCTGTTGTATTAAGTATAAACAAACACGCCCATTAATGTAGCCAGTAATTATACCAGTGGCTTCCGTAAAAACGCCCCCACAATTCGGTGCACTCGGTACAACTTCATAGTGTAACTGGAATGAGCTGTCTGTTCCATAAGCATCTGTATGCAATAGTAGTCGTATACGATTTGAAGAGGAATATAGTGGTTCTATTAAAGAAGGCTCGCATACTGATCGCAATAATAGATCCGAATCATATATCTGCAAAAGCGTCAAGCAAATTAATTCATTATATTAAATAAATTCAATTAAGACGTGATATTTACCGTTACTGTGTCGCGTGTACAATTGTTGTCTCTCGTGCTGCCCAAATTAATTTCGAAGAATCTTAAGATAAATCGATTACCAAAAGGAGCATTTAGCTTCCATTCACAGTCTCGGCTGGGTGGTGTTTTTCCCGGATATCCCGGCGATCGTATTAAACCACTTGCATTGTTGAGTACCTCGCCACAAATGTATTCGATGGAATTCCAGGTTAAATTAAAACCGGCACCGGTTGTTTCATTATCGGAACGAAACCAGAAAAACATTGAATTTTGTGTGGTAAGTATATTGCCACCAAGCGGCAGAGACTTTCCACAAAACCGTCCTATTAATCTCGAGGCGAGTGAGCGGCCATCATGTATTTGCAGCCAATCCTTGTTGCAGTCAGCTGCTGCTTCTAAATCGAATGTACTAATAGTTACATTCAAAATGAGGGCGTTATCAGTGCGTATAATCCAAGCACAGCGTTCATTTGGCAAATAATTTCCCCCACTAGGTGGATAGGATAAACTTCCAGCGGACATTCTTATTATGGATCCACAAATGTCGCGCACGATTTCACAATTTCGGCCCGTAGTACCGCGTGGACATGAGCAACGATATTGATTATTTAAGAGCAAAGTGCAAGAGCCGCCATTGAGACAAGGTTTAGATTGGCAGGCGTCCGGTTGATCGCATGTGGGCCCAAGAAATCCAGCAGTACAAAAGCACCGAGTTCCACCACCAATGACTTCACATCTCGCGTTATTCTAGAAAAATCAGTAGGGTTATATGTATATGTAATTTATATAACATTTCGGGTATACCCAAATAAATTTTTATATTTGTTTTTTGAATTTTTTTTTACAATTTAAAACTATTTTGTTGAACTATGTACACTTACCTGGCAAGTATGATTCGTACAAGGGTTTACTATTGGCTGCACACTGCAGCCGTCAGCACCGAATCCATGACCAAACATACCGGGAGGACAAGTGCACACCACCGTATTGGATATATATTCGCACTTTGCTCCGGGATAGCATATATTTTTCGACGCGCAACTCTCCGGAGCACTGCTCTCACATATTCGACCATCACCTTCCCAACCTACGGGACAATTGCCGCAATGATATGATCCCTATAAAATTGGGGAAAATACTATTTTTTAATAATTTAAAAAAATTTCAAAATGTTTTAACTTAGTAAATACTTGTATATCCAATGGTATGTAGCAAAAAAAAAAAATATTGAAATGAATAAATAAATATAATTAATAAAAATATGTTTGTAAAAATCGGAAAATTAATTCACTGGTATACATGTAATTAACTAATTTAAAATAAATAGTATTTTTGGTTAAAATCTTTGCCGAATTTCTTTTAATATATATTGATTTGTTGTATTTTTTTGTTAATGACCGGATTTACATACCTCGGTGTTAATACAAGACACCTTAGGACGCATACTGCATCCACCATTATTGATAGAGCATTCATCAATATCTAAGCATGAAATGCCATTGCCTGTATAGCCATTGGGACATGGACTGCATTTAAAGCTACCTGGTAAGTTGATGCATTCGCTGTGGCAGGGATTCGTTGCCTCATCACACTCATTTATATCTATGTTGCAAGCTGCTTCTGGAATTACTTTATTCTTTGTCCAACCTTGATCGCAAATACAAGAGTATCCAGCATCATTATTCGCAGAAACACAAGTTCCATGATCACACAACTCTTCATTGCCGGCTTCTTCGCAAGCTACTTTGCGTATTCTACAGTGAGTGCCATAGAATCCATTACGACAGGAGCATCTAATGTTTAAATGAAATTTTCAACTTCAAATAGATACATATAAATGGCGTTGCATACCTGAAACTTCCGAGCGTGTTAATACAGTCTCCGCTATTTTGACAGCCCAAGTCTGTTCCTGCATACAAATAACATTCGTCCACATCCTCTTCGCATGTTTTCCCCTGAGAAGCAAAAAATTACAAATTACAATTACGGTTTTTCCACAGAGGTTTCCACATCAATTCCTTACACCACTCTAAGAAACTATAGTAGTTCAAAATTAACAATTTTCGGATGTCAGAAACCTTTTCAATTAAATATAGCAGATTATAAATAATTTATTCAACAATATCAATTACTATATTAAATATCATTATTTTTCCAATAAAAAGAAATGATTTCTTGAAGAGCTTCTCCCTCGCATGACCAATGTACGAGTTAACTCGGCCAGGAACAGGACAACCTCCCCGTTGTCGCCTCAGAGACGACCGGAATCATAGGAACCGTAGTTTACTTAATCACCGTGAAGTCCCCTTAAAAAGTTCCCGTGCATTATATCATTTGCAATAAAGGCGGTCGCAATAGCCGAGTGGTTAGCATTGTGTACAGTTCGGAAGCCTAGACTCGAACAACATCTAAAGTATAGAAAATATATTTTTCTAATTGCGGTCGCCCCTTGGCAGGGAATGTCAAGCCCTCCTCATGAAAATCCCTCGGCCGTTCGGAAGCGGCTTAGAATAAACTGGTAAAAACTTCAAGACGCAAAACCACTAATTAGAGGAGGAGCTCGGCCGAAAATCGTTTCAGCGATTACAAAGCGTCAAATATATATATATATATATATATATATATATATAATACAGATGGTGAAGAGGTCTTACAGGAAAAGCTATCTTGAGCCTACACATTGGGCAGAGTATAAAGTGGTTAAGATCGGTCCTTATTTCAATAGGTCGTCCGCCACAGAGTTCTATTGTTTATGGCTGTAGAACTACGAAGCGTATCCAGAAAGTAAGTGTACTGAATTTTTGTAGGATTTAAATTTTTTTTTACTAAACCAAACAATTACGTGATACTTTACATACATAATTTAAGATATTTTTCGACATAGGTGGTGAACCGGGCTTAAATTTTTTGATACCTTACTCAAGATAGTTTCCCACCAGACAAATCTTGCGGACAGTTTACGTTATCCGAGGGTTTCCATGATTCTTTGTGTAGGAGAGATTTGGAAATTATACCGATCGTCACCGAGGGCATTTTTGATTTTTTCAGACACTTCACCAGTCCAATTGAAGATCTTTCGCTTATGTGTTCGTCATGCCCAGACATAAGGCCATTTTTAAACTTGTGATATACACTCGTGTACATAGCTTTATCACTATATACAGATTTCACCTCATTATAAATCGCAAAAGGAGGTTTTCACTTTCAAACGAGATAACGGATGACGCCGCGTATTTCGCAATCACAAAACGTGCTGTCACGTCGCCAGTTCTCAATTGTTTGACCTCGAACTGGTCGCGTTGGAAAGAGGAGAAGTCAGGTTCCACTTTAGGGTTGCCAACATGAAATACCTCCTTCTGTGTAAATTTACTTTCACTATATGACTCACATACATATCCCAATGCGTTGCTTTGTATGGTAAGATTGAGAGTGCTGAACCAATGTCTATGGATATTTAACATACAGCATGCTCATATTTTGCGTCGATAACATTGAATAATTAAAAAAAAATCATTTTCTATTTTAAATCTGGCCTTTTCCAATTATTTGGATTATTTTGTCAAGTGGCCGCATTTTCTGGCTAAATTTGCACCGAAAATTTATCTTGAGCTCGTCAATGGTCCGATGGTTAAAATTTTTCTGAATTTACGTTTCCAATACATGTCTTACATAGACAATCAGATTGGTCTGATGTCTGTCTATTTAATACTTGGGGATATAAAAGTTGGTGAAGATCACATGCATACCAAACTTACTTAAATTCGTTTATATTGCAGCTGAGAGCGTTCCCCAAGCTTATATTTTTCAGATTGAAATTAGGTTACGCAGCAAATATAATAATAATAGAACTAAATAATATAATTAAACAATATATTGTTTTTCAATTAAATATTGCAGTAAAATGCAACTAAAGATGACTGGTGTACTTCTCGATTGTAATAAAACACCCATAATTCCATAGTCGATAAGAATAAATTGGTTGCCAGCTATTAGAGAAAATTTATTAATTTCAAATAGCATGTGAAAATGGAAAATTTCGAAATTTAATCTCCAGAACGGTCACACGTAGGGTAAATAATTTCACGGAAATTGAATCTAAGTTTCTGAAAATTAGTTTGAATGGCTATTTTGTGAAATTAAATTTCTCTGACAATACCAAAAATCCTTTTACAGCACTTTCAAGAGATATAAAGCGTCCCTAGGCATTATATATGGTTATTTTTGAGCACCTGCTCCACGAAACTGAGTCCTGCCTTAATTAATATATCTGATGCGTTCCCGATGATTTTTTTCGCCTTTTCAATTATCTGTATATATGTATGTATAAAAATCAATGCAAATTTCGATGAACGCCTATAACTTGAGAACCACCAGATCAAATTGCACCAAATTTTTAGGAGTTATAAAGGACTATTAGGAGAAGGTTAATGTGTGTGTTGCGCAACCATTCCAGAGATATGACCACTTTAATGAACATTGGTCGATACCCATATAAAATACATGCAACAACAACAAATACATGCAAAATTCCAAAACACGCGTACATTAAGTTGTATGTGGTGTGGAAAAAAAAAGAGAAAGAGTGAAAAAATGAGAAAAAAATTTAAAAAAATTAATAGAAAAAAGTTTGGAAAAAATTTGCAATCAAGTTTTTTTCGTCTCCTTTTCCAAAAATAATCAAAAATTCAAAATTTCAGTTGGATTTTCTTAATTTTTTTAATAGGTGTAGCAAAGCACGCTGGTATCCGCTAGTTGTTTTATATTTTTTAATGTTCAATTTAATTTTTTTGCTAGTTGCTAAAATCATAGAATATATTTCTTTGTGATAGAAGGGTTTAAAGCTTTGGCTGTGTTCATATTGAACCCTCGTGGTACCTTTAACAACTCTACTGGAATTCATTGGATTATTGCATGATGTTGTGGTATCAATAGAAAAAAATTTACAAATTTTGCAATTACTCTTATTACCAAGGCGAATTCATGAAGGAAATCAATTACTGTGTATTTTTCTTTTAGTGAATTTATTCAAGAAATTGGATTTATCTTCCCGTTTGTGGCTCTGGCATTTGACAAGGTGTGGTACGATTGACTTATTTATAAAATTAAGCAATCGTTATTAAACACATTCCACAATACCTTTGAATTCTACTTATCCAACAGGCGATTCACTGTAAAAATAAGCGAATAATAACAGAGGAGTATCGAGTCGCTGCCGGCGTTCCACAAGATAATATTCTTTGACTAATATTTTATACACTGTTCACCGCAAATATTCCTACCGTAACAAAATAATGACGTCACCGTTTGCGGATGACGCCGAAAAAATCTTCCTCCGTATACTAGTCGCTTAAAACTTATAAATCTACCCGCACTTTCAAGCCGTAGAGAAATGTTAGGAAATTGTTTTTTAGTTAAGCTTCTAAATGGACTGATTTGCAATTCATTTCTCTTAGGTGAAGTAAATTTTAATGTCCCCATCCAATTATCACGACAATTTGGACCTATATTTTGAAAATCTTGTAAAACAAATTTTAAACTATAAGAACCATTTCGCAATTTATGTCCAGATTTCAATTGTTCTGCTGTACTAACTTCTCTTAGCAAGTATCTGACTAAATTTCTGTAGCTGAGCAGTTTTAAATTTCGACGCTTAACAAGCTCTTGCTCTGTTGTCTCGGCAAATTCCGTATGTTATGCGGATGGCGCCCCTCGTGTCGGTTGAGCGGGAGGAGGGTAACCGCTGGGCTTAATTAATAACAAGTCGACACAAATACCTCATTGCAGCCACAAAAGTGTTAGAGCAACATCTTAAACTAAAACTCAAAAGTTTTATATTAAAAGTCGGTATGCAGCTCTAACGAAAACCAAATCTCCATATAAAAAAACTAAAAAAAAATCTATGCGCGAAAATTCTTTTTACGAAGCAGTACGCACCGTGAAAGAAAAAAACTTCATTTTACGAAAGCGCGGCAACACAGGTTTACAATCGGAATAAATAGTCTCACATAAGCCAAAAACGTGACCTACTGTGAAGCTCAGCAACGTACCAAGCTAATGACGTACCTATGAATTTGCTTAGACAGGAGCTTAACCTAGAGGCGACATATTTCACTTTCACATTTCAAGGATTCCAATTTAAAATATAAGAATAATAAAGGGCACACCATGGTAAATGCGTAATGAAAATATTACCGTAATAATCATCCAAAACCCTTTAGTTATAATCTTGGCCTACGCAACAAGTCAAGAACGCCTGGACGCCTGAAGATGAGCGACAAACCAGCTTTGTAAAAAGCAATACTGAGTTAGCATCTCATTCCTAGCTAATGGACTATTAAATTTTTATTTTTAATTTAGTGGAGCTTCCGATGTGGAAGCAGATTCAATAAATAAATATATTTGTTAAAAATAAAAAAAAGTTCTCGCTATTTCATCGACGCTTATGGACAATGATCCTAACCTGATTCGTAGTTCATTTCCGGGAAAGGAGAATACTCTTATTCTTAAGGCAGTTATCAAGATAAATATTATTTTGTTATTACCCGAAACGAAATGAAGTCGTTAATGTGAAATCGTGAACAGACGATGTTAAACGTCTCAATTTAAGTTTCTATTGATTCCGTAGCAAGCAGCCATTTACCAAATTAACTTTTACGATGAGTGTATGCCGTTTCAATATTAACAATTTCATTTCGTTTCGATAAGGTGGCGCCGAAACGAAAAAAAAAATCATTTCGTTAAGTTTACCTTTTATATTAACAACTCGAAATCGGTCAAAATATTTTTTTCTTTATAAATATTGGTATCTGGCTCACTTGCTGGAAAAAAAATTCAGGAAAACCGTTCTAGGCTGTTTTTCATAATATAAACCTTCCCTGAACTTTCATAAATATTCCAAGATAAAAATAAGGCCGATTCCGTTTTTGCGAGGCAAATGAAAAGCAATTCACGTTTACACCTTTCATGTACATAAATTTGGTCCGAAGTAGGTTAGTACCAGAAGTAAAAAAGATAGACCCATCAAAATTTATACCGATATGATCACAATGACAAGCTGAATTTATACAGCAATGCCCTCGTGTTTGTGTGTAAGCTAGTCCCTCAGTTTTTGAGATATTTCAGAAGCAGATTAAAAGACTTTTTAGTTGAAGTCGATAACGTGTCACCAATCATCGCTGGAATCGCCGAGGGGATAAATATAAATGCGAATTAAAGCAAATGGAAGTCCCGCATCGTTTGCACAAATATTAGACTTTCTACAACGATTGTCTCAAACATTCCTCGATCACAAAAATGCGAAGTATCTTCCGAAAAATTTGTAAGCCAATCTAAGGACAACAACATAAATGAAGTAGGTCAGTTAAATGGGTCTGTTCTGGATATCGATCCAAAATCGTAGGCTTTTAAAAAGTGTTTTTCGCAAGAGGCACACTGTACCAGATACATATGTATATCCGTGGTCAATATGCTTTCCAAATATTACGAAATCGCTTTGAGCAAATAAAAAATATTTTGATTTCAATCATAATGATAATTTGACACATAAAGATGTTCCAGATCACGATCGCTTGTATAAACTATGAGCAATCGGAAATTATTTCAATAACTAGTTTCCGTGCCCTCCAACGTCTCAATGTTTATGTTTGGATGAAAAAAAGTGTACAACACACAGCAGAAGTGTGGCGAAAGCTCCAAGACGTCCGTTTCAAACTCAGCAAAAAAATGTACAGAAAGAAAATATTATTGTTCCTCCTGAAGATGCTCGCTGTGATAGAGTTGATCATTTTGCAAACTTTTGGGAAAAACGTGCAATTTTCCTATGTGCACCTCAGAATCTCAAATTGAATGTCGAAAGTGCAAACTGAATCTGTGCTTATTTCAGCCAAAGCTCTTCACCATAAGTAACTTAAGCCATCTGCCTGTTTAATCACAAAAATATGACTTTCTAAAGCAAAACTTTTACTTTTGTTTAATAAAGGTAGATAGTACACTGAATTCAAATAATTTTGTTTTCCATTCTTTTCGGTACTCTTTTCGAGAACCGTACTTTACGAAATGTACATACATATTTATGTGTTCTTAACGAGATTTTATTTTTGATAATGCATAGTTCAAACTTTTATGGTACATAGTACATATATTCACATGCATACATATATAAGAATGTGTTACTATGAATAATATAGAAACTATTATGGAATGCTGAATATTTAGACCGCCCACTTACCGTCCACCCACTTGGACATTCACAGTGGAAGTTTTTATAGCCAGTGTAACAAGTGCCACCATTTTTACATTTCGTATCATTTTTATCCTCGTCTTTACACTCATTCACCATCAGTCCACTCTCGATTCGAGTCGCCCTCATATGAGCACGTAGCACACGCCCCAAACTCCGACGTATATTCATGCCTCTGGTACGATTTTGTAAAGCGCCAAAACTTGCGCCCAGCACAAGCAGGTCACTTTTTAATGCGTTCAAGTATGATCGAACACTTTGTGTTGTTAGTGTATCTTTATCCTTATGAGGCGGTCGAAGTTGTGCATTTTTCTTAATTATTTTTTTGAGAATGTTCACTGAGTTGATGAAGATGCCACCTTCTCCTTTAACACGAAATGTTATGTTTCGAGACGGTGCAGCGCGAATAATTAATTTTCCATTATTAGTTTGAATTTGTGGTTGTTGATTGAAATCATCACTAACGGTACTTATTATTTTCACTAGTGTTAAAAGCACTATTACATACAGAACTTTGTAAAATTTCATTGTAGCCATTCTAATATATACACCCACAATATTCCATATTTTTTGCAGAACAGAAAACACGATCAGCGGAAATGTTACGGTTTACTCTAAATTCACGATTAAAACTGAACAAAATTATGAATTGTGTCAGCATTTATACGCGATCATCCATGGGTAATATATTTTAGATACAAAATAAAGGGGGCGTTACTGTTGAATGATATTATTTTTGTTATCACATAAATGCCCAAGTCACACATCAACGTTCGGCGGCGAAGAAACGGCGAAAATGAGGTAAATTTATCAATTTCTGAACTTTGGTTTAATTAAAGACAAATATATTTTACAAACTTGATATTACCTTTATTTTCTGCTGCATTGAAAATCCTGTAAGAGAATTTAATAAGAATAATTTTTTGAAACAAAAATATCCAAAATTAGATTATCAAATAAGAGGAAAAAATACAGGATAAAATACAGATAACATAAAATCCCGACAATGTAAACTCCGACAACTCTTTATTCCGACAGCATCGTCTTTATTGAAAAATATCCAACAATTTATGGAAAAAATTAAAGATATGTTTTCAATATATATCAAATAGGCCATTATATAAAGGGAGACCCAAGTAGAGGTACTTTTTTCAATAGCATTTTTTTAACCGGTCACGCGTGAGTCGTGTCAAGCAGTCATGTTATTTTTTTTTTACGCTTGAACAACGTTTAAAAATCCTTCAACTTTATTACAAAAATTCACGTTCTGTAAGGAATGTGTTTTGCGTGCTTCGCTCAACTTATGGTCAACATAATCCTTGGAGCAAAACATTACGCGTGTCATTCGCCAATTACCAGTCGAAATGCTCGAACGAGTTATCGAAAATCGAATGAACCATATGAGACGTAGCAACGGCCATTGAAAGAGATAATCTTCAAAAAATAAATGCTAAAGAATGTTCTTTCGAATGATAATAAACATTTCCAATTAAGTTTATGTGTTTTTCTTTAAAAAAGTAAGGAACCTCGAAATGGATCACCCGCTATATACATATACACGCTGAAGCGATTTATGGGCGTGCTTCTTTAATTTGTGATGTGCGCCTTGATGCTGATGTTTCTCAAATAAATGAACCTACAGTTTATCCTAAGCTGCCTCCGAACGGAACGTCTTACATGGATTATAAAAAAAAGCTTTTTACTAAGCTCTACTGCGGAAACAAATATTTTTTTATTTTGCAAGAAAATCTTCAAAAAAGTTATGACATCATCTCTTAACGCACGGCTTGCAAAAATTATTTACTAAAAAAATTTCATGCGGAATTCCATTCTTGGATGGTTTATTAGCACGCTGGTAATAATGGTAATGAGGTTTTGAGTCGAAAACAGTCGAGATATAAAATCCAAACAAAGTATAAAATTTATTAAGAAATTGCATGTTTTTTCAATTACTTTTATACTCTGTCTGGTACTTTGTCGAGATTTTTTTGTCTAGATTACTTGTATGTCGATTCTGTTTTGTGTTGTGTCTAGATTTTGTCGTATATGGAATATATTGGGATTTGATAGTGTCTAGAATATGTCTGAGAATAATAAAATAGTATATTTCAAAAAGTAAAGCTCTTAGCAATTTCCCAGTATTTTTCTCATAGTCAGAATACCCAATAATGAAAAGGGGAAACATGACTCTGTTATTAAATAATTATTAGGGTCCTATACTTATATAATTTTCACTTCCCCCAGAAGTTTCTAAGCCGGATGTGTATTTTAAGTAGGAGTCATATTTTTTTTGGCGGGTACGAAGTGGTGGAGAAGCTAACACGGAAGAACACTTGTCTTCAATTCTTCGCCAACTTCAAAGAGTTTGAGCATGACGTATATATCTTATTATAAGTTATTGCGTTATTATATGGAAGCGTAGAGGGAGCTTTATGAATAACTGGTCCATTGAGGATTTACCAGGTCTAAAACCGCACTGATATGACTTTACTAGCGATATTGATTGAGCTTATTCTAAGAAAAGTAGCGTAAAATGTGTGGTTTCCCTTGTTATGAATTCGTCGGAGCATATTCTACTGCGATTCCTATTTATCATACTAGGTGTTGCACTTTCATTGCCATTCAGAAGGTTGGGTAAGTTTTCGCTTCATTAACTTAAGTATGTGCAGGACAGCGGTAACCAGAGTATCTCCTTGTAGCCAACAAGAGTATCCTTCGGTCTTGGAACCTTAACAAACTTTTCATATTTATAGTATGTACATTTCGGATTTGAGTCAAATGAATACAAATTGTTGACTATTGAAAATATCTCTAAATGTTTTTGCATGTTATTTGTTATGAGGACAGTTATCCAGGGTTCTTATTATGATTTCCTCACCTGGAGCTTAAGCTTAATCCATTCATGATAAACATTTGTTACTTTTCTGTCTAAATCCATGGATGATTTATGATTCGATGCATAGAAGAAATGGGCGTAGTCAAATATTTATACATATGTACGCTTATACAAAATCAGTTACTTATAAACCTTATCCTTGTCTTTTGTTTTCACGAAAGCAAAAAATGTCCAATTGGAATAAATACAATTTGGAAAAATCTGTAATAATATCACCCTAATGATTGTGATTATAACAGCATACATCATACATAGCTTGCAATGAGAAGGGAGTATTGCGGAATTAGTGTCAGTTGTATAAAACTCGGTATGAATTAGGTACATGTAAATACAATATATATAGTTCAAATGGAGTTGTATTGAAAATTATAATGACGTTTCGTGCTTTAAGAGAAGATATGTTGCACATAATCGTCCAACTACTCAATGAATTGGTAAAATTTTAAAGAAATTTAAAGAAACTAAATTGGTTGCAGGTATTGTGAGGCCTGTGCTTCATCGTTTTGCTCGTTACACCTCAAATATCGCTGCTGCAAGTGAAAGTGTAGCCGAAGACCGGAATGTGTCTATTTCTCGACGTTCTCAAGCACTGGACTACGATTTTTCAACAAAAATTTTCTTCACAGATCTTGCCAACTTTATAATAAAAAAATAATAATTTACGTTTATTTGTAAACCGCAAGATTAATAACCCTGTAAGTAAGTGTAAGTGAGTCGTACTGAAAATCACTGCTTTTTATAAATAAAAAGTTGAAATGTTTATTTCTTTTAGATTTGTATGTAATGAAAATCGAAGTTTTCTATAAAAGTTAAATTATTATAGAAAATAACGTTTTTGTTTTAAATATCAATTGGCAATAATAGTTTCTTCATATTTGATTCTTATTTTGGATAAATTTACATTTAACAGTAACAAATATTAAATAGTATTTGAAGATTAAGATGCGGACTGAGTTAAAAAGTGATCACCATTAAAGGAAGGCAAAACACCAAGTGTCTGTAGCATCCCTCTTTGCGCCCTTAATAGATCCCGAGCTCGTCGCATATTTTGCTGGTACTGGCATGTACATATTTGGGCCATAAATTATCCAATAAAATATTTGTAATGATATATGTATGTGTGTTGTATATATATATAATATATAAATATTGCAGTCTTTATGTATTATGCACCTTGGTAAATTGTTTGCAAAAGCAAATTTACACACTTTTCCGATTTGTGCATCTAAAGCTTTAATCCGCCTCTGAGCGGCTAAATATGTCTTTGTTGTTGCCCGTTGCGATTTTAAATAAATACTCCGGCTCTAAAAATACTCTCCTTGATACGATTTTTATATCTTTGATTTTATCTTTGTCCGCAATTGGATAGCAATAAATCATTTTGCCGTGATATACAATTGCAGCGGATCTATTCGAAGAAATCTAATTTATGGCTCAATTCACAATTTTCTTCCGGGAATTGAATTTTTAAGTTACGATGTGCCTTAGGTTAGGACACCAAAAAAATTTACGATTAAAGACTGGCTCCCAAGTACTAATGCTTCGCGATATAAACCTACCAAAGCACTACAATGGTGGGAATTATGCGTCGATACTCACACGAAAATTCAAGGTGACCGAACCGATATGCCGTTCGAGTTTAAACGTTTTTAATTTGCGAAGAAGTGATTTAATAAGAAATAGGTCGTTGCAGAGATCATTCTTCCTGCCTGTGACTCATTGGTACGATCTGTTAGCGAAGCGGTATATATTGTTTGAAAGCATCATGAGCATCACCTTCATTTTCCCCGATTTCGGTATTAATTTCAACGTTCAACGTTCCAATTTAATACATACATTTCTGTTTACGGCTGTAAATAATACTTATAGTAATGGTGCAAACTGAAGAGCAGTACTCGTAGATACCAAGCGGGACACATCGCATTTGATAAGAATTTAATTATTTGCTAAGTAACAGGAAATTTAATTGAATTACCTTCTCTCGACTCGTTTGAAGTTTGTTAATGAAAGTTGCTAAATGCAATTATGTACATACATATGTAACATGAATAAAATACATATGTACTTGCTAAATGTTTGTTAGCTCATGGGTATTAGGATATGTTGGTACATACTTATGTAATATGTATGTATGTGCATAAAAGCGAGTGGGGTATGTGTATATATTTATATGGATGTAATTAAAAAATTGAATTTACTCAAATAATCTATGACTTTCCTCCTTTGCTTTCCTTTAATATACATATGTGTCAATATGTACATAAGAGTACTTAAGTAATGTATATAGCAAAGTGTCTTCAAAGCAAATAAAACTTTGTGAAGGCCTTCTTTCATCATATTTAAAATACATTCAACTTTGTTTTAAAGGGTTAGCCCACTCTAGAGGGCCACAAAATATGCCTTTTTTTGAGATTTTATTATTATTATTGTTATATATTATATTATATATTGTTATTAATAAATCTGATTTTTGACAAATATAATTAACTGCTTATAACTATTTTTAATTTAAAAATAGCGAATATACAGCGTTCTCTCTAGGATGTCTCCATTTTTTTGGGAACTACGGCCGGACACAAAGCTCCTGTTGTTTGAGTTATGTTTCCGACCAACTTGAAAAGAAAACAGTTTTGAATAAAGTTTTGAGTATGCCTTATTGACTGAAACAGACTCTTCAACTAGAGAACGAAAATGGGGCATTTAGAAATTTTTATCTGTCATAATCTTTCGGGATAACATTTTTGAGACCACAATGTACATTTGAAAGAAAATAATCCATTTTTCGAAAATTCTAGAGTGACCTGACCCCTCAAGTAGTTTAGGTCAACTAAATGTCCCTCAAAATAGGATAATTCCACATCGGCCTGAAATTTATTTTATTGAATAAGTTTTAATATTTGTATTTTATTAATTCAAAGATGATAAATAAAAAATTATAAACACTGATTATATTAAAACAATAATTACTTTCATGAAGATATCAAATGTATTGCAATTCAATTTCAGTGACAACAACAACTTGAATTTACGTCTGTAGAATACCACAATTTACGCTTCTAGACGCTTTTTGGAGGACATTTGATCCAAATCCTCTTATCTGGAATTATTATATAGTATTCCGATTTTGATATTTTTTACTACCAATATTCAATTGATTGTATGTGTGAATAATACAAAATTTCATGTCCTTAGATGCCTTTTTAGCAGTTTTTTTGACCCAAAACCTCATATCTGAACAAATCAGTTGTATGGGGGCTACATGAGGGAATTTATAATATTTCTGGATGATACTAAATTTCATACTCTTTTTAATCAGTTTTGACCAAAAGGTCATATCTGAAAATATCGATGAATAGGGCTATATGTTATATTCGTCCGATTTCGATTGATGATTTTCAGCACCAATATGGAATTCATTATGTATGTGTACTATTTTGACGGATTTATGACCCAAATTTTCAAATCTGATAAATTGGGCGTATATATGCTTTAGTTGTTTGATCTGGCCGGTTTCGAAAAATTATCTTCCTACCAAGTTTGGTTAAAATATCTCAAAAATTGAGGAAAGAGTATGCGGTAAATAGACATACGGACAGACGGGCATGGCTAAATCAACTCAGCTCGAGATCCTGATACAATCGGTATAAATTTCAGGGGGGTCTATTCTTTCTGGTACTAAAGTTAATAAAATATTTCATGTGCATGAAAAATATAATTAAAAATTGGTATTACACATAATTCTAAGACGTCTTCCAACTGCTTATAGTTTTTTACTGGAGAATAGTGAGCTAAAAATTTTCCATAGCATTTATTGGTTAAAATTGGCTTATTTACTGAGAAAACAACATTCCTGCAAGCCATGAATTTTGCTCAATTTTAAAAGACTCGTTTGAGCGTTCATAGTTGCCCATATAAAAAACACGAAAAAATCTTTTTTTCCTTCAAATTATCATAACTTCTGATTCGTTCCAGGTAAAGTTGTATACATGGCGGATTCTTGAGGTAAAAAGTTTACGTTTTTGATGCCAATAATTCCTCTAATCGTTTTGTGCAATTTTTTTCACTTTTGAATACTTCTAACTATGATGAATTATTATATTCAAAAAAATCAAGTAAATTTTTATAGAAATTATATTCTATACAAGAATACACTATGAAAATAATTCTACATTTAACGGTTCTGAAGTTATCATCATTTTGTTATCCTTTCTTGCATCTAGGATTACGTATTCGCTAACTTATTTTTAACGTCATTGGATTGTAGCTGACTTTTCCTTTTGATTAAAATGGAGGAAAGGTGGCATCACTGTTTAACAAACCGTCAAAATATGCGAAAAGCACAAAATGGAATGGCAAAAACAAACAAATTCGTGATAGCAATTATTTGTAATAAATTAGTTGCAAGGGTTTACAAAGTTTGCCAGTCAAAAACATGTTATTGTTTCCACTTTAAATACTACGCTGCATGATTCTTTACACTACAGAGGAGCTCTAAATATAAGAAATATTGGGTACTTAACCATCGAAATCTTGACCTTATGATCACATATATACATAGGTATGTGTAATACTAAATACGAGTAGATGTAATGAACTGTGCACATAGGCATATGCTTCTTCATGATTTCTGGAGTTTATGATTCAGACATGAGTTCAATCGATAGTCTCAGTACTCTTCTTCTTTTTTGTCGTAGATACCGCTTCCCCGACTATAGACGAATAAACCATAGTTGGAAATACCAAGTGAAACCGGGTCGTTTTCCACCTGATCCGTCCTTTCTTTTCATATGCTTCTATTAGCGGGTATGCATCGAATACTTTCAAAGCAGGACTATTTGACCAGTTTGCGTAGCTGCTGTCTCTTAATTCGCTGCACTATGTCAATATCGTTGTATAAACCGAACCGCTCATCGTTCCATTGTCTGTGGTATTTGCCGACGCCAACGCGTTAAGGGCCATAAATCTTCCGCAAACCCTTTATCTCGAAAACTCTTAAATCCGACTCATTGGATATGGAAATCGTCCAGGCTTCTCTACCATATATAAGGACGGTAATGATGAGCGACTTGTAGAGTTTGGTTTTGGCTTGCCAAGAGTGTTTGGGTGTTGGATTTCAGGGGTGGCATTGTTGGTGCGGTTGATGCTGATTCCAATATTGATGAAATTATCTACAACTTCAAAGTTATTACTGTCAATAGTGACGTGGGAGCCAAGACGTGTTTGATCACAGGATCCGTTGCAGCTTGCTGCTCTATTTGGGTCATGTTAAATCCAAACTTTGTGAAAAACATCGAACTATTGATTCCGTCTCTAACTCTATGTATACACTGGCGCATAGGTATCACTCATTGCTCTCCAACTGAACGTTGATAGCATCTAGTTGCGAAAAATCATAAGGCGGTTAGAACGTTTAAGCATCTTAATGGTGTAATAAAATTGAAAATTACTTGGAAGTTACATATTTTACATGTTTCTCTGTAGATATCGCCGTTGTTCGTCTGCCTGCTAGTTGCCTATCAAGCAAGAAGCACGGGATAAAAATGTACAAATATCAGGTCGAAACCAATTTGGTGTCAATACTTTTAATGTCATGCTTGACAATCTGGATTTTAAAAGGATGTGTTGCATATGAATAGATGCAAGAAATGTTCTCGGCTATCATTGGATTTGGCATTTGGAAATAAGGAGATTCATAAACGAACTAAACGTTTAAGAAGTTTTTATTTTTCAGATCTTAAGTCCTCATTAGATGAAAAATTTGTGCATTTTCATTTTTATAGCACCGAATAAAAGGTTGAATAAAATTCACCTTTCGATATTCTGAAACGACCTTTATACTGAGTTTCCGAACGTAGAAATCGCATATCTAATATTTATTAGCTGTAATAAATTGTAGTGCGGAACGATCCTTTTCTTGTTTGAAACGAGTTAAAACTTACTTAAGTTGTATAATGACTACTATGAATACTCTGCACCATCAATGTCAATGGCTAAAAATGGTTTACTCAGTACAAGTGACGACGAACGATCGCCCAAAAGCGGTCATCACGTCAGAAATCGTTGAAAAAATTTATGTAAAAGTGCGTGAAGTGGATAAGGCTATAGGCATCTCAACGGAGCAGATACATCTATTTTACAAGAATATTTGGACATGAAAAAGGTATCCGCATGATGGGTGCCCTGACTATTCAAATACGATCATAAGCGCAACCGTGTAACCACTTTAAAGAAGTGTTTGGCGATGTTCAACCGCAATTCAAACGAATTTTCGAGCCGCTTTGTTACCGTACACAAAACATTGATCAACCACACCACACCAGTGGCCAAAGAACAATCAAGACAGTGGGTTTCTCTGAGTGAACGTGAACCTAAGGAGACTAACAAGGTCTTGGCTACAGTTGGAATGCACAAGGTGCCATTCATATCGATTACCTTTAAAAGGATAAAACGATCCCCAGTGAATATTATTCAGAGCTTATGGATAGATTCGATATTGATTTGAAGTAGAAACGACCGCATTTGGCGAAAAAGATATCCCAAAAAAATCAGAAATTAGGCCACGAACTACAACCTCATACAACATATTCTCCAGCTTTAACTCCATGCGATTATTTCTTGTTTCCAAACCGGAAGAAATATGCGTGCGGTAAGAAATTCGGGTTGGATAAAAATGTCCTTGGAGTAAAGAGAGACGCTGAGTAGATTAAAATCAATTTTGAAAATGCCTGAGAGAGAAGTTTTATCACAAACCAACCCTATAGTAATACGTAAACCCAAATTTGGTAAAAGTCGATTCGGGCGATGAATAGTAACAAAGGTGCTAGATTGGAGGAAGATGACATTTTTTTTCAATAACTTCTAATTCTATATATATTATTGCATTGTTTATTAAAATTAATGTTAAAGAGGTAAATATTGGCTAATTTTAATCGAGTTGCCGTGTGCTCTTGAAACTTTGTACCCAGTTAAATTTGATATATCCTGGAAATTAGTATATCTATTACAGTGCGCAATTGTTTCATTTAAAACTTATAAATTTTTCACTTTCTCTAAATATCCACAAGCATTTCGTATACATCTGAATATATGTATATATGCATGTACATACATTCAAAGTTTTTCCTTTATCCGATTAAAAATTTTTTAAATAAATAAAATTTCATCTGGTATTAGCGTTTGATAAAATAACAATTTTATATTTAATTGTATAAAACCAATACCAATGCAAAAACAAATCGAAAATAATGGTTACAAAATGTACAAAAATATGTGTAATGGTCGGAACCTGGTGGGAAAATGTTGGATGATTTATTGCTCGAGCGCGATATTTCCAATGCCAAATCCGCCGCTGATACCTTTTGTTTAGTTGCACCAGATTCAGTGATGCTGAAAACGCTTTGTTTGTTTATTTTTATTTTTACTGTCGACAATCGGTCTGATGTTGCTATTTATTTTCAGAATGTTTTGAATTTTGTGTGCATTCTTTATTTGTCTCGTTTTGTGTTTTGGGTTTTGGGTTGCGAAGCAGGGCAATAGCATCCCATTGAGTCGCGGGGGTGTGGTTATAATGAAGACTGCAATGTATCATTGCCACTGCACAGTGCAAGGTGCCTTCTGCATTGTTGCTCAACAAAAATACTGTTATCATTTATCCAGTTTGCCAGAACGTACATAAGTAAATAATAATGGATAGACAAATATTTGTGTATATATCTTTGTATATATGTACATGTTGTCGGAAGAGTATATGTATATACATATATGCCAGTTGATATATAATATCTGTGAAATTTCGACAAACGAACTGTCTGATTTACATAGGTGGCTTCAATTAAAAATGAGTATCTACATTTTCATAAAAAATTTTAATGTACCTTTTTTCAATTTCATGATATTATAATTTTTTTGTTGCTTATATCACTGAAATTGTAACACTAAATACTCCGGCCAATTTAGACATCCGAGGGTACAAGGGTTCGCACTCAGCTGAAAGTTGATGTTTGTTGTTCAACATAGCTTTCAATTTTATCATAAAACCATTAGATCCCTAAATACTTTTTTAAATTGTATCCCTAAGAAGCGAATACAAAAATTTATCAAAATCGGTTCGTTGTTTCGGAACTTATCGAGCATCGTTGTTAAATTTCGATGTCGCATGCAAATTTAATCCTAATTATCTCTCCCTTAGGGATAGAGTTTCACAAAATCCTTTTTTTAGGTCATACACAGACACGCCCTTCAAGTTTCAGGTCTCTACGATAAGCGGTTACAACGTACTGTTTTGTTGATAATTGTGGAAAAGACGTTTTTGTGACCTCTGGTCCCGCTTTTCCCCGGTTTCGGGTAGATGAGATTTCACTTTTGTTCATCACGTAAGTGATAGTTATTTTTTTTTCGCCTCAAATAAAAGATGTCATCAGATTTTTCTGCCTTTCTTGAACCCTTTTTTGTTTTTTTTTGGTTCAATACTCTTCTTTTTCTTAAATATTTTAATAATATGATAATAGAATTTGAGTCATCGATACCACTGTTTTCTATTTTAAGTTCTCTGAGTTTTATTTTAAATTCGTTTCGCGGTTCCAACGTTTTTTGAAAGAATACTTTCCAAAAATTAATATAGTAAGCATTTAAAAAATAATAATATACACGTTGAACCAGACAAAACTATGTTCTGAATAATACATTCATCTTCGTGATGCTGTGAATGAGTGCACAGAATGAAAGTAGGACAACATTCTCCCAGTGACATATGTAAGCCGGAAGTACCCGATTCCATGTATTCCTTTGATTTCGAACCCACATATCATTCGACTTTAAACGACTACAACTTCGAGTGTGGCAAGCATTTTCAATGTCGCTAAATAAATCTGTCTGTGTCTGTGGCTTTAATCTTAAAAATCCATGTTTTTCACATGGGCAGTTATACACATGTCGCCTGTTCCTGGGTTGAAGTACCAAAACAACTATACGCACCAGAATAAACTAAAGAATTTCATATGTCATAAGGTATTAGAATAATAAACACTTTCCTTCCGAAATGGTTTTTGATTAACTATACCAATTAGAAATCAGTATTCATAGTTAGGGCAGAACAACGTTGGGTCTACTAGTAAGATATAAATTAAAAATTATATATCTTTGTGAGAACAAATTCAAAAACAAAGACATTGCGTATCTGCATGGTTAGTAGAATAATTAAAATGACAAAAATTACCATATTCAGTATTTCTCAGCACCACTGTTCTGATTCGACCACTTTATCAGGGCATAATACCCGGATAAGAATCAATACGAGTATCACATAGGTAATTCGCTGGAGAACAGATGAATTAATTTGAACAAGAGAGCTTTATGTTGCAACTACCAAAAAACATAGCGTCTCAGCGTCACAACCTATGTTATGACAGCGCCATGTTTATGAAAGGTTATCACTGCTTGAACAACTCAGCTGATTGCTTGCTTTTGTACAAGGTTACCAGTGTTGGCTTTCATAAATCAATTTGAAAGAAGCTAAACAAATTCACTTTTTTTTTTTAAATAAATGAAACCTGAAATCATTATTAATTATCTATTAACATATACATAGATCGTGAATATTTGTTTCTAGCTTATATTCGAACTCATAAATTGTAAAATTTGTTGACGAAAATCATAAATTCACTTAAAATTGTGTACGATAACATTTCGTCGTAGCAAACAACGTCGGGGGTATGGCTGGGAGGTATGTAAAATGGCTAGTTCGGCTATTAGCGAATCTCTCTATCTATTCATCAAAAGAGAATAATGGTTGGCGAAGTATAAATATATTACTGATTTTAATAAGATAAAATTTTTTTGTACAGATGAAACTTTATCAGTGCATATGATTAACAGTGTTTCAGACAGGTTATTGTAATGGAAACTCAGGTGGAATGAGTTGTGAATATAAGTTTTGGATTAAATACCAAATAATTTATACCATTATTTTTCTTCGCGGTTGCGGTCAATTCTGATGACGAACTTCAATCTACTACCTACAGATAGGCATATAGATATATAGTTGCGGGCATATCATAATCAGGAATAACATTTTTTGTTCGTTTAGCTGAACACTTTTCTTAAGTGTATCAAATCGTGTGTAGTGGAAATGGATGAGTACAATTAAAAGGACTAAACTACGGTACCCTGCAATGGCCCATTGGAGTACCTAGAATATACATATATATAATATACTCTTCTGGGGGAACTATTGGATTTTATTTATTATTATTTCAATGAAAATACGTAGAAAATACGCAAACTAAAACATATTATATATTTATTAACAATTAATTATTAATTTTAATATAAATTATATATATATATTTTTTACTATTTTTTCACCAAAGCAGATGGTATTCGAAACCAAAGGGTATGTTCGAAAGTAATTTTTCGCAGATACTCCAAAATATAATCCCCTGTAGGTACTCCTTGGAGAACTCGGACATCACAATGTCCTTTTTTTTGGATGCATTGTTGTAGGTTTCGGAGTACTCTATTGTAGGGGTGGAGTATATACTTATATTTCACGGGTGCATGGAGTACTCGCCTTGTTTGCAGTATAATGTTGACATATATTGTATGTATTGAAAGCTGTTATATTTTCAAAGTTCATCCACAGTGAACACTACAGTGTTTATCAAGACGAAGGTATACAAGATTTGCTAAAAACGAGAAGAGGAATAAATGCGGCTCAGGTGCGTTGGCGTCACTTAAAGTTAAAGTTTCAAGTTGTGAAGGTATCTGATCTAATCCAATTTTTTAAGGTTCACAAAGTGAATCGACAATAACATGTAGTGGTGAACGCAACATAGTACTTATAATATCATAAGTGTTATAATATCACATAGTACTTATAATATCACAAGGCCAAAGTGTAATAAGAAAAATATTTATGGAATGGTTAATGTGAAATCAACGCATGGAGTAAGAAATTATTAGTTATGGGCGTAGTTTTGGCTCTATTTTAGTGATTTTCAAATTATATCTACATTTAGCCTTATGAAAGTTCTTTTCATACGAAAATGAAATTGACAACACACTAAAAAATACATAAATTCCACTGAATGTTAATGCATCCAAATAAACAAAGAACACAACTTCGATTTCAATTGCATATATATATTATATTGTGTATGTATGTATGTCACATGAGAAGCAGTTAATGAACGTGTCCAAAAGTTTTCTCTAATTCTTCAAACGCATGCAAGGCAATTGTAATACAAATTATCAAGTGTAAACGAAACGCATACGGCTTCCACTTTCTTTCAGAATTTCTCTACATAATAAATCGTGAAGTTACTTAACACATTCGTTTTGGTGTTAAAATAAAGTGCTTAGTGAATTCACTTCCGGTTCCTTACATACGAGTATTAAATTGCCTTTGCGTTGACTTTGGCGGTTTCTAAAAATATTTAAAATGATTTATGCCTTAGTATACTTGAAGTTTTTATTTTAACTTGGGTTCATGTCAGAAATATATTTAAATTTGCATGATTACATATGAATATGAAAGATATACTCGCATATGTGTGTATATATATACTCGTACTTCAATAAATGTGTGTGAAAATATTTATTTTCTACATTTGTGGTATTAAATGCATACATCCGTCCGTCTTATAGCATTATTTAAAGATAATGCATTAAAGAGCACTCAATTTATGGCAATTTAAGGTTGGTGTTATATATATCGTATGCAGGTTACCTTATCTTAGACATTTTTTATTTCCGGAAAGAAAATGACCAAGACTAAAGCTCTTTTATTTATATATAAAGCATTTAAATCTGGAAAAACACTCGAAATCGCCGTTAAAATTGTTGGACTTTTTTCGATACCGTCTCTCACTAAAGTGAATATTTGAAAAGTACATTTTCGTACGGGAAAATGTATGCGTTACCCTTCCGTTTTGAATAAATTTTTTTAATAAAGTGAGATTTATGTTGTTATTGTAATTTGAAAACCGTTTGATGAAGATTTCAAAGAAATTTTTGCAGTTTTTGGGAAATATAAATAACTGGTTCCTGACTGAAGAATTTTTTGTTTTATTTTTTTAAAGTAACCTTTCCATAACAAGACCATTAGTTCGTCTTGAGGAATCACAAAACACTATAGGTCTAGACATGGAGGGTCTCTAATCAAAGGTGCTATGAATTTCTGTGCGCTTTAAATGGAGAAATGGCGACTTGCTGCGCATGGATCTCTACTGCAGACGACCGCTTTTCCCCTTTTCATATCAGCATCACAGATGTAAAATAAATAATAAATATGCAGTAACAGTGCTGTAGCTCTATCTAAACCAGCCCAGGAATTTTGGGAAAAATTATAAGCCTCAAGAGCAGAATGAAACTCGTGTGATGTGGGAACCAAACTTGGAGAGCTCTGGTCTGGAGCAGACTTGACGCCAGTTCAGAGGGACGAGATCCCTAGCAAAAGAAGAGCCTGAGCCTGGGCGTTAACAGAGTCCTCGAATCCAAACTGGAGGACAGTTCAACTTGACGACGTCAAGAAGTAGTTGCGTTTCGTTATATTCATGGTCAACGGTGCTTCGCTCCCAAACCTTGTGAATTGTGGTGGAGTGATCAGCAGTGGCTTTTACTAAAGCACTGTGAAAGCCCGCGGAGAGTGTGAAACTCAATAAAGGGAAGGAAAGGAATCCAAGAGCGGGTTTACGAAGCTAGCATCCTCTAGTTAGAGAGTTTTCACTTATACGATCAACACCTCGAGTGAGACAGGCCCAGTCGAAGAAGTTACGAAATCTCTGAAGCCCATTGGCGACATCTTGAATAAACCAAGAGTATTCGACTCCGCGACTGAGACCAAGTGGGACGTTGAAATTATCAAGCTTTATGTGTCCGAACATGCTAGCGAGATATAGACATATAGAGCAAGATATAGACATCACAGTCATAACCTTCCCCGAGGCAGAAGAAGCAAAGGCATTGGACCTGAACCCATAACAGGAAGGTGCAGACTCTTCAGGGGAAAAAGCCAGCTCTTTAATGGCATATAAGTTTCATTTTGAACTTAAGCTAGCCATTTTGGCGGGTGTGCTTCTAGTTTTAGGTCAAGATAAGAGATTTCTTTATAAAATCTTAAAAAAAAGCATTTCTGTGAGTATAACTATTTTTTGTTAGGTATATTTTCGAAATGAAGAAGATTCCTAACTAATATGCTTTTAGAAGGTAACCTTCATCGGGTCTAATATAAGTCGAGTCTATTTGACAAGTGTATTTCTCCTTAAATTTTGCCACTTAAACCTCGAATATTTGATGTTGCCTTAGTATCAAACTTATTTCAGTTTATTCCTTTGTTTTTTAATTAGTTTCGTCAGTTGATAAGAGACTGATAAGATTTGTAATATAATCAAGTTAATTCATAAAAATTTTCCAATAAATTTATTTTTGAAACGTTTATTTTAGCATATGGGCGTGCATGCATATTTATCTCCTAACTCTACTGTCATAAATGAAATAATGCGATTTTATTCAATCAATACGTAAAAAAAAGTCTATAAGTGTGTCCGATCAAAGTGCTACAGAAATGTATGCGAAAATCTGAGATGGAGCATATTGATATAGATTTTCCATAAGCCCTCTTCAAAGCGGCAGAACATCCACATCCAGAGCAAATGAAGCGGAAGATATTAATAAACTCATTGCACTGTGAGGGTTGGTGTCTCCGAATTGCTTTTGCCGTTTAAAGTTTCTCTATTATCTGGGATGAACTACAGACACATGTGTGAATGCATGTGTTGTATGTGTGCACGAACATTGGTGAATATACATACTTATATATATCAATAATTTTAGATAACGCTCAAAATAAAAATATACATACATATATTAAATATTTCGCCTATGCAATATGGATTACAAATTAACTTTATGCGTAGTACGAGTATATATGTATGTACACACCGGCGAAAGAATTACGTATTTACATATACATATATGCGAATTGAAAAAACTTTGTTTGGAACCAGACTTTTTTGCTCGTCCAATGACCTCTATATTCAAGTAATGCTTACATTGAGCCGTTAGAAATCTTCGAGTGGCTTGAGATATATAAAGGGTGTTTTTTATAGAGTTATAGAACTTTAAGTTGCAATAAAACAACGATGGATTATTCGATTGACATGAATTTTATTTATCCGAAAGATAATCTTGTGACATTACATTTTAGATATGACTTCTGGCATATGACCGCCACGGCTGGCGCGGATGTAGTCCAATCTGGACGTCCAATTTTCGATGACTTTTTCCAACATTTGTGGCCGCATATCTGCAATTTCACGGCAAATGTTGTCTTCTAAATGGTCAAGCGTTTTTGGATTATCCGCATAGACCAATGACTTTACATAGAAAGTAGTCTAGCGGTGTTAAAACACAATATCTTGGAGGCCAATTCACAGGTCCAAAACGTGAATCTAGGCGGTCACCAAACGTGTCTTTCAAGAAATCTATTGTGGCACGAGCTGTGTGACATGGCTCTATACCGATCACCATTGACTGTAACGTTCTGGCCACCATCGTTTTTGAAAAAGTACGGACCAATGATTCCACCAGCCCATAAAGCGCACCAAACAGTCAGTTTTTCTGGATGTAACGGTGTTTCAACATATACTTGAGGATTACATTCACTCCAAATGCGGCAGTTTTGTTTGTTGACGTAGCCATTCAACCAGAAGTGCGCTTCATCGCTAAACATCGCTAAAATGGACGCACTGCGTGATACGTTTTCCGCACAGAACCATTATTTTCGAAATAAAATTGCACTATTTGCAAGCGTTGTTCAGGCGGAGTCTATTCAGCTGTTAAATCGGTCGCCATCTTAAAAAGTAATGCCAACTTAAAGTTCTATACCTCTATAAAAAACACCCTTTATATTGCATAAGTTGGCATCGATGCAGTCCATTATCGCTTCTTGCATTCATAGAAAAATTCCACGAAAATGTAAACACGGCATATAACGGTAGCGTCAGACATAAATCAGACTCAGTCAAGGTATACTAACATCACGCGAGATCTACGATCTATATTTGTATCCAAGTCATATATATATTCGTCGATCTGTGGATCTGTGATCCCCTTCAAGAAAAGAGAGTATAGAACAACCGTACCAACGTATGGGTCAATTTCCAATATTTGTTTGTTCAGAAAAACCAAATTATAAAAATATTTGTCTGAAAAAGGTGAACTTCCTGGAAGAAAAATTGGTCCTTATCGTCATTTAGACAAAAAGCTACTCGTATACTAAAGTTCACGTAAATCAAACAATCAATAAGATTTTTGGAAAAGATTTGCCACAGGTCCCAAAAAAGTGGTCCTCGGATTAATTTAGGCAAAAATCTTTTTCGCATGTGTCCAAAACTTCAAGTAAATTGCAAAACAAATAATATTTTTGTAGAAAATCGGGTCCACTTCACGGAAAAAATTAATTTTTTTATTCATAAAACCTTTTTCTAACACCTATGAATAGTTTAAACAAAAATTAGACAAACCTGCCCGGTCATAAATTTTATTTTTCTGACAGGTGGGCACTTTTTTAAAAATAACCACACTTCACTTGAACAATCCAAATTTTAATGAAGCTTGAAAATTTGACTAAAAAATCGGCTTAGTATGCGGTATTAGGCGGTCTGCATTACATTTCGTCTGTCTTCCTTAGTTCCCTAGTAGATATCAGAGAAATAAAATCAGTATAAACCGCGAAATAAAATATTTACATTGTGTAACTTAGTTTAGGCCGCAATAGTCGAGTGGTTAGCATTGCGTACCACCTTTTGGAAGGCCAAGATTCGAGCTTAGGTTCCAAAATTAAGGAAAAATTAATTTTTAAAATCGTGGTCGTTGCGCTCCAGGGAATGTCAAGCCCTCCGAGTGTGTTTTTACAAGAAATAAAAGCTCCTCATAAAAATCTATCCACCGTTCGAGGACGGCTTAGGATAAATTGTATTGCCCTTCATTTTATGGGAAAAAAATCAAGACGCAAAGCCACAAATTTCGCTTTATACAAAGGGCCAAATATAAATATATTTATCACTTACTGTACTGTATGCTTTTGTTGCATACCATTGACATACACAGCTAAATTTGAATTTTGTGATCCAAAATGGGAATTGATTCTTGAAAAGAAGTATATATATAAAATAAGTAGTAAAATGTAAAAATTCAATATAAGTATTGAAAGAATTGATTATTCGATGCAGTGTTTGGAGATGCTCAAGCGTAATAAACCCAAGTTTTTGCGTCGACATGTGACAATATATGAAGCATGGCACCATTATTTCACTCCGAAATCTAATTGACAGTCATACGAGTGGACTGCACGCGATGAACGCGCTCCAAAGCGTGGTAAAACGCAACCGTCGCCTGGCAAGGTTATGGCGTCTATATTTTGGGATGTGCGTAGAATAACTTTCATTGGCTAACTTTAAAAAAAAGGATCATCAGCCCAGACTATACGTGACCATGGATGAAACATGGCTCCATTATTTCACTCCGAAATCCAATCGACAGTCATCCGAGTCAGTCAACCCCATTTTAAAAATCTGGCCCCCAGTGATTATTTCCTGTTCTCATATCTCAAAAGAATGCTCGCTGGGAAGAAATTTTCGTCAAATGAAGAGGTGATCGCCGAAACTGACTCCAATTTTAAAGCAAGGGACAAATCGTACTAGAAAAATGGTATCAGAAAGTTGGAGAGTCGATATAATCAGTGTATCACTTGTGAAGGGAATTCATGCATTCCGCTATTTACAATAGGATTGGTGAAACACAGATGAATTGCAGATCAGAGTTAGCAATATAAACCAGCACATGCAAAATTCTACGATATACTAAGAGGCAATTGCCACCGACGGTAGATAGGTACTTATGTATGTATAAACTAAATATGAAAAACTTATTTTATTTGTATTAGTTTTACTTTCGCAAAACGGTTTAAATTTATATATATAAATATTTTTCTTGCAATAAATTGTCAGGCCATAAATTATGAAAATAGTACAATCAAATAAATTTTGTAACATTTGGCAACAGCAAAGAGGCTCTTCATTGCCAAAATTTGTGCTACTCAAAATTTCTCTTTATTTAATATTTAGGAATATTAAAAATTAATTTATATAATTATATCAAAACTTTACCCCGTCTTTCATCTAAATACAGCCTGTTTAATAAAGGGAAAATAAAACTTTTCCCAACATCATTCAGAAAACGCGTAACTCCAAAAATTTACGCAAGCTTTACGTTATAAATATTTTTAAATCGCAAATTATCATATAACTACCTACATATACACATATATGGAAGTATACATATGTGGGCAGGGGGCAATGCTTTTCGTGCAAGTTGATAACGATGTTAGCAATGTAATTTCCGTTTTACAGAATTGTTTGTTTAATTGGCAGTTACCATTTTAATTTAAGGATATTCTGACCGTCACCCATTAATATGAATGAATAAATATGAAAGTATGCATAAAAGGGAAAGCACATACATACATATATATGCATATACATGCGTATACAATTCTGCAGTAGGGCTAGCTAATTTGACCACACTTTCTAAAAACTTTGAGCTCTAATTTTCAAAAGGGTGAAAAAAGGGGGAAGAGTCAAATTTTTAATGGAACAACGTGATGCAAGAATGTTTAAAATTTCATATCCGGCAGTGACTTGGACCAACATAGAAGAAAGGATACATATTTTCAGGAAGTGGACCAACGATCTTACGGTTCAAGAACATTGTATGTTCTACTGAAATGAAGGGTTTTTCTAGACATGTGGATTTCAAGAAGAAATAAAACGCATACAATTTAATGTTATGGCCAAGAATTTAGCTAAGCCGTTTTGTAGAACTAAGGACTTGCCGTTATCTAAAAGCGATCTCGGGTAAGTACCGCCGCGTAGGTAGGTAATGTTATTGACCTGCGATTTCGGGTTACAATATAAATATGCATAGATACGAAGGTTACGTTTAGCTTACTTCGCGGCATTTATATTGACATATACTTATACGTAGCTAGATTAACAATACAATAAAAAACTTAATATTTTGTATTAGATGGTGCTTGATTATGGCTTTTTATCATTGTAAAACCGAGTAAAAAAAAATCGGACTAAATATAGGAATTCAAATCAACGTGCGGCCGTTTCTGCAAGTACTTATATGCAATAGAGACTGAATGTATGTATGTAACTCATAGACTCCGAGACCATTCAGCTGACTTTGTCCAAATTTTAAAGATGGCTTACCGATACCTGTGTAGTTCGGGTATTTTTGAAAGTGTTGCCACCTGTTATAAAAATTAAATTCTTAAATTTATCAATTGAAAATAACTATGCCGATTTGTTTAATTTTTTTTTTAATTTTCCACAGGTGCTTGGTGAAATTTTTTATTAAAAAAGAAATGTTTTCCGGGGAGTGGACGAGTAAATCTGGAACTGATTTATCGCAAAAAATCTTATTTAATGTTCGTTTTACTTGAAATTTGAAAAATAAGTAGCTTTTTGCCCAAATTACCACTTTCTCCCGAGAAGTGGACCTGAAAGCTATCTATTTTAAAAATGAAACTTATGGTTCTATTTACTTGAAATTAATCTTTTTTCCAGAAAGTCGAACAGATATCAATCTTATTGAGACAAATATTTTTATGGTTCGGGTTTGTGTATTTTTATTCTTTTTATCTAGACAAACAATTGCAGGAAATGGACCAGAAAGCAAGTTTGGTTTGCTTGAAATTTAGTACTATTTTTCCAGGAGGAGATCACAGGTCAATATTAGAATAATTAAATATAAATTTAATAAAAATATAGATCGTTCGTAGATCGCTGCGTAATGTTAATATACTTTGGCTGCAGGCTGTTTTGCAAACTATTCTTATTCGTTCCATCTAATTGTAGGAAAAGTATTGGCATTCGACCAATTTAGAGAAAATCAATTATACGTGGAAGTCTCCGAATATCTGTAATGTCTGTAATATCTCTGGTAAGGATAATAGAAAAAGAAGTTTTATACTTTGGATTAACAGCAGCATTTTTTACAATGCCATTAATATCGAAATTCAACAAGAAAGGGAAAAAGCCACAGCAATGTATGCCCAGGTATTGTAGTTGTATACAATATAATTGGCGCGTTGTAACCGATTTTCAGCTAAATTCCTCAAAAATCTAAAGAAGAAGAAGACTGTCTCTCCAAGTTAAATTTTTGTCAAAGTGGGCGCCAATTCAAACTGAAAACCCCAACAGTTAGCTTCGATTAGTGGTTCATTAAATATTGTGAATGCTCCTATGTATGAACAAAAATATGCCTAAATATGTTTCTAGTTACCGTACGAGGTATGTTCAAAGGAAAAGGTGAATTTTGATTTTTCGCGGTCTGTGTACATTCGATTATTGATATCTTGTTTTTTAGTTATAATCGAACACATATGTTTATCATGTGCTTGCATTAGGAGTCAATTTCGATTATTGGTTTGTTTTTGACAACAGAAGAGGTTAGTCAAGTTTTTGTATGCTCTTCGATTTTTGACTTTTGAAAGATATGGTTTAAAGAATATGTATTAAATTTTGCGTTAAAAAGTGCTATAAAGCACTTGAAATGTTGATTGTGGCATTCGGTGAGTCCACTTTGTCTCAAAAAAGTGTTCATAAGTGGTACAAGCGATTTGCAGATGTTGATGACGATGAGCGACCTGGAGGTGTGAAAACGTCAACAAGCGAAGAAAACATCGTAGCAGTGAAAATAATTGTTCTTGAAAATCATCGAACGTTTTGAGCAAGGAACGTGTTGCAGCGAAGCTTGTTCCGAAATTACTAAATTTTGAGCAAAACCAATATAGCTTTGTATCGCTCAGGAGTTGTTGATGGATGCTTATTCGTGATTTTTTTTGGCCAAAACCATATAATCATGCCTCAACCACCGTATTCACCAGATTTGGCTCCCTGCGACTTTTTCCTATTCCCAAAACTAAAGAAATCAATGAAAGGAAAGCATTTTGCCACAATTGATGAGATCAAGTTAGAATCGAAGAAAGAGCTGATAACCATACCGAAAAGCACATTTCAGAAGTGCATCGAGGATTGGTGCGGTGTCACAAATGTATTATATCCGAGGGGGACTAAATAAGTACTTTTCGGAAAAATTCCAATTTTTAAATTTAATTTTTCTTTGAACACATCTCGCACCGAACTGATCAAAAGGTTGTTTGTGTTCAAGGGTGCACTGAAGTGGTTTAGACTTATGATTTGCAGAGTTACCACCTGACCTGAAATAAATATTTAACGAAAGGAAATATGACGATATGTGTATCAAACTGAGGAGATTAAAGAAACCCTTAATGAAAAATATATTTGAGCAGCGTTGCCAGTTATTTAAAAATTTTATTAGAAACTAATGGATAAAATACATTATACATGACTAGAAATTTTTGCTACCTGTTTCAAAATTTTGGATACACTTAAATTGGTAAGTTAAATTTAATATAATTATGAGGAAGGCTTAAAGTGCAAAATGTTTTGCGGAAGGTCATCTTGATAAAATTGTAGGTACTGTGAAATTGGTAAGATAATAAATAATACAATATGGACACCAATTTTAAGATATTCGAAAGATTTCAAAATGTTTTTAAAGTAATTTAAACTTTTTAATACAGATGGCTAATGAACATTCCGACCAGGTGGAAGCGCTGCAATACGGGTCTGAAGCTGCCAAAATGCAGTAGCGAAAAACTCAAAAACCCAAAATAATTGCTTAGGACGAATGCAAAATGGATACAAAATCTTTTGAGAATTCCTGATGAATATTTACGTAAAAGTTTTTAACCACTCGGAAATTCATTGGTATTGTAAAAAAAGATTTTAGACAACTATTCCCTAAAAAAATGAACAAAACTTATGAAATAAAGCAAGTGTTGGAAATTGTTATAAAAAATTCTAGGATTTTACAATTTTTCCAATATTCGTTTTGGTGAAACGAGGCACCAGAGGGTACCCTTGTGTGCATACATATAAAAGTATGTATAAACAGCTTTTAATTAGGCAGCTGTCAAACAAAATATTTAACTTTTTCTTGAATTGCGAGGTTCTACTGCGCAATAAAATGATTTAATTTACAATAAAACAGAGAAGAAAGAGTCTACTTTTTTATAAATTCAAAAAAATTCCCCACCAACCGCATTTGTTAATATCGGGAGGAAATTTTCAGGATTGGCTCCATTTTAGGTATAATTTTGAGGAAAAATCTATATATATATATATATATATTTTTATATGTGTATATATGTATACAAATACATATACATAAAATCCAGCGCAAGTACGCGCGAATTCTAATTTCATCCTGTATGTTAATATCCGCGAAACAATACTATCTCAACAAACATAAATCTATTGATATACATATACCGTTGCATATGTTTGTGGATATTGGAAAAGTAAAAATTTTTATATTTCCGGAAATGGTGTCGCAACTCGCATTTTATCAAATTTCCTCTTCCAATGAGATGAGCTACAGCTTCCTTCAGCTTGAATAGAGGACGGAGAGCTTCGCACCCTTCTGTTAAGTAGTGATGAAACTGCGCAACATTTGCAGAAAAAGTAGTTGGCATACATACATACATAAATACATAAATTTTCTATCCCCTAATCCTTAAATGACAGGACAGTGTGCGAACTAAAGCACGCTTAGCTGTCAGGATTTTTTTTTTACTAATATGCGTAAAAGCATAAGCATTTGTCATGAAGATTTTTTTAATTTTCCGGTCACGTGATGCCATCACTTTTCTGGTCGCTTTGAATTTTCCCATTGATATCCTCTGTCAAATTTGAAATTTGCAAATAAATTAGAGCAAAAGAAATATCTTTTAATGCAATATATAACTGCGTACGTACATGCATTCAGAGATACATTTTTTAATAAATTTATGATTTTATCTAAGCTGTTATCTCGTGCATAATTTCGCAAACACACAGTACGTAGTTTTTTGCTAGAATTCATTCATACATTCTTGTTAGGGTGTTTCTTTTTAGATGAAGTTCTCCACGTGACTTAATTTTTTTGTGAAATCAGACAGAAATTGCACTGTGTCGTATTTTCAAAAGCCCTTAGATTTAGATTAAACCATTGTCGATGAGTACATTTTATATTGTACGAATATTAGAAACTCAGATATTGCCTAAAATTCTGTTTCTAAAACAAAATGAAACCCTGCTTGCATATAAACTATTCGTATAACACCCTTTTATAGTCCAATATTTTTTTTTCTACATTTTATAAGGCTGAAGTGCGGGCAATGGGACATATAATGAGTCGATACTAGGGGTTTCCGAGAGAAAGGTTTGGCGGACGATTTTTGAATCTCTATTGGCTACGTGTTGTGTAACCCCTCCAGATTTTAAAGTATTCTATGGAAGAGAAATAAATAAACTTGCAAGATCAGGTGGAGAAGGACCTGGCTTAAGTTGATGTTTTCAATTGTGGTCAAACAGCTAAACGCAGAAGCGAGTGGTGTGCTATTCTCGACGAGGCTAAATATGCTTGCTAACGCCAATTAAGAAGAAGAAGATTATCGCGAGAAAATTGCACTTTACTGAAAAAAATAAAATTTTGGAAAGAAGAACTTCGAAGTTTGTACAAAATGCCAAATGAACTGATATCAATCTAGAGAGCTTTAGTCTCTGTGAGCTTAGAATAATCAAGTTTGGTGGTTGGAGTAATTTTTACTTCTTTTTTATTTTATAGAATAATAGTGTACAAACAAATTTTGAGAGAGTTAAAAATTCTTTCTTTTTATAATAACATTTTTATATATCATTTGTCCTATTAGAATAATCAAAAATACGTTTCACCGATAAACTTAATGCGACATCAGCATTAAAATTTTCAAACAGATTGCAACTTTCTTTAAAAACTTTTAGAATTTTCTCAATATTGATATCAATCAGTCAATATTTTTAGTTTAAACCTTTAGACAGTTGGGTGACCTTTCAGAAATAATTTTCGCATTAAGTCTTTCTTAAACATTTTTTTTTTTGAAACCTATTTATTTGAAAATTTAAAAAGAAAGCATCCCTCTAAAACTTTTTATTATAAGTCTTGAAAATTCTCTTTAGTTTACCTTCCTACCCTTGTAATTATACATATTTGATTTAAAATATTAATTCAAGAATTCAGAAATCCCTTTATTCTGATACCTATATAATGAATAACGTACGATGTATTTTTCAATTCTTTTCTGTTCAAAACTTTAGACAGGTTGCAACGCTGCTCAAAAATATTTATTCATTAAGCCCTTCTCAATCACTTTAGTTTAATTATAATATTTCAATATTTTATTTATTGTATTAATATACTTTTTCCAAAAACAAAAAATTCGGAACGAATGGTAGCTTTGCGAAATGTAAATTTAAATTATTCTCGATCACATTTAAAGACAAACTAATCTTTCATCCATTTTGGTTCAGACGTTAAGCTTGAGTTCATAGAGACACTTATAGAAAACTTTATATGGTAAATAAACTATTTTAAAACAGGTGACAACTATGCTAAGTCATAAATAAAAATACAAAATTAAAATTTAACCTAAATCGTCTTAGCCGCTAAAGTAAAATTTAGTCACATCCACACCTATAGAATTTTTGTATCTATATGATAATAAGAGATGCCACGCCCAGTTTTCCAAGTTGGTAAAATATCTATAATATCCATAGCCGAAATACCCTGTATAAATTTAATTGAATTCGTTGAAACCGTTCTCAAATTATAAGCTAACAAACTTAATTCTATGTAAATATATGGCAAGAAATGCCACACCACCTTTTCCGAATTCGGAACAACTTAAGCCATTTGGATTATCCCCAAACATGTTGTATAAATTTAGATGAATCCTGGATAGCCGTTTTCAAGTTACAAATCAGCCATTCATCAAATTCAGACTTCAGGCCCAGAGCATCACATACCTTCAAATTAGGTCTGACTAAGAGCAGCAAGTTCAAGGAATTTGTAGAGATAATAGAACAGTACAGCAGACGGAGGATAACCTCACTTGACTAGGATAGACCGTTAATATAACAGTACTGTTCTGGTAGAGACACAATTAGAAATGTAGCAGTACATAATTTTGGTTGAATGTGGTGTATCTGGTAACACTATGGGCGTAGTATCGTCTATGTGAATCTTCTTAAGGAATTGCCCAGCTCAACCTAAACTGACCTAAGCTCACCTCTCATTCAAGGCATGTCTGAAATATAAAAATAAAAACAATTATAGAACTATTGAGCACCAAAGATGATTTAAAACTAATTTGAATGAAACGTTCTCCGCCTACTTTTGGCTGTAAACGTATGTAAAGGGTGTTTCTTATAGAGGTATAGAACTTTAAGTTGGCATTACTTTTCAACAAGGCGACCGATTTAACAGCTGTCAAGTGATTTATTCTCTGTTTGGTTAGGCAATTCATCATGAATAGACTCACGCCTGAACAACGCTTGCAAATAGTGTAATTTTATTTCGAAAATAATGGTTCTGTGCGGAAAACGTATCGCGCACTACGTCCATTAGCGATGAAGCGCACTTATGGTATAATGGCTACGTCAACAAACAAAACTGCCGCATTTGGAGTGAAGGTAATCCTCAAGTATATGTGAAACACCGTTACATCCAGAAAACCTGACTGTTTGGTGCGCTTTTTTGGTCCGTACTTTTTCAAAAACGATGGTGGCCAGAACGTTACAGTCAATGGTGATCGGTATAGAGCCATGATTACTAACTATTTCATTCCTGAATTGAATAACCATGATGTCCAGGAGATGTGGTTTCAACAAGACGGCGCAACATGTCACACAGCTCGTGCCACAATAGATTTATTGAAAGACACATTTGGTGACCTCCTAATTTCACGTTTTGTACCTGTGAATTGGCCTCCAAGATCTTGTGATTTAACACCGCTAGACTACTTTCTGTGGGGCTATGTAAAGTCATTGGTCTATGTGGATAAGCCACATGCGCTTGACCATTTGGAAGACAACATTCGCTGTCTTACTGCCGATATAGGGCCACAAATGTTGGAAAAAGTCATTGAAAATCGGACGTCCAGATTGGACTACATCCGCGCCTGAAATCATATTTAAAATGTAATGCCATAAGATTATCTTTCGGATAAATAAAATTCATGTCAATCGAATAATCCATCGTTGTTTTATTGCAACTTAAAGTTCTATACCTCTATAAAAAACACCCTTTATTATCATTCCTTTGCCACCAAGCATATGTAGGGAGATTATTCCGAGAATAAAATGTGGAATCCCGACGTAATTAAGTTTAAAGATTAGGAAAAGCTGAGATACTGTTTCAAAGGCTTTGCTATAATCATTTTTTAATCAATTTGATAATTCTTATAATATCTTTACCAAAAAACTCTTAAACGTTTTGTCATGCCCAGAAAACAGCGCTAGAACAGGAACGCGGAGTTATGAACTAGCCAGAAACTAATGAAAGAAGCTGCAAGCCTGTCACCGGCTTGACGACTATAACAGGAAACCTCCCTCCTTCGAGTATAGGACCTAAACACCTTTCATAGAGACTTTGTCAACATGAACGCTCTTACCGGCACAGTACCAGACTCAATACCTGCTAGACCAGACTGGCTCCAATATATTTAAGGTACACCCTGCTTACTATGAGTACCCACTCAACTAACACCTCTTTTGCCCTGGTCCGGACTGGATTTTGACCAATTTTAGCAGCTCTTAAGCATGGTTACCTAGTCGCTACAACAATAACAACAAACTGTCGTTCATTACTACTAATGAATTAAAGTTATAATTTACTGATCATAAAGATTTTAAAACTTAATTTTAGTCTTCAATAATTTGAACTAAAAATCTTTTAAGAAGCTAAGCTTATGAACCAAGTTTCAATGATATTGCTTTTTTTATATTTTAAATATTACGCTATTTATTGCATGTTGACTGAAGTCCTTAGAAATATATTTCAGATTTTTCGAAATCTGCCGAGAGTTTTATGAAATACCTAAAAATTCTCAGTTTTGAGTCGAGCAACCACTTCGACGAACTCTCCCAGTGTAGAAACATTATCCTTTGACGGCACAATTTCTATCCATGTTTTTTGCAGATAGTTTCCGAATATGAGGTAGATAACTATGAAGCATTAATGTAAGTCCTGGAAAGAGGCTATGGCAGTGAGAACAGGGGGCAACTTTATCAGAGAAAGCTGGATAAGTGCGACCAAAAATCCAACGAATCCCCGCGGGAATATGAATTTCAGAGATTCATCAGCGGAAAAAAAGGACTTATACACCAAGTGAGAGACATATGCGAATCCAAAATCAATATTCTCTGACCATTTGAGCTCGTTACCATGGATGTAGCCAGTCCCTATGAGTAGAAAAGAAAATACCTACGTCCTTGTGACTATGGACTACTTTAGTAAGTGGCTGGAGGTCTACTCAATTCCAAACCAAAAAAGCATAAACATCAGCGGATGCGTTCACTTACAGTTGCCTTAACAGATACGATGAGCCTATAGAACTGCACTCTGGCCGCGGAAAGAATGTTGAATCAGCGATGTTCAAGGAGATGTGTCATATACTTCTGTTTCTGATTGGATATCGGTCAGCGGTGCACGAAACAACGTATAAAAAACCTGCAAGGGTTCTCTTCGGTAGTGAACTTCGGTTGCCTAGTGATCTGAAGTTTGAAGCAAATGGTGGTACGAGAAGCAAACCGAAAAACTGAGTAACAAAATGAAGGCCAAATATGATATGGCGATGAACTCAGAGAGTTTCCCAGATGGAGTTTCCTATTGTTATACAACCCACAACGGAAGAAAGTATAAAGTTATCAAACGGCGGAATGAAGTAATGTATCGAATCCAGACCACAGGAAAACCAAAAAACGAAATGAAAGTGGTCAACCTGGAAAGGCTTGCAGCGTTTGGAACAGAAAATATGTTTGATCTAGACGATTAGGTTTAGGTGGAGGGCGGTGTGAGTTAACGCTTAGCGTCTATGCACATATTTTACCTGCCGGCGAAAGTAAAGTTTTTAGCTTTGTAAGTCAATGGAGCCTTATTCTCAAAATTTAACGATGGCTAGGTTTCCAATGGTTCAGGAAAATGGTTTAAGGTTTTCAATACACATGCAACTCCGTGAAAAGCAAGTATTTTCGTCATACATAACTCTAGCTGGACCAATGTGATACATGGAAAAGTCTTATCTTAGAGCACACGACGTATTTTGAGAATGGAAAATACTATTAGACTTTAATCTAAATTCGCATTGATAATTTTTCAATATAGTTTTACTCAACGAAGACTATACAAACATTATCAAAACATTTTTCACTCTTTAAGCATTCACATTATATCAGATTATACTAACTAATGTAAAGGTATTCTAAAAAAAAGTGATTACCTATTTGTGAAGTCTATTAGGGCAAAAGTATACACAAATTTACAAGCCAAGTGCACAAAAACTCTTTCAAAAACGGCCCAATAAGCAAAAATAATCATCAAAGGGTGCATAGTCTGGAAAAAGATTATCAGTATGTTGTCGCCATATGCTTCACAGTTGGGTGCTATGTACATATGTACATACATACGTTCATATATGAATGACTAAATTTGTTGGTAAGAAGTATTTGTGGAAGAGGGTAAGGAGGGGATAACAAGTAGAGTGACTAAACGGCAAAACGACTCAATGGTTGGGCTGCGGTGCCGCTGACTTCGCCTTTGAAATGTTGCCAAAAAGTGTTGCATGCTAACGTTCAATCAGCTCACGCTGATGTGAGCACTGGCTTGTGCAAAACAATGACTATCGACGCGCTTCAGTTCGCACGAATCACAAAAAACCGGGGTAAACGGCCGTCGATTGTCTGTAGTTGCTCGCCTGTCGATGCACAACCGATTTCCCTTTTGAAAGGTTCATTAGAGAAAATGAAATGAAAATACCAATAAAAGCGAATAGAAGCTGAATCTGAGGGAAAAAAGTGATCAGCGCTGGTTTAGTGCGTTTTAGGTACTGCTGGGTTGACTGCACTGCTGAGCAATAGGGAAGACAAAACTCAATTTGAAACATATGTAACGAAGATGGAATCAATACATTAGAATTATCCTAATTCTAAGGTTTTCAACGACTTTAATATTTTTTATTAACTGGAGTACAATACATATTATACATATATACCAGGGCTGTTTCATAAGTCAGCTACATTTTTGATTTGCTGCGCAAGTTCAGGACGCCTAAAAGAGACCAGAAATCGTCGATGAAGTCCATGGAATGATATTGGACGATTGGAGAAAAAAGTTCGTGAGGTAGGCATCTCAACTTAGCGGGTACATTTACATGAATATTTGGACATGAAATAGCTAACCACGCCTTGGGTGCCGCGATTGCTCACACACGACCAAAAGCGCAACCGCGTAACCACTCCAAAGGACTTTCTGGCGATGTTGCACTGCAAACCAAACGATATTTTGCCCCGTGCCTTTACCGTAGAGGAAACAAGAATCCACCACATCACATCACACCAGTCCAAAAAACCATGAATACAGGGGATTTCTGTAACCAAAGAAGGCCAATAAGGTCAGGGTCAGAGTTTTTTTTTTTAGATGTACGAGGTTTCATTCACATCGATTATCTTGAAAAGAGTAAAACGATAACCGGCGTATAATATTCAGAGCTTTTGGACAGATTAGATATAGATTTGAAGCAGAAATTACACGTCTGTAGTCATCATGGCAAAAATTCATAAATTGGTCAACGAACTACTACCCCATCCAGCATATTCTCCGGTTTCATCACTGCCACTATTTCTTGTTCCAAACCTGCAGAAATGGCTGAGCGGTAAGAGATTCGGGTCCAATGAAAAGGTTTTTGCGGTCCTTAAAAAATCTATTATTTGGAAGGAATACAAAAATTGGAAAAAAGCTGGACTAAATGTAAAGAGCTAAAAGGAGTTCACGATCACTTTTGGTGCAAAATTCTCCACTTTGAACTTTTACACATGATCTTGATGATGTTGTTGAAACCACAAAAATATTTCCCAAAATACGATTTGTTTTGGGATAAAGTCCCGACTTGTCGCGGGAACCATTAAATTTTATCCGCCCTTACATCTTATCTTATCTTCTTATGTGCTTTATGAACAGAAGCCTCCTTACATTCTTTTAATAAGTTCTAATTGATAAGTTTTCGGATTTGGATCCTGGGGTCGATGGCCATAGAACAATAAGTATATTGAATGAAAATGTGTAAGTTGACATTGTTTATGGGCTAGTTTCCTGGAATATTGATGCTTGGGTAAAGAAGATAGACTATAAGTATAATCTCTGTTCTATAAACAAAAAACAAAAATATGTCGGAAACAATGATAGGAAATGTGTCCTAATACGACGAAAATTTTCCTGAAAATTGGTCTGACGATTTGAGTTTTATAACAAATTCAGCATGGAACAAGCTGCACATAAGCGGGTAACAATATTTCCCTAGATTTATGGATTTTAAACCTGACCACACGCAGATCCGAAAATAGAAGCTCAATTTTTCTATTTTCAATCTCGCTGGGAAATGGCGTATTTTGGTCAATTATAAGATAAGTTTGAAAGTTCTTACATTAATACTTGTAATGCATTCGCATTTGCAACATATGTTAATTATATGCTTATACATACATATTTTCATACATATGCATATGTTAAAATACATACATATGTATGTGTGTATGTATATAATTGAATTGGTTTTTCTTTTGAAAGGTTTGTGCTGAAGTTTTTAATTTGATATGGAATATTTATCATTCAAGCAACTATCCATATGCACTTCCAAGCAAGTAAGGAAGGCTTGATTTCAGAGCGGGAGATATCCGATTTTTTCGGTTGTAAGCAAAACAAGAAAGAGGGCGGGCGGGCTTTTCCGAAGTCTACATACCTTTCATGAACATTTCGATGATTTTCAATGTCAATATAAACTTGAATTGACGTCTGTAGAATACTAAATTTTACGCTCCTAGATATTTTAGGCGAATTTTTGGTCTAAAAGCTTTTACCTAAACAATTCGGTTGTATGGAGGCTATATGATATACTAGTCCGATTCCGATGATTTTCAGTATCAATGTTAATTTTAATATATATATGTGTAGTTTATCAAATTTCACGCTCCTCGTACCTTTTTCGACTTTTCCAACAAATGGAGGAGCTTTTTGCAGCTTTAAAGCTGCTGTTGGAGAAGCTATCGTTATCAGGTCAGAAATACAACTAGTCGAAATGCTTTTTTAATATTGGGTTGGATATTTCAGCTACGAAGCTCTTACGAGTATTAGATATTAAATGCGCTCAGTGATCTCGTGTAAAATTGTATATGGTTGTGTGAGTGTATATAATCGTATAGCTTTCAAAGGTATCTTATCTTCATAGTATATATAAGAACTAGTTTATCCTTGAGCCATTTTTAACTAGTATTTATACATACACAATAACTGTTATGTTTATAAAATACCTCACGTGCACCATTCAGTTGGGCATAAATATTATACAATTGCAATGACTGTGCAGGAATACACACACATATGTATCGCGCATCCCCAAATGTTTCATTTTTATATAATACAAACACTATTAAGTGGAAAGGCTGCAAAATTGAGACGAATTGTAGAAATGTAGCGTAATGAATTCGAAATTTTCCAGCTGAGACTTTAACCCTTTTGGAAGCTACACACGCACATTAATATATGCTTACGTGAGTAATCGTTATACTTGTCTAGGTAATGAGGTAAGCATTTACATACATTCATATGTACAAATATATAGACATTAAATAAAACTCTGTTAACAACAATTGTTTAGTTTGGCTAGTACTTTGGGGTTGTTATGCGGAGAGTTCGTAGATGAGTCCGACCGTGCACCCCATGGCGTCAATGCTCCTGCCCGAAACCAGCGAGTCATTGTAAAATAATTTATGTCCAGTGTTTGTTTTTCCGGTTTATCTAGCTTTGTATAACAATAAAAGCGTAATTTTGTTTGACAACACTTAATATGCATATACTTATATATACATAGCAAATGTATGATATGAGTAGCTTGCTGACAATGTTTATTGACCGAAAATTATAGCTCTCAAGAGTTTTTCATAGCCACTAAATTTAAATAGAATTTTTCTAATAATTTTTGCACAATCCATACAGGTGTAAGTCGGGTTAGAACAAAACCTATTTCATCAAAAACTGTCTCGCAACCATTTCTCATATAATGATAATTTCAAAATATGCAAAAACTTGAAAAAAATTCCTGCCAAGTAGTTAATAATATAATAATAATATTAAACCCAAAAGTGATATTTTCAGTACATTTTTCGGAATTAACAATCGTTTCGAATCAAATTGGTATTGCGGAACTTTTATTCCGTTATTGTCTTTAGGTGTTTAGGAATGTTGATAGAGAGTGATATTATAACAAGCGCTCGAGGAAAAGAGGCACAATCGATTAAATGGTCACCGCAAATCAGTTATCTTTGAAGTCTGCTTAATGGTTGTGCTTAAAAATAGCTAATGTCTAATCTCATTTCTTAATAAATATAGCAATATATGTATATATAAATAAATATCAGAGCTCGTTCGTAGCTGGAAGCGTGTTTAGCTAGTGTGGTTGTCCAGAAGTACAATCATTTTTCTAAAAGAGTAATTTGTGAAATCCGTTTAGCAATAAAGTCCCCTACTAATACCAAAGCTTTATATGATTTTTAATGAGGTAATGAGATATTCTTTTAACTGGTGCATATTTTGTTTTTGAAATGGCAGATTTCACTTTAATACAAGGTGTGTTCAAAGGAAAAAATTAATTGTGAATTTTTCTGAAAAGTACTTATTTATTCATCAATATCTACTTTCCTTCGAAGTAATCCCGCTCGGACATAATACACTTGAGCCAATGCTTTTTCCAAACCTCGAAGCACTTATGAAATGCGTTTTTCGGTATGGCCATCAGCTCTTTCTTCGATTCTGACTTGATCTAATCAATAGTGACAAAACGCTTTCCTTTCATTGGTTTCTTTATTTTTGGGAGTAAGAAAAATTCGCAAGGAGCCAATTTAAAAAATCGCTAATAAGCATTGGTGTGTGAGCTGGCGGATTATCGTGATGCAGAATCCACGATTTGTTTTTCCACAATTCCGACCGTTTGATCTGTATTGCTTCACGAAAACGTTGCATAACTTCCTTGTAGTAGTCGTTATTAACTGTACGACCTTTTGGCAAAAACTCATGATGAACATGATGATGAACACCACACCATTGTAATCAAAGAAAAGGGTGAGCAAAACCTTCACCTTTTCCTTTGAACGCACCTCGTACTCCTAGACAACTTCGGATTGGAAGCTTTAAGCGCCCTTGCAAACACTCAATCATATTTCAAATTCTTAATTAAAATTAATTAGTGAGGTTGAAGACCTTATGGTTTGCTTTGACTCGAAATTTTCGTTTCGCATGCATTATAACTAAATAATCAACAAATTTGTACGCCATCCTTACTTTCATTCGTAGAATAAATAGTGTTTTTTATTATCCCTACACTCTATCTTGTACTCTACATTCGTATGTTCAAAATTAGAATATGCAGCATTTGGAGACCCTACCACAAAACTCTTATTAATTGCTTTGAATTCATGCAGATAAGATAAGATAAGAATTCATGCTTTTCGTTCTCTAAGCTTTACAAAATCAAAAAAAATCGCATTTTTCTAGATACCAGCTAATAAATCTAATAAATCTTCATAGCCGAAGAGAATTTCTTTCAATTACCTTCATGCTTGGTGTTATATCCGGTGGGAGCCAAATCACGTCAAGTTGACAACCCATTTTCCACTTGATCACAAAAATGAAGTCCATATATTTTTTCATAAGTAGTTACCATGAACAATTGATCCCCCAAACGGTTTTTGAAAATTTCGATTTTAACAACAATTTTTTTACAATGAAAATTTTAGGTACTTTTAATTAAAAAATGGATTCTAAATTAACCGTTAAAGATAAATTACTGAAACTTTAAGTATTTATTTTTGAAATGTTTATATTTTAATGAAATATTAAAAATTAAAAATTGTTTGTTTATTATCATATTGTTAATTAACTTTTAAGTTAACAAATGAAAATTTCATTGATTTGTTGGTGAAAAAATTGATCAAGGCCACTACCGCAATCGGCGTCACAGAAACCAGATATGTCGCTTAGGTCGATATTAAGAACAAAACATTCATTTAGACACTTGATGAGGCGTATTATGTCACACCAAAGTGGGCAGCTTATATGTATGGAATATCCTTCATGTCGCTCGTCGGAGGTTGGGCACGTATTAGAAGTTAGCTGCTGGTTAAGATCAATTACTATTGAAACAGAGTTCGGATCATCCATCAAAACTCCTGAATACCTGTTTTATGTACATACTTTGATTAATTGAACTTGATTATCTCTAGTAATGCACATAATCAACGCTAACCAAGCTTCATTGACATCCTTCATCTTGAATTTCAACAACATTTCTCTTTTAATTTTTGCTGAGATATAATGTTGATTGAGAACACTGAAACGCTGTCTACGTACACCTCTGCAATACATATTTCGCAGTCATCTGTCGGCGTATTACACGTATTGATCAACTTGACTGAGTTACAGCATAAGACGTAATAAAACCTTCATCTAAAGTCTGCTAGATTGCGTTCATCCACATATGGATTTGCTTATGGTGACATACATACACGCAAACCATCACGTTGGGTCACTAAATTTTATTATTAGTTTCAGTCTTCAGGAATGCAATGGCTGCAACCTATTGATAAATGAACTTCTATTTTGTTGACTATAGGACTATTAGACTCATTTTTGTCAATCCTAGCTTTATGCTGAATTTATTTGGGTTTTAAGAACACATTCTATTATTTAATATAACATAGCCAAAACCCATGACTCCTTACCCATGATTCCTTACTTGCAGTGATTCCATTTCGCGGTTAACAGCCTAATTCTAATCTTTTTTATTGGGGCATATAACGCTTTATACAAAGTTTCAAGATCTTGCGCTATATATTTAATGGCAAAAACATTTTATTTATCTTTCGCTCATAGCCAATCTCTCAGATCGCGTCAAAACAAAATTGCCTTCACCGTCATCTTCTGTTGCTCTTTAGTGCTTTCATCATCATTTCAATTAAGTAATAAAATCTTAAACTAAATTGTAAATTATATTTTGCTATAAACGGAGCTGCTGGTTCGGTGTTTCTCCTTAGAAAGTAAGTTTCTCTTCTCTTCAAGCGGGTTTGATTCATTGCGGAGGTTAAGATGTTAGCCAAAGGGTTCTGATGTATACGCAGTTTTATTATGTATTTTTGTATTATGATTTCAATCTCTCCTTTGATGGTGTGATCTCTATGGATATTTACATTACGCATGTACCTTGGTGCGTCCATAATTATTCTTAATGATTTAGATTGGATTCTTTTTATCATATCTATATTCGTCATGCTGGCTGTGCCAATAACTGCATACCTTATATACTTATTAGTTTTATATAGAAGGAATTTGTTGTTCTGGCTGACTTCCAGCTTAAAAGCCAATTCAAACTGGCAAGTTTGAGCTTAAGCTGCATCTTTTTAGTCGAAATGTGTCGTCCTCAAGTTGAGCTTCTGTCTAAATGAGTTCTGGGGAATGCAATTTCGTTAGCTTGCGGAATAGGTACTTTGTTGAGCTTCACAGGGCACGTTCTTGGCTTTAATGTACAAGTTTTGTGTTTGCACTTACTTGCATGAATTTTAATGAGCCATTTTGTTAGCTGTTCTTCAATTAATTTACGGTGTTGCTCCAACACTTTTGTGGTTGAAATGGTAAATTAGTGCCGAATTATTATAGCAGTATCATCCGCAAAAGTTGGCGTTATGTCTTTGTTACTTGTAGGAATATCTGAGGAGAACTATATACTTATATGCAATAAGGGCAAGAACACTATGGAAAACCTGAAGTGATTGGATGCTCTTTTCTTATGTATTCATTTACTTTAATAGTGAATCGCCTGTATGATAAGTAAGATTTAAGGATATAAGGATAAGGAGAATTTTTTTGGAAAGGTGTCTAAAGATAAGTTAACCAGCTGTTTGGTCTATATGATGACAGCAGGGTTGGGTCTTTGCCTGGTTTAATATAGCACCAAAAAGTTTTGCACGAAAAACGAGCACCAATGCTTGGCAGTTCCTTTAGCATCTTTGGTGTGATATGATTCTTTTTAATCTGGGGCGAAAATAATCTTTTTCCGCTCCGAAACTGATGTTCCAAAAGAAATAGTGTACCTCTGGTCATCATGACTAGCACAAGAGGGCATGTTATTGTTTGAAACATTATTTGGCCGGAATACTAAAGTGCCCTGCAAAACAACTCCCCTTCTCTTATTCAGTTCTGGCACAGGAACCATTATGTTGTCTGATAACACACTCTTAAATTCAAGTGTCTCGTCATCAATGTAAGTTTCGCTCTCTATTTCGAGATTGATTTGTATGCGACTGCTTATACAATTAGTGGGGAATGTCGTAAGACGTAAAGGATGCTGAATTCTATTCAATAGTCGTTGTTCATCTTTACGTTTTTGGTGAGAATAAAGCCAATCAAATTAGGTAATTTCCTTGGGTCAATAAGTTGGTTGTCTTGGGGAGATAAAATCGAACCTACATATGTACTCATGACCGTATTATCTCCCCTGAAATGATAACTTTTCCATTGACATTGGCACCATCCGCAATAAGTTTTTGTCATTATTAAGATTTGCTCTGTTCTCGATGGTGTCTATGGTCTCACCAGGTTTGTTCATCTTCGTGTATTTGCGATCTTACTAAGCTTTTGGCAGTTTATTTTAATCAGTCGTAGTCAACTCCAAAGTAGTCTAATCAAGATCACAAACTGTGTTCTGATTCTGACTCAAACATCTGACAATTAACATTTTATTATTCAGAAACGAGATCTCATATTGTAAAACGTCAAAAATAAGATTAAAATAAATTTATATTTAAATGTCTAAGCATCAAACATTATATAAATACGAGTTAATAAAAAAGTAGAAACCCTTTGCCGAAGACAGTATTTATTTCAGTTTTTTCATGTTCACTTCTGACCTTATCCGATTCGTGGTGTGCGTCTTAATGTTTTCCCAGCGAATAATAGGCGGATGGATTTATATGTAGAGCTTTTCTATAATGTCAGAAATACACCCGGAGTTAACATTCCCTGCCAAGGGGCAAACAATATTCTATAATTTTGGGTGGTTATCGGACCAGAACTCGAACCCTGGCCTTCCGAACGGCAATACGCATTGCTAACCACTCGGCTATTGCGGTCGCCACCTTAGATTTTGTTAAGTTCCAGGTTTTTTCACACATAAATATTGACTGTTTCATAGAAAAACTTTTTATATTACGATATTGATCGATTTGATAATATATTTTGTACCTGTGCATATTAGACACACACTTAAAAATTTGTACATATATTTGCTATTTTTGAAATTGAATGACAGCACTCCAAACCACTTTTTAAACTCCATCAAACTAAGTTTAACAATGTGAGCGTAAAAATATTTTGGAGCCATAGCAAAAGTCCAACTTCGCAATTATTCTGCTTATAATGTCGTCAGACTCTCTATGTAGAAATATTCATTTACATTCTACTTGTATATACATATGTATGCATTCTAAAATTAATATACCAAATGTCGAAACTAACTGCAGATGTAAATTCAGTATATTGATGTTAACCTGTGTCGAACTTTTCCACCTGCACACATCACAATTTTGACCATGGAGTTTCCCTTTGCGGTGCCATGGTCGAGGAGACAAGGACAATTATAATTCAAAGCGAAGAACTCAGAATTTTCGGTAGTCATACCTATAGACTTACCTATAAACATATGTATGTACATACTACCTCATACATGTGGGAGACTATCGTCACTGTAGCTGGTGCTGTCATCTCCGCTGTTGCTTTGAGTATTTCAGATTTCCGCAGAACATTTGATGTTTCTCATTCAAACGGATGTTGTTGTTGCTGCTGCTGTTGCTATACATAAAATGTCAAATAGTATGAGCTGCATTTGCTAGGTACTTGAATGGATTGTAAGCTGACTAGTGGGTTGTTGAGGCGAGGCGTTTTGTTGGCAATGGCTGTAGCACTTCTGCCCTGCACTTTACCCGGCCTGTGCGATCAGTACACATAGCGGTTTGTTGCACTGTCAACACCAGCACGAGTTAGAACAATTCATAAATACGTGTTAGTTGGCAGTAGGAAAGTGTACCGCTCTGTTTGTGCCCGGTGGCCCGGATGCACGCACCAGGAAACTGGCAGCTGACACAATTTATCCTCGTCGGCAAGGACGGACGGATGCAAAATCGAACCACAATCTCGACTATGGTAATGCATAGATATTTGGAAATCTCCACATGTGTTTCACTATGTATGTTATGTGTGTAGACATTTGTGTGCACATCCATATGCATGTATACAAAAAACTTTATGTACTTAACACTTAAACATTTCTTTATTTGAATTATTTTTTTTCTTTAACAAATATTTTTTGAATTATAAATATATATTTTGAACGCCATTAATGGAGGTAAAGTTAATAGGGCTTTGTTTTAGGAATATCATGAAAACTTTAGTTTTTATTGAAAGAAGTCGCCGTTTTGTCGATCACATTGTATGACATATGACGTTATACGATATTACCGGTTGATCAAATATGGGACATTTTTTTAAATTCCAATTATAAATATATATACATACATACATATATATATTATTTTTCAAATCATTCCCAGTAAAATTTATTTAGTTTGCCTGACACGAAGCCGGATTAGATCCATTATAATGTGATATTATTTAGTATACTGATAAGCTGGTGAGCTAAAATTTTGTAAATCAGCATCTGAAGATTCTTTAAATTTCGATGCAAATCCCACTCAAAGGTAAAATGTGAACTTTGTAAACTTCTTCTTCTCTTTTTTCCTAAAAGTTCTTTTCAGTGAGCACTCGTGTCTGGTTATTCTAATATCGACTAGATATTCACCACGTGCCAAAATCTTGGAGGAGACACGTTAAAAATAATCGTCGCATTCCACCTCTTCGTCGATTTTAAAACGGTCATCGATAGCACGAAAAGAATTCGTATCTGGATTTGGTATCAATACAAATTTTATACGAGTGCGTTGATGCAGAGCAAGACCGAAAGCTAAATCAGCTTCGGTATGGACCATTCCGAACGGTTCGATACTAAACGAGGTTTCTGATCTGTCTGGTGATCTATTGCCAACAGATGCTTAGTAGCCAATTAAAAAGTGAATTCCTCTATTGACGAGCAATGAGTAAGCTCTACAAGTCCCTCATCATTTCCGACCTCGTATGTGATATGGAAGCCTTTACGATGATATTATCTGATAAATCAGCATTGGCTACAGCGAATACCGCAGTCGATGGAACGAAGAGCTGTAAGAGGTACAAGACGATATTGACATAGTTCAGGGAATAAAAATATAGTGGATGTGATTGCTAGCTCATGTTGTCTGCTTGGATGAAACTACTCCAGATTTGGAAGTGTTCAATCCAGTACCCGATGGTGGGAGCAGAGGAAAGGAATGAACTCTAATCCGTTAAGTAGACCATGTGGAAAATGACGTGTTTCCTGGTGTTTCCAATCTGCGAAAAGAAGAGGGACTGGTGCGCTTTTATTAACTTGGCTATAATCGGGTAATCGGTGCCAGTTAAAACGATGAAAAATATGTCCAGGAATAGTGCATTCAAATTGCAATTTTTTCGGGCAAACATTACGCTTTTGTCTCATATAATGAACTTTTTACTTTCCAACTCCCGCTTGCATCAAGCTCGAATATTTAATTAATAGAACTCAAGCAAACTTTTTAGTTATTATACTTTTAATAGGAACTAAAGTTATCAAAATGCTGACATTAAGCCGAAAATAGACCTACCCTCCCTATAACATCCCTTCCATTTTTGACTGATCTGTGAACTTAGGATCGAATGTTTAAGGAGTTTTTCGAGAAAACTCGATTTTAGTTTATTGATATGACAGTTATAGCAAGTTCCTCTACCAAAAAAATACTAACATGGCTTCACAAACAAGCTGACCTCCCATATAATTGAACTTAATCCTTATTTGAATACTACACATATTTTATATATTCATAAAAGGTATAAAGAATTTGGCATGGCCAAGGGCAGCCGTTTTCTATTGTCATATTATTATTTTGTTCATTAAACTGTGCAAAATTCACTTTAGATTGTATGCTTTAAATAGGACATTACGTAATTAATTGTATTATTTTAATAAAAACAAGAAAGAACGGCTGTCTTTGGCCATGTCGAAGACTTTATAATTTTCAGTGTCAATATCAACTTGAATTTACGTCTGTAGAACACCACATTTCACACTTCTAGATGCTTTGTTAAAGGATTTTTGACCCAACCCTTATATCTGAACTTATTATATAGTAGTCCGCTTTATGATATATCAGACCGATTTCAATGCATTTCAGTACCAAAATGCAGTTTATTTTGTATGTGAGTGTACCAAATTTTACCTTCTTAGGTACTTTTTTCACGGATTTATAACCCAAATTTTAAATCTGAAAACTTGATCGTATATATGCTATAGTGGCCCGATCTGGCTGGTTACCGCAAATGATCGTTTAAACGTATAGGTGAATCTTCATAAAAAATGTCTTGAAATATCTCACAAATTGAGGGACTAATTTGCGTTCAAACGGACAGACGACAGACAGGGACAAACGGACATGGCTAAATCAATTCAATTAATGATTCTGATATGACCGGTATAAATTTCGGTGGGTCTATCTCTTCTCCTTGTGGTACTTACATACTTTGGACCAAAGTTGTATATACCATTTCATGTACAGGAAAATTATTAAAACATATATATATGACCAAGAAGATCAATATTAGACTTCAGCATATTTGAACTGAGTTCAATGCGATTTTTCTAATGCGAACTGAATTTTTTTGTGTAGCAGAGAAAAATTGACAACTCAAGCCAGAAAACATACACATACATATAATAATCATTATCCCACAATCAAATTCCCAAAAAATTGATTTCAATATCAATATCTTAATATCAATATCGGGAAATCAAAAACCCTATTTCACTGGAACATTTCCCTAGGCATTTTCGAGAGAGAGAAGTAAGTCCGTTTGCCAATACCTCATATGGTAGAATCATTAGCTGTACAAGAAATACATCGATAAAGATATAGCCCCATTGGATAAAAATCTAGGGTCTAGATTCGACGGGTAGAGCACGAGCAATGTACCTTCAGAAGCTTGTGTGACAGCATCTGGCATCAGGGGGAATGTCTTCACTGAATTATATATATTAAGAGAAAATTACCTCTGCAAAGAGAGCAATTCCCGAGTTGCTTTCGAAAATTGATTCATACGAAAAAACTTTCAATTTGATTGGTGACAATCGAATAAGATAATAAAAAAATTGTAATTTTGGAAATATAAAATAAATGAATAAAGTAACGAGTCTTAGCTTTAATATCTCTTGAGATGAATTTGTCAGAACAATAAATCAGGATTTTTTTTAATAGTCCATTTAAGAAAACTACATTTCTCTAGAGCCGCCTTATCGATCTGATCAAAGTTTGGCCCGACAAATTCTAAAAATTTAATTTAGGAGAGTAAGTTGTTTGGCGCACGTTTAATACAAGAGAAAGAGTTTGTCATTCTGGACCGCTTAATAACACCATTTTCAGTATCCCCAAGCTTTGTTTAGCGTTTTAGTCTTTTTGATTTGTTTCAATTTACATTCTATTCTGAAACTTAGGCATTAGACAATTCTGTCTCCCTGGAAATTTTATTTACACTTTCTTATGCAAATGATGTACATATGTACGAGTATAAATGCATCTTATGCGAGTATATATGTATGCATATACATAAATAATTTAAATTGATGCAATTTCAAACCCTTAACTTTGCTTTTAACGTTTATTTTCCACATTTCTCTCATTTGTTGCGCTTGAATGCACCGAAACCGAACTATCGGGAAAAAAATCCGAGCAAGTCAGTCAACCCGCGAACCCTTCTTAGCAAATTTATATGCATGCGCCGTTAAAAAAGTTACGCACGCATTAAAAATACATATATATGTATATGGATTTGCATTTGTGTGTTTGTCAATGCGTTCGAGTGTTGTTGCAAGTGCGCGTGTTTCGGCGAGAGTTTGCGCCCGTTACGGTTACTACAGTTGCAACCCCCTAATTTTCTTTAATTTCCTAACCGATTTCATCATTATTGAGGAGCAATAAAAAATGTATGCATTTAAATATGTATGTATGTATATACACTTACTGCTATACATAGCTCGCAAGAATGGCAGGGATACATTCACCTCGAACGATGTGGCCGCTACTAAAAGTTGTGACAATAGCTTCTCTTCTACCCGAGTGGAGGGTCGCGTAATAAGGCAGCAGCTAATGGTAAGTTGCCTGCTTGCACTCCACTCTCATTCAATTCCATTTAGCATCACAGTTTGTTTTGCTATTGATGGACTGAGGTTGACGGATAACGGCTCAACGGTTCAACGGTTCAACGTCACACGCAACTCCGTTCGCAACGCTGTAGGATGCCGCCCAACCAACTGTTGTCGAGGCTCTCGATATGCCAGAAGCCTTGCGGAATTCCGACCTGTTCTTTTGACGATTCTGTCTCCTTGGCCTTATGTCGCCTGTGGCAATATTAAAGTAGTGGTGCTATTGTAATTGATGTTGCCATTTTTGTTGTTGCAGCTATAGCTACTGTTCCAGTAATAGTTCATATTCTGCTTTTCGCTTGCATTCGACCTAATGAATATATGCGTGTACATATGTATGTATATCGGTGTAAAAATGCGTTGAGTTTGGTGAGAAAAAAATTCAATGTGGTTGCAATTGCCCCATAATTATCATTAATTTTTATTTTTAGGGTTTTAATTAACTTAATTTCATCGTACCTGCCTTTTCGTGTGTACTCATATATATATTTATATACCTTTATTGATACACATATATATGTTGTCACCGGTTATAAGCACTTAAGTTTGTTTTGTATTGTTTTAAAGAATTGGTTTTCGAAATTACGTGGTGTCGTAGCCGGCACAGAATGTTAATACCTTCCAGTTTATCTATTACTTGAAATAAATTATTTATTCTAGCAATACCCGGCCATATGGTTGTAATTGTAAAACTCAAAACAAACTGTACACTAACATGACGCTTCGATCTAAGAACAATTTATATTTTTATCCGAACCATACCTATTTCCGTCGATCTGTTGCTCTGTGATCTCCTTCCCTGAAAAAAGTAAAGTAAATTTGTGATTATTTTAACCTGTTAATCAAGACAAAAACATATGTATGTACAAACGTACTAAATTTCAAGCGAATCAAATTTGCACCCGATCAATTTCTGGCATTTTTTTGGTCTAGACCTTCGCAAAATATTCAACAAAATCGGATCACAAAAATATTTGTCTCAATAAGATGAATTTCAATTAAATTGATCCGTATGCTCGATTTTTTTTTTCAATCGGTTTTAGACCCACTTCCCCGAAGAAAAAGTGTTCTCAATGTTTATTTAGGCAAAACCTGCCTGATGAATCAAATTTCATGCAAATCGAACCATAAATAATTTTTGTTTTTGGATAGATAAACCCTAGACCCACAATCTGAAAGTTTGAACAAACTCGGCTGAGTATTTTCGGAGCCTGTAAGGAATATAAGGTACCTATATGCTGCAGCTATTTTCACCGAATTCCTTCTGCAATTTGCGGTGTGTCTTTTGATGATTTTTCCTACATATGACCTACAGTTTATACCAAGCCGCCTCCGAGCGGATGATAGATTTTTATGAGGAGACTTAATTTACTGTCTGAAATACACTCGGAGGGATTGATATTCTCTGCCGATGACAGTTAGAACAATAAAAAAGTGCTGTATTCGGCCATGCCGTATAGGATATTAAATTTAAAGCCCTAGATGCTTGGATATTTGACGTCAAACGTTATATGTGATCAAATCTGTCGTATGGGGCCAATGATGTAATCTTCCGTTTTCAAAGATTTTCAGTATCAATGCACAATTCATTATACTTGGCAAGAGTACCAATCTTGCGGGTTCCGACAAATTCCTACCAATTTTTAATAAAATATGTGGAAAATGGAGAACCAGGTTTTGTGCAAATAGACTGACAGACAGGCATGGCAAATCCATTCAGCTCAGCCCTGACCCTGACCTTCCGAATGATAGTAGGCATCGGCTATTGCGGCCGCTTGAAATAAAAGCTTTTCAATAAAATTGATCAGAGCTTCGAAAGCATCCAATAAGCGCCGAAAACTGCGCATGATTTATAAAGCGTTTCATTTTATTTTAATTTTTATTATTTTATATTAAATTATTATTATTTTTTTAAATTTATACTATATTATTTTATTATTGTTTTGTATTCTTTTATTTGATTTAATTTTCATTTCCTTTCATTTTATTCAGTTTATTTTATTTTATTTCAAATTGGTTATTTTTATATTTTTATTATTGTTTTCTTTTAAATATAGCTAACATATTTGACATCTCCGATATACATTTTTCTCAATAATTTTTATAATATCTATACAGCTATCTTCATCGATTACATTCTTATTATTATCTTAATTGCATAATCGCTGAAACGATTCTCGGACGTGCGGCTCCTCTAATTAAATATTTTTGCCTTGATATTTATCCAGCAAATACTGGCACAAAGCATTTGCAAACCTTTCTTGAACTTTCAATATATTGATTCTGTCTCTGATTAACTCAACTATTGAGCTTATCCAATTATCTGATTCATGTTGTTGTTATTATTATTGTAACGGCTAGGCAACCTTGATTGGGAGTATGCAAAGTTCGTCCATGTCAACCAAGTCGTCTAATGGGACGACCAAGAAACGAACTGTTTCGACGTGTTCGAACCAGGTGGTTCTGGTTAAAAACATTGTGCATATTTTGGATTCCGTTGTATTTTTAGGAGTTTTGAACAAATGCAGCACTTTCGATTATTATGTTTCTTCTTCTTCTTCTTCTTTACTGGCGTAAATATCGCGCGTGCCCTCCCTTTCTTCTTTTCGCTATTTCGCGCTAACTGGTCTTTATCAATCTGCTTGAACTGGATTTAAAACTTTCAAAGCTAGAGCGCTTTCATCTATTCGGACACATTCGCAAAGAACACGAAACCTTTATCTCGAATACTCCTAAAACCGTCTCATTAGACGATGTCATCGTCGATGCCTCTGAATAATATAGCAAGACAGGAAACTTGAGTCACTTGAAAATTTTTGTCTTTGTTAGCCGAGAGAGGACTTATTTTTTCAATTAACAACTTAGTCCAAAGTTACGCCTATTGGCAAAAGTGTTTAAGTTTGTTCCAAGATAGACGAAATTATCTACGACTTCAAAGTTATGACTGACAACAGTGACGTGGAAGTCGAATTGCGAATGCGATGAGTTTGTATTTGATGACATAAGATATTACGTCTTCGCTTTCTTATCCAGCCTGGAGAAAGTAGAACTCACGGCGCGGTTGTTGTGGCCAATGATATCAATATCATCGGCGTACGCTAGCAGCTGAACACTCTTACTCGTGTAGGATAATATACCTTCTCTGTTTAGCTCTGTTGCTCGTTTTATTTTCTCCAGAAATAGATTTAAAAAAAACCACACGATGAAGAGTCCTTTTGTCTGAAATTTCGGAGAGATCCTTTCCGATCCTGATGTAGCTTTTGGTATTACTTAACGTCAGTTTACAGATATGTATAGGTTTAGGGGGAAACCGAGCTCTTTTTCGTGCTGTCAAAGGCTGCTTAAACAGACGAAGAGGTGGTGTGCGTCGATATTTTTTTCACGGGTCTTTGCAAAGATTTGTTGTATGGTGAATATCTGGTCAATTGTAGGTTTTCGAAGTCGAAAGACACACTAATAAGGTCCCATCAGTTTGTAGATGGTGAGCTTTAGTCTTTCACACTATATGCTCGATAAGACCTAGTATGCGATATTGAGGATTTTTACCCCATGATAATTGGGATTGCGCAGTCTAATGCGCATGCTAATGCATGTACCTTGAAAGTCCTTTGCTGCTCTATTTGAATAGATCAGCCTGTCAGCCATCGGTAGCATTTTGGCCTGTTTCTTTTTTCGTCTGCAAGAGCGTCTGATTGCTCTCTTTAGCTAGATTCCTTTTTAATTTTTTTCGGATATCGTTTTATTTAAGAAAATTGGAATCGGTTCCATCACGGTATAAACACTATGAAAACGATATACCAAGGTTGTTGTTTCAGATATTTAATGCAAAAATGTTCTATTTTGAACACTTTACAAACAGTTTCTTTATAGCATTTGAATATGAAGAGAATGAAATTTTGTTATTATCAGTAATTTTTTTGTTTCTATTTTTAGCTTGTGATATTTTATTTTCTAAACAAGGTTATTCTTGCACAATGCCTTACGAATAAATGTATGGCTAATGTATAATAATAATAAATTTTTCTCTTGTAAATCGCAAAATTCGAGTAAGAAACGTCAAAACTTATTAATTTACTTTATTTTTATGAGAAAATGTTAATCTATAATTTTATTAAAATAAAATAAAAATCAGTAAAAGGGAATCATATTTCTAAAAAGGAAAAAGTCATCCGGGTTAAGTGATAATAAAATGTATAATATTCGTAATATATTTATAAGAATTTTCTAATACTTATTTTTGTGTTCACTTATCGGCATCCATACATGAAAAGATATACATTTTTTAAAAATTCTCTAAACTCTTAAAAATCATTGAACATTTTTGCACACACACACACCATTGCTACAAATTAATATTTTATTTCGAATGTAGACATTAGTTTGATTCTAAAGTGCACAAATTTTCATTAAATATTAACATTTAAAAACAATTATAACTATTTTAAAAATGTGTTGAGATTTAATAGTTGAATAATTTTGTTACTATAAATTATTGAAGCAATATATTAGAGTAAACATTTATGGAAATATAACTACGCGTATGTGCATGTATGTACGTATGTATACAATTAAATGTTTAGTCGTAAACGAGTTCATAGTTACAAAATATAACCAATTCGATAGTGATTTGTTCGGTGGGCCATTTGTCACTCCATCGAATCATTACAATTTAGAGCCGAGCAAATTAAGATAAATGAGAATAGATAGATTTATGTTATTCGTTATAAAAACGCTACATATGTATATAAACGGATGCATGAATGCTCTAGGTTTATGATACATATATGTGTATATATTTTGTTTCAAAATTTTCCAAATTAACATAAACATATACACACATAAATTAAATTTTATAGACGTGAAAAATGTTATTATCAAAACTTATATTCACCATTTTTAGGCTACCAGGTAATAAATATTTTTTATTTGAATTAATAAAGCCGGTTAGTCCTTTTCATCTATTTATATCTATTAATTTTAAATATGAATATTTTTCAACTATGCATATTGAAAATATTTCGAATAATTATAGCGAAAAATTTCAAATATCAACATACTCCTCGAAAATGCCATTGTATTATTCTAGTTTACATACTGGAGGTAATGATTTTGTTCGCTGCAATTTGCTTCTAAATCTGAAAACTGTTTGTTCAGAGTGAGCAACTCAAATAATTAAGCCCTCCGCAGGAAGAAAGAAAGTTAATATTTACCTGCGCCTTTCTCCATCATTGAAAAGTAAAACACCTGAACTATTCCCAAACCGATAGCTCAATATGCGAGTGCTTTTAATTAGGTTGTAAGGAAATAGCTTACACTGGGGGTCATAGACAGCTTGAAAACGATGTATTGCCAATTAAAAAGTGGCCACGAATTGGCGAAGACAATAACAAGAAACAACTGCCAGATCTAGCGGATTGTGGTGGAGTTATTAGCTAAGTTCATCACTGTGTAAGTGTACAAGTGAGAGTGAGATTCAGTAATGGAAAGAGAACGACGTCATAAGGAATATAAAATTGAGACACATGCCGAACCAGCAGCCTCTACTCCAATGTGCGGGTACTTCATCGAAAACTTTCGAAGCTGTCTTTTTATTCGCTGAACTAAATCAACATCGTCATATAACGCCTACTACTCATTGTTCCATCGTCTGCGGCATTCGCCATTGCCAAGGTGCAAAGACCATAAATATTCCGCAAAATTTTTCCCTCGAAAACTCCTAATGCTGTCTCATTGGATGTCAGCATCGTCCACGCATCTGCACTATATATCAGGATGGTAATGATGAGCGACTTGAAGAGTTTGGTTTCGATACGTCGAGAGGAAACTTAACTTTTCAATTGCTTATTCAATCCAAAGTAGCACTTGTTGAAAAGAGCAATTCTGCGTTGGATTTCAAGGCGCTCATTGTTGGTGTTGTTGATGCTAGTTCCAAAATAGACAAAATTATCTACGACTTCAAAGTTATGACTGTCAACAGTGACGTGAGAGATGAGTACTGAAAACGATGACTATTTTTTAGAAGATATTTCCACATGTCCTCGTGCTCTACCAGATCCATTCGGGGTTATTATGGGGAATGATATCAATATTATCAGCATACACTCTAAATTGTACACTTTTGTAAAATATTGTTTCTGACCTTAGCTCTGGGGCTCTTATTATTTTTTCCAGCGCCAAGTTGAAGAAATCACAAGATAAACAGTTACCCTGCCTGAAATTTCGTTTGGTATCGACCGGCTGGGAGAGGTACATCCCAGTTTTGACTGCGCTCCTGGCATTGTGCAGCGTCAGTTTACATAGCCGTTAGAGTTTTGGAGGGATATAAAATTGAGACATAGCGGCAAAGAGGCAGCTCCTTTTTGTGCTGTCGAAAGCAGCTTTAAAATCGCTAGAAAGGTGCTGTGTATCGATTCTTTTCTCAGATGTCTTCTCCGAGATTTGGCGCATTGTATTGCGCATAAAGCCGCACTGATAATGTCCAATCAGTTCGTTGACGTTTGGCTTTGATCTCTTCCATAATACGCTCGTTAGGATCTTTTATGCGATATTGACGAGGCCTATTCCTGGCCTATTCCTGTATAACTGGCGCAGACAGTGAGTTACCTTTTTCATGGATTGGGCAGAACACACTGAGCTTCCAATAGTCGAGCATGCGTTCTTCCGAACATATTCTGCAAAGAAGCTGATGTATGCACATTTTCAGTTCTTCGCCCGCGTATTTGAATATTTTTGCCGTTACGCCATCGGCTCCCGCCGCTTTGTTATTTTTTAAACGGGCAATTGCCATTCGCACTTTATCATGGTGGGGTACTGCATTGTTTATTTAATCATCTTCAATTCATTCAGGTTTATCATATCCGGGTGTCTCACTTTCACTGCCATTCAGTAAACTGGAGAAGTGTTCCCTCCATAAAGTCAGTATACCCTGGTAGTCAGAGATCAGATTATTTCCTTGATTCCTACGTGAGCATGCTTCGGTCTCTTAACCATTCTGTAAGTAACCTTCTGTCGACAAGCTACTCAAGCTCTTCAAACTTCCGTATTTATGCCTTTCACTTTTTACGTGTGCCAGCGAGCCTGTCTTCCCTCTTCAGCTCGCGATATCTATCCTACCCAGCACGTGTTGCAGCTGATCGCAAGGTTGAGAGGCAGCACGACAATCCTCTTTGTAACAGATTTTTCTTTGGCCTTACAAACATAGAGTGGTAGGTAAACCCAAGAGTATACTAGAGAGACTTCAGCGGTCTCAGATTTTTCTTTGGCCTTACAAACATACAGCGGTAGGTAAACCCAAGAGTATACTAGAGAGACTTCAGCGGTCGGCAGGTGTCCTCAAAACGGGCACTCTACCTACTTTTTTATTACCTTTGACCTCGGTCGCTTTGAAGGCATCATGCTTTACAACAGATTTCGCAAGCATGAAGTCAAAATCGTGTCATGTTGTAACATACAAAAGACTTTTGTCAGGTGAGCCTTCTTACTTCACTGCTAGCTTCTCTCATGTTAATGCCAGTGAAGATACGCATGCTCCATGGCTTGATGTTCAAAATTTTTCTGTTTGGTTCACATGCTGTGAGCAATGAAAATGTTAAAGAAGGCGATGTAAAACCTGTGAAGAGAATGAATGAACTTTTGGTCTTTGGCAATAAATGTTTACAGTGGAATCGAAACCTTCTTACGCTCATCGCAAGTTTCAATATTCTCCTTTGTACTCGTGATTACATTTTCATTATTCCAACTGTTCCACGGGGTGCATCAGACTTTTACAAAAAGCATCGTTGCATTAGTGCGCAAAGTCAAATCAACAAAGGCTCTAACATAAATGCGTGCACATATATACATATTTACATATGTTTGAGCTGCATTTGAGTTTGATTGAATATCTATATGTATTTATGTATGCATGTGTGTATTGTATTATCACTGTTGTGAGCGAGAGCTTAGAATTCATCATATCACTATTCCCATATTACCTGCATGACTGACACAACGAAGTATGAAACAGGCAAACCAGCCCAGACGACAAACTGAATGAACACTGTGGGTGTTACGATTTGTTGTAATATTGAAGTGGCGGAGCTGTGGGAGCTGTACAGCTTTACCCGATGATTATGAAAGTGTAAATGTGATGCTATGTGTTGTTGTTCAAATAATCGAATGGGGTGAAATGTGGGAGCGCAATTGGCAATACGGAATTGGAACAGTAAAGAGCAGCTGTAATGTAATTGTGAACTGGTACAGAGGTGACCTAATACAGGTACCTCTAACAGCAAATTATTCAGTAACAAGTTACGCATTGAATGGTTTGTGCCGGAAACGGGTTCTCGGTTCTCGCGCAATTGTTCGCTGCGTTTTTTTGCGCGAGCGGTAGTCAAATAAGGCACGCTGAAAGAAAACAAATACGAGGGGATTCCCGACAAAAAGAAGAAGAAGAAGAGGAAGAAAGCAAAACAATTGATTGAGTTGCCTTGTAAGAAAAAAAAAAAGAACAAAGCTCTTTTTTAGTAACTTCGCTGGTCGTACATGTGCATGTGCAAGGTTGTAAAATGTAGTGTAAGGCGACAACAACAATAAATTTTGATTATGACATGACTAAAGCGGTTGCCGGTCGCTAGTCGCAGTAGAAGCAGTAACAGTAGCGTTATTTGGAAGGTCAATGACTGTTAGAAAACTAAAATTGATATCGAACACAACAGCTTTACTACCGACTCCGTGGGCGGCATAACGTTTCCGCAGACCCTATTAAAATATTAAAATGCTTGTATATATTTGCGGGTGTGTGTGTGTACATATTTATGTATGTATGTATGGGGAAATATTGATTGATGTGCACAGAGTTTCGCTGATAAATCTATTTGCGGGAGTTATTTGCCCTTTTATTTAAGAGTTAAAATAATTTGTGCAAATGTTTGCACATACTTATATACTCGTTCATGTACATGTATATGTATTTATTCATATATATGTATACATACATATACTGAATTCAACATACAACTACATATATGTACTTATTATTTGCATATAATTTATGTATGTAAATATGTACTATCTGCATATGCTTATGTTTTATGTATGTTAAATGTATTGTTAATATACTTAGATGCATTCATTATGTATAAAATGCATGTAAATCGTATGCAAATCAAAGTAAATACTTTAATAATACTAATTAAATATATAACGTGTAGTTACATACATATAAATGTACAGGAGCTAGTGTGTGCATCAATTTGATAACATACACATATACATAATGAAAGCATAATAAAAACCAAATTGTGTGCGGTTTCATTACAAATCCTTTGCTTACCGTCCATAGCCGCGCTAATTCATATGCAAATACAAGAACTTGCATAACCTCTCATACCAAAATCGTATGCCAAAATGATTTCGAAAGCATTTAAAAAGCATTTAAGCCGAAAGTATTTGCGATCTAACGAATCTGCAACAATGCATCAGGAGTCTTTGTAAGTTTGTAACATTTTTAGGATCTTCCTTGGAGATCCCATACCATCGAATATCTCTGTACCTCGTAATTTCGCACCCCGCACCTCGCTTATCAGCCCAAAGAGCGCATTCTATTCTTCAAATCACGTGCCTGCTCGCTCACTTTTGCCGGCAACCGCTCACTATCAGGCGTTCATTCTCGCGAGTATTCCAACGCATGATGCTTGTTGGTTATTCTAATGTGTGTCTTTTTTAATCTCCCATATATGTAAGTAAATGAATTTATCTGTATGTGTGTTTTTGTTTATAGTGCGGTGTTTTTCGTTGCAATCGCCTTATTATACGGTGGTGCTCATATAAGTTGTGTAGGCAAGCGCGGATTACCATAAACACATTCAAATACAAAGGCTTACTCAGTGGTCGCTTAAGTAGTGAAGTGCACATCACCCTAAAATACGCCTCGCTAACTGTAACACCAACACTCTTCCATAGTTCTAAAAACATTGCGTTCGCTATCAGGCATTACCGAATACACACATACAAATACTTACCAACGGTGACCTCTACCGCCGCTGGCAGCTATTATCCCTGTGGTGATAAGGAGCGGCATACGCGATTACAAATTTCACATAGGTGTATGCATTTCACCGCCGAGTGTAGTTGCAGCACAAGCGTACACATCAGTGTGGAAAGGATCAGCAGTAAAGAAAAATCTACAAATAAAAAAATTAACTTTTCAACTTTCCATTTGCAAGGTAAGTAGACGACCTCAATTGTTTACGGCGGCCGCTTACTGGCAACCCTCCGCGACCCTATACATATAGATACTCGTATGTCCTCAAAGCCGTGCTCATAAATACTTACTTCCATACATACTTATACGTACATACCTAGTTCGTATATATGCAGCATCCTATGCATCAAACAAGAACACTTAAAAAAATTATATTTACCCAGTAGTAATTACAACTGTGAAATGAGTTACGATTTATTCGCCTCGATTACTTGGTAAGTGTCAGAAATACGTGACCGCTTTTGAAAAAAAAAAACTTGTCATACTTCTCTTAGACATTGGTCTCTTCTGGGCTTGAATCCACAGTCCTTACGATTGTAGTTAACACTCCTACCACTACTACGCTGCAGCGAATATAAATAAATTTAAGGAAATAATAAATAAATTAGGTCAGCTTAGGCTAGGTTACGTTGGCTGGCTGCTTGTCGTCGTGGTCAATACTTTTTGCGTAGTTTGACAATTCCCTGATGTCGAGCTATTCCAACGTCTCACCCATATCTGGGTCTCTACACTCCAAGTGTACTGCTACTAATTCCCATTCTACTCGAGTTTGATCTACATGATTTTGACATCCTAACTCGACCTGATTCGTCTTCTAGCTCTCTCCGAAATTACTTTGTACATAGTCTTTACAATCTTTCGTATTTGAGGAATTGCTAGAGATCTAGCTCAGCCCAATAGATCTCGGCGTCTACTAAATCAGTCATATTGGAACCGAGTATAGCTGTTGTAAGGTCAGCACGTTCCTGCACCATTCACAATCTTTAAATGTGGCTTGAAAAATTATTTTCCAGATAAAGTTTGTGAAAAAACTAGGTTAGTGTGTTGACGTGTTGGTGCGATCAGAGGAAAAGTTACTCCTGCTATTAGTTTTTTTCTTGATACCTAAACTACAAGTGAGCTCTTTATTTATCAAGAGTTTCCGATCTAAACAGGAGACTTTTAAAGGCATTGGAAATATTGGTGCAAACAGTGGAACCATATGCATTCTTTTAAATTAGTGTAATTACAAAAACTATATAAAACTCACTAAACATTGATGTTAGAAGCTCTAAATATTGTAGGATTATCTAATAAAGTTCTGTAAAAACTCGTCGTAGTGGTCGCTGCACTAACGACATAAATGGCGAAATTCTTCACAACAAACCCTCTTAGTTTAACATATATTTAGACCAAAAATTATTATTTTTTGTATAAATTACAACTTTACCATATATTTGAACTTTCTCAACCAAAATCACCTCATAGAAAAAAGCTGCAAAGCTTATTTTTGGGACTGATTCGATTTGGGTCTTCTATAACGAATTCATAACAATTAAATTTTGCACTGGCCAACTAAGAGATGTGCAATCATGTCATCAGTGTCATCTTGGTTATAACAATAACATGCTGCATTTCAAATTAAATTGGAAAATATTTTTTTATTTTTCTAAAATCTCGATTTGGAAATGATTTTTCCGAAGTTTCATATTTTTTTCTAAATCTGTATATATATTTCGTACAAAATGGAACTAGTTCACATTACTTTTGCCTATCTAAAAAACCTGTTCATTGAAGCGACAGATTTAGTGCACATTTGGATTTGTATATTTGAACACACATATACATTTGCACATATGATTGCATGTACACAAATTTAAGCATTTGTGGGCGTTGAGTGAATCCCCCACCGCTTTGTCTCTCAGCAGACACAGTAGCGACTTTAATTGTCACTAACTTTGTTTGTATGTATGTATGCAAGTTGCAAAACGTTCATATTGTATTTAGAAATGTATATATGTACATATATAAATATAAATAAAAGCACATTCGTAGCATTCAACTTGCCTGATTGTTGCAAGTCATATTACGCTTATATTATTCCTTTTTCCAAATCAACAGTAATTACGCCCGTGATTGGATTAAACTTTTAATTTGTATGTAAAATAGAATAACTAATACATGTGCAGATTAAATTTGGCCAATATAGATTTTTTAATTAAAGTATTAAACTATTGTTGCCGTTCGGTATCATATTGAAGTGACTTCATCAGTGAAGGCATTTAACCTTCATATACGCCTAGTGATTTAAGACCTTTCGAAATTTTTTTGAAATTCGGCGACATTTGAAAGTTGTACTATCTTGCTTAATTTAAACAATAATACGTTACGAAAATACAAGTCTTAAGTAATATTTTGTTGTTGGGAAAGTATTTTTAACAAAATGACAATGGGTCGAGTTCATCAATAAATTTGCTTGAAGTCGCCTCTCTACCGTGTGCACCGAAAGCATAGGTGGTTTTTGTTTTTAATTTAAAATACTCAATCCAATGTAAGCAACATGTTTACCTTGAAAAAAATAAATTAAAAACAAAATTTAAGTAAAATGAAAGTCCTAAGGAAGTCCAAAAATCTTTCAAAATTGTGACCCGGTGAAATGTAGAGAAGGCAGAGTGAAATAAGTCTATGAATGGGTAGCCATCAATCATGTATATACGTACAAAATCTATCCAAAATTTTATATATCAGATTTGAATATCACGTAAGTCTATTGAATCTACAAAGTGTGGTTGAAAAGTAACACCCTCTCTCGTCGAACAGATATCAATCAATCGTTCACGTTCTGCTGTGTATTGCAGACGATTGGAGGATGAAACATCCGGTGATGTGGCATCCAGAATTTCAGGAGAAGGTGTAAATAATTGGATTCCTCCGGAAAATACATTATTTTCAAAAATATTGAAATTTCTGATTTCTGTGTGAACAGACGAAAAGCTTTACATGCCAAGGTTTTTTTTAGAGGCGATCGTACAAAATTCTCAGTGAAATTGGAGGAAAAATAAAAATATGGATTTATTATATACATAAGTATACTAGCAGACCTTGTTATGTTTCGCTACATCAAACGAAATATTGAAAAAAGTGTAAAATCATAGAATCTTTTTAAAACAATATTGCCAATTATTATTATTTTACTTCATAATTTTTTTTTTTAGAGATTTTTTTGTGTTCCATTGTGCATTCACGCTGAGTAATTAGTTTTTAGTTTAGTAATTATTTTTTTTTTATTATTGACATTTGTGTTATGGGAGTTTCAGATCCGTACTTGTAGTGCTTCTAACTGGTCGCAAATTAAAATTTTTCAAACATGCGGCAAGGATAATCAAAAATATATTTCACTCAGAAGATTCATGAGCTATCTGCATTGAATATTTTAAATAGCTTGCAACTTTCTTCAAGAACCTTTTAAAACTCCCTCTTTGGATACCCATATATTTATATTTAAGTGAAGAAATCAATCTTAAAACTTTCCGACAGATGGGAATCCCTTCAAAAAGACTTTTCTAAATATCTTTAATTAGATACCCATATTGTATAATAAGTATCTTAACAAATTAGATTGCATTTAAAATTTAAAAAAGGGATAACTCAGAAACTTTTTGCACTGCAAGCCCTAACAACTCTCTTTTGTTTAATGTCCTCTACATGATATTTTATTTAACTTACCAATTTAAGTGTACTAAAATTTACAAGCAGGCTGCAACTCGACTCAAAAATTTTTCCACCATTAAGCTTTAGAAATCTCATTTTTCCGATATCCAAGTGAAGAGTTTTTTTAAACGTAGGGTTTTCAATGAGGCAATGCTTCTATCGCGGTTGGGATTTAGACAGCTGTTACTTGATTTATTCTCTGTTTGGTTTTCCATTTCACAATAAACAGACTGATTGACCGCTGCGAAATGTGGTCGAAAATTGGGCCTTTCACTTGCCCGATATCAGTTTTAAAATATAATGTCAAAGCCTTATTTTTATAAAAAAAAATAAAAAAAATTCTTGGCCATAGCATGGTGGAAACGCTGCTCAAAACTATTTTTGTATTAAGTCCTCCTTTAATCTCTTTAACTTGGTACCCATATTGTAATATTTCATTTATTCTATTCCTTATTTTAAGTACAAATTTGAGAATACCATCTGTTCTGAAATTTATACTTAAAAACAGTTATAGAATAAATGAAATATAACGAAATAAATCATTCTCGAGTAAATTTGAGCACAAACAAACTTTTAATATATTTCAAACAGGCGGCAACTCTGCTGAATTATAATCTTAACTATTCTCGAGTTCTCTTGATTATACACATCAAATTTCATCTAAATCGGCTTAGTCATTCAGGAGAAATTTAGTCACAAAGGCACATACAGAATACATTTGGAAAAATCGTCTACATGATAGCCGCAATACCTTCTATAAATTTGGTTGAATTCTGTCCAGCCGGTTTCTAGTTATAAAGTAACAAATCAACCGTTCACCAGTTGTTATACTTTAGTTAGTAAGGGAGGTGCCATTCACCATTTTAGAATTCGGGCAAGCTTCTTATAAACGATCTCCATGTTAACTCGAATACTACAAAATTTTGTTTGGTTTCGGTGAAGCTGCTCTCAAGTTCTGAGGTAAAACCCTACATTTTTACTTATTTCAATAGCTGTAAAGATTAACAAAATCCCAAAACTTTGTTTTTAATAGAAAATATTAGAGAAATTTAATAAGAATGTACATCGTATGTAAGATTATTAATTATATTATTCAAAATATTTCTCACAGATATTAATTTATTTAAAGAATTAAAAAATCTAATTTTTATAGTATATTCAATTCCCTTTATATTCTTATAAATTTTAATTAGTCATGATTACTCAATAGCACATTTTAAGAAAATTTGCCCTTAGTAAATATGAACATAAATATTTTTGCATGAATTCAATAATAAATTAATTTTTCAGCCACTTTAGTTTATAAGTATGCTTGAATATGAATGCAATACTTACATATATATATTTGTTTGCTTCGGAAAAAGTACACACAGCACCTAAGAACGCTCAAAACAAAAATGGGTTGGATATTCGTATATTTCTGTCAGTGTATTTGCTCGCCTTAAAGTAGGAGTCTCTAACTTTACATTTGCCACGAATTTGGTTGCCCTCATTGCTGTCTAAGGATGGCATAATTGTGGCTAGTCTGGCATGTAAAGCACAATCCATTATTATTTCACTGTGAATGAATACAAACATACCAAAATATATACATAAATACTTGCTACTTTCATTTGTACAGACCAATCGTATATGCGAGTATATGTACCTATTTGTATGAATGCACATAGATGATGGTAGTGTCTGCCTCAGGGATACCAACTTGGTTTTACATTTTGCATATCTAGAACTAATTTCAATTATTTCGTAGATATTTTTGCAGAAATTTTATGTGAATCGACATTGGCCATTAGAAAGCGTTAAGTGAAAAATAGCAATTTAAGTTATAAGCACACTTTTTCCATCATAGAAAAATTAGACAGTGCAAGCCGCAGCAGGGGAGTGTAATTTTTTTCCTATTAACATAAATGAATTGTAGGTGCAGGATTTTCTAAATCAGCTTAGTATGAATTATTTGCATACGTTTATTCTTACCATGAGCGCTTCTAAATAAAATAAATAATTTGTGTTTTTCAACCGATTGGGCTATGTTTTTCAAAGAAGAAGTGACATTCTTAATGGGTCTTGCATGGCTAATGATCTCTCGAGCCCATGGAAGCCGAGCCCGACTAAAATCCAAAATGGAAAATTAATTTAAAAAAATAAATTAAGTTAAATTTTCTTATTGCTATTGCTCCTCGGCAGGGAATGTCGACCGCTCCGCTAGCTTAGAATGCTGATCCCATTGGCTTTGATTTTTAGGTTCTGGGTAAACCGCTCCCCTTGTTCTTTTTTTTAAGAACAAATATTATCTGGAAAATGGCCGAGGCGACTGTGGAGATAATTCACTTTAATGGACATATAATATACTAAGTTTTTGAAATTGTCCAGCTTGTTGTTATCAATTTCCGACTATCTGCTTGACTTGTGATTCCCCAGAAAGTTTCTTGTAATTTCAATAAAGGAATTCAACACAAGTAGTTCCAAACTCGCTCACGGAGAATTTCGTTTTGTCTAGTGTTGATGTTTGGCACTACTAACCTACAGACAATAAAAACATGGGTTGAATCCAGTTTGTTGTCCTAACAGAATGTTAACTATTTGTAGAACTACACAAAAGCCTCTCAGCAGATTTTTTAGTTAGTAAAAGATCTCTTCCTTTAATTTTTTTAATTATACTTGGGTGAAATGTTTTGGCTCTGTGGACACTACTTTTTCAATATCAATATCGCTAGATATTTCACTACTCAAATTATGGTTCACGGGTAAGACAAAATGTGGTAAAAGTCTCTTAGCCGATTTTTAGAATGGTTAAATCACTTTTTAACTTTAACACCATGAAAACCGATACATCAGAAGAAAAGTCATCGAATTGATTATTTTATTATCTCCATTGCATAAGTACTCCGAACCACATGCGGCTTCTTTTACTACTGGCCCACTATCTGCAGTGTACAGTGCTGGCTTGCAAATAATTTCAGGCGTCACCGGTTTCTCTTCATCTACACTTTGCAACTTAAAGTACGAATTCTTAGCACTTTTTATGAAATCTTTTATAGATTTCTTGAATTTTTTGCATGCGTGTTTCCCATAAATGTAACAAAATACGTTCGGATCACTGTGACAACTTCTTCCCGATGAAATAATTTAAATTTTGGATCAAAATTAAAGTTTGTTAACTCATAGTTCATTTAGAAGTTTTAGAATCGTAAGCCTTAACCTATTAAATACAATACAAATTCATTATGTCGGACAACTATGTACTTTCTATATGTATGAATTTAGCAATTAATTCAAATTATACATGTATGTAGATATGTTACCCTGCAAACAATGCGAGTACCCCATGCACGCAGGAAATATATACTCCACGCGGGCAATGGTGTAGTAAAAACCCTAGCACAATCCATCCAAAAAATATGGTCCAATTAACATTGTGATGTGCTAGGGCTGGACCATACAATCCACCTCTGCATAACACCCGAGTACTCCATGGAGTACCTACAGGGTGTTATATTTTGGAGTATATGCGAAAAATTACATTCGAACATACTGTTTAGTTTCGAATACCATCTGCTTTGGTGAAAAGTTAGTAAAAGATAATATATATATAAATTTTTATTAATATTAATAATTTATTGTTAATAAATATATAATATCTATTAGTTTGCGTATTTGTTCTATGCATTTTCGTTGAAATAATAACAAATTTTGAACGTCTTTTGCGACCCGCAGGGCTCAACAGCGAAACGAAGCTGGCTCAGTCTCGTTTTCACACATTTTCTGTATGTGAGTATAAAACTTTTTGCGCAACTTTAAATTCGTATAGTGATAGCGATCGGTAAAACAAGAAGAATGGTTGTGCCGCACTAAGCTGGTATAGAAACATAAGGTGATCCAATAGTTCACACGGAGGAGTATATTTGTAAATTTAAAACAGCAATTATTAAAATTAATATCAGTTGTTTTTTTACATATATATTACATTATTGACAAATATATTAAGAAATTTTATTGGCAGAGTGTCTTTCCACTGAAAATATTTTGAATAATTTCTAAAACTAATATTAATACAACTTTGATTTATTTGTTTATTTATTAATTTTTTGCAAATGTCAGCAGTGTTATCAACACAAAGAAATATATACAGCCATGCATACATATATTTAAAAGCAATTTATACTATTTATGTACTATGTGGGTGCCAATTTTCATTCTAATCGCTGTATTTTGCTAATTGATTTCAAAAACTTCACTTTGCTTTGCTCCAGACATTGTTCAGTTTAATCTTAGTAGCTCTGCAGTTACATATAATAGCATATTAATTAAAATATGTAAATATGAAATATTACAAGCGAATTATTTTGTATTTACATACTCAAATATACATATATAATATATACATAGAAATAAATAATTGTCCACAAACATATGTAAATATATTATTGTGGTATATTGTTGTATATGAATTCAAATGTATTATGGTATGTATGTGTGTGTGTGCATGTATGTACATATATACTGATTGTTAAAATATTGCATGTGCATTCAATACAAAATACAAATATGACTATGCAATGCCCGCATGTATGGAATGCCGAATTGAATTAAATGGAATATTTCTACTAAATAAATGAATTGAAATCCGTAAAAGCTTCTTCCTTCTCATATATGAATTTAATTTACTTAAAGTGCTCTTGAATGCCAATTTCATTTGCCACACGTCGCTGTAGAGCGAGGAAACTCCTATTCATTCATTCCACGACACCATTGCGCCACATCTCATCGTTCACCGCAACACAACATTTTACTTTACACCGCATGACTTTACTTTGCATCGCCTCATCCTTAACCGCACTTCGACCGCAAAAGGGATATTCAATTTCAATTTCAAAGGATTTTCCATGTATTTATTCAAGGACTTTAACTTAAGCATAAATTACCGGCACAACCGATTGAGGCGCCTTTCCCATAAGCCATACGCAACATACACACATGCAGACGCGCAGCATTCATACCATACATACCCTGCAGTGAAAACATAGACTAGTATGCAAAAATTCTAGTTAAATACTAGTATGAAATGGTATGAAATTATACCAGTTCGTATTTGTAAAGCAGTTCACGAGCAACGGGAATAATAATAACTTTCACCGCTACGCCATTCATATGTTGTTGTTATTTTTAGTAATCTAAGGCGGAAATTCATTCCCTAATAAGCTCTGTTTAAAAGTGAAGTATGTCGTTGGTCTTCATATCACAACGATAACTCAGTGGGTAGAGGTAATCACTGTGGCGCATGGGGTTCGTGGTTCAAATTTCGCTGCAGGCAAACTCAATTTTGTTTTCATTTTCAATTTTATTTTTGGTTAGTTAGAAATACAACACATATTTATATATGAGAGTCGTAGAATATCGCCGTGTTAAAAATACCTGTAGCTCACATGGAAAATAGATAGAGATGAACTAGTTACTTTAAGAATGGAAACTAGTTCGATTCGAGTTAACAAATAGTATTATTTCTACAGGGTATTTACATATAAATGTGTATTTACTGAATTCGGAAGCAACAAGGCAACATCAACGCGGCAATTCAAAAAGTACACGTAATATGGGTTGTGTGGTAGTGGACCACTGTTCCCATGTTACTTATATACCATTTTGGCCTAGCGTGTATTACAATTATATTTGCATACGCACATATACACATACTACGGGTGATATGTAGCAGTGAGTAAATGCGAGAATTAACAAAAGTTATGTACAGGTTGGCTGTGCTCGTTTGTCTCTCATTTCCATATGAAGAGTCTTAATAATCTTTTGTGTGCCGAGGCTTCCGCTCCTTTCCCATATAATTATAAAGGAATTCGTATGCATATGAGTATATGGAAATAAGTATATTTATCTACCACACGAATTAACTCATAGTACGACTATATGACCGAGATGTTAAATGTAAGCATTTGCAAGACTGATAAGCATACCCTTTATGCTTTATGCTCACCCAAAAGCACATCGAAATGAAAGGATAAACGGTGGGTCATAATGAGAGATTTTCTTGAAAATTATGTTATAAAGATAAATACGAGTATGTATACATGTTTATCAAATATATACATATGTATCGTAAAATCAGCCGATTGTTAGCTCTATTTGAAGTCAAAACTTAAAAGTATTCAAAGCGAGTACGAGATAAATATAATATGAAAACTTCGCAAAGCTTTATTTTGTTCTTTGAGAAAATTAAATATTTTAAATCTAAATTTACAAAATTCATGGAGTTCAGTTCGATATGGTTCTTGAATTATACAAATAAGTTTAAATTTGGCAGAGTGGCGAATTAAAAAATAGAGCTTGGTAAAAATTTAAGTGATTGGCTGTCAGGAGATGACTGAATGGAATCCAGAATAATAAAGTTCGAAATTATATTAGAAACAAAATAGATACAATTCGACCGCCAACGTTTTATTCACTTGATTACGATATGAAGGAAAATTTACAAATTTATGTCTATAAATTGATGAGAATTAAGGTCATGTTCTCTACTTGCCGGCCCGCCGAAGTCGAAGCGATAATATGTAGCAGTTGTTTCAGCTTCTCGAGTGTCTATATCGCATGGATAAATAAATTGGATAAGCGATACTGAGTGGCGGCGCGACCTTTGTATTTCTTGGCTGACTTTAGGTGGCCAGACAATTAAAGCAGTTCCTGTGCACCTTTGTTGCTTTTTTTTTGCGTGGTTGTGGGATGCTTTGAGTACGCATAGTTATATTTCGTGTAACTATGCCAGTTTGAGTTCGGACGTCCACTACTCGTACGTTTTGGTCAGCGCCCAAATGGAGTTTGTTGACACGCCGAAACGCCAGTCAGTTTAGGGCAAGGCTACTAGATCTCTTTCTTTAATGTTAGGTTGAGGGCGTTTCCGTTTGGATTTCTTATGAAATTCTTGTATATACTTTCTTTTCCAACGTTTTCGACATTCTTTCTTTCGAAGGCTCCCGAACCCGTCTCATTATATGTTGTCAAAGTATATGCTTCTAAACCACTTGGTCTTTGCTTGTCAAAATAATACTTGACTTTTAAATTAATACTCAATCCTGTAGCACCAGTTGACAGGAGTAATTCTTCGTTAGATTTATGGTGTTTTTATGTTGGTTATTAGTTACTAGATAGATGAGACTGTCAACTCCAAATTCTGACTGTCAACCGTGCCGTGTGAGCCTTTTAATTTTTGCCATTTTGTGGTTGGAGACGTACTTTTTGATGGATAACCGGAGATATTTGCTTTCGCTCTTATCATTACAAAACCCATTCACCTAAATTATTTGCCTAATATGGAAAAGGCGGTACTAACGTCGCGATTGCTAATGGTATCGTTTTTGTACGTTCCCTATTTAGTACTGTGGCTCTCATTTTATTCTCCATCATTAGTTTGAAGAAGTTGTACTAAGGCTCGGCGAGGACGTTCCTAAGTTTTACAAAACTTTTGATGTTTATCGACGATACCAAATTCTTATATAGTGGCGTTAAAGCAGCTCTTATTCGTGCTCGGTGAAGTCAGTTCTTTTCCAACTACATTTTGAATATTTGGTCAATGGTGGCGTCAGTAGGTCTAAAACCCGCAGTTCATTATATGAGAAGGCTAATACCACGATAGTTGGTGTAGAGTCTCTTCATAACCCTAATATATTCTGAACGTCAAAAAGCAGACGCCTTTCTTGTATTCAAAGTAAAAAGGCCATACATAAACGTTTGATTTTTTCGTAAAATTTCCCTCCTGGTCAGCCTCTTAAGTTCATCTTGGAAAACTAGCTCACCATTTCACACTATTTTCGACTAATTTCTTTCTTAAAACATATTTCTAGATTATGTAGCTTCATTTCGAGGGATATTATCTATTGTATTTTTGTTAAGGTTAACTATTTTATTCGAAGATCAATGATAGAACAGCTTAAGCTGTGATAGCTAGAATATTTGCGAGTGGTTTGTTGGACGTTTTGAAAAAAGCAAAATTCTGCATTTATTCGCCAAAATATTTTTTTTTTTTTTTTTTGAAAAATGCAAGTAGGCTTAATAATATGAGATCCCAAAAATTTGCAATTTATTTCGCTGCAGTGCTGAAAATAGTTTTTCCAGAAAATGCAAAACTGCAAAACGTTCTATTTACAACAATATTCTTCTCTTCTGTTGCAATATTTTTTCAATTTTCGAAAGTTAAGAATAAAATTGGTTGAATAAAAAAGGAGCAAAAACCTTATAAGAGTAACTGAAAAACTGAGTTGAATCACCTTGCTTCTTTTATCACGGTTAAAATACAAAGGAGTCTCTACAATATATACATAATATGAATTCTTTGTAAACAAAGTAATTTACAGTTACATGATTTCTTTAGCTCTCTACAATGTTGTTCAACATATTTACAAGTATTTTACTTAGGAGCAATAAATCAAAACAAAGTTTTGTGTCCAACTTTGAAAATTTTTAGTAAACGGTATGAAATTGCTTAAATAAATGGAACAGAAAAGGACTTTCGCTTAAAACTTGGCAAATGAGAAACTGTCAAATGCTAGCGTTAGCGCTAAAAACGAATATTGGAGCCAAAAGTGAAAATACTTCGCGAAAGCACAATGCAAGCTATACATGGTAGTGAACAAATGAAAGAAGAAAGAAAATTGTGTCCCAAAAATAAAACCAGCAACAAATGTTGGTTGATGTGAGATGAGCTGATTAATTTTACGGCTTAAAGCAATATATACACACATACAAACCTTGCACAGTGATGATATTTTGTGTTTTGTTTTTTTGAGATTATTGTAAAACATAATTGCTTAAATTACTTTTTGTAGCATTACGATAATTGCATTTATTTTTAAACAGAACGTAAAAACATCTTACAGCAGATTCAGAAAGAGAGATTCAGAGAATTGTGAAGGAAGAAGGAGTAGAACCTTGAATCGGAAATGTTTAGCTAATGATAACATTGCTTGGCAAGCAGTAATGTACTAAAGGACTAATGCTAATGTAAAATAATGGATTACAGCTGAAATATATTAATAAGACGAGGAAGAAACAAAAGAAAGAATTCCTCAATCATAAGGAGTTTCTTCCTTTTCCTCTTTTATTCAAGGACAATGTTGCGAAACATTATGAAAAAGAAACTTTAAAGTGTGAAAGCGTACAACTTTATTGTGAAAAGAAAAAAATACCTCCTATGAATAGACAAAATTTGACCTGCGTTATGCAAATTCATGCAAGTAAAGTTTGCGCTGCCAAAAACATTTCGCTCTCACACCCTTTTATTATTTTTATTTTTTGTTTCTCTTTTCGCTGCTTTTGTTGAATATGAACGGTGTAAAAGAAAAAGAGAATAACAGAAGTGAACTTTGTTTTTATTATGAGCAAACCATTGTAAGTCATTCAAAGAAAAGGTGCGTTTAATTGGAAACTTTTTTGTACGCCGTAGCGTGTGCAGAGAAACAAAAAATTCATCCAAACGACATGTGTCCCAAAAGGAAATTAGCGCCGCACTTGTTAATTTCCTACAGAGCATAGAAATCACTCACACATAAATTCTTGTGCATACGTATGTATTGAAGGCAAATGTCAGCAGAGCGAGGACGAAAAGATTTATGGTTGATTAAAATCAATATCGTCATTGAAGTTATGCGCATCTATACTTAGATTGTGTATGTATGTGTGTGTATGCCTGAGTAAAAGTTATATTCCACGTCCCCGTGTAATGTGGTGTGTATGTGTATGTTGTTCTATTATTGTTTTTATTAGATGTTTGTTTTAGCTTCAAGCTGCTACTGGGAAAAGTATTAAATGAATTGTAGCATTCTGTATTATAATCTCTGCCGGATCTCTTTATCTTGTCGGATTCGATTGCTATTTATTTGCTAATTCAACACTCTAAGCCACGGATGAACGTGCGCACTTACATACATACATATACCGTATAAATCAGTAATAATAACAATTGAAATTCTCGTAACTTTTTAGCGAATAAAGAAAATCTATATTAATAAGACGAAAAGCAGTTGGAGCAGAAAAAAGGCAAAGATTTGTCTTCCGGAGGATTTGAGCGATGTTTGCTCTGTAAATATGTGAACAAATGAGAACCCATTGGGTTTATTGAGTGTCTGTATGTATTTGTGAGAAAATATTTCAGAACTTTGCTATATATATATTTTACATAGGTATTTACCCTTAAATGGAATAACGTTCATATACATACATACGTAATGATTATTATTATTATTATTATTATTATTATGTTTTATAAACTTACACGTTTTCATAATACCTCCAATGCATACATACGAAACTATGGCAACTATGGAAAAGGTCTAATTCATAAAGAACGAATTTACTATTTTGTTTTAAGCAGATTTGGATAGGATAACATTCAAAAAAAAAAAAATTTATGCGTTGATTGAAAGCTTGGATTTTGATCGTATTTATCAAACCCCAAGCCAAATTCTATACAAGGTAAGGAACGGCAGACAAAACAACAAAATCGATTTCTTTATATAAAAAATGGTTCTTAGTTTTTTCAATATGTTTTACAGTTGAAAGAAAATTTACAATGCTCAAAAATCTATAAAATATTGAATGATGAATTCCAAAAAATTCGTTTCAAAATTGAGCCAGAACCCTAACATGCTTAAAAATTCCAATTACGAAAATTTTGAATGTAACCTCGCTGTTTTTGAAGGATCTTTTCAACGCATATAGTTCTTAAACTGCTTCCTACAAACTACTGTTATTACCTAGAATATATCCAGAATTTAGATCAATCGCTTAACAAGGTCTTGAGAAATAATTGTTTCTTGTTGTTGAGAAAATTTTAATTCTTCGAAAACAGTAATAAATAGAGATCGTAAGCTTGTAGTATCAAGGTATCTTATTCGTACCAAAATTTCTAATAATGAGAAGCCTCATACCTTTCTGGTCCCGTTTCACTATACATATCGTCCTATGGCCTTTTGTGAAATTCGGTCAAGAAGTTTGATTCTAGTTAGCATTACATCTCTTCGCTAAGTAGATCTTTCTGAATGATACTCAATTTATTAGGGCTATTTTGATATAAGTTTTTTTCCAACTTACCTTACCATCCGGCTAACGAGTGACGAAACTGCAGAAAAAATCATACGCAAAGGGAACTAAATGTGTGAGAAGTATATAGAAGCACACCACAAGGACTAGTGTTCTCTCTTTTGCACCGTTTTTGTAAACAGATGCTGACGAGGCTAGAGCGGGGAACAGTCATGTGACCTATACGACTAATGAAGATGGCAGTTTGAGTATTCTGGAAGCTTGGAAACCATTGGTGACTTAAGCTGTTAAAACTTTAATTTGGTCTAACTCAGTGGGACTTAGTATCAACATTGATAAAATTGATCCAATTCACAAATAAAAGGATCAAACTAAAGATTACTTTACAACCGAAACTGAGCTTTAAATACCCCAAAATTGTGTTGGATATCAAGTTGTAGTGGAGGCTTAATGTGGAGATGCAAGTGTTGAAGGCAGCATGACTTAAGGACTTTCCTCATCGCTATCGCATTGGATCTTTGCAACGACTGTTAGGTCCAAATTTTTCTGAGGGGTAAACTAAAAACGATATATCTAAAAAAAAACAACTTTCAACGGGACACTGTCAGTTGTTACAACTAGATTATTAATAAAACTAGAAACACAGCAGAAATTTTAGCAGCGCAATATTTTGGTCACATGTTGTGCATATGGTAACGTTAGGGACGTAGTATCGTCTATGTAGGCCACTTAAGGAGTCGACCAGCCCAATCTAATCTAACCTACGAGTTTTGTGGCGCTTTCGACGTTGCTCTGAATTTGTAGGACTACTTCTCTTCTAACCCATACTTGTCTAAGGGGCTATGCTTGATGATTATTAACGGGTTTATGGAAATGAAGTAGAATCAAATGAAATTGAAAGAAGCCGTTGTGCGAAATAATGGCATTTAATGATTTTTAAAGGGAACAAACAAATATTATAGAAAATTTTCTATTTTTTTCTCAATATCGAATTTTCGGATCTAAATTGGCGCATTGTCATGATAACTTAAAACTTTTTAAAGAGATTATACTTCGTCGTGTAGTGTGATCATCATCTACGTATATATATAAGAGATTATCGAACAAAAACAAATATTAATCATGGAAATTCGATTTATTGTTTTTCAAACTATTCTCAATTAAGATCAATATACATTTGCGTTTGAACCAATTGTCGAAGAACATTTGCCATTCTGATTGACGTATCTCCAGAGCTTGCATGCTGAGCATCAACGTACGGTAATAAAAAGAAGTCATTCTGTGTCAAGTCAGGACTACACGACTGATGGCTTCTCAAATCGATGTTTTGCGTGCTCAAAAGTGCAGTTGTTTCAGTCGATGTGTGAGAGATCGGATTGTCGTGGTGAAGGGTGGGGTCCGTCTCCTGCGGCTGGGTTTCTTGATTTCTTAAAAGAAAACAGCAAAAAAAATAGTTGTGTATCACTCAAAATTCACTGTTCTGCGTTGCCCTAGAAGTGCGGTTCCGACATGTCCAGTTTTTCCAAAAAAAAGGCAACAATTTTCTTGGGTGTGCTTCGTTGTGCGAACAATTTTTTTGGATTTGGCTCATCATACATTCGACTGCTCGTATGCGTAATTTCACGATTCATCACCTTTTACGATATTATATGAAGATGTGTTTCGAAGAACTGCCATTATATCTATTTCAATCGATACGAGACCTTTTTTTGGGTGGTTAGCAAACTCTTACAATCAAATGTTCATGACACATGTTCACATGATGAGCTTAACGAAATTCTTCTCGGAGTGATCAACAACTTCGATTGAATTCACCATACAATCGATAAACAGTCCTTAATGGAGCTTCATGGTTAAAAATTGAATTAATTTCATCGGTGTCCTGTTGGTGAGTTAATTCACGTCATCAGTTCTGAAAGGTAATAGCGCGAAAATGTTCTCAATTTAATTCCATTTTTTTGTAGAGATGAATATTTTAAACTATACAAATTGCGCTCGCATGTCAAAAGGTTCTGAGTATGTACAACTGAGAGGGTACACGAAAACCGTGGAGAGTCGATGCGGCGCCGTTCGCAGCAACTCGGACTGACGTATGGAATGACTTGGCGAATTTTACGTCGAGATCTTAAATTGAAAGCCTGCAAGACACAGCTTGTGCAAAGACCTGAAGCCGTTCGACCTTCCCAAGCGACATCGCTTCACTTTATGGGCTCCTGAAAATTCAAAGAAGATCCATTTGAAAGAGATAATCTTCAAAAAATAAATGCCAAAGAATGTTCTTTCGAATGATAATAAACATTTCTCATTGAATTTGAATTTTCTGTTTTTTTTTTAAAGTAGGGAATCTCGAAATGGATCACCCTTTATATACCGTCACCTTCCTCTAATTGGACCCCCTATATGCGCTGATCTCATCCGAGCTCCACCTAAATGACGCACTGAATTGATTTAGCGTTGTTCATCTGTCCGTATGTCCGTCTGGTTCTGAAAATCATCTAGATCGGGCGGCTATATTATTTAGCCACCATATAACTGATTCTCTCAGATATGAGGTTTTGAGTCATAAATCCGTCAGAAAAGCATCTAATAGTGTGAAACCCACATAAATTAAAAAAAAAAATTTATGAAAGGTCATACCTTTTCGAGACTTCGACACTTTTTAGTAAAAATGTCTATTAATACGAGTATACTAATTAGCACAAAATGCTCTTATTTAAGCTGATATAATAATTTTATGGAATGTTTATTGAAAGGTTGAACATGCTATATTGTATTAGGATAATGATCTACAAAATTTTTTTTTATATTATATTATTAATAAAAGGCCTTGCAAACAAAAATTTTATTGTTAAATTTTTGCTTGTTTTTCTTGGTTGCCGAAAAAATTCATTGAACAAGCTGCCGCAGGCATTAATACAGCAGCAACGTAAACAAATATACGGATGTAAATAGAATAAGCGGAATTGCAGAATTAAATGTATGGAACTAAACTAATATCATAAACCGGATAAAAATGTTATTGGTACTGCTCAAATGATGGACAAGCGAAATTTCCACTTCCATGTACTTATAAATATTATATACATATATACATATATACATATATATATATGTATATATATATATATATATATATATATATATATATATATATATGTATTGCGGTATATGAGTATGTATTCACTTAGCCACATAAAGATATAGCCGGAAAGCTCATACACATAAATAATACTCTCACTAAGTTTAACAAAAAAAAAAAAAAGTTGATGAATGGACTACTCTTGTGTTTGCTTAACTTTTCACATTGAGTATTTATTCAGTTCACGCTTCCAACTCTTAAATATGTTACACCCAGAGAGATAACGGAAAACATTTCTAATTTATTTTATTGACTCTAAATCGATTGTAAATAACTCTTCGTGATACGAGTACTTGACGGGCACGAGCGCCATGCCAGGCAAGGTTTTGTTCAGCTGAAAAACCACCAAAGTGTTCGCCATGTAGAGACTTCAAAGCACCTAGCAGTATTTACACACCATATCTTCAAACAGCTGGTAAACATCACAGTTCAAGCTTAAAATTGATGATATTTCCGTATTAAATATTAAAAAACCCAACACCCAACTAACGTACAAGGGCCTCCAACATCAACACCAACTCCACCACCCTCCACCCACCTTTGACTCATGATGTACGCAACATTGACGGTTCGTTCAATTTCATTGAGCCAGTAAAGCGTTCTCGTCATTAAAAGGGTCGTATAGCCCGCGGCGAAGCTATTGCTCGCTGCCCAACTAACTATATAGATATGTCGTATAGAGTGTGGCTGGTCACGTACCGAACATAAAAGTATTTACAAATAATATTTCCATATGCTGAGGGACGTGACAAAAAATCAAAATTATGCTCGATCCGGTTGCATTAAATGACGTTATGGGAATTTTTTGTTCTTTGCGTTTTTGGGTTAACAGTGGCTCTACACACTCATTGAATATACTGGCTGGATGACTGGTTGGACGACTGGTTGGTTGGTCAGATGGCCTTCGGGACGGGTTCGTCGGCAACTTCAATTTGAAATTTCTTCGAGTAGTCGGTGCGTAAAATGTCGCTAAAGAACGCTGAGTAATGCGTTGTTTTTGGTATTTTTGTGGATGTAATTAGTTTCTTAATGAGTTTTTGTTGTGCAACTTTTGAATGCACGTATTTATAAGTAACCCTACATACATAGTTGTGTATGCACATACATATGTATGTATGTTTGTGTGATGCGTGTGATGACGGTAATGACGAAATTAGTAGAATTTAAAGCATGTAAGAGTACTTGGCAGGAAGATAGATCCACGATGTATATATGTATGTATTGCACTTGTAGTGTTTTCGGTTTGTAATATAAATTTGTGGGTGTGCGAACGAATAGTTGTGAGCTTTCGTTCTTAGCTTCAGCGTTGTGTGGAAGTCAAAGTAAAATGTTCATAAAAGAAAATTGCTTTAAATCATGACACCGTTAAGTTTAGTTTGTTATATACAAATATATGTGCATATATACATTAATGTAATTGCAAACCTAAATTTATATATATATACGAGTGTTTACTAATGTATGGATTATGTAGAAGAATTTAATATAGATAATTAAATTGGTCTAAAATTGCTTAATACAGCCCGAACCTTTAAATCTCTTTTTATATACATGAAATATTGTATGTAAGCATCAAATGTAGGAGAGATAGACCCGCTAAAATTTATGCCTACCGCCGAATCAGAATTACGATTTGTATTCTATCCAAATAACAAGGTTTTACAACGCCCACAAAGTAGGTGTTTGTTTTTGTGATGACCTACTCATTCGCCATTTAATTTCTTCGGGTTTGGAAACAAAAGATAGTCGAAATAGCAGATCGCAGCCTAATTTATGAATTTTTGCAATGGTGACTACACACGTACATTATTATTATTCTTATTCTTTGCCAAATGAGGTCGTTTCTGCTTCAACTCAATATTGAATTTGTTCAAAAGATCTGAATAATATTTGCTGGTGATCATTTTACCATTTTCAAGGTAATCGATTTGAATGACAACTTTTGCATCTCAAAAAACTGTGGACATGACTTTGTTTGCCGACAAACCCATACCTTGGCCTTCTTTGGTGTACGTTCACCAGGAGAATCCCAATGTTTTGATTGTTCTTTGGTCTACGGTGTGGTATGGTGAATCCAACTTTAGTCTACGTTAACGAAACAAAAATTCGTTTGAATTACGGTTGAACATCGCCATCTTCTTTTGAGGTGATTACTAGTCGTGCGTGAGCAATCACGGCATCCATAGCGCGGATAGCGTTTTCATGGGCAAATATTCATGTTAAATGGGATGCACGCTCTTAGTTGAGATGCCTTCAGCCTCAGCCTGACCGACCTAAACGTTTATACAATCACTTCTTAAGTATTGTAATTGATGGTGTAGAGTCCCCATATTATTTATCAAGTTTTTCCTTATCGAACAGCCCTCGTACGACTGATTTTGCAGATTTGTAATTTTGAGTCATAATCCATTAGAAGAGCATCTAGTAGCCTGAATTTTGGTATTATACACAACATCATCGAAATTGGAAGAGTGGATCATACAGCCCCCTATACCCATTTCAAATAAGTGGTTTTGGGTCAAAAATCCGACACAAAAACAATTTTAGATATGGGAATTATTGTTTAATCCTAAAATCCAAAACAATAAATTTGATATGTACATGAATGATAGTAGGTGTTTCCTTCCTGTTTTTATTATGCTTGATTTGTCTGCTGATGACACCCTTTTTCGAGGTGCTATTATTTCTTCCGACTGGCATCTGATAATATAATTTTTTGTGTGCTAAGTATGACTTCGTTCGATGTTCGTCGTCTTTCTTCGACCTTGATCTTTTGGAAACTCATCATACCTTCCATTAGTTATTGATTTATCAATGTTATTTTTACCTGTGTTCATTTCCTTGTTTGGTTAAGAATTTTATCCCAATTTTCTCCATAATTTTAGTTAACGTACGAACTTACCTGCTTAGAATACGGCGTTTTGTAAAAATAAGAATAAAGCAGCGCTCTTGATTCCCCTCAGTCACTCCATATAAGAAACATTGGTCTTCTCAAACTCATAAATGTTTAGGTATTCTTATAAATAGAGTTCTCCAATTTTCGTACACTATAGCGGCTGGCTTTAACCCTTTATATGAACAAGGATTCCGTGAGCTGCGTACTGGGTTGATGGGTTTTAAGCAATTGAACTTCAATTTGTTACTGTAAATATTAATTTTTCCTAATCCTTCTATCTCCATGTGTGGTTGCATACTGGGGTCTTGGTAAACGAGGACGAAATATAGCTTTCATCTAACAAACAGGCATCTGAGTCCGTATTAATAGTTTTTGAAATAAGAAATTTGCGAATTTTTAGTATAATATATTTTAGTATAATATATCTTTGGAAGTGTTTGCGATGAAATACTAACTTTGGCATAGTTACATGGTGTTAATCCTGTTACCTCCCGCACTAAATAATTATAAGCTTCGTATGTACATGATTTCTCATTTTACGTATATATTTCATGTACATTGGTTTCCCAATTTCATTTTACACTTCAGTGTCCGGCGAAGAGGATTTATACTCTTTTCAGAAGCGTTACAAGCGTTTTCAATTTGTAGTGGTTAAAATGTCAATACACGAGTAACGATTGAAGGAAGTGGGCGGGCGGGCGCGAGAAGCCTGACAGTCATCTTCGTAAGTATTATTTATGGTTTGCTTGAATGTAAATATCAATATATCAACGCGTCTGATGGTGGAAGCTGAAGTATATACATTCATATGAATGTGCGTGTGTATGTAAGCACTGCATACATTTCTCAGGTGTGCAATTTCCATGATTGCAAGATGATACCGAAAAGTGCAGAGAATATGAAAAGTAAAAAGGGACAAAGAAAAAATTGACCTCTTGCACGCCAGCAGTCAACGAACTCAAGAAGCTTTGATGAAAATCTAACCTGACATTTTTGGGAGACACGAACTGTTTGTCCTCTGACATATTGCACGACTATGGGTGAGGGAGAGTAAGAATCTACATACATTCATACATACATATATACATACATACATACATACATACCTACATACGTATGTATTTAGCACATCCCTCTTGGAAAATTACCTCGCAAATGCATTGAGTCTCAAATGCAATTTTCAAAAATATTTTTATCATTTCGATATTTCTACTCTCGTAGGTGAGAATTTATACAGTCATGTTGCTTGTTTATGGCTTAATACTTTCCGAATGAGCTCCTTATCTTCCTTCGTCTTTATCATTATATATATTATATATAGAATATAGATACATTTTTATTTAGTTTTTTATTGGAGAGCTACCATGTAAAATATCGAAAATAAATTTTTTAAAAGTGTTAGATAATAGACGTCATTTTTATAAATTAAATATCTTCAGAAAAGTGCAACCCTTAGTACATTACCTGCTGGCAATAATAATTCTGCATTGTATTTCAAGGCTGAAATTGTTGTTTGTGTTGATGCTGGTTGACAGGATGCTGACTCTTTTTTTACTACAGCAGATATTTCATTTTGTCCTCACTTCACTTAATACCCATTCACTTCGCTTCCTCTGATAAATAATCACCTGGTTCAGTATCGAGCGTCTCGAGAATGGTTTTTCCAATACTGATGGAGGTTTTGATATTGGTCAGCATTAATTTACACATTCATACATATATATTTTACAGGCATACCAAGCTCAGACATAGCACGTCTTTTCATTCAGGAGAAGTGATGTTTTGATTTTTTTCTTAAATTTTTAGAATTCGGTGAATATCTGATTAGCGCTTGGGATTATAAACCATGCCTTTTTGAACATTGTTCTCCAGATCACCTCTTTGGTTCCTACATTAGTTTGCCTCGGTTTTGAAATGTTCTTTAAGTTGACACTTTTTCTTATAGAATTCTCGTGCATTTTGCTGTCAGCTAGCTCTCAAGCTTTCAGCGCTGATAGAGTTCGCTATAGGCTGATCGTCTCTATTCTATTTTCGCCTCATATTTCGGCGAGTTTTAGATATGTAGTCTCTGGTCTCAAAAATAGACTCTAATTGTTTGTCTCAATTTTTGAGACCAGTGACTATACCAAAGTACAGAATCTCAGGTTTAGACCTTTTCATATGGAAAACTTAAAATTTGTTAAATATTGGTTCGACTGATTTTTTTAAACTGCAAATGGTTTTTTTTAACATTAATTATTAAATCTAGGGAGTAGGCGAATAGCTGAACTCTAACAGAGCCTTGAGAAAAGGTTTCGCCAGACTTGATGAAATCCGTCGTTAAACAAAGACTCAAAACCAATAACTTTTTTCTGAAAATACATATATACATCAAAAAAATTCCAAGAAATTTCCAAATTCCCACACCAATTCTACCAGGGCTTTTTTGCGATTCTTTTTTCACATAGCAAGTAAGATCTTCGCGAATTCGCACCAAAAATTAATCGCGGCGTGATGCACAAAACATACAGGAACATCAACATATTCATAGATTCATATGCATGGACGGGCATGTACGAATATTTTCTTACATTTATCATGCATATGGCAATAGCAGTAGAGGCATCATCGACAGCGTTGGGCGCATCTATTACAATTTTAGGTTTTCCAAGCCAATCGCTTGCTCTTTCATAGCATTGTTTATCTGCATGCGGCGCTGACGGAATATAGTCAACTCAAAATGAAGAAAAAACTACAACACGTTGATGATATTTGCCAAAAAGCCACAACGAATACAAGAAAGCCAAAAAAAAAAGAGGAAAAAAGGAAAAAAATTAAAAAAGTGCTATTCAACGTTGATGGTGGTGGAAGCGAAAAGGTCAGAGCAACAAAAATTAACAAAGTTATACATTGTACGATCGAATTGGGCAATATGTGTATATCTGTATGCTTATATGTAAGTATGTTTTTATGCATGTATATAGAGTATGGTGTTTTGTCGAGTAGCAGAACATGCACTTATTCATTCGCAAAGCACAATATCGCACCGTAACGTTCCGCACCATTGCAGCCTCCTTGGTTTGTGGCAGTCAAGTCGATGGTTTGTGTTCGCTCGACGAACGACTTTGCAAGTTGCGATTGCGCCGCAACACTCCATTGTATTCCATCGTGATGAAATCGTTCAGCACCTTCTGCATTATATTTATTACAATATTTCGAGATGTGAGGCAAGCGATATGAGCGTGTCACGTTTTTTTACAATTCACACATTTCGCCTTCACCACCACCGCCACAACTCTCCCACACTATATCCACAAGCATACATTCATGTATACGAGTATATGTATGTATGTACATGATTGTAAAGTTGCATATTCGTTGTACCTTTGCCTTATGGCGGCTGCGATTCACAACTATTGTCTTCTTTAAGGTGCACACTCATCGTGTTTGTTGGCTGCCAGTCTACCAGTCTGTTGTTCGCGTTTTTTTTTTCTTCTCTTACTTGAATATGATTTACGAGTACTCACATACATTCATACTTATACTTAGAGACCATACTAAAGTACAGCGCTGCATGTTGCTTGTACCCACAAACGAGTATGACTGCTCATATAACGCCAACATGGTGTTTCTGCTATGTCGCGGCTTCTTGGCGTGAATGCGCAGCTTGTTAAACGATCAGGGGCAGCAAGTACTCACCTCTTTTTGCCAGGCGATAACCACTTTTTTCTGTGCGCAATTTTGATTTTGTTAGCCTGCGACGAGTATCTTGTTCGTATACTTCGAGCCCTTCCAAGCGCATTGGCATCCTCATTATTCTTATGGCTTCACTGCTATTGCCGCACTGAGTGTGGTGGTCCGTGTATGCAGCACTTCTGGATTTGCAACTTCGACTGCTTCGACTGCTTTGCGCCGCAACATGCGTCATTGTCAGTGACTTGGTACTTGTGCTATGTGTCTCCTCTGGGAATCGATTGTACTGGGATGACTTAACGATGTCTGCGGGCCATCTTACCACTCTGCCGTTCTGCCACTTTGCCACTTGCCCATTCCAGCATTCTGATTTTCCTCCAAAAGGCGCATACCTAAATAATATCAGCATGTGGTGTCCAATCGCGGTGCGACGTAGTTGAGCGTAATAAGAAGCAATCAACAAGCTCCATTCGCACCTTCAACGCCTCTTTATTGTAAATATGTTCACACAAGTGCCCGCATAGCCATAGCCATAACCACCGTCATACAAATGTTTGTCCATTTACGCTCTTTGACTTCGAATATAACAACAACAAAAGCAAATCGCCTGTGAAAATGTTTGCACTTTGTGTTGTGGCATCAAAATCGGAAATTATACAGAATACTACATAAAATGTCATTGCATCGGACCATTGCCGCCACCGCCTCGGGGTATTCTACGTATCGAAAAATCGCAATATCGCAATATCGCTTTGCTGTCGAATAGTACAATGGAATTTGATGATGTGCCCTTTGTGCGAGAGTCTGTACATGTATTTTAGGCGAATCACTGCCGGAACATAGTGAACTTCTTGCCAATTACTGCATACTTGCATTCGATGTTTGGAAACCGATTACCGATGCAAAATATGGCAGAGAACCTCCAATAGGTGTGTTGGCCTGTAATATTCCCAAAGAACAACGCGAAAGTGTTTTAATATGCTAAATATTTATGGTAGAGATAGTTAGAATTTATGGAAATATTCGAATAGAAAAAAATTGAATAATTTTGTATGTATAAATTAAACGCCTTCGCAATAACGAAAAACCTAAAATTAACAAATAATTTAAACCAAATAACTCAGTTCTGAAACCAATTTAATATTGAGTTGGCATCAAAGCGACAATTAAAGCATGTCCACTCACTTGTAAGCCCGCTATCGCCGAAGTTAGCTTCGCGAACGCACAGAATTTTCAGGCGAAGCAGTGCGCCGCGACCACGTATCACGCTTTACCTAATTAACTAATTTATTGAAACCAAAAATCTTCAAATTTTAAGCTCAGAAATGACAAACTTTGATTTGCGGGATTTTAATGGCGTTCTTTATTGACACTTACGGGCTCAACTAATTTTCTTGCAATTAATTAATGAGCTTCTCATCTGCGGCGACGACTCAAAATTAGTCAAGTATACTTATGTACATTGGTTTAAGAATTTAGTTATTGGGTTAAATTATTTAATATATCTTGGTTTTAAGTTTTTTCGGGTTAAAAATGAAAAAGGTTCTATTTTATAATTCTTTGCGGCCCTAATCCACAGAATTAATTTCTTATATCTTTTTTCCTAACACACAATTTTTATATAAATTTCAGTTTTTTATTTTTCAATTTTATGTGAGACCAAATTTGGAAGTGTATCCTTTCTATTAAAGAAAAAATCATCACAATCGGAATTCATGGTAAAGATATATAAGATGATACGCATAATGAGTAATTCATCCGCCCATTCCTCCACTTATGGCCGACAGCTTCTTCGAAGTATACTCCTTCCAGCGAAAAAAGAATTATCCAAATCAGACTACTCTGTAAAAAGTTATGCATGTTCATACATTAAAATCACTGATTCATTCCACTTTAATATCCTCAGATTAATTTTTACCAACTTCCAATGGATCCATCAAAGTATACCCCATCAAATAAAAAAAATTAAAAAAAACACATCGCTTTCCTATAGCTCTGACTGAAATTTTGTCGATCGATAGTTGGATGGGACCAATTTAAAGCAATACCCTTATCAATAAAAAAAAAAAAATTATCAAAACTCTGTACAGGCCATGTTCAAGGTCATACATAAAAGAAAAAAAAATGCGTGACGAATTGAGACCTAAGGACCGGAACCGCCGAATGAGAGGAATTCTTGAGCAACGAACCGACACCTGTCAACCAAAAATGTATTAATATTAGTCAATATAGGAACTGCAAATGTTGTTAACATTAACTTTAAAAGATAATAAGGGAAAACTTTAAACACACGGCTCAGAAGGCACTGTAGGTAGGGTTGAATGTTCCTTTCAGCTGCCTGATGGACATATCAAAGTACACATACATAGATAGTAGAGTCATAAGGTAAGGAAAGAATCGGCCGAAAACCAATATATATATATATACATACAAGTATATACTTAGGATAGACATCAAGAAAAAAATCTGAAGGTAAAAGAAGGGCATTAAGAACGTAATTTGAAACAATTCAGAGAGTGCTAACACTCCGAACATGTACACACGTCTTGGCTTCCACTTCATTGTTAACAGTCAGCATTTCTAACTTTTAGACTATGTTATCTATGTAGACTCCAGAAACGACACTAATAGCAATTTTGGGAGTTAATAAGCAAGTTGTGTAGAACTTTATGTGTAAATATTCTAATTATTTCGTATTAAATTTGTGAAACGAGATTTCTAATGTATTGTAGTACTGATCATCAGTCGGCAAATACTTTGCTGATATGCTTCAAAAATGTAGCCTCCACAATTGAGCCGAATTATTTTCCATAGTCTTACGTCCGATTTTTATAAATATTTCGCTAACGTCTGATGAAAGATCAGCGTGCTTGTTGTAGATTCATACTATTGTATTCAACAGACCACTTAGAATCCAGCCCTTCAGTCGGCAATAGAAAAAGCGAAGCGGGTTTTTAGTTGACTAAGTAAAAAGAAATTAGACTTACTTTTGATAGAAACTATTTGAGAACCCTTATTAAAGAGCCGATGACTATTTAAACATCAAGCGTGCCCCAGGAATCCAATGCCGCTTTAATATAGTCGATGAAATTTTAGTTACTGATTATTGTCTTTGGAGGAGGCCAATATAACTACAAAAAGTCAAAATGAGCGCAGGGCAAAGTAAAAAATGAAAGGAGAAATGAAGAAAGCGCGATAGTTTGAAAAATTCTTTCAAAGAACGAAATATAGAACTCATACTTGCATAACTGAAAAGGTCAATGAAGCATTCCGCTATCTGCATCAATCTATTCCACTCACACGAAATTTCTTTAACATATACATGAAGACCTTATAGGAGAGCTAAAACTCAAAACTGCTTGAGATCTATTTACTGTTTACTCATTTAAAAAAAAACTACTCGAAGAAGATACACACGCACTTCATGTAGGTTTTTCCAAGCCAACGACGGAGGCCTGTCTTTAGTAGAAGAAACCATCATTTCAACGTTCGCTCTACTAGCAATAGCTGATAAGCCCATTCATGCTTTATCCAAATTCCAAGAAAAGTTTACTTAAATTACTAATTGGCAAAAGGATTTGCGTATTAGGTCCAGTGAAACCAAAGTCGATCAAGTTCTGTGCCTCCCACTCAACAACGAAACCGACTATCTTGTACTACATCCTAATAGAAGCCTCACTTGGAGAACACCTACATATATTTATATAAGGTAAGGCCCTTGAACTAAACCTCTAAAATTTCTACTTTTTTCTACCCAAAATTCTCGTAAGTCATTCGTGTGACCGATAACTAGCTCCAAATACGGGCTTATGAATATACTTCAGGAAATAGAGCAACATTTTCTCTTTATACCATGAAGTTTGGTGTACATGCATCTAATCATTTGGTATTAGTATGAAATGAATAATTGATTAAACGGACATCCTTAGAATAAGAGGTTAAATTTGCGACAGTAAAAATTGATTCTTGATGTATTTTGAAAAAAAGAAGAAAAAAAACTGTTATTTGTTCATTAATATGCACATGAGTTACTAAAGGAAATCTACATATGAACACCAGTTATTTAAGCTCTTTTTTCAAGTCAAGTTAACAATGACGCCTCCATACATCTACATACATATGTACCACTGCCAAGCATTAACTGAAATATTTGAAGCTCAAAGGGGCGGAATAAAAAGCAAAATCTTACAAACATAGCAAAATCAAAAAGAAGAAGCAAGGAGGCATTTACCACAACTCCACAATTTCTATCAAATAAACTTTTTGAAAAGATTTCCCAAACAACATTCCTAAACGTCCTTTTTTCTGTCGATTTTCCACCGGTAAGCTTCTTCAAGTCAGCATCTGCCTTCATACTGACTTTGTTGTTGTTGTTGTCATTGTTGGCAGCATTTTCCGAAGCTTCCTCTATTGCTGGTAATTTACTGCGATTCAAACAAATTCATTCATTCATGACTCACATAACATTGTTCGAAAAAGCAGATGATGTACACCGTCTCAATGTCTATAGGGAAAATGTATGCCTGTGCATTTCTCAAAGCTTGTTACGAGTTTTCTTCGTTCAAATATCTAACGTGTCTGCATTTTTCTATTGATTTCCACTTATGATGACGGCAGACAGGCATTGTTTGGCAGTGCAAAGCTTTTCTGTGCTTTGCTGGTGACGGTGAGTTCTGTGGAGTTTGAAGCAGTGATAGTAAAATGACGATAAAGTACTAAGCTCCAAGACCACCATGTGAAACATACCATTCCCAAACGCAATCTTTCTTTACCGCACATTCCAAATGATATTCGCGGTTGCTTTACTGGCTCAGTTGAGGCGAAATCTGAATTTTATTTTGCACATTTATCAATACAATACGAACACACAAATATACATATGTACATTGGTATAGGCATATATTTATGTACATTAAAGTCTGCATCTGCATGGCACGTGTTTACCTTAAGACACGACATTTTTTCAAAAACTCAGTTAAATATACACTCTGTTTTTTTTCTTGTAGCAAAATATATTCCGACGATATTTTCTGCTAACCTGTTAGTGGAAGAGATAGCATACATTCTAACGTAATTTGGTTAATAAAAAATGAAATCTTAAAAAATATCTTCTAATTTAATATATATCTTGTTCATGATGTATACATATACACATATAAGTACATATATGTAAATGCAGATTAAACGCGTAAATTATTGGTAAGAAAATGATATTTTTCATATATCAGTTTTGTTTTTTTGCAAATAGAATAAAGCGATATAAAATATTTCAAATACATAAATATGCATGTATGCAAGAGAACGTTAGGTTGGTTATCGAATAACATGGAAAACAACAATACAAAAATTAGCAACTTGAGTTAATTGCGTTAAAATCGCTTAAACAATACCCGACTTTACTAATAGTGTTGCACAGTAAAAAAGTAGTATTATTGTTAATTGGCCACTGAAAACCCCCAAGGCAAAAGCTAATGTCGTGCGTGTGTTTAGGGCTCAACAGACTCTTTCTTACCTTGCAACCTTGTCTCTGCAACTTGGACAAAAATCATTGAAGTGAAGCCTCATTGAAAAATGGCCTGTTAGTATATCAGTTTTCATCCTAATGAATAATCTGTCTAGGAGAAATAACTTTCTTAGCCTTTTAGAAGAATACGTTGGGATATCAGATCTCGTGTTGCATTTATTCGAGTGCTTATTTAAAGTGCTTCTATATTTTATCGCCTTCTTTGAATTGGTGAATATTTGAAGAGATTTGATGGCAGCTTACAGCTGTCAGACTCTACATTGATTGATTGGTTTATAACCACAACATCCATTCTGCACGTTCCGAGATTGCAATAAGCTCTGCGTGGAAGTCGCTACAGTGCCTCAAATAAAAATAAAAATCTAATCTCTACTCTTTCATCAAGCTTCGAGACATTCTAGATCCAGGTTAATTGTATTTTCCCATTTATTTCTGTTCTGGATTATTGTCGAGAGGAGACCATCTAAGTAGATGTTGGAGATGGTCTAGTCTAGTTCCTCCAGAAATCCATCTACAAGAATACTTTTTTTTACTTAGTGCTAGTAAAAGTTTTGTATGTCTGAAATCCACGCTGCCCTTCGAAGCATAGTGGTGCACCAGGATTTTTCCTGAAGAGAAATTGACTGAATTTGACAGCATTTGAAGACACGTTCACTTTCCGTTTCCTTTTATAGACGAAAATGCTTGGGATCCAAGAGATGCTCTCGGTATTTTCTCTGAATTGCCTTCTTATATGTTCTCACAAATTTAGACGTAGTGTAAGCACATTGAATTGGTGGTCGCTGGGTTATCAACAAGATACGATTGCCTATTTGGCAACTTCAGTAATGTTCACGAGCCAGAGTTGCAGTGATTGATTTTGAAGCTAACTTCTTTAATCGGGAGGTCAAAGAAGCTCTTATGCCTGCTTAGATTTTCGATCCATCATTATAGACATATATATCCTCATAATTACTGATGACCTTGCTGTTGGAATGATCTGTTACAATTTCCTGCCAAGTCCTGCACAGTTGGGAGACTGAACCCAATTGTATAGTTCTTTAAAGTGGCTAGATGTTAGCGTTGCATCATATGTCACCTTTATGTCAATTCGCCGTATGGCAAGACTAATTTCATGCCTTAGTTGAGGTTTAATGTGCACTTACATTTTATTGTATTTTACCATACTACTGCTCTAAAGATTAGTATAGGCATAACCAACATTTTGGTAAAATAGCGCTTCTGCAGGTATTCAAAATTCGGAGCGCTTTACTGGCCACGATTTCATTAAGTTCCCTCCATCTGAGGTTGTTTATTAAGAATGACAACGAGGTACTGGATCGACTCATAGGGTCCCCCTAAAAGATGCAGCTTTAAATCGCTGACCTTTTTATCTCTCACAAACGATCAAAACTCAGAATTTTTCCAGTTTACTTACAGTTCTTGTCTCTCAGTCCAAACAGTTGCGATTTGAAGTGTCGTCGCTATTGCGATGTTTACCCGAAGATATGATTACGAAATCAACCGCAGAAACATACTTTAGCTACTGTGTAATGTGTTCATGAAAATTTGGTATCACTTTAACATATTTTTTTATGTGATTTAAAAATTTCCATACCGAATATTTGGTTAGAGGACTTTTGCATTCTTTATTTCAAATATTCGTTTCATTAGCCAAAACAGCCATTAATGATTCATTATTGGCATATTTTATTCATGATTTTTTATAGTTTTCCCAATTTCTGCTACGCCTGCAGTTTCTGGGAAATCTGTCCCTTTTGGCATATAGAATGAATGCATACACGCAGGTTTCAAACCTCCACTTACCCTGCCTTTTTTGCAGTTTTACCAATTAAAAAGTTTTTCTTTTATTAAAAAAAAAATGTACGAAAACCTACTACGCACATCAGTAAGCAGCTACAACAACGACAACCTTATATATGTAGGAATATCAACAGCACTCGCAATGAAAGATACCAGTTCAATTTTTGCATTTAAGTTCATTTTTGAAATTTTTATCGCGATGCGAAAGGTGCAACTCCTCCCAACGAACTTTAACCTTTCCCTCGCCTGTTGTATGATTTAAATATGTATGTTTGCACTGATGTACTTGCCATTGATTCGATTTATTTGTTTTATTTTTTACCAAATTATTAATTTTATTAACGGTTATTTTTATTTTCATTTGCAATCTATTCAGCAATTCTGAAAATGTTCTCTTCTCCTTTTAGCTTTGCAAACACAGCACTGGCTGACGATAGCTATGCAACTATTTACGTAAGCTAATACTATTATGAGTTTGTTTCAACTTTGATTTTGCTGACGTTGACCCTGAGTTGTATACATATTTATGTATGAGAGCGAGCGCAGCGTTTTCGAATTCACGTCGTCTTCAAAGGATACAAACATGCCTATATGTATACACTCTTCATGTGGCCTATGTTTGTACATTCATATATATAAATGTATGTAAGGAAGCATAGTAGTAAGTCATGCAAATCATTGCTTCGTATTTATGTTTATTTACAGCACACCAAAAAGAAACAAATCCTCCTTTCTCCTCACTCGACTCTAACTCAAATGATCCATAGAATGTGTACAGTTTGATGCGTAGATTTGTTGTTGTTATTGTTGTTGTTGCCTTTCAAAAGGATCCAAAGAGAGCTGAAGGAGTAGGCGTTCATCATAGTCGAACCAACAGGAAAGCCCTCATGAGAAAAGGACCAACCCTGCCGAAAGTAAGAGAAATAGAAATGCAACAACAAGGCAAGGCAAGGCACCATTCACCGGCAAGCAGCCAAACTGCAAACAAATCATAAAAGTGACGTCGTAGGTGTTGTTCTTGTTGCCCATCAGATTCGCAGAAAGTCTTCCCAAACTGCCTGCTGGTGTACGAGGGTATTATGATTTTGTTCACATAACGTGCACAAGCCACAATTTGGAAACAAAAATCGACCTATGAAAGACTTGCGTGGACAATTGGTGTCTCTGAAGAACGATTTTGACTGTTTTACCCTAAAACAATTTCTAATTATTAATTTAATTTTTCTCATTGTTGTACGAGAAAAAAAGAATAAAAAAATTTGTTCAAATGCACACATTGAAGAAAAAATGTCCCTGAGCCTGGAGCCCACACTTAGATTGAAGCAATTAATATTTGATAACAAGCACTGGGTTCTAATCGTCACATCCGTGAATGTGTCGGAAATCATTAGAAATAAAATTACGTGTTACGTCAATCGAATAACATTCGAAAGCAAGAAACGTAATTCCCTTTCTAGCAATTTTAAGGCACATTAGATGTGGAATTACCAAATTTAATTAAAAAATTACTTCATTCAAACAAAAATATATATTTTTTTTTATATATGTATGGGTTCAAGTGATGATGATGATGAAAATACAGTTTTAGCATTTGAATGTGGTCTCCTGAATGTGTTCTTCCCGGAATTTGTGCTCAGCAGCAACTATTGAAAACATTCTTGTTGAAGATTCAAAAAAAGTTTGTTTCTTTACTGCTAAGTTCCTCGTCGGAAAGTTTCAATAAAATGCCTGGAATTACTAAACAATGTTTTCTAATGAACGTCTTCGCTGGCGTCACATATATTTTTTATCTAACCTTAAATGGTGCGTCGAGCATTCAACATTCTGCCACGCCCGAATTTGAGTGTTTCTTACTCGGTTCACATTGATTTCATTTTGTTGCGCCATTCTGGCAAGGTCCAATAAGAGGCGCACTTAAACCAGCAGCATCGAAATGCAGCAGATGCAGATGCGAAATTGCTTTGTGACGCGTCAGACAGTTACCGACCGGGTGGACAGCGTAAAGTGTGGATGTTCTTCACGTGCAGACTGCGGATGCACTTTTCGTGGGGTAAAGCATTTTTTAGTGTGTTTACAAAGTAATTATTCGCGGCAAGTTGAAATTTTTGGGAGATGAGAAAAGTTTGCTAACTCTTATTTGTTTTTCTATCTGGCAAAATATTTAGAGACGTTTTTGGCCAATCCTTACGAGGATGTACGATCAACATGCCTACATACATACAACTTTTGCTGTTAGTTTTCGCTTTACCTACCATTTCTTGGTGAAAATGATTTTCAGTTATCTTCACGAAAAGAAGTGTAGCAAATTGTGCAGCACCAACAATTCAAAAAGTTTCTTGAACTTTTTTCCTGGGTAAAATAAAAAACACACTAAACATATATAAAAGTACATATAGATATTCATACATATGCATATCTATATATGCATGTGCAAGCAAGTGAGAAACAAACTGAAGTTTGGAAAGTTCTTTTTCCATTTCATTTTAATTTATTTGTTTACAGTGTCTGGATGGCCAGTCTTGATATCAGCTTCTTTCGTGTTTTTCATAGCCTTTTCTATATCGTATCTGCGTAGTGTTGTTATATGCGTACTTCTGTGTTTTGTAATGTTGAAAAAAGTGTTGCAAAATATTATGATGTCTAGGCTTAAGTGGAACCGATTTTTGTATATACATATATATGTATATGCCAGGCAAATGACTTGCTTTAGAAGAGTGCAAAAAGTAATGCAATTAGTATGTGTATATACTGATTTTCAACCTCACACCTACACGCTTGCAACAACCTCATCCTTGACTGAATTTGAAAGGATTTTCTAATGCCTCTTCTACAAAATCTTTCCAAGTTTAACCAAACCTTTTATACCTTTCATAAGCGGAAGCAATTGAATAAAAATAAATAAAATAAATAAAATAAAACTACAAAGATGTTGCTGAAAACATACAGAGAACATACATATCTCATCTTTACAGCCAGAAGTGCTCAAAGTTTACTCCAAGAATTCAACATTTTCAATGATCTTTCAAAAGTGGAATATTAAATCTTATAATAGTCTAAAACTCTAAGAATAAAAAAGAAATAACGATACAAGCTATTTAGTTTATTTTTGTTCCAAAAACCTAATAAAATGTATATTTTTACGTAATTATAAGTCAATAATAAGTCAATAACCCTTTAATCTCTGGTATATTATATTTTTAAATCTATTTAAATTGAATAAGTATATATTTACATATTTACCTACCTTTAGGCGCTCGATCCTGGTCCTTCTATACCTGATTCTTTCAAAAAAAGTGGACGTTTTCCTCTTCTTTTGCTTTCGCCACTGGGTACTGTAACGAATATTTTCCAAACCTGGAGTGTTGTCGCTCTTACGGACGGCATAAGCAAGTCAATCAATGTCGTCCCATGTGGCTCTTGAAAACTCCCTTAGCGCCGAATTATCAGATGTCCCCATTGCCCATGCTTCTACACCGTATAGCAGAACGGGAATGGTAAGGGACTTAAGGAATTTATTTTAGTTCATCGAAAAAAGTGATTCTTCCTGGGATCTCAAAGCTGTGTACACACTTAGCACATGGGTCTTGCCAGTAATAGTGAACCTACTAGGCCTGAGCACACACTGATAAGATCCAATCAGTTCGTTGTCGGTGGGCTTTAGTTTTTCGCACAAAACACTATTTAGGAGACTTATTTCAGGATAATTTGCGTATATTCTAAGTATTGGACAGATTACACTTAGGTTCTAATCCTCAGCTGTATTCGTCCGAAATTTTTTTACAAAGTAACATATGCGTTGACCTTATTCTCCTTCAAGCGCGTAAGTGCTATTCAGACTTCATTATACTCGGGCAATGGCTCTGGACATCAGTATCCACACTACCTGATTGTTGCAACATCTTCTTATAGATTCTTCAAACAAGGCTTGTTGACTTTTCCATTGGAGGTAGTTTTTCTGCGCAGGAAAGTCGTTTGCCTTTCGACCGATACGCGCTCATGGAAATCGCTTTGAAGAATAGACGCAGCAATAACACTTTGGTAAACCCTTAAACCAAAAATGTCGAAGGTGCTCCACTAAAGCTGCCTATCTTTTAGCCGTGCCCCAAGGCTCTACTGGGGTTGATTACCGCATCTCGCTCAGGGGTTGCTCATGTTTCCAAGAGAAAACATGAAATGAGCCTAACCAGGAGCAGGACTACTTCTATCCATCTACTCTATATACAATACAAGTATGAAGAAAATGCTGTAAAATCTACAGCATTACAGAAGAACCAAATAAAAAAATAATAAATATAGTGTTGGTTTATGTACATACATATATGTATGTACGGATGTTCATAAGTAGCATAACAAGTTTTGGGAAATATTTAGATTATGTACAAGTATATACTAAAAGCAATTGTTAAAAAATCGTAAAATTTTCAATTATTAGTAATTTTTTATTAATAAGAATCGTGTAAATTGCAACACAATTTGTTTACAAATTTTTTAATCGATATATTGGTGTAACACATTTTTTTAGATAAACAAACAGATAATTAGACTAAATATCTTGGGAATTGAGATATATGTAGATATACAGATGTGTACGTACATGATAGTCCACTTGAAAAGTCCACGTCCAGGTCCACCACAGTAAAACACATTTTTTGTTGAATAATTTATTTTGGGGTGATACACTGTTTTACGATTTGTCCTTTGCTTCAAAGTAGACTTTCAATTTCTTCCCAGCGAGCATTCTTTTGATATCGGAAAACAGGAAATAGTCGCTTGGGGCCAGATCTAGGGAATATGGTGGATGTGGAAGCGATTCGAAGCCCAATTCATGGATTTTTGCCGCATATTTCACTGACTTGTGACTGACGCATTGGCTTGGTGAAACAGTGGACGATGTCCGCCGATTTCGTCCTTCAAAAGATCCAACAACGCTATATAATAAGCGCTGATGGTCCTTCATCATTTCAAGGTAGTTAATGAAAACTATTCCATGCGCAACCCAAAACACAGTCGCCATAACCTTGCCAGCCGATTGTGGAGTTTTTCCACGCTTTTAGTGAAATGATGGAGCTATGTTTCATCCATTGTCACATGTCGACGCAAATAATCGGGTTTATTACACTTGAACACCTCCAAACACTGCTCCGATTTATCAAGTCGTCGTTGTGTTTGGTCAAAAGTAAGTTCGCGCGGCACCCACTTTGTATAGAACTTTCTCGTACCAAAATATTCGTGAATGATATGATGTACACGTTCAGTTGATATCTTTAGATTTTCTGCTAGTTCCTTCAATTTCAGATTACGGTCATTCAAAATTATTTCATGGATTTTTTGATGTTTTCGTTGGAAACAACCTATTTTGGGCGTCCACTGCGTTCACCCTCTTCGGTGCTCATTTCACCACGTCTTAACTTCGCATACCAATTTTTGATGGTTAATTTTCCTGGGGCAGTGTTCGGAAACTCGTCATCAAGCCAAGTTTTTGCTTCAACTATATTTTCCCCCTTCAAAAAACAATTTGTACGCGTGTCTTTTGAAGGTTAAGGTTAAAGGGACTAAAACTGATTTATTTATTTATTCTAATAGCGCCATGTATGTATCAGGCCGGGGACTTTTCAATTGACCTGTTATGTATGTATGTATGTGTGTATAGAGATAAATGATGTGACAAAAATTGGTGAATTTTTAACGCATCGCAGCAATTTGTATTAGATTAAACATTCTGCCTGTGATTTCATAAATATTTGATTAACGTGAGTGTTTGGCAAATATTTATTTTATTTACGGATCACAATTGCTCCTATTAGAGCGGCTTGGGGGTGAGTTATGGTAAATAAGCGCATAAACAATTCATTTATTTACCTTTACTGTTATTGTTGTCATAGACGGGAAGTATGTACATGGAATCCTAACAATCGCACAAAGCGAAATATTTGTGTGATACATACGTATATTTGTAAATATTTTTATGTTAATTAGGGTGCCTCCAAAAAAAAAAGTATTATTTCCAAATTGTTCTTCGAAATGAAAGTTTGCCATCAACATTTTATTGAGAATTTATACATATATATATAATAAGCTTCACGTGGTTACTATTACATGCGATCACTTGTGATGGCCAGTCCATAAAACTTCGTTCCAAGTCTTGAAGTCCCGGTGCCCATTAATAAGATCGATTTTATCAATATTTTAATTATATTTTAATTCGAAAGCTAGCCACCTGGTGGCTGCCGGTCGAGGCAGATAAATAAGTAGACCTCCATTTCGTTGAAAAGATCAGGTGGAGAAGAACCTGGCTTCACTTAACGTCGCCGATTAGCACCGTACGGTTAAGAGAAGAAAAGAATGGTTAGAAAATAAATAAGGAGGAGAAGAAATATTTCGAAATTTAGTAATTAGTTTTTTATAGATTTGGTTTATAAATTTTGATAACTGAGAAGATAAACTATTCTATCTATAACCTCATTCAAAAATTTTACTTTAAGAAAAACCTGTAAAATAGTATTTTTGAAAAAATACTCGTCTAATGCTCTAAACTGTTTCCATCCAATTTGTGGATTCTATTCCAAAAAAACTGCGCGGGTTTGGCAGCCAAGAATGTATCAATCCAATTTTTAATAACCTGTTCTGATGTGAGCCGTTTTCAAGTGGGGGCATTCAATATCGAGCTGAACGAGTTGTAATCAGAAGGAATAAGGTCTGGTATATAAGGCGGGTGAGGTAAAACTTCTGAGCCGCTGCTTTCCAAATAGTTTTTAATCGGTATTGCAAGAAGAGGCTGAGCGCTATCATGATGAAAAATTAATTCCTCATATCCGGTAGCGAATTCCGGACTGTTTCCGGCAATCGCTCGCTTCAAAATGCTGAGTTGTTGTCGGTAGCGTTCATCATTAACTTTTCTACCTGGTTTTTTTTGGCTGTTCACGTTTTTTTTTTGTATTGGTATTCAACCACCCTAATATGCGAATTTTCGTAAGATACTTTCTCTTCTCATAGCATAGACTAATTGAGCAACGAAGCCTCCTGTACGTACGTACGCGTCAAGAATTTTTAAGTGACATGAGAATCAAAAAAAAAAGAAATTGATTGTCGCTTCTGTTGTGTATGTATGTATGTACATACCATAGGAATAAGGGAAACACACAGTAGCAGTCACTTATTCGCGAAGTTTCATAAATTCGCTTGTACAACATGCTCTCCCGCTACTTCAGCTACCACCACCACTGTTATCCTATGCGTAATACCGTGTCATTAACAATGTGTCACCTTCATTCAATTTTCACACCAGTCGCAACAATGAGAATGTAATGAAAATAACAAGTACTCAAACAGGCAGCATAACAAATTCATTCAAATTTGTATTCTTGGGATAGAATTACCAGTTTTATTATTCTCTCATTTTGGAAGTATAATATTATTATATTAGTATTTTTATTCACAGTTAAAAAGATAGGCCATGAATTTATTTTGTTTAATTTTTTTTTTTTTTTTTTGAAAAAAAAAAATAGTGGAAGCTTCCACTTAAGAAAATAATCATATTTCTCAATAATTAAGTTAAAGAATTAGAATTGAATGTAATCATAAGGAATCACATTTTGGGGAATTTTATTCTGGAACGAACTCAGCGAAAGTCTTGGAAGTTATTCTCGCCTCAATTATGGAGAACCCTGTAAATTGTAAGCAGATCAAGCAAATTCTATATACTTCTATTTACCGCTTTACTTACAAGCTGAGATTTGAGCATTTTGGCTCTCACTTTCACTAAAAATAATTAAATCTTGTATAGTCTAAATATAGAATTTTCTTTGTAGAAAAATCCAGTCCCTTACATAAATATCATGTTTTAAACCAAAAAAAGGCCTCAGTAAAATTTACATAGCTTTAATTAGTTAATTATACCCAACGGTTTACCCATCTCCCGCCCATCCACACGAGGGCCGCTGTCCGCATAACGTACAGAATTTGTTTTGTGTTTCATTAATACCGAGTCACGATTAGCAGGGATTTGTTTAGTGTCGAGAACCAAAAAAGTTCTGCTTAAACTTATTAAGCAGATTCACCGGCACATTTATATATTCATTTGTCGGAAACGATTTTTTAGATTTGAAATTTCGGCTAATAAATCCGTCTCAAAAGCATCTTCTTCTTCTTTGGCGTGGGCACCTCTTACGCGATTTTAGCCGAATGAACAATAGCGCGCCCCCAGTTGGATGAACCAATCGGCTCTCCATGTCATCCTTCAAACGGAGTGGGAGTCCTCTCCTCGATAGGAAATCGTAAGCTTATCTCACGATAATTGACGCTGAACGTGGGGGCCCCCATTTTTTGATTAGACAGAGCACACTTACTTTCAATTCCTCGAGCATGCTGTCGTCTGACACTATTCTGCCAAGAAGTTTATGCATGCAGCTTGTCAGTTCGCCGCCGTATTTGAATAGCTCTGCTGGTAAGCGGTCGGCTAAAGCCGCTTTTGTTTTTTAAGGGGGTCTTCGCTATTCGAACTTTGAGATATGCGATAAAATAACTTTGTTACGTTCATGAAAGATATAAAGTCTTCGGCATGGCACTTTTTCCTTGTTTTTTTTTTTTAATTGGGTACGCATGTAAGAAGATAGGAGTTGATTTTGATACTCTATAGTAAGGTTTTGATATTTCTGCTCGTTCAAATTCCATGGCTCGAGGTATTTGATGTTCCTAATGAATCTAATTATATCCTCTCATACTGGGCCAAATCTACTTTGTGGTCTTACAGCCAAATAAAGAAGTTATCAAAAGAACGGAACAGATAATTATTTATAAAAAATGTGAAATAATTTTTTTTAGTGAGAGAAACGGTTTCTTAACAAACGATTCATAAAATTAGAAGAGTTGTACTCTATATGTATAGAATCCTTTGTTCTGAATGACTGATGGATCAACGCACAGTCTAAATCGCTGATGGCAGTGAACTAAAAATTGAACGGTGTGTTTCGCGTATAAGTTAAGGCATCATATAAAAAAAGGTTTTCTGATATTATATATGTATGTACATATATGAATGGGACAACGTGTCCCATCCCCTGGATGTGAATTTTTGTGACCGCGGTTGTCTAAATTGAAAAAGAAAAACATTTAAAAAAATCATGTAAAATGTGAAAAGGTTTTAGTGAAACGTACTCAGTCCAAAATATCTTATATTTGACGACAGTATCTATTTATGTTGAATTGCAGCTGTTTCAAAAAATATATGTATATATTTGTTCAATATTGCTTAATTTTTTTTTTAATTTAACCTTGTGACATTTTATAGATGGCATATACTTCCAAAAATATTGATTTTTTAGCTTTCGTATACTCGGTTCTGCTACTAAAACAAGCTTAACTTTTTCCTATTGGACTTCAATCTTTCTAAAAATTACCATAATATACCTAAATCTTTGTTTTCACTAATCTCAAAAGATCGCTTCAAGTTGAAAGGTAGAAACCATTCCGAAAAAAAGAACACATGTATGTATGCATTTCTGACTTTTCTAGTACTCATACTCACACTAGGAACAAAATTTTATATGTATATACATATGTATGTATGCATGTATATTAAAAACGAATTTTTACTTAAGTTCTAAAATACATATTAAATAACAATTTTACGGTAATAAAGTGCTACTAACTTAAAAATGTATTGAGCTGGTAATCCTGTCATGTGTCATTCATTGTTTGTGTTTATTTTTCGTCTATTGGTCTTAACCGCCCAAAACATGCTGGTAGGCGGCAAAAAGTTTGCAACGATTGCGTCGAATAAAAGTCATGAGCTATGCTACTTCCTTTTGCTGGCGTATTTCAATCCAGAAAACAGTCCAATAAAAAATATCCATTTGCTACATACACGCGCTGCGCGCTCATCACCAGCCCACAATGTCATTTATCTCAAACCATTCAATCTCTCTTTGTCGATGGTGCATTGTAACAACAATCACACTTACCAGTTGGCCTGTCGTTCGTACATATGCACCCAGTAGAAAATCGAGTGTAAGGCTGACGTAATGCTGGGCTATATTTTCATATATTAAAATTCGAAATAAATTTTTTATTTCAATGAAATTCACTTGAACATTTATTCTGGTGCAGGAGCATTGGTCTGAAATTCGGTTGAGACGTAAAAGTTTTAAATATAAATGATAAATCACATTAATCAAATAAACTTTTAGTGGAAAACTTTTCACATTTTTATTCATTTTATTATTATTTTAAATATAAAAAACTCATAAGTAATAATAAATGTTTAAATAAAAATATTTATATACATATAAATTTAATAAAACATATTTTTGTATGTAAGTGGTAATTCTATTCCAATTTCACTGTGTGGTTTATTCACATACACATGACTCGTGACGGTGCACATACATTTGGTTTCTTTACCGCGAACATCGGAGCCAACTGGCCGCCAACACTAAAGTATCTTTAAGATATTTCAAGCACATACATACTATTAGGCGCAATAAAAAAGTCATTTAATGACATTGACTGACATTTTGATGTTTAACAACAGCAGCACCAACTTGACTCTTACTTGTGATTTTGTAAGGCATTCACGAGTGTGCGCGCATTATTAGAAGTGTCGACAGTACAAGATTTTTGCTTTGAATCGGTCTGCAGCAGACGAACAACGCAGCAAATGGCAACGAAAAAAGAGATTTCATATGAACACAAAAGACTACGAGTGCGCGCCCTCCGGCTTTAGAGATTGAACGAAAAATTCATTCTTAAGTTTTCGATGGCTTTTATTGCTTGCAAGTAACAACAAAAACAACACTTCACTTGTCGTTCCTTGAAATCAGCTTGTATCGACACAGCGAGGGGATGAGTCTGAATATTGCTTGAGGTTTATTATATCTACATAAAAGTACATACATCGTATACCGTATGCCGGCAGTAGACAATCAGCAGAGTGGCACCTTAGAATGTTGTTTATTTAGCCTGCGGTATTTATTCTTCTATCTCATTGCGTTTTCCTTTAACAAATTTATATTAGAAATGCCAGCAGTAGATTAATCCACAATACACCGTTAAAATAAGTTTCCGCTTTTGACAAACATACATTTAATAAACGCATAAAAATAGATGCTTTTATGTGACATCAATTACGTGTATATACATATATACATACATACATAAACCACATGCAACTATATTATTCATACAAATATATATTATTCATTCATACACACATAAATAAATAAAAAAAGTATATATGTACATATATTGTGCATTCCGTTAGATGTATTTACAAAACATGAAGACATCGTCGATTTGCATATTTAATAAGTTTGATTGAAATTTATTTTATTTATCCATAAATATGTACATATATAAATATGAATAGGAAATGTAGAGAAAGGCATGTTTTACTTAAGTTTACTTTAATAGAGATTTCAGTCAAGATATATAAATATAAATATAAATATAAGAGCAACAATATATATGGCGAAGCTATGTTTTCGGGATACTGAGTCTAACATAATGATTTCTTTGGTACTCTGCGAAATAGATGTAGGTTGCGATTACAATCCCGATGTTTCCGTCTTATTAGGCCAAGAAAAATAGATAATTATATTGTATAGATTTTCCAATAAGTGTGATATGAATTCTTTAAAAAAAAATCACACTAATTGTTAAGGAAATTCAAATGTTTTTTATTTAATGTGAAGTGTAATCGATACAATTAAGCTCTGTATATAACATCATTCAAATGGCCTCCACGAACTTCTTTTGCAGGACCGAATTTGATGAACCCAATTTTTGAACACTTTTCCCACTAAATCAAGTCGTATATCATGAATAGCACGTTCAATATTGACTTTTAAGGCTTGAAGAGAGTCTGGTTTATTGCTAAAGAGGCCATTCAATGTCACAATATCTTGAAATAATCAAGTCTCCAAACCTTTCTCACAATAATTCGGTTATTGCACGTGCTGTGTGACACGTAGCCCCGTCTTGTTGGAACCAGATGTTGTTACCATCAACTTCATCCAATTGTGACCATAAAAAGTTCGTTATCACTTATCTATGCCGCTCTCCATTGAAAGCAACGGTGCTAACAGCTTCATTTCGAAAGAAGTACGGACCGATGAATCCACCAGACCAAAAACCACACCAAACTGTTAATTTAGGTGAATTTAATGGTTGTTCATGAATAATTTGTGGATTTTCTTCGCACCAGAATCGATAGTTTTGTTTATTTACCGCATCACTCAGATGAGCCTCATCGGAGATGATTTTCTTTAAAAAAAATCGTTATCGTTTTCAAGCTGTTTCAAAGCAAAATCAGCAAATTTACGACGTTTATGGTGGTCCGTGGATGAAATTGTAAACATTATTCTGAATACAATGAAAAAAAGGCATATTAAAAATTACCGCTTTATAACACTGTTTAGTATAATCTTGATCTTGTTCCTCCAAGGAACCTACATATTGCTCATCTGATCCAGATAAAGCACTTGATCTTATTTATTTTGCAATTATAGGAACTGGTACAAGAAATCACCAGTTATGATCGAACTATTCGAAATATTTGGCTCAAGTACAAGAGATATGCATCACTCATATTCAAATGGAAACTGAAATTGTATGTGAGATAGATATGGCTTTCCTACGGCTTTCCTAGTTAAATTCGTCAACTGCGCCAAGAAGGTCAGAATAATCGATCATTTTCATCTAAACTAAGTAAAAGTTACTAAAATACAATGCTTAAAAATCTGAAGAATGAGCGTCTCTCTTCTGAAAAACTTCACTGTGGAAGGCTGAAAAGAACCTGAAACTACCATTAGATATTGATGTACCACTCAGACAGAGCACCAAAACATCTCAGCAAAGTATTCAAACCTAATTCAGCTATTTTATATTCATATCACTATATTTTACAGACTATTTCCCTAGTTAACATTTGAGATAAAAGATAAAACAAGGACGTTGAATATATGTAAATAGAGTCCCATCTTATGACCAATTATCATCACAAACTCCAAAAGAGCTGCTAAAAATTTGCTTTTAATTTCTTGTCCCAACTATTGTATTTTATAGGTATTTTCCGAAAGCGTGAAAAAATCATAGATTTTCATGATGGCCTAACCCAGAATATACGTAAAGCTTCCGCCATCAGATCAACCAATTAGCCTGTTGACTAATCTTTTCAAACTTTTTGAAAAGTTCTACTATTAAAATTATATTCTTTTCATGAATACAAAACTGATTTGGTATAGTTTCAATTCGATTTTAGAGAAAAACTAAGAGTTTTTTGCTCAGCGATATTTCCTGATGTGGCTGAAGCATTCAATAAGGTTTGGCTCAAAACAGTTATACACAAATCCTCATATCATAAAGAGATTGTTTTAAAAGATGTTACAAAAGTTCTGCGATAAACTTTTCTGTATTAAATTGTTTCTATTTAAAAATACATAAGTATGTATATATGTAAATATAAACTTCAAATTTGTAATTATTCACTCATTCAGTTTCTATTTACATCTGCTTTTTTCTGTAGGCCCATACTGAAAGTCATACGATAATTAAATGTCATTTGACTATTAAAAGACTTAATCGTGAAGGCCGTTAAAAATCAATCAAATGTAAATAATGTATAATATGAGTATGCCCACGCAGAGCCCTTTAGGGAAAACTACTTGTGAAATTCAATGCAGTGATGAAGCGATAGGAATTTATAAATATTTATAAATTATAATTCTACAAAATTGGTGTGACTATCCCCAAAAAAAAGTATTCCGTGATTAGTCTCAATAGAGTACAAATGATAAAAGTCCCCAATAGAAATAATTAATCTTGAAAAATTCGTTAAAAATATTATTGGAAAACACAGAGTTTACAAAATAAACTTAACTTACCTTTGAATTTTTTCTAAACCAATGCTTGGTACCATGCGGTAGAGAAAAACTCTCAAAATTTTAAAATAAATTGTATTTTTATATGGTTATATGTCTTATTTGGTATTATATCATACTTATGTTTCCATATTTGAAGCATTAAATATAATAGTTGTAATGGGTATAAATAGAAAAAAGTTCCAATTAGTTTCTTAGATTAAGAAATCCATACAAAAGAGTGCGAAGTATAAATAGTCGCCAGGTTCTTTTGTGACTCATCCCGGACTTGTCGCATTTTGTGCAGGGCTATTACACGGTATGTGCGCTATACATATATGTGTGTATATATGTTTGTGCAATTACAGACAATTATGGTCAATAACGAGTAAGCAATACTTTCAGACTTCTGTAATTACACACAATTGGGTAATAATTTTGTTTAGTTGTGGAAAGTCCCTTAATATACGTATTTATGGGTGTTTCTGCTTTGAGAAGTAGCAAATTTAATAGGTTCTTTGAGTAAACTTTTGGGGATCCAATTAAAGCCTTGCACCATTGCAACATACATATAAATACTTATCTCAAGCCTTTCAATGTGAAATGTTGTGTATTTAATTACGGTTACTTGAAATTAGTTGATGATAAGAGCTTCTTAATGAACGTGGCCGTATTTGTCAGATAAGCATAACATAATGATCCACCAATTAGTACAATTTGACCCAGATGACATGCGAAATTTACAACATATGTATATATTAGGATCACTACACTAATACCTCTGAAAAAATGCTTCAATTGCAACAGACGAACAAGCTGCGAACTTCTTCGGGTTAGGGGTTACAGAATTTACCCGCGGTAAGGCGCGCCCAACATAAGAGGCGACTCAAATCCGATAGTTACCGCGACAGTCAGATCTTCATATTGGAACGACACAGATTTTTACCCGTCCGAGGACTGTCACTCCCGCAATATTCCCCGAAAGCCTTTTTGGAGAATATTTAAAGGCTTACTGCAACAACGGAAACCAACAACAAGCTTTGTTATACTTCACTCGTAATCGCGCTGTGTGAAAGCTTTCTTGAACAACTGTGAACTCTAACGTGGAGTCGGTCGTAAGCCGTGCGTATTACGATGCATTTCCTTATATTCTCTATGTTAAGTTCAGGTCACGAAGATTATCTCTCTTTCTGAGACATACTCAATTTTCAAAAATTACATTTTGAATACTGAATCCATTTTTCAAAAAGCTACATATTCCGATATATGTAGCATCGAATTTTTTGTGCATACAACTTATAAGCACATAAGTCTGATTATTGAACTTTTAAGCACAAAAAAAAAAACAATTATAAATAAATAAAATAAAAATTTCGAAACGATTGATTAGCACCAACGCCAGGTTGACCTGAGCACGAGCTGACATACTTTGTGATCACCAGTATAGCCCTTGTGGAGTGCAACATTTCACTTGAATAATTTTAACCCAGGACAGGGACGATATCATCATCGCGAAAAAGCCGTGGCTTGGAGTTATCTTACACCTTCAGAAGGCTATATATCAACATTGAAACGAGTAGTTTATACCTGAGACCTGTGTGAGGACCACTCGGAGGCAGAGCCCATTATACCGTTACCCAAATAAACACCAGAAACCATAGTTGTTAAAGTTACTAGTCTGCATGCACCCGACCTGCAGTACACTTGGAGTATATATTACTTGTATATGTTCGCAGTCGCCCATTGTATTGGATTGAAGTTTAATCTTTCTGTCAATGTGGTCGACTTGACATGACTTTCGGACCGGCTATTGCAACCTTTGTATGTATCCATACTTCCTAAAATGTCTCCAAATAAACATTGTCAATTCAAATATTAGGTGAAATGGAGTTAGTTCAATTTCGTTTTAAACAGTTGAGACTACTGACTTGTCGAAAGCAGGTATTATTTTAATAGAAAAGATAAAAAAATTAAAAATAAATGAAAATAGCCATTATAAAATTCATTACATTGCACAAACATCTCCTAAAGGCCTTTTTTATTAAAATAACTGTGACACTGATGGTTTAAAAAGTACATCAAATCAGTTTTATTTCTCTTCTGAAAATGCAACATTTTGCTATTACTTGCTTGAACCAGAAAAGAATCGATATGTACAAGAGTTGGTACATTCATACCCGTATAAGTATGAAAGTAGGGGTTTCCCTTATAGCATTTAACTCCTTTGTTGAAATAACTGTTTACTCTTGTTATTGTTTTCGTACTTTGTTGCTTTGCACTGCGTTACATTTATGTACATTTCGCCAACTGGGAGAATATTGCAACTAATCTGCTCGTCGATGTCATTATTAGCTGCAGGACTCGTCCGTAGCCACAGGCTGTGTCCGGAATGAGCAAACAGGGAGATACTACTAGGCTTACCCAGTAAGCCACTTTAAATGTCCAACCGACTACAGTCCTTTAAGTATAGAAATGATTTCATTTTCCGCATTCCTAAAATGCATTCCATGGATGCGCCGTATAATGCACGCGGTTTCACTATGTACGATTGTGTGGTGTACACAAAATTGCGCTTCAGTTTAGGAGCTGTCCTTGCAAGCGCCTTAAATTTGTTCGCTACTGCTTGCTGCTGTCAAGCGCATTGTTTATTTTGCATTTGCGCAGCTGATGCATTACAACTCTTGCCTCTCATCCCTTCCCTAACCCACACAAACAGCACTACCGGACTGTAAGCTTCACAACCTGACTATAACTATTGAAATGATTTGGTTTCGTCTCGACTGAACTCGACTCGACTCGACTTCCACTTGATGCGATTCATGCCATGACGAGTTGGTTGCGATACCGCACAGCTCATACTCCAAGCGCCGCGGTGGCTGATTGAGGCAGTTGGAAGAGTTATTATTCACAGTTGTCAATGTACATAGATACACACACATATATTTATCTGCATACATACATACACATATTCTAGTAGATCGTAGACCGAGGTACTCCTACAGCGTCAGTTGCTGTCGCATGTGTGCGTGGCAACAGACATTTGGAGCACTTTATCACTGATACGGTGGCAGTGTTTGTGACTGCAACGACGTAGACAAGCTGAGGTTCTGCTACTTTAGTTAAATGTACACAATCAAATACGTAAATACCTATGTATGTATGTACATGGATAAGGACACACAAGGACTCTATTTGCTTCCATGTTCATACTTACCGCCGCACTTGTAGTTGTTTGTACAAGCCCTTAACGTAGATAAATACAAGCGAGCATAGGAAAATACCGAATTACTAGTTTCGCTTTAGTGGGAAACGAATAGTCAATAGGAATTTTAAGAATTAACAAAAAAAATTAGATTGGAATGTACTTAAACGAATCTAGTTTTTATGGAAGAATGTTGTGCACAATAGTACTTAAGATATAGATTTAGTCTACGAACAATAATAAACGGGCACTTAGTAATTATTACGAGCATAAAAATAAATCAAGATTAGATTAAAATATGCCCACAATTAACCAAAATGGGATTATTTCACAAATTACTCTTACCAATAGTTCTTTAAGTAGTCCTGGAAAAAGAAATATATCATTGCCTATAGAACTAAGAAAATTTTTGAGTTCTTTCATCATTATTTTAACGAGTTTGGTGAGTGGATCTCGAAATGATTGGTGCGTAGTTCCACTTTTGATCAAAGAAAACGAATGGAGGACGAGTTAACGATTGCAAAGTTATTATGCGTGTTGAACAAGAATTTTTAGTATTTTTAGTAAAAGTAGACCTCAGTGTTTTCTGATTCACTAACGGATTTCAAGTATGAATCCGGTATATGATTGGAAGTTTGTAAGGGCGCTTGAAATTTCGAATAGGTGGCTAGTTAATTTTTATTAATATTTATCCGCATTAGCCGTCTTGCTAACTTTGCGTATTATCATGTGGAGGCTCACGGGTTTTGCCATACCAACATCTCTTCATAAAAATCCTTCAGCGTTCGAAAACGACTTAGAATAAACTGTAGGTCTCTTCATTTGTTAGAAAAACACGGCAAATGCTTAGACCGCCTGTATACAGAAGACATTTAGAGTTAGGAAAACAGGATTCAGTCTGTTATTTTTCAATCATCAATAAAGCTGTAAGAGATTTAACAAATATGGATAGAGATTTAAAAAAAATTATATTCAGACTTAACAAATATGGATAATTTTTGACCAGGACCACAGAAAAACCATCTTCTTCAGTTTGTGTCAGACTTTTTAAATCTTTCATATCCTAAATAATATCTCCATAGGATAGTACAAGTAAGCTTGGGTTAGAAACTGACTTGAAAATACTTAACTGTTTTGGAAATAGCTCCTCATATTCGAACTTGGTCAGAACGTTATCATTAACGAAATTTGATGCGAAAAACTAAAAAGCTGGAAATAGAAATAGCTGAGATATAATTAATTAAAATATACAGAATCTCTGGATTTGACCTAACACCAGACAACTTTGAAATTACATTTAATTTTAGTTTCAAAATATTTATGGTGGCTGCAATGTAGAAAATGTTAAAAGATATTTCATGTTTTTAAAAATTGTGACATATGCCCTGCACGTAGATTTTGTAATTTCGAAATGTGTACGGTTATAATTAAATGTTTTTCAAATACAGTTTTAGGCAGCTGTTTCTACTCTTTCTTTAATTTGGAACAAATTATATGTATATGAAATTCGTATTTCAGAAGGAGAGGTAAATTAAATTATTTATATATATTTTTTTTTTGTATGGTATTTACATTGATATATATTTATATTTAGATGAGAGGGGTTTCACACGATTTCGTTCCCCAAATTCGTTCGATCAAAAGTTTAGACTTTGTCCCACCCGAAGGAAATAGGAAATTCGTTTGAAATTGTTAGTTATAACTGAAAACAATTATGGTCTTAAATAAATGTTCCCTTGTGCTGTACCTGACAGCAATGCTTCCTATTTGATAGGAATCGATAGGAAAAATCGTTTCAAAGATCAATTTTGAAGGAAATCGCTGAAAGTAGTTTTAAGAAGAAAGATATAGGTATAACAGATAATTAAAAGATATTTTAGCTTAGAATAATTATTAAAAAATGAAATGACTTAATTTATTAAGAGAATTGCGAAAAAAAGTCTAATATAAATAGCTTTAGGAAACGCCTAAATGAAGGTTTGAGGTAAAGTAATTTAAAATTTCATATTTTGACAATCAAAAACTTTTAAAACAAGAAATACAAAAGAATTAAAAGAACAAAACTGAGAATAAAAAAAAATAATTACAGAAAAAATCACATAAATGTTTATGTGGAATTTTTGAATAAAATGCGAACATCAGAACCATTGACAATGAAGGGTAGAAGAATCAGAATAGCTACCTGAAAGTCATCAGTGCTAATATTATAATAATATTATATTTGTTTTTACAATTAGGACCCATTTTTTATTTAAAGAAAATTTAAGTAAATTTCGAGTTGTAAGAAATTAACTAAAATAGTGTTTTTAAACAAAGTTTTTAAGCTTTTCTGATATAGTTTTTGTTTAAAAAAATAATAATTTATAATTTTAATAATTTTGTTGGTAAAAGACAAGAGTTTCTTTCAGGCTCGTGCAGTTATATAATTTCACATTCATTCTAAAATAACTTTACAGACATATTCCCTTAAAAGCTTATATGGTGAAATGTCGGTGCTGTGTACATAAATTTAAACGCTTGGGTAAGTGCTGTACTGTATGTGTATATACATACTATGTATATATGTATGTATGTAAGCCTGGATATCTGCGATTACATGCCATTTGTGCGTATGTTAAAAGTAAAAAGTTTTACGCTCGTCACGAGCAAAATTTATTGCACTCCAGAGTCCAGAATAAGCTTTTTCCTTTCTTGCTTTTCTTTCGCTCATACGATATACGTATGTACATAAGTAAAAAATGTATAGAGACGAATACGTATTTCGATTTGATATTTGGTCCAACCGATGGAAACTGATGTGATTTATCTTGTTAAATCAGCGAAATTTTCTTTGTTGTTTTTATTATTGGTATTGCTGGTGTACTCGTACTTGCTTTTGTATAAAGTTTTGAATTGTATTTGAAAACAAGGGGAAACACTTTGAAAATCCACCGGTCACAAGAGGGTTAGCACATATACATATGTATGTACGTACAATACCATAAATACAATCAAATTGAAGCTTTGACGACTTAAATACACACACACAAACATATAACTTGTTACAAAGGTATATGTATAAATGTGTAAGAGACTTTACAACTGTGATAATTGCAGATTTGTATTGTGAACAATCATAGCCATAGCGTGATTTCATTTGAAATTATTTTGCCATCCTTTCCAAATTGTTGCCCGATTAGCATGACAAACACGTACAATATAACCACCACCATCACCACCAACGTCGCCGACCCGAGAGAGGAGTACCCGGTATATATGTATGTTTGCAATGTGAGCACACCGGTCGGCCATAAAAAGTACACAATAACACATTTCATACATTCGTACATATGTACATATTTACATATTTTCATATACATATATAGGTAGAATAAATGTGATTGCAAGTGTTCTGAAGTGTAAAGGAAGTTCCTAACCAAATTTACATATTTATGGAAAGCCATTTAAACTTTGACATACGAATGAAAGAATGCATATATGTATATGTACATATGTATGTATAAGCTTGCACTTTCAAAGTTAATATAAAGTACAAGTACAGATACGATGCGACGGATGGTAAGAGGGTTGAAAATCACTTCTCAAAATTGGATATTTCACTGGCCAATCACTCGATCGGAAAATCGTATATTTATGTAAATAAACTCATTTAAATAACAATAGAACACGTTCAAGCACTTTTTGAAATTGAAGAAAATACAATTTCTTCTTTATTTAATTAGTCTGTGACTTCTAAAGTTATGCAAAAGTACTGTTATATCTCATATGAACACATACATAATTCTATTATGAGCCTCAGTGGAAACATACAATCTACATCTAGAGAACAATAAGGAAATCTGCAAGCCTGACTAACTCCTTAATTTATTCAAACTACAAATATACATACGTACATACAAATTTTTCTCATTGTTATAAAAAAAAATTTTTTTTTTTAATATCTTCAGAAATACAAATTATTAAAATTATAAAATTTGTCTTTAAAAAGAAATAAAAACGTATGTACAATAGTTTTTCATTTGAAAACGACTTAAGCTGTCCTCCCAAAGTACTCGTATTCTGAAATGCATATAAATCACTATTCTCATCACAATTAATTTTGATTGTAATTAAACACATTTTTCTTTTTCTTACAGCAATAAGAAAAACTTTTTGTGGAATAAAAATTTTTAATGTAACAAACTTATGAGGAATTACAGAAAAATTGGATGGAATATCAATTATAGAGAGTAAGTTATTTTGATGAAATAACATTTGTAAGATATACACAACATAAAAAATGTAACAATCACATTGTTAACTATATACAAATATTATAAACAAAGTCCTTCGCATGTGTCTGCTGGTCTGTCTGTCTGTCTACCTGTTCGCGATAATTTCAAAAGCTCCGGGACATATTTTCACCAGTATATAGATTTATTCTTCAAAAAGATTTATGTAGAAATTTTTTCAAGTTTTGCGTCTACTTCATACGAAAATATTTTGTAAATCTACACTTACTATATAAATGTGTCTATTTTTTGAGTGTTGCACAGGCTTTAGATCAATGTACTCGCGCTACGAAAGTAACTGGCGTTTTAATTGTTTGTTTTCTCCGAAACTTAACAACTTTTATATAAAATTGAAGTTTTTTAAAAACCCAAAATAATGTGAAATTGAATCGCATGGTCGAGGCTTCAGTTGCTGGACCAATTGGTTTTATGCCTATGTCTTCAAAATCCTGCGCAAACTGCACAAAGCAGTGAATAAATGTTTAATTTCTGCGAACGGTGTTGCGGAAGAAGACTCCCCATTGTGGGAAAAATATAATACAGGTCTACATTTCCTGCATTTATCAATAAGAATACTGTCTATTTCAAAAGGTCCACCCACCTACACCGTGAAAAATTGCGTGCTGTGGCAGTTAAGTCGCTCTATTTCGCTGTGATCCATCTTCTTGAAAATATCCAAAAGTTTTTTTTTGCCAGTAACGCATTTTGTTTTGTTAAACTAATAATATCATTGCGTCATGCTCCGACTTGGCTTCATGAAAGTTCGAGAAACAAATTAATAATCTTATATTAAAAACAAGAAAGAATGGCTGTCTTCAGTCGTGCCGATGTCATATCAAATTTATTGCAAATTGAAAAATTCAATTTCGATGATTTTTAGTGTTAATACAAATTTGAATATACTCCTGAAAAATACAAAATTTCACTCTCCTAAAAACCTCATATCTGAACAAATCGGTTGTATAGAGGATATATGATATAAGGTTCCGATTTCGATGATTTCGACTACCAATAAGCAATTCATAATATTTGTGGATAATACTAAATTTCACGCTCCTAGATACTTTTGGGGAATTTTGAAGCCAAATCCTAAAATCTGAACAAATCGGTTGTTTGAGGGCTATATGATATATAATATTCTAGGATTTATAAATCGTCCGATCTGGCCGCTTCTGACAAATGATCGTTTAAACGTATTGGTGGAAACAAGTTTGGTTGAAATATGCCAAATATTGAGGGACTAGTTTGTATTCAAACAAACAGACGGACAGACGGGCACGAATAAATCAACTCAGCTCGTCATTCGGATAAGTTCAGTATAAATTTTGGTGGGCCTAGATATTCTCTTTCTGGTACTTAGATACTTCAGACCTAAGTTAATATAGCATTTCATGTACGTGAAAGGTATAATTAAATATCTTAATTAAAATCCAAAGGAAATATATGCGGATATTCGAGGAAAAAACAACTAGTAATTGTTTATACAAAATCTAAAATTAAAAAACTATTTGATCATTAAAATCTAGTGAGAGATTTTCGAGTTACGGCGATCCCCACTTCAAAATAACTCAAAAGGTATATACACCAACAATTTTTTTTTACATTAGGCTTTAACAAAGTCCAGAAAAAAGCTGATTTATTGAAAACACTTATTAACTCTAGTCCCTTAAATAGAAGTTCAATCTATAATGCCGCTGAGAGCGGTACAGAGATTATTGGCCGTCTTTTATATTATATTATCTTTAACAAAACGTACAAAAAGCAGGTATAACTTCTGTAAAGTTGTTCTTTTATTTTGCCGTTTTTCGTTTATTATTGAACGTCAAACCTAAATATTTCTTGAATGCCTCTATTACTAACTACCTTTACTCCTTTAAGTTTAGGTAAGCATTTTCAACTTAAAAAAAACTAATTCATTGAGGGACTGAAGAAAATAAAAAACAATAATTTTACGAAAGTTACACCTATCGTTAGTTTTAGGTAAATGAAAAATGAATTCCCCGTCCAAAAAAACAGTAAGATGCCATAAATTTGGAGGAGAACTTTATTATATTATGGAATTTTATTACAGTTTTTCTAAACTTTAAATTCGCATAGAAAAAAAACAGATTTATAGACCAAAAGTCCGTTTCGAGATTTTGTTATGGGAGATGTAGACCTTCATTTGCATTTGGTTTCATCAAATATGGAGACATGAAACTTCGTTTTTGAAACACAGTGTAATTAATTGAACTTGTATTTCGTAGGCAGTTTAAAATAAACTGTAGCTCCATCCATTTCTTAGAGAAAAACTATAAGATGCACACCTCAGATAGGAATATGTAATCAAATATCGACCGGTTAAATAAATGAACCCCTTTCACCTTTAGCCGAATTCCTGTGAGGTAGTGCACATAATTTCATTGCCCACTGTAATTATGAGGAAATTTACTTGAAATCATCTAAAAAATTTGTTTGCTTTCATATAACGAACCTATTTTCGCAAGATCCTTCGGTTGTTTATTGATTACAGTGGTGTGGTGCATCATGAGTACCGGCCAAAGGGAATCGTTGAGAAACAAATCGTGGATTCTGCATCAAGATAATGCACCAGCTCACACATCAATGTTCATTCGTGATTTGCTTTACCAAAACCAAAACCGTAATCATGCGTCAACCACCGTATACACCAGATTTGGCTCCCTACGACTTTTTCCAATTCCCAATACTAAAGAAACAAATGAAAGGAAAGCGTTTTGCCACACTTGATGAGATCAAATCAGAATCGAAGAAAGAGCTGATGGCCATACCGAAAAGAGCACTTCAGAAGTGCTTCGAGGATTGGAGAAAGCGTTGGCACAAATGTATTATATCCGAGGGGGATTACTTTGAAGGGGACAAAATAGATATTGATGAATAAATAAGTACTTTTCAGAAAAATTCAAAATTCACATTTTCCTTTGAACACACCTCGTAAATATATATAAAATATATTGTGCACACATAATATCAATATGCTTTCAAATATTAGCCGTCAGCGCTGATATTCAGTGAAAAATATCCACATTTTCCAGTTTATTTCCGATATTACAATTATAATTGCATGTATGTACATATACATTTATATGTATGTATATATGTATTATGGTTAAGTACAAATATATGTATTTTACAAATGACAATAAATACATATATATGTACATATGTAAATATGATAAACTCATCAATTATTTTATTTTTCCACACCTTCTTCGCAACATAGTTAAATTTTACAAAGGAAATGAAAAACAACTCCAATACCAAAGTGCAAATACGATATCATATGCATATCGATTGTAATTGCTTTTTCAACTTTTCTTCCCATTTTATTACAACATCAATTAAGACAAATAATATTCGAGCACAAAAAGATATGACAATTTTTCCAATTAAAATTAAATATTAAATATCGTTGTGCAATAAAATTCAGATTTTTTTTTTCATTCACACACATAAAGGACCAAATAATTGTATGCTGCTAATTGCTCTTAAATTTGGAGGAAATTAATTTTTTTCGCGATAGTAGTGTATACTAGTTTAGAGGTACATATATGTATTTGTAAATACAGTTTTTAAATATTTATGATGAATTTTTTGGAAAAAAAAATTAATGAAGGATAACAGAAACAAAATTTTCTATTTTCCATAATCATGTCCACCCTCTTGCTATATTTGATAAAATATAGTTTTTAATTTCATTTTTGCACTATTTTGGGTTACCAAGACGAAATAAGTTGAATCCTTAAATATAAAAATTCTTAAACGACCAAAATTATTGCATTTAATGAAGCAATTGTTATTGAATCTAGAAATATAATACTTTTTTTTCTTACTTTAGGGCACTTTTGAAGATATGTAAGTGATTTTGTATTAAATTTTCATATATGGAGGAAGAATATATTGATTTTATTATGAACCGCCAAAGATTAAAATAAAACGAATTAACTTGTGAGATACAGAAAGTTTAGTGGCTGTCTGTCTTAATTTTAAAAGACGATCAACATTTTCTTAACGTTAGCGATGCTAACTTCATTTATATACGCTGATGGCCACACCGAAGCCATTTTTACACCATATCTGGACCACTTGCGAATGTATTGTACTACTCATATATAAATGTTTTTGTTCAAGTCGAGTCCAACGTAAGTCTTCTGTAACCATTTTAAGCGATTTGGCACCAGAAATTCTGATTACAACTCAAATTTGTGACCATAATAAAATATAGAAAATGTCCTAATGTATTTCTTGATGATGCAGTCTGAGCTTAAACGAAAAAGTTGAAAGGAGATATACGTAAAGCAGAACTATTTAATTTAGTTTTTAAATTTATACACAGAAGAAAATTCGTTTTCAGTCGATTAAACAATCGAAAGTGGGTAGAAAATTACCTAACTTTGCTGCTCTATTTAACAGGAGATTTCAATGTCAATTTTGCGTAAAACAATAGGTACCTATTGAAACAACTTCTAAAATTTGGATTACAATTTATAATGATAGCGTAAAAGAGAATATTTCTCCAGAGATCTTCCCAATAGAAATTCTAAATTGTAAATTTCTTCTTTGTCTTATAACAAACATATTGTTTGAATCCTCTAATCTATACACTATACAAACTAAAATAATTACCGATGTAATTGATAATGAAAAGAAAATTAATAAAATCAAAATAAAATACTAAAACATTGTTTAATAAGTAAAAGTCCATGCTGCCTGCAAGCAAACCGAATGGTTCAGAATTCATGCAGAATTAGCACTAAAAAAGAAAGTACTGGTTCTTGTTATCTCTCAAATAATCAATTATCTTTTTATACATTTAATGTACACGAAATGTTATATTAACTTTGGCCCGAAGTATGTAAGTACCAGAAGGAGAAGAGATAGATCCCACCAAAAATTATACCGATCGTATCAGAATGAGTTGATGTAGCCATGTCCGTCTGTCCGTCTGTCTGTTTGAACGCAAACTAGTCTCTCAATTTTTGAAATATTTCAACCAAACTTGGTAAACAGATGTACCAATACATTTAAACGATAATTTGTCTTAACAGATAGGACGGCTATAGCATATATATAAACGATTTTTCAGATTTCAAACGTTGGATCATAAATAAGTCAAAGTACCTAAGATCGTGAAATTCGGTACACTACACACGGATAGTGAATTGCATATTAGTTCTGAAAATCTTCATCGAAGTAATATTCCCAGCTTCAAGTTGGTACTATAAATCATCAAAATCGAACTACTATATCATATAGCTCCCATACAATCGATTTGTTCAGATATGAGTTTCTGCGTCAAAAATCCGCCAAAGAGGAATATAGGAGTCTCAAATTTGGTATTATACAGATATAAATTCAAGATTTTATTAACACTGAAAATCATCGAAATTGGATTTAGCAACATGCATTAAATTTGATATGTTCATGAAAGGTATAAAGACTCCAGCATGGCCGAGGAGATCCCTCCTTTCTTATTTTAATACGGCCATGTCCTACGAAGTCGCAATTGTCCTTCATGGAGACCTCTGACTTTGTTTCGAACTCGTTCTGTTGCGGACGGTCCGCAGTCAGTACACAAAAAACCAGCTAATATATAGTGGAACAGCAATTAATTATAAGTTATACCAGTTAAGTAGACTTAATGTCCTCTTTAAAAAAAACTCAGGTTATGAATTCAATGACAATTTATCTTACTATTAATCCTTAAAAAGTTTAGAAATAATGTTTTTTAAAATTCCTGCATAAAATGTCTGGAAATACTTCAAGATTTGCTTTCCATGTGCCCCGTCAATGAAATATCGGATGATCATCGTTTCATCAATAATATTTTTAATATTATTTGGGTGGAAAATTGAGAAAGTTTCCTAATGATCTTATACATACTTATGTATTTATGTATATATAATTTTATGTGTCAATAAACGAACATTCTATTACATTTGATTTAAAATTTTTAATACGTATAAGTGTGAGCATCAACAATTTTTGTTCTGTCAAAGCTGACATTACTACTCTAGTACTATAATACTAATATTGCATTTTATTTAATTAGTGATTAAATTTTATGCTGTTAGAGTACACGGTTTTTTCTAAATATATATATAAACATAAAAAGATTATTTTACCATGGGGGAAGCACAGGCTTTACGCTTAGCAACGTATTTTGGCAGTTATTGACATTTTATGTGTCATAATTTTATTTTTATAGAAAATATGGATATATTATATATTATATAATTTTTATACATATTTATTACAACTTTTATTTTGTGAAGCTAAGACCTAAAAGCTTGTCTTCAATGTCATTGGCAGAGAATACTATTTCTTTTATTATTATAGCAAGACTAGAGCAAAAAATAAAAATAAAAACCAGAACAATGATAACCAACAGCAAAATCGAGTTATTGGCTCTATCCAAACTAATGACAAGCTCACCGATCGTCCGATGTAAAGATGACAGAGAAAAATTAAAAAGTGATACTACGAAAAAAAAATTGAAGTTCTTATAATGCCGTTTACTCCCAAAGTTTCCATTAAATAATCGCTTTGGAAAGCTAGCCAAAATCTCAAGCCACCAGTGAATAATGAAGCTGGGCCAAAACTTGAAAAGTAAACCAACTTGTTTTGCGCCTCAGTTAGGTATTTCAGCAAAGCACTGCTTCAGAAACTGACTGCCAAGTATTGCTCTCGTTTTTCTTGCAAAGCGTTTCAGTGTCATACTAAAGGTAGGATATTATGCACAGACATGGACGAAGTCACAGATAATCGCTGCTGTCATTATTTAGACCAATTGGCCTGTTGCCTTTCCTTTGCAAACACATCAAAGAGTTCCCCTTTTCTTCAATAGAATGACATAATTCCTACACATCAATTTTAAAGTAAATCGCATAACTAATGAAATACGAAAGGCTTTCGAATGTAGACGTTTCTCTTGATGTGGCGTTAAGCAATCATTACTTAACACGTCCCACAATATTCTTGAATCCTACTTATCCAACAAGCGATTCACTGTAAAAGTAAATGACAACTTAACACAAGATTATCCCACCTCGGCATTTGTTCTACAGAGTAGTGTTCTTGGGTCTAACTTTATTTATACTGTTCACCGCAGATATTCCTAGAAATAAAAAAAACTATCACGTTTGCTTTTGTGGATGACACTGCTATATTAAGTCGGCACAAATGCCCCATAACAGCCACGAAAGTTTTAAAAGAACATCTTAAACTAATTGAAGAAAGATTAATGAAATGGTGTATAAAGTCAATGAAAGTAAGTGCCAATAAATCTCTTTTAAATTAAATCTCTACTGTCAAGTTCAAGAATATCTATCCACAAATTAACGAAATCACAAATATTGATATTCACTGGGATAGACAAATATCTGACGATAGCTGAAGCTTAAATTTGACAGTGCGTATTGCTCTTAAGCAAGAAATCTGGGATCCGCTTTGAAAATAAAGTCATTTTTTATACTGCGACTACAAAACCAATATGGATGTATGGAATCCAGTTATGAGACAGAGAAGAAATTGTAATCAAAACACAAAAATACATAATAAAACTACGTAATCATCCAAACCCTTTGAAGAGAAAAAATATAAACCAGTCTTCTAAAGAGAACCGCTGAGGAAACAAGCCATTCTTCCTTAAGGGCTTCATGTTTTAATTTAGTTAAAAGATTTGATTACTAATTGTGAAGCATTTCATGTAAAAATTATTCTAAAATAGGTTTAATTTCTTCTATAAATTTAGGCAAATAAGGCTTTAACTGATTGATGCATCTTTTACAGCCACAGAATGGAAGCAAAGTTGGTCACACTTGAGCACAGGAACAACGAAAAAGCGGAATTCTATCAAAATTCATATCCAGATATATCACATCGTAGGTAAATAATTTGTTAATTTTTTAATTGTTTTTGAAATATATTCATCTAAAGCCCGTTGTTTATGTTTAAATAAGGGCGCTTAGAGTAAATCAAAATTTTAGTGCCTTAATCTTGAAGTAGTCCTTCGACACATTTTCGCGTTGCACGGAATTCTAAGGACCATGTTCGAGGCTTGTTCCTTAGCTTTTGAATCGCACCACCCAATATCACGTTCACGCAAATTTCTAAAATACAAATCTTTTTGCTCTGAATTTTTTTTTTTTTTTTGTAGCAAATTTTTCACATAATTTTGCACATACAGAAATGTTCGTGCCTTAATCAACTAAATTACCGATCACTTTTATCAATAGGTGTCGCTTCGCCAATTATATACGGGTATACATACCTCAAAAAGCGTCCGTAAAGGTACTGGTCTAATGTGAACTGGCTCTTCTGGTTTTCCTTGACTTGCCTTATTTTGAATGCTTGCTTGACCAAATGTCAGCTTTGAACGCTGTCAAAATTGGTACATTTCGACCAAATCGCCGAAGCACAGGCAAATAGGAAATAGATCTATTAAAAGCTTTGCATCTTTTCATGTGTTCCAGTATAGTTCTATTTTCTTTTGACAGTTCTCACAGTAAAGCAAGTAGAGCCAGCGGAATTGGGCTAGGGACTCAGAACGCACTTGTTCTGAGTCAGTGATAAAGCGATTCCATTGGGCTAGTGCATTCAAATGACACTCGGTATTTTCACTGCAGGGGAGTTGCACTTCAGTGCACGATACAAAACACGTTCCATTTTTTTCAATGACTTCTTGGATCGGATCACTATAACATGTAACTGCCATTTAATCAATTTGTTAATATAGAATACTTTTTTAAAAAAAAAGTAGTCAAAAATTGGAGATATGTCATTCTTTAAAATATCTTTCCAAACAAATAAAATAAGCGCAAATTTCTAAAGGTTATAAAACCTTTCGTATTGTCAAAGCCTAAAATTATTTATTTTTATCTTAGTTATAAATTTTAAATAGAAATTCTTCAACAAAAATTTTCGAAAAGAAAAAAATTAAATGACGTATTTCTTTTTCAAATATATACATATACATAAAAATAATACATATTTAATAAATAACTCTAATATAAGACATGCATATATACGTACATATTTGTGTATGTTAATTATTAATTGGATTATTTTGAATATTAAACGCCAGTATAATTTTTTCAAGCATGCAGTGCTGCATATAGGTTGCTTTTAGCTATGTATAAGCTTTAATAAATAAAAAATAAAATAAACTATTTTACTATAAATTAGGTATTCAAAATTTTTATTGAAATTTTAAACCAACTACACACCTATGAAGAAGCTGTTTTATGTTTATATTTACCATATACAAGTATGTCTGTGGATATACCCATATATATGTATATATTTATTGGTTAAGACAGACGAGCACACCAGCCGTGCGTTATGTCTAATTTATATTCTTCTCCTATTTATACTTAGCGTCAGTAGACATTTTATATCGGCGGTGTCACATTAAATCTGAAACATTTTTAAATGCACAAGTCACAGATAAGCAAAGCATTCGAGCCAAATCGAAGAATCTCCACAACCCACGGGCGAACTGGATTTCCACTTTTATCTTAGGCATTTTCCGGTACCTAATCCAATGCGGCGATGGCGATGTCGATCTTTGGTTGTTGCTCGCCGTTCGCTCAAGGCTATGACTGTGGCTGCTTAAGAACAAGCATTTCTTTCAATATGTATGTACGAGTATGTATGTTTGTATATCTATGCAGTCATATGCCTATACGAGTATGTACATACATATCTTTATGCTTACAAATATATTAATGTGAAGTGGAGCCTCACAGCATGCCATAACTTATGAAACTGTCAGCATCTATTTACATGCAAATGTACTCCTATGTATATATGTAAAGTATACTAGTGTACATATGTATGTACATATAATGTGTTTGATTTTAGTGACACTCTTCAAGAGTCCTCAACCGCCTTTCAGTCCCTACCGCTAATTCGCAGGATAGCCAGACGCCAAAGTATACTCATACAGGTTTGATTGGAACGCACACATGTATATATGTATGTATGTATGCATATAGGTAGGTAGGTATGTGCATAAGAACACGGAGGAAGCAGTGGTAATGAAGCGAACTGAATCTCTGCTCACTTGATTATTTCTCAGTTTGTTTATTTTTATTGAAGTTTTCAGAATGTATTACATATATGCGTATAAATATGCATGCACATGTATGTGCATATGTATATATTTTACAAATGTTCGAACAAATTTAAATACATCTGTTTGACTGTGTATGTGCTCATATCAGGGTATTAACTGATGGTGGCGTGTTGTTTTTAATGGTCGAGATCTTTGCCACAGATAAGTGCTGCATTTTATAGTTTCTACATATTCTGAACACTTAAAATACACCAGTATTTATATATATATATATATATATGTGTAGATTATGAATCACTCTTACATACTTAAATAAACAAATAGGTACATGCGTACGAGTATCTCCCATGACATCGCTATGTTTCCCATAGCCACATTTTTCGTCATTGGCATGTGCAGTCTGCTTGTTTTCTAGAGAAAAGCTCATTTAGATTAAATATTGTTAGCAGTATGTGATTTACGATGTATTTAAATTATAATATCCATTCACACACGCACACGCGGATATATGTATTTGAAAGATTGTGGGCATTTTCACTCATAAGTATCAATGACATTATACTTCGAAATATAAGAAATAGACATACATATTTATTCATAGTTATGTGTTTTAATGCATATATTCAAAATTAATTTCTTCACATGCTTGCATACATATGTATATGCATACATATATAAATTTCAGTATGCTTGCATGCCTGCCTACTCACCATGGCGTATAAAATAGATTTTATTTGCATGAGTGATTCGATGAGACTTTCGATCATCAATTAACACATAATTGAGTGCGAAGAATGGGCCGATTAATGGCCAACAAATTAAAAATACTTTTCCCAACTCCCTTCGGTTGTATATGTGTATGCGAGTACTCGTGTGTAGAGAAATACGCTATGCATTTAATTATGTATGCGCATACACGTAGAACCATTTATATACACATACATATGTATGTATGTGGGTTTGTTAACTCTATATAAATATATTTCGGAAGCGTTTATGCATTTTAAGTTACTTAAATTAATTTCTTTCTTCGGTAAATTAAAAGGCTTAGTTTTGATTGAGTCATGGCTACTGAGTGAAGATTAGCATTAAAGATGCAAAAATAATTTAATTTTCAAGTGCTTGTCCATACATACATACATACATCGTAATGAATGATATATGTTGATACAAATTAACTGATTTAAAATAAATTAATTGTGTCATTAATTTCAGTAAAATATTGATACACACATACATATGTACATATGTATGTCTATGTGTTATTATACACAAATGTTACCTGTTTCTGTCTTTCCTGCAAATTTATATGGGAAAACATTGTATTTTGTGTACATAAATGCATACATACATATATACACAACTGTTAAGGTGTAACCTAAGAGCTTCGGTGTATTGAGCTCTCATGTCTAAATTCCATTCTATCTGTGAAGTTTCCACGTAAAACTCAATCAATTTGACTATACAAGTTCTTTGGTATATTTATGTACTTTATTTCTAACTGTCAAAACTGTTTAAGTTAGAAAAAGATACTCGCAGCCGTGATTAGACATAATATCTATGAAAAGATGAACCTTTCGATACAAAGTTTATTTAGAAATTCATTAAAATCGATTAAATTTAATAAGGCCCAATATAAATTTTTAATTTATTTCGAAATAATTTAATTAGTTTAACTTAATTTGTTTGATTTGAGGTATCCATTTCAGATAGAATTTAACTTTTTTCAAAAAAAAAAAATTAAAAAGAATTATGTTCATCCTCCTTCGTTGAATAACCAGGCACCCGGGTACCCGCTCAAGTTATTATGTATAAATGCGGTGTTTATACACACTGAAGAGACTATTTATTAAAGTACTGAGAAATTCGACTTTTAAGTAAATAATAGTTAATATCATTTGCCACTCCTTTTGTTTAAACAACTCTTATTATAAACAATAGCAAAAATAGTCCGGAAGGAAATATAATGCCATTTATATTTATTTAAATAAGACTTTTTTTGATTATTTATTTACTTTGCATTTGTTTACCTTATATCATAATACAACACCACCTATAAATAAAAGTAGATTTAATTATTTCGCAGACCCTTCACATCGCGTGGTTGCAATATAATGCAATATAATTATCAAATTTATAGGGTTCTCACATACTGAACATATATTTCTAGTTTAATTTAAATTCACTTTGAAGACAGTTATTGTTTTTGGAGTCCTCAAAATAAAGATGTTATTGGTGGCGCAGACTCAATCGCCAACTTTCGTTGTGAAATACTTCATGATTTATGCAATCCGCGTACGATTTTCAATAAGTAGTCTACCCTACTCCATGCCCATAATTATTGAAGTACATAATAAAAAAAAAGTTAATAACTGTATAATAACAATTTGATGTTGCTGCCTCGCTCAGTTCAAAATATTCATCATCGTTACTATTCGACAGGTGGTCATCGTTAAATATTTCGGCTTCGAATATTTTCGCGTAATATTTTTTTCTCTGAATATAAAGTAATTTACTTTTACTTAAACAAGTAAAACACTTCATATTGTTGAAAACTCAATGGATCATCCATTGTATTTATATTAAATACGATTATTTATTACCAATATTAATTGTATTAATTAATTTTTTATATCTCTTTACTTTCACAATAGATTTTGAACTTCTTAGTTGCATGTTAAGGTCGTACAAATATCCGAAGTCTGTTTCTAAAATTAAAACTCATTTCTTTTTTCTATGACGCCGCACATAACGCGTAGCCACCTTTTTTACTGCTTTTCTTCCTAACAGGCTACCCGGTTATTGGTCGAATGTTGGATGCTTAATTGAATTTGATTTAATTTTATTTTATTACCTTCATGAAATTCAGAGTTAAGTGCCAATGACCAGGCAGTGCAATGTTCACCTGGTCCAATGCTTTAAACACTTTCTCAGACCTTTCCCCAATAAATCAGTTTCAGACCCATTTTGAAGCCAATGAATTTTGAGGTTTCTGTAATCTGTGTATAATACCGGATTGTGCATAGTGTTTTCATCGAATTCCAAAATTATGTTTAGAATGATAATACTTTGTAACATATAAATATATACAGGGTTATCGCTTTTGTAAAATAATATCAAGATTAATAGAAAAATATTCTCTATTTTTTCAATTTAAGAAATTTTCTTGATTTCTAATCATTTTGATAAGACATCGGCTTACAAGTTTTACATGCAAACTCAAATCAGCAAAAATTCGGAATGGCATTTTCCAACCAAGTCGAAACCGAAAATTGACGTCAAAATTTTTTCTCTTTCCAAAACTCAAAATTACAACCTAGAGGCGCCGGATTTCAGTCGATAGAAGACTTTAAAAAGAATTCGTGTCGAGAACTAAAGTTTATTTCAGAGAAGGTGTTTAAAAATGTTATGATGATTGACTTATGCGTTAGCAAAACTTTATATATCGATACTTTAAAAGCGATGAAATAATAAATAGTTGAATAATAAATAACTTTTGTTATGTTAACCAGAAAAGCGCCGGATCTGACAAAACATATATTCTAAACATTGCTTTAAATGATTTTAAAAACCTAATTTCTAACGATGATGCAATTCAGCTAAGAAATATTGGCGAATTTCAGCGAGATATATTTTTTAAAAGAATGAACATTTTAGCAGCATTAATGCAGATGTTTTTCTATGAAAATCTGAGTTTTTCTCTCCAAGATTATGTATTGGCTAATTAATAAATTCAAAAACGATTTATTGTTCTAGTTTAGAGTTTAGTTAAAAGGAAGGAGTGAGTTGTCGTTAATTTTATTATTTTTGTATTCATGTGTCTGAGCAGATAAAAGTAAATTTTCTGATTTGAATCTTATGCAAACTATAATGAGAAAGCAATTAAACGTAAGAGCCGTTGATCGAATAATCTTATTAAAACAACTGATTGCAGAACAATTAAAATCACATTATATTCGACTACATTTGTATATACATACATATGTACATATAAATATATATATCATCCTTGGATTTAGCAAAAGCTATGTCGATTCTGCAATGTGGATTTTAAAAAAACATATTTCTTTGTCATGATAACTAAGCTATGAAGTGTAGATGCATTCAAAATTAAGTAATATTTTTTTTCTATAAAAAAAGCGCTCAAATGATGTGAAATGAAATATTTCTACGTTATAAATTTTTTTTTATTTAATGAAAACTATGGTAGATTTTTCCCAATTAGTAGGATTTTTTTAAAATTACTGATAACTTAAATTTTTTTATATATTATACAAAAGTGTCTATAACGAAAAAATTACATATTCAACTTCAAAAGCAACTAACTGAATTTTGTATATTAATATGTGTCATAATAAATATAATTATGGCATATCCATGGAGACGTTTGTGGCAACATTATTGCCATTTAGGCAATGTTTCTTAACCAAATGCAATTTTGCAACAGGTTTATTAAAAACTGTATAAATGTGGAATATACTCGTATATGTAGGTATGTATGTATCATTTATACAGTATATTTGTTACATCCGCTACGGAAACAGAACCGACTCGAACAAGGCCAAAATAAAAGTAAAGGGGTAAGAAAAAATTAATTACGAAACAACATGACAGCAATTACACAAACCATTCATGTATATGTGCATTTACATACATATGTTATGTATGTAAATAAATTATTACTCATTATTTTCGAACTTATTTAACCAATCTTGAATCAACATTTGTAGATATGTATGTGCAAATGCATGTGAATTCTGCTCCGTAAAACTCTTTGAAAATTATGAATGAATCTCTCATGTATATCTGTACATACATACATAACATAAACATATGTATGTATGCATATTGAAATGTAAGGAGACATTAATATTAGGTGGAACCGAATATTATGTAACCAGTGGTAGATCCAGCTCACTCAGAAACTCAATCGAAAAGTAGATCTTCGAAGAAGGACCTATAAATTTCTGAAGAATTTCAGGCAAATAATGTGTTTGAAAATGGCTTAATGTATGACTCGTGGCTTTTGCAGTGCCGCTTTATTACGTTTTTCGCTCTCTGAATCTTAATTCGCAATCCAAATACATGTAAAATTACTTAATTCGGCTTATAAATTGTAGAGATCTAATTAATATTTAATTACCATGCGAATTACGAGCAAATCATTTTGCAGTTTCCAAAATAAACGTAAATAAAATGTATTCCAAATATTTTTTTGTTTATGAAATTCCTTTTTTATTATAAAGTTTGAGCTTTGGCATTACATGTGAAACGCTACATCATTTTAGTGACCACCTCGGGAACTTCGATCCGTTTGAAGTAATTTTCGACATACTTAGCGGCGTCTCAGCCATAACTTGACGAATGTTGGTTTTCAAGTGCTCAAGAGTTAAATGCTTATCCCCATAAGCAGGGTATTTTGCGTAGCCCCACAAAAAAGTCCAGCGTTGTCAAATCGCACGCTCTCGGTGACCAATTGATATCGATTAAACGAGAGATTACGCGGCCGGGAAATTTCTTTCGCAATTAATCCATACTCGCCCGTGTTTGGAGGCATTTGGTACATATTGTCCAAGTCGTGTTCTCCAATTGCAGGCCAAAATAAACAGGTTATTATGCGGCCATAACGCTTCGAATTGACAGCGACAGTCTCGTAGTTATCGTTTTCAAAAAAAGCAAGGTCCAATCAAACCTGCGCCCCAAGGGGCGTAGCAGACAGTAAGTTTTTTTTGAGTGTAATGACCTCTTGTCAATTATTTGAGGTTTCTCAGAGACCCAAATGTAGCAATTTTGATTATTTTATCCATCGAGTGAGAAATGTGCCTCGTCGCTGAGGAAAATTTTGTTGGAAAAATCGCGGTCCACTACTTATTGTTCAAGAACCTAATCGACGTAGCTACGGCGTTGAGAATGGTTAGGTGACTTCAGTTGTTGAGTGAGCTGGACTTAATATTGATGTGAGTGTAATTCCTAGTGCAAAATACGCCATAATGTGCCGTAATGTGAAAGTTCCAGCTCTTGAGAACATCGACAAGTAGACACTTTAGGGTCTTAGGCTACAATTTCACTGGCAGCAGCGATATTTGGGGTGTTACAAGCAAAACGATGATGCAGAGATCTTACAATGCACGTTTTTCCTCAATTTTCAAATGAAGCAAAAAAGGGACACCGGCGAAATAGAGAACTGTCGAGATGTGTGCCGTGTGTGTGGGGTACTTCGCGATAGTAATTAAGAAGATTAACAATGCGATTCACGATGCCGTAGAAAAGCCCTTAAAAATTGTTTCAATCTATTGCATTTCGATTAATTCATGCAGTTATATATGTATGTGCAATCATTAGTCTACAAATTTAATAAACCCTGAATAACTCTACTGAGAGTTGGATATAAAAATATTCCTTTCACTTCATTTGTATCTTCATTTTTACATAGATACATAATATTTGCAGTGAAAGAATATATGTACATACACGTTCACACTAATGCATGTATGTATGCATACGCGAATGGTACTGCACAGTGAATGGGAAAAATATCCAATGACTCTAATTAGTCAATTTCGCTTAGTCCAATGAAATCTTGTGGAAAAAAATTAAAACGGGAAAATGTTTAATGCTTTAGACATACATATATGTATGTGCTTTTTTTAAATTTATATGCACGTACATATGTATATGAAAATGTCTTTATTATATATATTTATATGTATATGTAGGTATCTGTGTTAATGTATTTATATATCTATGCATATGTTTGTAAGTATGAAATTTCATTGTCTGAGAAAATACAAGAATTGTAAGAAATTTCCGCAGGCACAAAGTACGCTCTGTGCAGCTTATGGAAAATGCCAAGATTAGACAACTTTTATTGAGTGCAAGAAAAACGAGAAGCGTTCAAAAGGAGTGGGAAAGAATTTCTTTAAATAACACGACCACACGACAAGCCACGAATTAAGCACAAAAAATTCGAATTTTAGCACCACAAGTTAGGAGAATGTTTTTCGGACATAGCTGTGTAGTAGTCTTAGGGTTTTCTGAGATTTGCTTCAACAAGCAAATTATTAACAGATTTAGCATTAGAGAGCATTTTCCATCTTCACTAAGTTTTTTGTTTTTAGTGGAGAACGTAAATTCGAGTTATTTTTTGAGAATAACTTGATAGATGAAAGCTCCCATCGTTACAAGCACGTACATATGGAGCGTTCCTCGTTTTTATTGTTACATATTACTTACAGCTTTTATCCGTCATTTATGCATTCTACTTTTTCCCACTGCAGCTCCGAGCGTCGTTAGCAAATTGATGTAAGCTGTTAATGTGTATCCGGGAGCTATTTTCTCTTACATAGTCTCCGTTATGTTGCCAAGCTGAGTTAATTCGCAAAGTAATTTTATTAGACTTGTTTGTGTCAGATGCAGTTTATGAGCTATAGTCGATGAAAATTTGTACGTATGTATGTAAATACATAGGTATGCAAGCATCTATTCATTACCTTGGCGAGTTTGTATGAATATTATGCTGTACTCAGACATTTTCATTTCGTTTCGTTAATGTTTGGAGCAGAGCTTTTTGTAAATTTGCTTCAAAATGCATAACTATGGCAAAATGAAATGTCGTCAATGTACTAAGTCTACCTCCGGCCAAGCTGCTGCATCCATGCCGTAACAAATTGACGAATTGAAAGCTTTCATATGTACAAACGTAACTTTTTTGCATCTACTTACGGAAATATGGATATATGTATGTATATTTAATACCTTAATTGACTTCGCTTTCGGCAATTTTAGAGGAGCACTCAAGTGTTTATTTGTGTAAACGAATGTTTATTTGAAAGATAAATATGCAGAATATTTTTCTTTTTCAGCTATAAAGAGATCTTAGGAACAAACTGTTACACCCGAGAAAGCCAGCCATATGTACCTTACTTCACAACAGAAATGAGTTCTGACCAGTAAGGGAGACTAAGTTCTGATGAAATCGAACCTAAGATAAAATTCTATATCAGCTGCGCGAAGATATGTCATTGTAACCGCTGAAGAGATTCTCGGACCAGCGCTGTGGTGTTCTAGTCTTAATGGTTTTCCAACCTACAGTTTATTCTAAGCCGCATCCGAACAGCTGATAGATTTTTATGAGAAGCTTTATTTCATGTCAGAAATATACTCGGAGGGTTTGACATTCCTTCCAGGAGGGGCGCTATTAGAAGTCTTTATACCTTTCATGAGCATATAAAATTTATTGCAAAATGAAAACTTCGATTTCGACGATTTTCAGTGTAAAGGTCTATATGATTTTTTGTGAGTAAAATACGAAATTTCACACCATTAAGTGCGTTTTTTTAGGATTTTTACTCAAAGCCTCATTTCTGAACGAATCGGTTGTATGGGGGTTATATGATATAGTTCTCCAATTTCAATTGTTTTCAGTGTCAATATTTATTAAAATATCCGTGTGAAGAATATCATATTTCAAATTATTAAATGCTGTTTTGGCGGATTTTTGACCGAAACAATCATATTTGACCGGACTGATTCTTTCCGTTTTCGATGCTTTTCCGTACCAATATTTACCGAATACCGAATTTCATGGTCATGGTCTTAGAGGTTTTATTACCCAAAATCATATATCTGAACCGATTTGGTATGAGAGCTACATGATATAGTCCATCCATCCGGCTGGTTCCAGCGTTCCAACAAATGATCAATACATTACACAAAGAGTTGGAGTATCTCAAAAATTGAGGAACTAGTTTGCGTTAAAGCATAAGGACGGACAGACGAACAAAGGGATATGACTAAATCAACTCAGCTCCTCATTCTGATACGAGCGGTATAAATTTTGGTGGGTCTATCTTATCTTCTGGTACATACATAATTCGGACCAAAGTTAATACACCATATATATAAAGAATTTAATTTTCTATAATTTTAAAGGTTTCACGTTGTTTCAGGCATTTTGTTTTAAACCTGATCTGCAAAAGAACGACCAGCGGTAATTTTCAGAGGGCTTATTTGCATTTACTTTACAACACTGTGTTATTTGTGTAAACAACCATTTTAAATAAGAGCTTGACAATTTCGAAAAACTTTCAAATATTTTAATTAAGGACATATGTATGTATATATGTATGTATATCATGTATAATTTATAAGTATAATGTTAAATCATTTTGTTTTCGAATTATTATTGTTATTTTTTTTTTGTTCCCACAATATTGGTGAAAATATTCACTTATGTATGCATTTTTACGATTAGATGTAAGGATAAACTTTTTAGATTAGGAGTATATGCTCTTGTTATTGCCTTAATTTATTTCAATTATTATTGGATACTTTGATAAACTCTTCTTTCCCCGAAAAATACATTTTTAAATATTCCTTATGTATATATGCGTCTTTATACATTTTCTAAAATTTTCCATATTTTGGAATAACTTTATATGCCTTCGATGTGAATCATCTGCTGCAAAATATTTTTTCCCATTTAATATTTTTCAAGAAATATTTAACTCTGTTCTCTCTATTCACGTGGAACATTAGCTAGATTCCCATCAAGTGCAATTCGCCGGAATGCTTCTAATTGAAAGCTGTGTGAGCCTATTAATATCGAGTCAAACACTGGTTCTAAGCCATCGGTCACTACATTGGTGCCGACAAAGACGGTCATCAGTGAGTAATTTTTACTCCTTTATGCCATCAAAGGCAGATTACAACACAACGATCTGATACCCTCATTGGTTATTTGTCTGCATTAAAACTTCCCCGTCAGCACCATACACTTCGACAAGCACACCAATGCGCTTTTTCGCATTTGTCGTTCCATTCCCATTTTGCATTGTGGTCTTTTGCAAGCAGACGCTTCTCCGTTTCAGAGTCGCATTTCTGACAGTTGAATTCCGTCTTTTCAGCGCATTTACGCAATTATACTCGATTTAACAACTAAACACACATCAAACACATTTTCAAAAGTAAATTAAACTAATTACGTGTAATTTTCTTGTCTTTTCTGTCTTCCAGACATCGTACGCTGCAGTGTTGCCACAGTTGTGCACGCACCCTGAGCACAACTTCACAACTCCACTTCACTTTACTGAAACGAAAGGTTGATGCCACCGAAACCGGTAAGTCGCGTACAAATTACGTGAATACCAACGTGAGCGTAACACGAAGATGTTAAAACGCACAAAAAGCGACGTGAACGGAAGAGCAAAAAGTAAACTTAATTAGAAAGATTTGTCGCACGTCTTTACCTCTATGAACTTCTAACAACACCAACAGAAACATTGCCAACAACAGTCAGAAAAGAAGCCTTGGCACTGAAACTGCACACAATCTCTACTTCCGATATCAAGTTAAGGCTAAATGCAATAAAATTCCGATTAAAATAAAGCCCCCTGACATTTGCAGCTGCTAAATCCATCCAGCAAAAAAGTAAAAGAAGCTTAAGCATTAAAAACGAAAGGAGATAGTGTGAGCCCAACCCAGCCCAGCGCTCGTTTATAATACTGGCCATATAGACCAATAAACCACCAAAATAGTCACTCGGTAAACAAGCGTAAACGTTATTTATACCATCAGAGCTGTGATATACGAAAAAAAACATACAAAAATAACAAAAAAGATATCAAACTAAAGGACATATAAATGCCTAAAAGAAACCTAGAAAACAAGAAAAAAAGTAGTAAAGGCCAAATAAAGTGAAATTGCAAAGTGGAAAAATACGAGAAAAAAAGCAGTTCTTACGCCTAGCTATTTTAGCTTACTTATGCACATACATACATACATAGATTGGTAATACTCTAAACCATCAGCAGCATTTGTTGACGAAGCAACAGCGCATAAAAAAGGCTCAAAGAGTAGATTTTCTCTTATGAGGCCACCGGCTGAGAAAATTGTTTTTAATACGGCAACAAAACGGCCCAACTATTGCCCATTGCCATAATAAGTAATTTCGCACAGGAGCTACAAAACAGAATCGAACCGCACAGTTGGCGTAGGCTACGTCAGCGTTAAAAGGACTTGGCAAGTCATCGGTCTGTAAACCCTGTAAACTGTTCGTAGCGGGATTTAAAAGCAATAAATGACGTGCGCCCAATTGCCGTCAACTTTATTTTGAAGCACTTGCTGGCGATGCATACACTTGCATATACACATATGTTCCACATAAAAACTTCATAGAAATCAGTGAGTGTGTGTGTGTGTGTGTGTACGCGTTGAGGTTTGTGTTTTTCGCAGGACATACATTTATTTTAGACGAGGTGCGAGTGGAGAGAGTGTGGGAGAAGAAAAAAGGCCAATCAACAAAATAGCGCTGACTGGCATTGCTACTAACGAAATAGGTTGGTGAACCCCAGAGTAATTTATAAAAACGAACTGCCAAATCCGGCACACGCATCCAAATAACAAACGGTCAGAACGCTTACGCACATTCTTTTGGTTATTCATGGTTGGGTTTTTGTTTTGTTTGTTTGCTACACGTTTTGAAAACTATTAACACGCACCCGAGTAGCCGGTTGGTCGAGTGTACATCGGCACATTCTCACACAAACGCACGCAAAAGCTCGCAGGACCGCATTCGAGCACATTCATCGCGATATCATTAATTTAGAACGGAATAGCAACGACTACGACGTTCTTTGCAACAACACTAGCAATAACAACAACATCAACAATGATCCATACAACAACTAAGGTCGCTGCTAAGGCAACAGCGCAGAAGGAGGAAGTGAAACATTCAAGTTCATCGCTGTCATCGTTAATCACATGTTTTATATCCTGTTTCATCGTGGTTGTGTGTTGCCTCTGTCTGCCAACAACAGAGGCTATGTCAGCGTCAGTGGCTGTGACAGCAACATTGCCAGCAGGAGCAGCACCAGCTAAGGTAGCTGCATTAGGCGACGTTAGTGAAGATAGTACGACAATCACTGCGGGAAAAGGTGGTAGCCAACAACTCAGGGCCGATGGTGATGGTGGTGACGGTGGCCGCAACGCTTTGAGCTGGGATCATGCCGTCGATTTGAATGAGGATTTTCGCATTTTATGGACAATCATTAATCAGGATATTACGTTCGAAATACAGGCACGTACGCTGGGTTACGTTGGATTTGGATTCTCGCCCGATGGCAACCTCCCTGGCTCCGACATCGCCATCGGTTGGGTAGACAAGGGTCAAACATATTTTCAGGTGAGTTTAACAATATACTTAAATATCAGTCACCCACCCACTCAAATATAATCGCTCCTCTCACACACGCAGTTGATAAGTGTTTTCACGCTTATTCTCGCATTCATTTTTAGAGACACACTAATATATACATACATATGTATGTACAAATGTATGTACGAGTATATCATGTATTTATCTTTATGGTGTCTGAATTTTATCCCCATCATTACTCATATGACCTTCGCAAGAGCATCCATAGAAAGTGTTGGGTTGGATGTGAGAGACGTTAACGAATACCTTTTTACGCTTGAGTGTATATATATTTTTGAATTATGACAACTTTACTAACACAATTGCTCATGCCCGAGAAAAGTAATAAATATTTAGTCAATGGTCGTACCAATTGTGGGAAGTTCGCCAAATAAAATAATGCTATTCAAATATATGTACACGCAAATGTATATTTATGTAAAAATACTCACTGGAAAGTAATGACCATTGGAACATAAATAATTGTGAAACATTCAACATATGCTTATTTAATTATATAAACGAATTATAATAATTTTTTTCACAGAGCCATTCACATCTCAATTCTGACAAAGCTTTATTGGGTTTCATAGAAACAAAAATTTCAGGGAATACAATTTTTAAAGCAAGAGTTTTCACCTAAATTAAGGGATTCAACAGCAATTATGTTGATGTGTAAAACCAACTACAAAATTACTTTCATATAGAGCATCTCAAGGTAAACGATCGGGTTGTTTTAGTCACTTAAAGCAAATTTACCGCAGTAAAAAGAAATTCCGCTCTCATTTTCTTTAGAAATGGAGAGCTGAAACAACTACCTTGCAACTGACTGGGTATAGTAGAGATGCCAGACCGAAAAATTGCGGGGGCCGCAATATCTGAGAGTTTAGCAGTGTGTGAGGAAGGTCTTGGGTTCGACTCTAGGTCCGACCAATATCCAAACTTACAGAAAATAAGGTTAAATAGAAAAGATTCGAAACAAAAAATCAAGAATTTTTTTTTAATTGCGGTCAAACTCGGAAGAGAACGTCAACCCCTCCAAGATATTTCTGACATGAAATAAAAAGCTACTCACAAAACTCCATCCACCGTTTGGAGGTGGCTTAGAATAAACTATAGGTCCATCCATTTGGTGGAAGTACGTTGAGAGGCACACCACAAAATGGAGAAAGAGCACGGCTGAAAATCGATTCAGCGGTTACAAAGCGAGCATTTGCCCAAGATTTGGAGGGTTATATACGGACTCTCGCACATTATCTCACTAAGCCAGTGCAATTGTTAAAGCCCTCAACCTTTCTTCATCATAACTATGTATCTCATGTATCTCATAGTCAAGTCAGACTATCTTGACTTGTTACATTCGGTTCTTGCCTTAGAATAGGCAGATCTTATTTGAAGGCCTTAGGACCAACTTTAGTATTGAAATAATTCAAAAAATCTTTCCCGGACCTGTATTAGATTTCCTTCGATTTAAGACTAGTAATAGTAGAGAACGATCAACGAAACTGAAGATGGCAGAAGCCGAAACCGGTTTGTCTCCAAACCAAAATTTGACAAGGGACGACGGGAACTCGTTCCAATATTCATCAACTAGTAAAACCATTCGAAAGAATATTCTTCGGCATTTAATTTTTGAAGACTATTTCTTTCAAATGTTGACCGCAGCTACGTCTCAGATGGTCCATTCGTTGAGTCCAATTTTCGATTCGCTTGATGTTTTGCTCCAAGGCCTGAATCGAAGCGGGATTGTCCGCATAGACTTTAGACTTTACATATCCCCACAAGAAAAATTTTAACGGTGTGATATCACACGATCTTGGTGGCCAATCGACCGACCCAAAACGTGAAATTATCTGCTCACCGAAAAATTCTCTCAACAAATCCAATGATTGATGCCATGTGTGGGATGTGGCACCGTCTTGTTGAAACCAAATGTCGCGGAGATCACGAGCTTCGATTTCAGACATCAACAACTAGTCGGTTATCATCTCGTAATAACGGTCGCGCTGTCGCTTGGGAAGGTCGAGCGGCTTCAGTTCGTGGACAAGCTGTAATTTGTACGCTTTCAATTTAAGATCTCTGCGTAAAATGTGTCAAGTCGTTCCGTACGTCAGTCCTAGTTGCAGCGAACGGCGCCGAATCGACTCTCCACGGTATTCGAGTACAATCTCAGCTACGGCCGCTATATTTTGTTCACTGCGTGCTGGACGTAGTCTGTTTGGTCGCATTTAATCCAATAATGAATGCTGGGTTGATAATAGCTCAGTAGGCCGATTATATTGACCATAAGTTCAGCGAAGCTCGCGAAACATATTCTTTACAGAACGTGAATTTTCGTAATAGAGTTGAATGATTTGTAAAAGTTGTTCAGGCGTAAGTATTTCCATGATGAAATGCCAAACAATACTGAACAAAAATAACATAACGGCTTGACACGACTCACGCGTGATCTGTCACAAAAAGGCTATTGAAAAAAATACCTCTACTGGGATCACCCTTTAAAATTTTTGGATTATGTGCCAATAAATCAATATTCACTCATCAAGAGAATCTCATGAAACACTTTCGTTTTTTTTATTAAAATGGTAATTTATCATTTAATGTTTTGACAATTCTGTCCATATATGCAATTGTTTTTGTTTTTATCCAATATAAAATTCCTTTTACTATCGGATCGTACTGAGGAGCGGCTCCCACGACAGCCGGTTCTACGCACCGGAGTTGACCCGGATTTTATCCGGCCAAGGGCTGTCACCCTTTCGGCGACCTAACCCCGTTTAGGTCATCAGGTAATTTTAGCTTTAGTACATCAACGGAGCAACATCTCGCAGCAGGCCTGCTCCAAATCCTTCTCATCAGGGCTGGTGTAGAAACCAATCCTGGTCCGAGGGATTATTTCTGCTGCGTGTGCCATAGACGACTCCACCATTCCTCCACCTCGGTTAGATGCAATCAGTGCAATGGATGGAGTCATCTTAAGACCTGCTCAGGCCTTAAGACACATAGGGAGTGGACCACGAGTTACGTGGCCCCATGCTGCCAGCGCCCAGCTGCGCCTCTGGCCCATACGGCAGTGCCTTCTGCACACTTACCCACTTTGGGTAACTCCCCCCAGGCCTCCACGGCCCATCGGAGCTCCCCGCAGCATGACTCCCAATCATCTTCCCCCAACCCTCCCCCACCCCCATCCAGCTCCACATCCCGTGCGGGGGCTAATCAGCAGCTCTTAGTACCCCGCACAGTCTGCTCCGTGTGTCAGACCATAGTACGGCGGAACGTGACATCAGTCAAATGCAATTCTTGCACTGGCTGGTGCCACTTTCGGTCGTGCTCTGGCCTGCGCACCACTCGTGAGTGGAGTAGTGCTTTTGTTGCCCCATGCTGTAGGAGTCTGCCCCCGCCTGCAAACACTACGCAGCCGCCAACTACCACCAATGTGCGGCAACTACCACAGCGGGTTACACAGCTGCAACAAACAAGATCTACGCACAACTCCCTCACCCCCCGTGTTACGAACGTTCCCCCGAGACACTTTAGACTAATACAATTTAACTGCAACGGACTCCAAGGAAAGATCGACGAGATAGTTGACTTCATGAGCCGGGAACGCCTGCCAATAGCCGCGATCCAGGAAACCAAACTAAGCGCCCGCTCAGATCTTCTGAGCCGGGCTGGCTATAACATCATAAGGAAAGATCGCGAACGAGATCATGGTGGAGGCTTGGCCTTCATTTTACATAACACCGTGCAGTATCGTCTTATCGACGGCGACATCGACCGCAGGGATACTACCCTAGAATGTCAGGGCATAGCTATCCGGTCAGGCGATGTCGAGCTCGAAATATTCAATATATACATTCCTCCCGTTACAAGTTGCCCGGTTGGATACCGTCCTGATATAGGTGCGCTACTCAGAGGCGAAAACCGCTTGGTTTTGGGCGACTTTAACGCGCACCACGATCTTTGGCATTCCTGCCTGTCAAATGATCGTCGAGGAATGGAGCTGGCGGAACAGATAGACGATTCGACATTCTGCACAATAAATGACGAAGCCCCCACCAGGATTGTGGGCAACTGCCATAGCTCGCCTGACATTACAATAGCTAGCGCTGGTCTGATAAATTGCATAGATTGGCGACCTATGCTTACGCTCGCATCAGACCATTTGCCCATAGTCATCTCGATTGACAGGCCTCCCGACTTCGTTTCCGTGGACCACCGGACATTTGTTAACTTTAACAAAGCTAACTGGACCGGCTTCACGGAATTTACTGAGAACGCCTTCAGTGCTCTCCTCACTCCCACCAACGTCCTCCCTGCAGAAAAGCTTTTCCGCAAAATTGTCGTGTCTGCTGCCGCCCGCTTCATACCTGCAGGTCGAATCGCGGAAATCCGCCCCAATTTTCCCACCGAAGCGGCGGTTTTGGCGACAAGGCGCGACACGTTACGCCTGGCCGATCCCGGCGATCCCCGTATCAGGGAACTCAACGCCGAGATTCGGAACAAGGTAAATCTCCATAAGCGGAACAAGTGGGAGGAGCACTTAAGATCCTGCAATCTCTCCTCTGGGGTGACCAAGCTCTGGGCCACCGTCAAATCGTTGTCAAATCCGACGAGACGTGATGATCGGGTGGAAATTTCATTCGGTGATCACGCCTCGTCGGACCCGAAGAGGTGCGCGAGCTATTTTAGCCGGCTTTTTACACTGCACCCTTCGGTCGACAAAACGAAACGACGAATAACCCGCCGTCTGCGCAAACTACCGAACACCAGCGCGACGCTTGATTTTTCCAGGGAAGAGGTTCAGGGGGTTATCGGGAAGGCGAAAGCCTCCAAATCCATCGGCCCCGACGGAATAAGCATGCTGATGCTAAAACATTTGGGTCCAGCGGGAGCAGAATATCTCACCAAGCTCCTCAATCTGTCCCTGACCACCCTAACTATACCCGACGTGTGGAAACTGGGTAGAGTGGTCCCGCTACTAAAGCCGGGGAAACCCGCAAATAAAGGAGAGTCATATCGTCCGATATCCCTCCTTTCCCCAGTAGCGAAGACAATTGAGGCCTTGCTGCTCCCGTCCCTCACACACCACCTGAGCCCAGCTACACATCAGCATGGCTTCCGAAAAGTGCACAGCACCACAACTGCACTTAACGCCATAAACACCCAGATAATTCATGGCCTCAACCAAAATCGACCCTGTGCGCGAACTGTCCTAGTAGCACTGGACCTGTCGAATGCCTTCGACACAGTGAATCATTCAGTGCTACTATCGGACATTGAGGATTCCTCATTACCGCCTAGGTTGAAGAGGTGGACCATGAATTACCTGAGTGGTCGACGATCATCGGTTGAGTTTCGAGGTCAAACATCTAAGCTACGGAAAATTAAACAAGGGGTCCCGCAGGGTGGTGTCCTCTCCCCAATGCTGTTTAATTTTTACATCTCGAGGCTTCCTCCACCACCTGAGGGCGTCTCGCTGATCTCATACGCCGATGACTGTTCGATTTTGGCGTCTGGCCAGGATATTGATAACCTTTGTTCTTCAGTAAACAACTACCTCGCCGACCTTTCCAACTTCTTCGCTGCACGACATCTACATCTCCAACCTGCGAAATCCTCTGCCACCCTTTTCACCAGCTGGACGAAGGAGTACCGGCTAGAACTCGATGTGAAGGTCGATGATGTAAAAATTCCGACCACAAATAACCCAAAGTTACTGGGAGTAACATTCGATAGCCTGCACTCCTTCACTCTGCATACGACTGCAATTGCCACCAAAGTACAAAGCCGCAACAAAATCCTCAAATCGCTAGCCGGTAGCACCTGGGGGAAAGACAAAGAAACGTTGCTGGCGACGTACAAGGCAATTGGCCGGCCGGTCGTAAACTATGCTGCGCCGATTTGGACGCCGGGGACTAGCACGACGCAGCTGAAGAAGCTACAGACCTGCCAGAACACCGCCCTTCGGACCGCGACGGGAAACCTCCTGATGGCGCCGGAGCACCACCTACACAGTGAAGCATCTATGCTCCCAGTTAAGGAGCATAATGTTATGCTGTGTAAGCAGTACCTGCTGGGATGCTACCGCATGGATCATCCCAACAGGCACCTACTGGAAGCTGAACCACCACCTAGGCACATCAGAAAGGGAGTACTTGACTACCGCGACGACATACAGCAATACAGACAAGACCCGCTGGACAGGACGGCGTACAGACAGGCCATCAACACCATTCACCGAGAGTCCGTTAACACCTTCTTGAACTCTCTTCCAGTGAATGGTGTTCCCGGAGTCAAACCACCACCCATTGCAGAACAAGAGCTCGAGTTGCCTCGTGAGACCCGCGTAACCTTGGCACAATTAAGATCTGGATACTGCAGTAGGCTAAACTCCTACCTATCCAGACTCGACCCTGACATACCTAACACATGTCCCGCATGCAAAGAATCCCCGCACGACACTAACCACCTCTTTGCATGCCCACTTAACCCGACTCATCTAACACCCCTCTCCCTTTGGTCCGACCCCGTCGAAACAGCACGTTTCCTGGGCCTCCCGTTAGATGACCTCGATGACTAAAGCTGAACTTGCCTGACCCTAAACGGGACTAGGCTTGCCGCTACAACAACAACAACAACAACAGGAGCGGAAAATAGAAGTCCGTTATATACAACAAATAGCTAGTTGTTGCTTAATTACGCTCATATTCATTTCGGGTTCATATTAGACCTGAGAATGATAAATATAAAATTTTATCTAGGATTCGATAAAGAGATTTCTGAGTTTTACTCTTTGGCACAAATGTAGATGGTGCCATACACACCTGAAAGAGAATCAGCTCTCTCTCTGAGAGAACATATGACGTTATGGACAATCCTTTGCTGAAAAAAAACCTAATATAACTATGCAACCCGGGCATAGAGATAAGTTTCTAGCAAGTCTAAGTCTCAATAGCGTATCGGCATTTGCCGAATCGGAAAGAACAAAATAGGTATATAGAGGCTCTCTTATGTGCACCTGTGCTTCGAGTTCGGTGTTATCGTAAAGAAAAGAAGTCATTACAAAAAAATCACACTGCGCTTTCCTTTGCAAACACTCTTTTGGTTCTTGGAAATGAAGATGGAATACTATGAGGAGAGGAGGGTGTAAATGTAAATGTCAATTTTTAAATTTTTAATTTTTACATAAACGATTAAAATTGTTTGAATTTTTCAGTACAAACCCGATATTACATTGACCTTCTCTCACATGCCCACAGAAATACATGTTTATACACACATACAAACATACATACATACATACATACATGTATTCAGGTATGCATGGAAACAGCATATGCAGTTTTTTGTACCCGTAAAATGCAATCATTTGCCGGTAGCTGATTTTATAGTCATTTGCTCGTAGGTAGAGCTATTAAGTGAGTGGCAACACTGGTTTCCGCGCACATCCACTTATTTATCATGCAATTTTCTTGCGGTTGTGTTGTCAATCTTAATTATTATTTGTGCAGAATATTTCTTAATGGCAGAGATACGAACAGGTAACTGGTACATGGCATACAAAGGCAGCATCGCTTGTAATGGTGCATGGTGTATGGTGGATGTTGGATGTTGAGCGTTGGACGTTGCATGTTAAAAGTTGATTGCATGTGCCACATGCAATGCATTAAAGCTACCGCCAGTGTCATATTTCTGAGCAAAATTCTTCTACACAGGCGAACTGGTCTTTAAGCAGCTGTCCAAGTTCATACTTATTTACAACCTGTTCATTGAACCGATATGTAATCATATGAGTGTATGTATGTCCAGCCTAACCAGTAAAAAGGTGCAGCGAACATTAAGTGCATTTTACCGGGAAGGTTATATTAATAAGTTTTGCATACAATTCTACTAATATCGCTGAGACACGTTTACAAATTGTACATCAATTTTACCAACTTCTGTAAACGACAGTTGCAGTTCAGTGCCAAAGTTGAAAGAACGACCACAGGGCTTTTGGTCACATCATAGCATAAGTAATAATCGTGAAAACTGCTATAATTATAAAATAAATATTTTATATACATATGTACATTTTTACGTATGGACTTGTATTATAGCGAATGATCCATTTTGAGGTTCCCTACTTTTTTAAAGAAAAAACACAGAAAACTCAAATTTAATAGGGAATGTTTATTATCTTTTGAAAGAACATTCTTTAGCATTTATTTTTCGAAGAATACCTTTTTCAAATGTTGGCCCCGGCTACGTCTTAGATGGTCCATCCGTTGAGTCCGATTTTCGATGACTTGTTCAAGCATTTCGACTGGTAACTGGCGAATGACATGCCTGATGACTTGCTTCAAGGCCTGAATCGAAGCGGGATTGTCCGCATAGACTTTAGACTTTACATACATATCTTCACGGGAAAAAGTCTAACGGTGTGATATTACACGATCTTGGTGACCAATCGACCGACCCAAAAAGGGAAATTACCTGCTCACTGAAGTGTTCTCTCAATAAATCCATTGATTGATGCGATGCGTGGGAAGTGGCGCCATCTTGTTGAAACCAAATGTCACGGATATCACGATCTTCAATTTCAGACATCAAGTAGTCGGTTATCATGGCGAGATAACGGTCGCCATTGACGGTTACGTTCTCACCGGCATCATTTTTGAAAAAATACGGACCGATGATTCCACCGGCCCACAAACCACACCGCACCGTTGTTTTTTCTGGTTGGTTTTTGTTTCAAATGCGGCTCGAAAATGTCGGATCTTCTTGGAACTTTTCAAGAGTCCATAGAGGGAAGCGATGTCGCTTGGGAAGGTGGAGCAGCTTCAATTCTTGGATAAGCTGTATTTGTACGCTTTCAATTTAAGATCTCGGCGTAAAATTTGCCAAGTCTCATCTACGGCTGCTATATTTTCTTTACTGCGTGCTGGACGTGGTCTATTCGGTCGAATATTATCCAATAATGAATGCTGGGACTCAAGATGGGTGATGGTGTTGCGAATAGCACGGTCAGGCCGATTATGTTGACCATAAGTTGAGCGAAGCGCGCGAAATGCCTTCTTTACAGAACGTAAATTTTCGTAACAAAGTCGAATGATTTGTAAACCTTGTTCAGGCTTTCCATGATGAAATGCCAAACAATACTGAACAAAAATAACATGACAGCTCGTCACGACTCACGCGTGATCGGTCAAAAAAAGTCTATTGAAACAAGTACCTCTATTATTATTTGTATTATTTGTATAGTTCCAGATTTAGATGGGTCTATAAGCTTTTCTCACTTGCACCTAATTAGCTAATTGAAATCATTTCAATAACTAGGCCAAAAATCGGGGTTGAAAAATTCATGTGGTCAGCTACTAATAGTCACAGCTGAAAAAAGAGTGTGCAATTAATACTTTAATTTTTAACTAATAAAATTCAATATACCTACAATACGTTGAGATATTAAAAAATAAAATAAAATCAGCATCAGTTGGAAACCCAATTGTAAATTAATGTTAATTATCTCACTCTAAAAGTAAATGAATACATAACAGAGGAATGTGCAATAACAAAAGGTATTCCGCAAATCACTCTACATTTTAGTCGTTATGCCCATTTTGGTATATGGTTCCGTTGTATGGAATCCACACTATCAATTGCATAGTGATGATTTGGAATCTGTACAAAAATAATTCTTATTATTCGCGGTGAGGAATTTACAGTGGGATGCGAATAAAAAGCTTCCTCCTAAAAGCCGATTAAGGCTTCTTAATCAGCCTTCACTACAGAGTCGACGAAAGATGATTTTATTTTTAACTAACCTGATAAGAGGTATTATCAATAGTCCATTCCTATTTAGCAAGCTTAACTTTAGTATCCCTTTAAGGCAATCTAGTTACTTTAGGCCCCATTCCTTGTGTTTAGACAAAACGCACGACCCATTCAGATGTTTGTGTAACGATTTTAATTTTCTTTACGCCAGCTTTGATTCTTCTGAGAGTTTTAAACTTATAAATAATCTTTTGGTTCTCAACGTTTCCTAATCGCAAATTACTTTATACCAGCTGATGAGAAAATCAGTAGCTGCTCAGTGTAAGAGGAAAAAATAACCGCGACCTTCCGCGATCGGTCTCGGATTCAAGGCAGTCTGGGCTGTACCTGGTTTTCGGTCACCAGTCTGTTGGATTTTACGTTTATCATTATATATACTTGTACTTTACAAGGCAGACATTCCTACAAGTGACAAAGTAATCACGTTAACAAATGCCCCATTACAGCAGCATCTTAAACTAATTTAAGAATGGTTAGCAAAATAGTGCATAAAAGACAATGAAAATGAGTGTAAACACATCACCTTTACATAAAAGCTAAAAACGCTGTCGAACTTAACAATGTAACTATTCCGAAAGTAAGCGAAATTACACACCTCAGAATTCACTAACATAAAAGCTTAACCATAGGCACTTGGCTAAGAAAATGCAGCTTAAACTTAAATATACCAGTCTGCATTGGCTTATAAGTAAGAAATCTGAGCTCAGTCTGGACAACAAAGTCATCCTCTATAAAGCGATTATAAAGCTGATATAGATGTATGGAATCCAGTTATGGGGTTCAGATAAATATTGATATTTTACAAGCATTCTAGTCTAAAACTCTAAGAACCGTCATGGTATATGCGTAATGAAAACATTCACAAAGAGCTAAACATACGCACCATCAAAGAGGAGGTAGAAATCGTTAAGGAAAAATATATAATAAAATTGCGTAATCATCCGAACCCTTTGGCTAACACCTTGGCCTCCGCAACAAGTTAAACCTGCCTGAGTAGAAGAGATAAATCATCTTTCTGAAGAGCAACATGAGCCAGCCTACCATTCCTGTTAATAGGTTATTATGTTTAGTTTAATTATAAGACTTTATTACTTATTGTGAGGCTTCCGAAGTGAAAGCAGATTCAGTAAATAAATAAAATGTTTAAAAAAAGTACGTTCACTTGCGAATGATGATTTTACTAGCCTTCAAATTATATCTTTTATTTTATATAAGAAAAATTTAAAGCAATCTGATCGTCAGTATTTTTTTCAATATTATTTGATAAAGTTATTTTAAAATACTACTTAAAGAGTATGATTGGAAAGCAATTAAAACATGAAAGAATAGTTGTTTTCGACCATACCTTTCATTAATATATAAAATTTTATTTATTTATACAATTTATTTTTGAATTGGGAAAGTTATGATCCGAAATCAACTTAACTCGCATGAAATATCAAAATCAAACAACAAAATTGAATTATTCCTCACTCTATCAAAAAAAAAAAAAAAATGTAGTTCAGATTTCGACAAACTACCTACCTACCCCTAATCTTCTGAGGAACGCACCTGAATGAAAAACCGAAAATTCAACAGGCTGGTGACCGAAAACCAGTGACAATGCGGACTGGCCTGTACCTGAGGCAGATCCCGAAAGATCGTCGTTACATTCACCCTTTAAGTGCACTAAGTAAGATTGAGCTACAGTTAAAACCAAACAAAGTTATGTTACAAATGCTTAGACTCTTTTTGACTTATTTAGTAACATTTATAACTTTGTGATATTTATCATGTATCATATTGAAGGACAAATGTTATAAACATATATATAAGCCCTCCTTGGGCAAATGCGTATTATATAGTTTAGTATAAATTGAATATAAACTGATTCAGCAATCGCCCTAAAAGTCGCTAGGTACTAATAAAGTGTGACTATTAGTATTCGGATTATTCATTACGTCATTGTAAACTCTATCAGAAAATTTTTGTTCCAGGGAATTGTGGTTGCTGTTGTTATTCCAGTTGCTTTTGTAGTTAAATATTTGTAAAAGCAGTAAGGGCCATCTTTGTACAGTAATACATTTGATCGCCGGGGATTGAAATTGGATCAGCTTAGTCGAACGCAACCAGAGAACTTAAAACAGCGAGTAGGCGCAAATCATATCAACATCTAACCTTCTTCAAACAATTTCTGAAAAATTTCGGAGAGGGAATTCAGCACACATACTAAATTTCAATTGAAAACCAAGAATTTTCCCGAAGGCAGACGCAACGCTACAACATCTTCACCGATACCTTTGTTTACTATTATCGCATTTCCATCTATATCCTATACTTGGATCAGTTCACTATACATCTGCACGATCGATTTTCGAAGCATCGCGACAGCTTGACGAATTTTGCTTGTCTTTCTTCTAAAAGAATGCCGCATTTCGATGAATCGTCTTGTAAAGCGCTGTTCCAATCATATGCTCCAATTTTGGAAGATATTTTCCCGGAAACATGGATAATTGAAGTTCTTATTTGGAGGCAACGAATCGATGATGCAGATTTCCAAAATCTGCTTGAAGCCCTCGACATTTGCCACAAAGGCGTCTTTCCATATGTTCACAAAATTTTTTGACCGTTATAACTGCAGAAAACGAAAGGTTTTTTCCACGCTGCGACGCTAAAAATTGTACTTGAGGTCTAGAATGTAGACATTAACTTGGTATTGAAAGAATTTTTTTTCGTGCCTCGAAGAGTCACATTGTTACCGGCGCATTGATCAGCATTTAATTATAATTAAAGTCATGCCTGCATTAAAAAGATTTGGAAAAGTTACTTCTTTTTTTTTATAAAAGTTACTTACGTAGTGTATATTGTATAAAAATTAACGGTTAACATTTCCATCTCTTTTTATATATTATCCCTGTTCACGTTCCTTATAAACTCAAAAAACACGGCAACGGTTTCTTTCCCAACTCATTTAACGTATATGAATATAGGTGAATCGTATTTATCAAATTTTATCCGTGAATGGAATTTCAATTCAGAACCTCCCCCCCCATGGGCTGAGTCTTTCACCCAGCCTTGGTGTAGCTTAACATAAAATCATCGTAAGCTTAATCGATTAAATGATGAGTAAACTGGACGTAAATTATTTAAATTTCAAACAAACAGGCTATGTATGAATACGTTTAAGTTTATTTTATTAAATAACAAAAGTAATTAAGCAACTCTTGTGCCATAATTTTTGCACAACGCCTCCCTCCTACACAATATACAAACTTTATTGTTCGTGCTTGCAAAAACAATCCAATACACATAAATATTTAAATGCACGCACATCCCATCTATGCATGCAAGTATGTAATGTATGTACAAATATGTATGTCATGCCATTATATCACTTAAGCGTTGTCGGAAATTCTCTTACACAATCTCGTACATAAGTACTGATTGGCTGAATTGCCTGAATTGGCAACAAGCTCTACTATGAGTAATTATAATTTAAGTACTCATTCAATCGTGCGAACAAAACATAAATTTGAACACGACTGTGGACACGCACGCAAACACGGAAGCCACGAAATTATTAAAGTGACAGAAATTGGAATAAAAAGCATAACGTCACAATCCCCATGCAATGAACATGTATATATATATATATAAGTATATATATACATATACATATATATGAGCTCGTCTGCTTGCTTGTTTTCCAACACACCGCAGCTGCTGCTCCAACTCAAATGCATACAATTCGCATATACATATGTACTTGCATACATACATACTCGCTTTTTCGATTGTGGGAATGTGCGGTGAACTCCAGCTGCTTTTGCTCATGCGTGGGCAGTCTACAAGCCTACAGTGGGACTTACAAATGTCCATAAGTATATAAGTACATACTTACATATGTATGTATCTTCTTTTAAAGTCTGTCTCCACTTGCATAGTCTGTTATTTGTGCGCTTCCCATTGCCTTATTGCGCGGTTTCAACAATATTAAGCATCTGAGATATGCTTTCGTCGATTTGTTTGCCGGTTGGCCTGTGATGACTTGTAAATATCTTCATGCTTACCCACGCATCGTTACAAGTGTGAATGGTATTGACTCAAAAATGAAAATAAAATACCTCAAAGCTGCAGCATTCCATTTCCATCATCAGCCACTAATATCTTTTAAATGTGAAGATTTAAGGTTGTTTAAATAAAATCACTATCACATATTTTAGCATTTCTCTTAATTTAAAAACATTTCTCGCTTTTGTTAGGTGAACTAATGGGACTTATGAAAATATTTAAAAGCCTTAACGAAAGCTTAATGTGGTTTATGATCATGTCCGAAATAATACATTTCGAGCAGATATTTGTAAAGGGTGATCCAAGTAGAGGTACTTTTTTCAATAGCCTTTTTTGACAGATCACACGTGAGTCGTGTCAAGCCGTCATGTTATTTTTGTTAATTCCACTCCCAAGCGACATCGCTTCGCTCTATGGGCTCTTGAAAAGTTCGAAGAAGATCCGACGTTTTCGGACCAAATTTTTTCAGCCATGAGCCGATATATTTGGCCTTTTTAACCTTAGACTGCAAGCTCTACTACAGCCGAAGTACAGCAGAAAGTTCAAGGAAATCAATTGTAAAACATAACCGACAATAGATGGGGTCTAAAACCAAATATTGTCCATTGGATATATAATGCGATAGTTAGACCAATCCTATTCAGCGTGACATGGTGTCGAAAAAACGACTTTCACGAGCAAAGAGAAAGAAAGAGTTCAGTGGTCTGCAGACATCTTTCTAACATTAGCTTTACCATATACCGGTACATCACTAGTCAAATGAAAATGTTCCAAAGCTGCTATTTATAAATATGTTTCAGTAGCCGATTAGCACTCATGGTGTGCGGACTTACGCACGGACGATGCGTATTTATTTCGTGGCCTTTGCGCTTTTTTTGTCTATCGACACTCATTTAGTCTCACGTGCTTAAGTTAAAGCATTTCATTGTTTTTTTTTATTTCTTTCTCGGTTCCGTTATTCGATTATCGCTGGTGATATTCGTGAGTGAACAACTATGGCCCCTGGGCCCCCTCTTGTAGGGCACAACCGTTTTGCTATCTTAGCAAACGGCCCGCTAAGAAAAAAAAAAAAGAAACAAGGCAGCCCAAAAATAATTAGTGACTTCCCCGGACTTCCAACTATCCAATTACCAAACCCAAAATATATCGTCGTCGCGTCAACAAATCAAGAAAAACCTTTGACTACTTATTCTTGCTTCGCAATACAAAAAGCTCTTCATCTGATATGTAAAGAAATAATTTCGATTTCAGAGTTAAGAGATGGAAATTTGTTGCTTTTTGTTAAAGATTTAACAGTTGCCAAAAAGTTTCTGTCAGCAAAAGAACTTATAGGCATCGTCCTATCAAATGCTCTCTTCATCCCACACTCAACTTTACCAAAGGTACCGTTTATGCACCATCTGCCAAATGAAGAAATTATTGATAATTTGGCTTCGCAAGGTATAGTTGATATTTATAAATTCACTAAAGTTGTTGACGGTAAATCCCAACCCAGTGGAGTAGTTCTTCTATCTTTTGATTTGTACCATCTACCTGAAAAAATTGATATTTCGTGGTATTCAGTAAAAGTTAGAGAATATATACCCAACCCCATGCGCTGCAAAATTTGTCAGATGCTGGGCCACACCGCCAAACGATGCCAAAACAGTCCGACCTGCGCCATATGTAATCTTCCCCCCACGACCCCACCGAATGTACCCGTGTACTTTGCGCAAACTGCGGCGAAGAACACCCCGCTTCCTCAAACGAATGCAGGAAATTCATACAACAAAAAGAAATATTACAAATAAAAATAAAAAACAAATGTTCAATGCTCGAAGCTAAACAAATCCACAGAACCCAAACAACAACAAACATAGCAAATTCTACCTACTCAACAATAGCCTCACAAGCCAACAACTCCGTCATAAAAAAATCCACTTATCCCAACAACTCTACAATAGCCCAACAAGGCATTAGCAACAATCTGAAAAACCCCTCTCCTGAACCAACATATGTTCATAAAATAGATAACAAATCTGCTCACTCTCTCCAAATAGAATCCACCCAAAAAATTAGTATTACCATAAATTACAACAAAACGCAAACTGACTTTTCTCATGAAACTTCATCAAAAAACTCTGTCTCGGATAAAGAATTTGATAATATATCAATATCAAGTAATGACGATCCTCAAATGTACAAAAGATTTTCAACTGACACGAATTTAGCTATGAGTGAAGATGACTTTTAAAAATTCATAGATCCCTTGTAGCTTTTCACACATACCGCCTGTTTTAATCTTTCTGCCCACGATGACTATTAAATTATTACAATGGAATATAAATGGCTATTACAATAATTACCAGGAACTAAAACTTTTAATTAGGGACTTTGACCCTGATATAATTACTCTCCAAGAAACACACCTGCCATTCCAAGCAAATAATGTAATAACTCACAATGAGTTTGTAGGATATTTCGAAAATTTGCCAAGTAATACAACACCCAGGCAAGGTGTTGGTATTTTGATCAAAAAACATATACCCCACAAACATATTCCAATTAATTCGACGATTTCATTGATCGCGGTTGAAGTTAATTTGGGCTTCCTCTGCACTATTATTAACTTCTATGTACCGCCACAACAAACATTTACATCGCACGAAATAATTTCTGCACTCCATCAAGCCCGTCCCCCGTACATTATAACCGGAGACTTTTATGCTTGGAATATTCTATGGGGTTCAACCGAAAATAATGCTAGAGGTATAATCATCGAAGACGTAGTTCATATATGAAAATCTCGTGATACTAAATGACGGGTCACCCACTCATTTCTCCACACATAGAAGTTTCACGCATATCGATTTAACTATGTGCTCTCCTGAACTTACACCCAAATGTTCATGGAGCTGTCTTGAGCATCTGCATGGAAGTGATCATTTCCCAGTGGTAACTAAAGTGAGCTCAGGATTATATTTTGAAAAAATTAAAACCAAACGAAAATTTAAAACAGATATAGCTAATTGGAATAAATTTAGAAATAGTGGTGAAAAAATTAGCAACACGTTTGTAATATCAAAAAATATTAATCAGGAAGCGGCCAATATAGCTAAAATTATCAGGTCTTCTGCAAACGTCTCAATACCGTGGTGGAATTCGAAGAAATGAAAAACAAAGGTACTGGCACATATTTAAGCGTTATAGAACGAACGAAAACTTAATTTTACACAAAAAAGCTAAATCGCATTTCAAAATTTCTGTGAAAGCCGCTAAAGCAAAAAGCTTAGAAAAAATTACGGCCCAAATTAACCCCAACAGCAGCATCAAAAAGATCTGGTATGTTAAGCAGAAGAAAAATCTCACCTCAAATTCGATCCCTGAACTCTGCCTCCATTATTTTAACACGCTCCGCAGATATTGCAAACTACTTTGCCTTGAATTGGTCACATTACTCTAACGACAGCAATTTTCACCAAGAATTCGTTTCAAGCAAAAATTTCTTCCTTCAATCAGATTTTACTTTTGAATTCATATCAGCATCTGCGAAAAAAATTGAAGATAAAATATCGATGGTAGAGTTTGAAAACGTTCTTCAAAAAACCTAAGGTAAAACTCCGGGATATGATCGAATATCCTACCCCATGATCAAAAATATATCCTCAAATATTAAAAAAAGACTGATTAACTTATATAACCATATTTTTGACACAGGCATTTATCCCCAAAATTGGAGAACTGCAGAAGTAGTTCCCATACCTAAAACTAAAAAATGTCCGTCCGAAGTTAGTGGATACCGTCCGATTTCATTACTATTTTGCATAGGCAAAACTTTCGAGAAAATTATAGCTAAAAGAATCATGTGGTATATAACAAGAAATAATCTGATTAGCCCTAACCAAGTTGCCTTTAAAAGGCACCAAAGTACAACAGACGTTCTGTTGCACCTCGAACATTACGTATCATCTGCTCTTTCAAATAAAAATCATGTAATAATTTTAGCTACAGATTTTGAAAAAGCCTTTGATCGCATCGGAGTGCATGTTGTTTTACAGCAACTTGTCGATTGGGGAATAGGTCCTAAAATCTTTAACTTTGTTAAAGCTTTTCTGACAAACCACCAATTCCAGGTTAGAGTTAATAATAGTCTGTCAAATCGTCTGTCCCTAAGTAATGGGATTCCCCAAGGATCACCTTTATCAGTTGTTCTGTTTGTAACCGCATTCGATCAGCTCAGTAAGATTATACTTAAGTACAATAAAATAGAACATTCAATCTATGCTGACGATGCCATAATATTTTCCAAAACGAATAACAATTCCCAATTAAAAAATGTATTTTCTAACATCCTAGACAACATTAAAGAATGGGGTAAAAAGTCGGGTGCAAATTTAGCAATAGAAACATGTAAAATCCTTCATGTTTGTAAAAAAAGAAACTGCTCACAATTTAGTCTAAGTTATAATAACATAGAAATTGAAAATGTTAAATATTTAAAAATTCTTGGTATTATCTTTGATTCTAAGCTAACGTTTAAGCAACATTGTTTAGATTTAAGAAAAAATCTTGCTGCCAGGGTTAATATAATTAAATACTTATCGTCAAAACACTGCTTAATACATACTTCAACTTTAGCTCATATCACTAGAACTCTTATTTTGTCAAAAATAGATTATGGGCTACCAATCTTCGGGTGGTGTGCCAAAACCAACATTCAACAGTTGAATGCACCTTACCACGCTGCAGTCCGCAGAAGCATAGGCGCATATCCCACATCTGCCACAAAAAGTTATTTAGCCGAAGCTGGCTTGCCATCAATCCCGGATCGTGTTAAAGCTACAACATATCAGCGTATACGAAAACTCATATGCAACAACAATGATATCCTTTTCAAAGATATATCGAACACCATGAAACAAAACCGACCAAAAAAATTCAAATCTACAATTCAACGATGCCTAGACTTCGCAAAACTCATTGAACTGAATGTAAAACTCTACCGCCCAAAACGCAGCTTCGAACCACCATGGATGCTTAAGCCAAATTCGTTTATTTTTTACCTGCAAACATATCCAAAAAGTACAACTAACACCTCGACTGCAGAAGTAGTTCCCATACCTAAGAAGAAACTTTTCGAAGAATCCACAACCAAATACAAAGAAAAAAATTGGAACTTCTTATACACCGATGGCTCCAAAAATAATACTCATACCGGATTCGCTGTAGTTCATAGTGACGGTGCAACTTTAAAAACCGGCTTATTATTTCCATACTGCTCAGTGTTTACTGCCGAAGCTTTAGCCATTAAGGCTGCTACAGACTTCGCCAAAGCAAATAGAGGAAAGTTTATAATCTGCTCTGATAGCAGATCCACAATTGACGCAGTACTCAATCTTCACAACAACAGCGAGCTTATAACAGCAATACGAAACAACCTTATCCAAAACCCCAATAAAATAAAAATCATGTGGGTCCCCGGCAACTCGGGAATTAATGGAAACGAATATGCAGACACAGCGGCTTCTACTGCCTATAAGCACCCTTTGCAAGTATTCTACACCGCTGAAAACAGCGACCTGCATAGGCTTATAAAAAAACAACTGCTGCAACTAAAAACCATTGAATGGCTTTCGTATAACCACCGCTACAGCGGTATAAACATCGATGGCTCTAAGGCCTCCTATCCACCATCTTGCTCACGCAAACAAATCCAAACTTTTGTCCGCCTACGCCTAGGACACACCAAACTCACCCATGAACACCTGCTATGCGGTACCACAACACCCACATGTCAATATTGTAATGGCGCATCTTCGATCGATCACCTTCTAAACAGCTGCCCTGGACTAAATAACCAACGCATAAAAGTATTTCAACAGTCAACTCCTACTAATTTCTTAAAAGAACCTTCATTACAAAACATAACTTTAATTGAAACATTTATAAAAACCTGAATCTATCTCATCTAATCTAGATTTTCTATAAACGAATAGAGCTGAAAGCCCTGGCAGCTAATGCTCTTGTTAATCTTAATTATAAGATTTTATATTTTATAATTAATTATAATAAATAAATAAATAAATAAATATGTTTCACTAATTGGATAGCATAAACCACTTTTCATCAATTGTACCTAAAGTTGGTTCTAGCCTAGAAGTCGGTTAGCGTCATTAGGTACAGTTTAAAAATATCTCCCAATACCAGATCTTGAAAAGCGATGTGTGATGAATAAACTATATGTTTAGAGTGCTGAAAATTATTTTTGTTTGAGATAAATTGTGAGAGCTTCTATTATCATGATGAAGATTTATTCATTTCGAATAACTTGTTTATTTTCGAATAATTTTTTGAATGTATAATCAATAATACTGGTGGTCATTGTAGCTTTTCTATAAGTATATTGCTTTAATAGAGAAGTGACAACACATTTAATTATTCCGAAAACACCGGTGACCATTTTTTTAGTGTAATTGCTAGATTTGGCTCGCCTTTAAAAGTTAATACATATAATAATTAAATGATTACTCGTCGCTTATCATAATGTAAAAGAGTTCTTATGAATGAAGCTCATATTGGATATTGTGAGGCCGGTGATCAGGCTCGTCTATCTCTTTAATGACGAGTTTGATGACTTGACCAAAGGCGACAGCACCCAAGCGATGATTAAGCTTATTGTGCTTCCGCGCGTACCTCAACTATATTTTCACTATCGATTTAAGGAACTGTTTAAAATTCTTTTAACCTCTATGAGGTTGAAAGTGGTAGCAATGTGAAAGATATGATATCTCAATAAGATGAAGACGGAAAGATAGCGCTCCAAAAATTATATAAGGTTGTGTGAAATTTTTGACTCTAGCCATTTTGATCTTGGTACTTATAAGGTAGGACTATGCGAAATATTGATTTTAAGCCAGAAATAAGAAAATTAATTGCTAGGTGATTTTTTTTAAATAAATTAAAATGGATTGAAATATTTTGACTTTTTAAAATAAAAAGGTCTTATATAAGTCCATTACACAATCGGAGTCAGCTTAGGACAAACTGTAGTCAAAATGTGTCGGAAACTTATAGACTATCTTACATTGAAACAGAGAAGCACATATAGTGAAATTTCCTCAGCTCATCACCTGCATATAATCGATATAAATTTTAGAGTGTAAATCTATTCCTCTTATAATTGTATTACATTAAAGACATATTATCGCTGAAGAGCACTGTCATGAATTTAATCATAGACTCATTTGTAAATAGCAACCCTCTTAAAATGCTATCATGTTTTCAAGTACCTTTGTATCGAAATAAAATAAAAACCTTAGTGCTTCTCTATCTTAAGGTGACGGTTTAATGACGGCAAGCACTTTGTTGTGTCAAAATAACAAAGAACGTATGAAAAGAGTCCAAATGCAGCTTTGCTTTAAGCACTGCAAAGTTTTTAATAGATCTATGTTCTATTTGCTGCGAAATGAACCAATTTTTTCAGGAAAACAAGTCAAGGAAAGCCAGCACGGCCAGTTCACATTTTGTTGTTTTTTCATATGAAATATTTTCGTTTTAGCCAGCTTTGCTGGTATGTAGTACGAGTATACATTTTATGTACATGAAATGGTATATTAACTTTGGTCCGAAGTATGTTTGTACCAGAAGGAGAAAAGATAGGACCATCAAAATTAATAACTACCGCATTAGAATGACGAGCTGAGGTGATTTAGTCACATCAGTTTGTTCAAACGGCATTTTTACATTTAAATGATCATTTGTCCGAACCGGCCAGATCGGACCACTGTAGCATATCTGCGAACAATTTTTCAAATTTAAAATTATTGGCCTATCATATAGCCCCCCCCAATTAAACCGATTTTTTCTGATATAAGGTTTTGCGCCAAAAATATGTTAATATTGACACTGAAAATAATCGAATTCGGAAAACTATATCATATTGCCCCTACAACCTATTTGTCAGATATGGGAATTAATATTTAATCCAAATAAGCAATTAGCAATAAATTTGATACCTTCATGAAGGAATAAAGTGTTCTTCATCGCAGACAGCACTTTTTTCTTCATTAAAACTAAAATTTAGTATTCTTATTACTATTTCAAATTATGTAGTTTGTCATTCATGTCACTCGCCATTTTTGAACGGTTTGCGAATAAGAGAATTGAGCCATTCGATCATTATATAAGTACATATGTATGTTAGTATGCAATAAACGCATGCATATATTTATCAAGTGTTTACGAAAGTGCACGCTTAATTAAATTCTTAGCAAACACACGTCATGTCCGAACTTATGCACAAACACACATGCATACATGTATGCATACATACTTCAGACGAGTAGGAGACCGCATGTACTTATTACAAAATCATGCTGTTGTGTACTCAGGCTGTATATACATACATGTGTATGTACCCATGTATGTTGTACATGCCATAATAGTGGAGCTATGAGGTTGAGCGTCCTCTTGAATGCCCCATTCATTCATTTATAGCAAAGCTAGTGTGTAAAGTAGAATAATGCACACAATCGAAATGAACAAAAGCCATCGGCTGGAGCGGGTAAACGTCAAATTCTGAAAGACGAATTGTTGCATGACCGCTGGGTTCAAGTGTTTTGGGGGGCCGTTTGTTTGTTCCCACCGCCACTGCCGGCATTGTGTTGTGTCGAAATTATTAGGCTAATGTGTGGCGGCAGCGGCGACGGCAGTACCAATAGCAACAGCTACAAATATTTGAATGTATCCACGATTGGCTGCATCATGAACCAGTTCAATTCACTCATTCATAGATGTGCAAAAGCATATTCGATTGTACAAACAACCATATGTAATTATGTACATATTTATGTAGTTGAATATGTGCATATGTATGTATGTTATGTGTGTATGTGAATAAACTCGAACATGAGCTCACATTAGCACCGAAATACGCAAATAGCCATATAATGGACACAAAACCGTCTCATTACTCAAATGCCAATCAAAGCGGCACGCAGCTATTTACCGCTTCTCCACCGCACCCTATCCTCCACACAACACTTTACACACATGCTTTTAGACTTCCTCGTGTATAGTTCGCGCGCGCAGCATCATTAATCATCAGCATATTTATGTGTTATTCGAGAACGGCCCATCAAAATGTTTATGGCCAAAACTTACACTGCACACATACAGACATTGAAACATAAAATAAATAGTACGTACATATGAGCATCTACATAGGTATGGCTTCAGATTGAAAGCTTAATCGATGTTATAAGGCGCAGAAGGCTACACTTGAACTTTGTGCTTTCATTTATATACAAAAACATTTCAATAAGCGGCATAATAAGCATTCGCACCGATTTCAATTGCGGCAGGAATCACAACACTTCATGGTGCAAGTTTATTAAATACCATTAGATTAGCCATTCAACCAATTGCTTTGTTATGCAGTCAATTCAGTTAAAACTTTAATTAACAGGTAATTTGTCATTTAGTATCGAAATGTGGTCAAATGCCCAAAAGGCTAATCGCATTTGAAGAATAAACGGTAAAATTGTAATAATTATAGTGAGCTATCGCCGTTATAATGAGCATTGAATTCAATTCCCTCTCTAAATGATTGAAAATTAAGGTTTTTTTAACGCATTTAGTATGGTGTGTAGTAGAGTTGCCAAATTTGTTCTAAGTATTTCATGGGAGATGTTTATAAAAATTACTGTGAGTACAATTTTTCTATTGAGAACTATCAACTGATCATCTACAATTTTATTGAATTAACGACTTTAAGTAGATCACAAAGTCCGGCAGTAGTCTGCTATTTTATGTGAGTCATCATATTTCACTCTATTCGTTCTAAAAACACGCTTTTGTAGAAATCAGTCTCATGTTGCACTATTACCAAAGCATACCAAAACAAATGAATTCTTCGTTTTAGATTCGACTTTAGTAATTGATTTGAAAAAATTGGGATCTTTCATCGAAAATATCTGCTTTAGATTTTTGTGTACATATAGTCTGAAACAGAGTCTTCACTTGTTGCGATATAACCTTTTTTTCAGGTTAAGCCGCGACTATAAAAAAATTTAAGCCGAATAAATTGAAACGAGGCCCATGCATTATGCAAATTGTTAACCACTATGAGTGAACTTATGTATTTTTTTCTTTCGTTATTTGGTACAAATTGGAGATACCAAGTGAATCCACGTATTCCTTATCTTTCCAACAGAGAACTTCCTATTCCTTTACTTCCACAGTCGGTTACTGCATCGAATACTTTTGAAATAATCCTGTGGTTATGGTTTTGCGTCTTGATGATTTTATGAGGAGCTTTTATTTCATTTTCAGAAATACTCTCGGAGGGCTTCATATTCCCTGTCGAGGGGATGTTGCTCGAACCTGGACTCGAATCCTGGCCTTCCGAATGGTAGTACGACAGAATCATCAGATGTTGACATCGTCCAGGCCTCCTCACCAAAATGCAAGACGGGAATGTTTTTTGCTCGAAGAGAGAGGGCTAGGTCCAAAGTAGTACCAGTTGACAAGTGCACCAATTCAGTGTTGAATTATAAGACTGACATTGTTGTTAGTGGTTCAAAATGAACGAAATTAAACAGGACGACGACGAAGAAAAGTTATCACTGTAAACAGTGACGTGGGTGCCAAGACGGGAATGAGCTGACAGTTTATTTGATGATGGTAGGTATTTCTTCTCGCCCTCGTCTTGTAATATACAGCCATATATATTCACAAGACTATTAAATTCAGACAAATCGTCTAGTTTTCCGAAATAAAAGCTGTTTTAAATCTGAATAAGAGACTTATCTAACGATATTTACATATATCTACAAAGAAGTTGATGAATGTTCTTCATCAGTCCTTCGCTATTAAATTATAATTACTTAGCCAGTCAAGAATCGTCTTCCGCCAATTTGTTGCTCTTCAGGAAGACAATTGCTGTTCTAACTTCTCATGGAAGCGACACGAAACGTCTATTCCATCGTCATCGATTGAGAATTCGCGTAGGCTGGAAAAGTTTTCCTTCCATTAAGTTAGTATATTTTGGTAATCGCTCATCAGATCACCTCTTTATGTCCTGTCCCTGAAGACTTCTGTAAGTCGTGACATTTTCTTACAGAATTTTAGTCAGCTACTCATGAATACCGGCCTCTCTCTTGTATATAAATACGTTTCGCTTGTCTCTTCAATTTAATTTTTTCCACACAGGGCGCATTGCTGTCGATCAAAGTATTCTGTCCAGTGTTGTACAACAATCAAATTGTACCAACTTTTCTTTCGACCTTGTTGAAAACCAATAATTTCGTAAGAAGCTTAGCTTCTCCGCATTTTTTTATGAATATTGACAAAATATTGGTCCGGGTAGATGTTTGGACTTCATAAAGTACGAATATCGAGAACACTGAAGGCAGGTCTGCCGTCTTAACCCCGTCTTAACTCGTCGAAAATCTGTTTACAATTAACCTTATCCCATAAAAACGAAGTAGAGAGATATCGAAGAATTTTGTTTGCATTTTTATAGTCGCGCTATCAAGAAAATCCTTCTAAGAGATGTATGTATGTTAGATAGAATACTCGAATTGCTTTTCTAAATAATAACTGCTTTGAATAAACTACCCATGCATACACACAAATGTATGTTAGATAGCAGTTTACAGTAAATTGTGAATCCAGGATTCCCGCTCTTTGACTTCATCGCAAGAATAATGATAAATGCACATTTGTGAATGTTCCTCGATGCATATTCAAATATTCAGAGATCAATATATTTTTTTATTTAGCCACATGCAGCAAGTCTATGTGAAAGTACTGCACTAATAGCTAACAGCGCAATTATACCATTAGCGCCTGTTTTTAACAAAAAAAAAAAAAGCGTTTAGAAAGTCAGCATCTTCAGCAATCTACGTTCATACATGTAGATATATGTACGTCCATTTCGCACAATTGTTGGAATCGGACATATAACAACAACTATACATGATGTTGGCCTTCTCCTTCAGTGGTGTATGGCTGGATTTCAAGCAAGAATACATCAAGAAGAAGCAGCAAAATGTCATGCGCTATTCCCAACCATTCCACGTGAATGTCAATTTGAAGTTGCCGCAATCATCAGCATCGTCATCATCGCCGTTGCATATGAGAATCGTGCATATATGCCTACGTACATATGTACAAGTGTGCATAAGTAAACATAACCTCATAGGAAAAGCTTTATATCAGCGGTTGTTTACTGTTCCCCTATATACTTACGTTACCGGAGTGAAACTTGGACTGAGCGAAAAATTTCAAATAAACTTTTATTTCGACTTACACGAATAAGATCGTGAATTTCACTCATTAGGCCGGTCGTAAGTTTGACACTGCTAGCTGTGACGGACGGAACATGTTTGGCGTATTCTCTTAATCATCTTAGGCCTTGCTAGAGAAAACATGGAGGTCATCATATAGTGATTAATAGGCCTAAAAGTAATTCATTCATATATGTACATATGTATTTAATAAAATTTGAATGATTTACATCTTGTAGGTGAACATAAATTTGATTGATTAAGTGGTAAGACCGCGATCGGTTTCGGGCTGAACAAGGTTTTCGGTCACCGTTCTGTAGGATTTTACATTAATTCTTTAGGGCCCCCCTCAGTCAGTCGGGATGGAAAAAAGGAAGCTCAAGCAAAGTTATTATTCGATTTCACCCAGCTACTTCTCGTGTCTACGGTAAAGTATACCAAATTTTGTCGGATTTGGTCAAGGGCAACATGTAAAAGCATGTCTTGAGTTCCAAAATACGCTGTGTTACGTACATTCGAAAAAAATGTATACAACTAAACCATCTCATTTCCACTATAAATGGATATTTGGATTATTAAAATATATTTATAATTTTTAATTGGCACTGTCCATATCCATATCCATTGAGTGCCTCTGGCTTTAGTATACCAACCGCATGCATACATAGTTATGTATATATACATATATATACTTTTTCTTTCAAACATTTTCCCTACCGGGAATCTTAATCATTATACTGACGGCATTTTTATGTCCAACCATTGAAATGCAGCAGGTGCCTTTCACTGAACGCTTCCACATCCCTTTCGTCTCACTCGTATAAGTGACGAACGAAGCAATATAATGCAAAGGGGCTTATATATTCCCATTTGAAAATACCGTTGGCGCAAAGAATTTCTCGTCATTCCGCCAGAAAATTTCTTCCATGCGATAATTTATGATTGAAGTGAATGGGTCTGCTGTTTATGCTGCTGCTAAGTTTGATTCAGCTGTGTGCAGATTTTATTGTTCTTAACTGTCGAATGCATAAGACGAAGACGGAGATGGAGGTGTGTCCGGTCATACATGCATTTGCAGTGTGAGCGGAGGAAATTACTGAATTGAAGCTTTAACAGCAATGCACTATAACGGTATATCATAATCGTTTTCTCCATAAGAGGAACATCAAAATATGTGCATACACATATTAAAATATGAGTAAGAAATATATGCATATGTGCGTGTAAATAAATATACAAATTAGATTTTAAATAGGAATTGAATCGAGCAATAAAATATCATTAGAGACCCACCCGTCTGCTTCGTGCAAAACAAAGCCAAACTTTAATTTAATGGTCTATGCATTTTAAGTGCAAATCGCAAATAATAGTCAATTTCGAAATTTTAATTTAAAAGGTTATTTAGAAAGAATTTATCTTTTTAACATTTGCATAAGAAGAAGAGGAGCATATCCAACTATATTATATAGCAATAATTTAACCATAAGTTTGGGATCTTCATAACTAGTGAATTACAGCTTTATTCTATCAGTAGAATTGGACGATAGGTAAGACGCTCTTTAAAAGGCCTGCAGATCCCTTCATTGAAGGCATGTTTTGCAGTTTCGAGAAGTATTTGCCAGTTTCGAGAGGTACTTGTTACTTCTGTGTTTACCATTGGCATTTTAATTGAAATCTTTGTATTCTATAGTTGCACCAGGAGAGCCCCATAATTATGTTCCATACATCCGTATTGGTTTTATGACTGAGCTATATATAAGAATTTTGTGATTCAAGCTTAGAGCTGAGTTTTTACCTAATAAACAATTCAGATTGGCGGCTTTTTGCTTAAGTTGCTACAAGTATCTAGAGACATGCTGAGACTTTTGCTCATTCACTTTGATGAGCCAGCTTGACAGCCAACTTCAACCAGTTTTTTTAAATTATTTTATTTGGTTCAGTTGGCTAATATATAAGTTGCCTCGGAGAATCAAAACCAAAATGATTGTGGCTACATGTAACTGTGTTATATAATTGCCGACATTTTGGGTCAACAATACGGGAACCCCAGTGTGTTTAGGATTGTAATCGTCACCTGCAATAAATCCATTTTCCAGAGTACCAACGAAATCTTTAACTCATAGTCGGATATAGAAAAGCGTGGTGGACAATAGATGGCTGAAATTATTAGATTATTTTCTAGATTTTTTTGGTAGACTGAAGTTGCTTGCATATAAGGTCTTTCATAAGAATCTAGGAAGTGATGTTTTAGTGTGTCTCGAATGAAAATACCATCTGGATGGTTTCTACTATAGAATAGCAATCACTCTATGATTTCGAATAAATCCAGATATAATAAACAATAGTGAAATAATTTTTTTGAGTAGATATATTTTAGGGGATAACCTAACGTAACAGATAACAAATTATTTAAAAAAATTAAATTCAAAATTTCTTAAACTGAATTTACATTTTTAATTGTTTTATAGTAGTATTTTTAAAGTTCTTTTTATCATATTTACTAACACGGTAAATGACTTTACATAACATAAGATGGAGATTGAAATAACGTAAATAGATGGTTATGGTATCATTTTCGAGATCTCAGAAAGGTACCGAGGTATATTTTTAAACGCAATTACTTAGGCGACTGTCACAAAGCATAGGGAGCGATTGCTGTAATATCAGTATCCCTCATGTCTTTTGAATAGTGCAGATAACAGTTTATTATAAATTCTGAACATAAATTGTGAGAGCAGATATATATATATTCAATATAACGCTAAAACTCACATCAGTAAATACAAGTAAAGTGTAGAATAGTTTAGGGATTACGCCATTGATATTTTAACATAGATTGCCTGCAGACCTTACTATTGGTAGTGGACAAAAGGCTACAAACACCCGCTGTTTTCGTTGAATTGAAAGTCCAAAAGGTTTATTGGAAAATGTAATGATACAGTTTATTTCAATTAATTTCCCTTATCATTAAAAACCAACAAAAATAATTTTTTAACATAAAGTAGTGAAGCTATGACAAAAAAAAGTAAATCCAACAATTACAAAAGTCTACATACAGTACATACATAACCTATCAGCGCAAAAACTTTGATTAATATCAGGTAACCTAATCTTTTTAATATTTAGTTGGTTCACCGTTTGCATCAATAACAGCTTGAAGCCGTCGTAACATCGAAGCTACTAAATTTATCAATTCTGAGGCAGTAATACTGCCCCAGGCTTCAATAAGACGTTCTTTAGGTAATTCTGGGCTGGAAGTCTGTTTTTTTTTTTCTAATTTTTCGCTGAAAATTTCTCCAGGGCATATTCAATAACATTCAAATCTGGACTTTTGTGTGGTGTGTGCGTTCCTTGGAGCATGATAAAGCAACCAATCCTTAACAATATGGAGCGAATGCCATGGATGGTTATATTGTCCAAAGATTCAGCCAAGCTCCTGATTGTTCACCGAAGGTTTCACAATAGCTTCCAACAATTACTTATATTTCAACCGATCCATATTCCCCTCAATAAAAACAAGGCTTCCAACTCCAGATACCGCAACCGCTCCTCAAACTATTACATTGCCGCCACCACGCGTCACTGTTGGTACTATATTTTTGGCGTTAAGTGCAGTGTTTTCTTTTCCCCAAATTTTTGTTCTTCCATCACTGCCGAATATATTGAACTTCGATTCGTCTGTAAACAAGAATTTTTTCCAAAAATCCATTTCCTTGTCTAAATGTGCTTTAGCGAGCTCCAAGCGAAGTTTACGATTTTTTCAGATATAAGAAGCTTTTTTCGTTGCATTTTACTGTGGAAGCCATTATCGTTCAGAGCTCTTCGAATTGTTCTTAAATGGGCACACTTTCTTGATCAGTTCGCGATGCGTTCGACTAATTTGTGAGCAGTAACTTTAGAATCATCATTCACTTCCTTCAGAATAAAGCTGATATCTACTTCTTCTGGCTGCCAACACGCGGCTTTTTTTCGTTGCATCCATTTTTTTCAAAGTTTTTTACGAATCTCTTTTCTGTGCTGAATAACCAAGACTCGTACGTCAATGGACATTTATTTTCGCGGAGCCATTGTTGATGCTAATGTGTTTATACCACAACTAAATTCAATACTAGCAAATTAGAAAACATAATTTAAAAAAAAAATAGTAAAAAAAGAGTACCTCACCGCCATAACAACACAGCGTATGGACATAACTGCTAGTAAACCTGTGGTGTTTGTAGACTTTTGTCCAGGGCATTTTTGCCTTTTTTTACCATAATTGTTTTATTTTATGTTAGAGAATGGATTTGTTTTAATACATGTGATTAGAAAAGGATTTAAAATAAAAAAGTATACCTACATTTTTCAACAAAGTGATAGTACATATACTTTCTACACAACGAATACAGGCGGTGTTTGTAGACTTTTGTCCGCCACTGTATATATGTTTAAAGAGGTACATATGTAGATAGGTAGAAGTGCTGACCGACTATCGTAAGACCTAAATAAAACTATCAGTTATCACGTCTCATTAACATTAATTTAGTGTTCTCAGTGAAACTACAAAATGCATATCAAATATATGTATGTATGTAGATATGCTCATTGCGGAGAGCCATTTAAAGTTCAGTACGTTTGTATACCAATTGCTTGTGTCAAATTTGCGAGAGAGTTAGACATTCGCAGAGAAAGTGGATTATTGTTTCCTTATCCTCTTCTATTTTACAGGTTCGGTAATGGCTGTTATAGGATCCCGTCTTTGATGTATGCTCTCCGAAAAGCCAATGACCTGTTACAGTGGCTGTAAGTCTATATATACTTTTCCTCGACCCTTTTACCAGGTTCTTTGGTCTGATCATGTCAAACCTGTGCCAGATGTGTTTCACTGTGTTCCAGTTGAATATGGATTTCTATCTGTTTAATGCTATTTGTTCAAATTGCAAGTGAAGCTTTTTCTTGATCGTTCGTAACGAACATGGTACTATCTCCACTTCAGATTCATCAAGGGATGCTCCGGACTTGGCCAACTCGTCAGACCTTTTGTTGCCGAAAATAGTGTTGTGGCCGAGAACCCAGATAATAGAGATGGCAAGCTGGCCTGCTAGCTGAGGCTTCTTGCAATTATTAATGACGCTTGAATTTATCAAATGCGACGATAAGATCAGCAAGGTCGGTTGAGTATCTGAGTATATAGCTAGCTACTTTCTGTATACCCTTGCTGTTATCCTTAAGCGCTCTCATACATCCGCTTGGAAGATGCTATTTGAATTTTGTAAACGTAAGTAGGAAAAATTTTAAATCTTCAGATTTAAAGAATTAAAGCAAGAAAAGTTTGCCTAAAAAAAAGGGAGTTTTTCTTAGCTTTTATCGGCTGATATCGATAATTTTTGAATTTTTGGGGGTGGAATAAGCGTTAAACCAAACATAATTTGTACAAAACTATGAGATATACTCGTAGAGTTATTTTAATTAATTCAACTTTAATTGCTGAATTTTCAACAAAAACAATCGTTTTCCTTACAAACACATTAACTATTGCTTTTATGCTATTATAAAAACTCTATTCTGTTTATTCACAAAATAATATTAAAGAATATTCTCTGTAATTCTAATTCGATTTTTTTACTCACATTATGGCCGAAAGAGCAATCTGTATTTGCGATATGTTAACGCAATAATCCCCATGGATGAGGTGCGGTGAAGTATTCGAATTTGAGTGAATTAAGATTAGGAAGGAGAGAACTAAAAGGGGGAATTTTCGCCCCGAAGCATACAATAAAACTTTTTTATTTGTTTACCGATAACACATTTTGCCCAACCTACTCTCTCCCGCTCTTATGCTAGTACGTACATATATACAGACATAAGTACTTGAGCTTAAAGTGGCAAGCAATTTTTCCTTTGCTTATTTTTCGCGTTCTCAGCGAATAAAATAAATATGGAAAAGCAGAAAAAATACATAACAAGAAAAGCGGCTAAACGAGGTATAATTGGGGAAAAGACTTGCGAGCAGCTGAGACCAAAGCGATTTTATTTATTTATTCACATACAAATATATATATTTTTGAAAGCTTTTTCGCACAGCAAAACAAATCCAAACAAAACAAAAGAAAAATTCCAAGGAAAAAGGTAGTTGTGATTTTCCAAAAGACATGATTTACATTTTGTTATTGTAATTTTGGATTATTTGTATTTTGTTTGCAAATGGTTGGCACCCTTCAACGTTTTCCATTTGAACGGTTACGCATGAGTGAAGAGACGTTGTAATAAACGACTTTTTAGATTTGAATAACTAAATTTCTATACGAAAGGAGTTGACTAAAATATATATATATATATATAACACTTGTTTGTAGGTGAATACCAATATATGTATATATATATATATATATATATATATATATACATATATTGGTATTCACCTACAAACAAGTGTTCTTGATTTTGAATGTTTTAATCTTGTGCTTTAATTTTTGTGAGCTGGTTAAGAAAGTAAGCGCTCGTCATCCATGCTAATGAGGGTTAACACCAAACTGTAATTACCAGTTACCCTGCCTTATCAGAAAATATAATCGCCAGTGGGCAGTGTGATTGGAATTTTGGGACGACTTTTCTGCAACCTTAGCTGCCTTTGTATATAGCAAGAAAAAATGTCTATCTTCTTTCCTATGCCGAAGACTGTATGACTGTATACCTTGCACGAACATACCAAATTTATTAAGTATTAATTCTCATATCTAAAAAATCGACTGTAGGGGGCAATATTATATATTCTTCCGATTTCGATGATTTTCGGTGTGAAAATTAACTTCAATTCTAGATGATTTTTTGATGAAGTTTTGACCAAAGTCTCATATCTGAAAAAATCGGTGTAAAGGGGCTTTATGTTATGTCTTACGATTTCGATGATTTTGATTTGGAACTGAATTCTCAAGTTATCTCTTAGTTTTTGTGTAGAATACTAATTAACAATATTTGATGTAATATTCTTGTGTAGAATACCATATTTCACATTATTAGACACATTTTCTCAACTCAACTCGTCATTCTGAGCCCATCGGTATAAATTTTGGTAGTTCCATCTCTTCTGCTTCTGGTACTTACGGCCCAAAGGCAAGCACTTAATAATTCAGACTTTCAAAATCTAGACAGTACATAATACAGACAACTTTAAAGAATCCAGACAAGACAATATCTCGACAACAGATTAAACAGACCTAACAAAATCACGACCGGACAAAACACAGATACACAATATACAGGCAAAACAAAATTCCGACAACTCTTTATCTCGACAAATAAGTTACTTTTGCTTTTTATTGAAATTTTTATATCAGTTTACTGAAAAATCTTATAGAATGTTATCATCAATATACATAAAATCTTATAATCGCACAATTTTTTTTTAGTTTTTAAATTATATTTTGTCCGGATTATGTCGTGTCTGGATTATGTTTTAGTTAATTATTAAATAATTTGGTCATATCTGGAATATGTCTGAACTGAATTTTGTCGTCTCTGGATTTTTTGTTCCGTAATTTTGTATTTCAGGATTTCTTTATATATAAACCCCCACCAAAGTTAATATACCATTCTATATATGAAAGGTTTACAATATATATATATATATATATATAGATATATATATATATATATATATACATACATATATATGTTTCTTGTATATTTATGTAAAAAGAATACACATAATTGGGTGACTCACAAGTTGTCATGAAGTTTTTTCCATGGAAAAATAAGTTAACATCATTCGAACTCTGATCACTTCAGTTTAAAATCTATATTGAAAATGCCTCCGCCAGGCATTTTTTGGAGATCGGAGCAAACTAGCGGGAATGGATATTTATTGATTGTTCAAATTTCCAATCCCACATAACGCTACAACTAGCAGTTAGAGGTGCCCGGTTATATCAGCATAAACACGGCCGTTGGTTCTAGCTAAGCAGCCGCTTCAAAATTACCTAACCTATACATAGAATTGAGACCTATAGTCGTGATGAAATCTTGTATCAATGTTTTATTTAGTATACTATTTATTATTTGTGATTCTTTCTCTTAATCCCACATATAAAATTTCGTCTGGACTACCAATAAAAACAGCGCATTCGCCTCGAACTCTCTCTCTCTTTCTCTCTCTCTCTCTCTCTCTCTCTCTCTCTCTCTCTCTCTCATCTCTTAGAGATTTTAACCAGATCTTGCGAAAAAAGTGTTTGGAGAAAACGAATTTACTCGAGCTTGCCTCAAATTCGTAACAACTAGAAAAATGGTTTTGAAATATTATTTGCAATCGATTTGCTGAGGATCATCACATTGAACTCAAAATTATGAGGATTTAATTTAAAAAACTTCAAGATCCGTAAGTAGTGTCAATACCTTCTCATTCAGTGGTATCTGAAGTTTAGTTTTTGCTTGAGAGAGAGAAAGAGAGAGAGAGAGAGAGAGAGAACTTTAGTTTTCAATCGCTTACTCAGACCAAAGTAGTCTAAAGAAAGCTTAAGCGATTGTCGAGTTCAAAGAAATTTGTATCATCGTCATACCTTAGCCGATTTCACGGCACTAGCTTCAAAGTTAAAGCTCGTATTATATTCTTCAACCATAAACGAAAAAGGTCACACGGAAGAGGGTTTCTTGCCTTAAGCCTTGTGTAGTTATCAACTCTACTCGGAGACCATATATTTGTATTGTCGCTTAAATATCGACGAGGATTTGATGTGAAAACAAAGGATTTTAATCAAGAAATCTTTGGCGCGTATTTCTGATGAGCTATTTCCGGAAAAAACTGTAAGCTCTTTTGTTAAAATGAGATCGCTACACTGTGCGTCTGTATTTGAACTCATGACTTTATTTCTCAAGGTTCCTGCAAATAGTAAAATACGAACAATTTTTTACTGTTACTGAAATATTGGTGGCTGCATGGACACACAAACAATACTTGCATACATACGTGTCTAAGTACACTTGTTTCGGAAGCGCTTCGGGGCATTTCCTGCGAAATTACGTTTTTAACCTTCTACCAATTGTGACGAAGTGGTAAAAATCTCCCGCAGTATGTACTTGTATATGTGTATGGGTATGTATATGTGTGAATATATTTACTTTCTTTTGACTCCAAATAATCGTAATGTTATGCCATGGAGCATTTTTAACATATGTTTGTACATTTTTGTAGTATTTTAACGGATTGGTTTAGGTAGTACGAACATACATACAAACAATTGTATGATTTATACAGTGTATTCTTATGTCCTTCGGCCACTTGACAGTATTGGGATTTTACACACATACATACATACATACTTACATAGTTCCATTCATTTAAATGCGCTAATGCAAACATGAAAATCTCTCAGGAGTGTCAACTTCGTTTTGTGACATCAACAAGCACCAGAGGCTGTTGAGGATGAGTCGTAGTGGTGGTACCATCACGTACATATATATATATATATATATATATATATATATATATATATATATATATATATAAAGGGCCGAATTCAATTGTGTGCATATTATCATATTCCGCTCTGCTCCTTTTGCCTCCACCCGCTTGGTGGGGACTATTTGATGACTTGGGCGAAACTTTTTTTTTTAGGATTACACCGCCTAAGGAATGGTTGGTGAAAAATAGCTAAAAATGCACAAGGGATTTTTAAATACAATTTGGATTTGCTTTTAGCGGCAGTGACATGCAATCCGAAGCAAACAAAAAATCAACTGGCACTCCGTTATTTGAAAGTTTTGCAAGTTAAATATCGTCATCATCATCAGCAGCAGCGGCGGCGGCAGCGGCAGCAGTTATGGCATCGCAATTGGAAATGCGAATGTCATTTCAATAGCCTCGATGGTGGTGGTGAATGTCAACAATCATTCGCGTCATAATACCTCAATGACAGATTAAATAAAGTAAATGGTGTGCGCAGCATTCACACGTCAATTCTCATTTGAAGAGATGGAAATACAGATATAAATAAAAATTTAATAAAGTTTTATGCTACTCTTAAGTTATATTATCTTTCACCCGCTCATCATTTACAAACATAAATATGTATTTCTCTTTTAACGAAAATAACTTCTTCCTCACATACACAAGGTTATACAAGTACATATACAATAAAACAAGTACATATACAAATAAATAATGTAGATGTAAATACTTATACACATCATATAAAAAGCAATTAATCATACACTTTTACTATGGCTACAACTGTTAAATAAAACGGAATTTAAATGGTTTGGTAAAATCTAAACTCATTGGAAAATATCTGCAATTACTTGCAGCAGCATACCAAATTTAACCACAGACAGTCTTACCATGAATAATGACATAAGTCATGCAAATGAAATATCTCAAAGGATTAACCTGAAAAGCAGTGCCAGCCTTGGAGCGAGTGTGAAAACGCTCAGCTGAAATTTCGAAATTGTTCCAATTTATCTTCACTCATCAAATCTCCAAACCCTTCATACACACAGCATACAAACAGTAACGTAACATACACAATGTGTACATATGTATGTACACTCGTATACTTAAACTGTGATGGATAACTAAACTAGTAAAATAAATTCTAGTTTATTATTGGTATACATGTAGTAGAGGAAGTCATTACAATTGGGCCTAGAAGTGTACCATTTTTCCGCAGCAAAAATTCAATTAGTTCTAGGCTATAGTAGATATTTGTTAAACAATTATTTGGAATTGAGACAGTTCATCACACCAAAAAAAACAGTTAAAAACTATTGGATAAAAATTATGAACAAGCAAATAACTATCTTACCCACAGATGGTTAAAGGTAGGAAAAGATAAAAATTTTCAATATTTTTTTGAGAGTAAGCCATCTTATTTTAATGTAATGATAAGTCAACAATACGTCATATTTCGAATTGACTTCACGAAAAATTTATAAAAAATACATGAAGCGTTATTCATTTAGTGGTTTCGAAAATGCAGCGCTGTATTTTGACATCTGTCAAACCAAAAATGTTTTGTTTTAGTTAAAGTCAAACATTTATGGAAATGGATCGCTTATCAACCGCACAACGCGTTAAAATTGTTTAGACCTACAACAAAAATGTTGATTCAAACGTGGTCACGTTTCGTGCTTTATTATGTACATAATCGTCAACTATTGTAAAACCTGTGCATCATCGTTTTTCCCGTTCCACATCAATTATCGCTGCTGTGATTGAAAGTGTAGCCGACGACCCGAAAGTGTTTATTTCTCGACGTTATCAAGAGATGGTACTTTCTTACGGCACATTATGTCGTATTTTGCACTAAACCAATACCTACATCCATATAAAGTTCAGCTCAAATAACAACTGAAGCCAGCTGACCATTCACAGCGCCGTAGTTATATCGATTGGGTACTTGAACAAGGAGTAGTGGGGCGCGATTTTTCCAACAAGATTTTCCTCAGCGACGAGACACATTTTTCCGTCGGTGGGTACATAAATATGCAATATTCTTGCATTTGGAATTCCAAGAATCTTCAAGTAATTAAAACACATTCCAAAATAATTACGTTTTCTCGAAGATCCAATTCTAGTCACTTGAACAGGAAGCAATATTTTTTTCCACTAGATATCTTGAACCAGACAGGATCTTCTAAATTATTAAGAATGGAAATTTAAAAAAAAGGATCGAACGATTCTGTTTTTCATTAAAATCTACTAAGCAGTTTTAGACTTACATTAATATTCGTTCCAAAAGGTATTTAAGGTCTCACTCGAGTGGTCGAAAATTACGTCAAAAATTTGTGGAGTGCTCAAAACACATTTATTACAAATGTAGAATAACTGGAATAGTAACCGTCGTATACGGACAAATTTCCAGAGCATTTTAAAGATATTATACTTTAAGAAAATGTAAAAAAAAATCGTAGTTTTACAAATCATGGTAGTCAGAACAGTTGCTAGCATAATGAAATTGGAATAAATTTTATACAATATAATTTTCGAGTTATAACGACTTAGCCCATTTTAGTACAAGTTTCTTTCAGATTTCTAAAGTGCATCTTGATGTTTTCTCTGCCGAGTTTTAAGCTGCAGAGTGACAGTAAGCACGAGTAAAACTAGTTGTCTTGTGTGCTGCGTATTTACGCACATACTCGTATATATAAAGGGTGCTTTTTATATAGGTATAGAACTTTAAGTTGCAATAAAACAACGATGGATTATTCGATTGACATGACTTTTTTTTATCCGAAAGATAATCTTGTGGCATTACATTTTAAATATGATTTCTGGCATATGACCGCCACGGCTGGCGCGGATGTAGTCCAATCTGGACGTCCAATTTTCGATGACTTTTTCCAACATTTGTGGCCGTATATCGGCAATAACACGGCGAATGTTGTCTTCCAAATGGTCAAGCATTTGTGGCTTATCCGCATAGACCAATGACTTTACATAGCCCCACAGAAAGTAGTCTAGCGGTGTCAAATTACAAGATCTTGGAGGCCAATTCACAGGTCCAAGACGTGAAATTAGGCGGTCACCAAACGTGTCTATCACTAAATCTATTGTGGCACGAGCTGTGTGACATGTTGCGCCGTCTTGTTGAAACCACATCTCCTGGACATCATGGTTATTCAATTCAGGAATGAAAAAGTTAGTAATCATGGCTCTATACCGATCACCATTGACTGTAACATTATGGCCACCATCGTTTTTGAAAAAGTACGGACCTGGAATCATTGGTCCATTGGTCCAGCCCATAAAGCGCACCAAACGGTCAGTTTTTCTGGATGTAACGGTGTTTTAACATACACTTGAGGATTACCTTCACTCCAAATGCGGCAGTTTTGTTTGTTGACGTAGCCATTCAATCATAAGTGCGCTTCATCGCTAAACAAAATTCGCTTATGAAAATCGGGAATCTCGTTTTGGGCCTATTTGCAAGCGTTGTTCAGGCGTGAGTCTATTCATGATGAATTGCCAAACCAAACTGAGAATAAATCACTTGACAGCTGTTAAATCGGTCACCATCTTGAAAAGTAATGCCAACTTAAAGTTCTATACCTCTATAAAAAACACCCTTTATAAGTACTCTTAAATTGCTATGATAAATACGAGAATCGTTTGATAAGCTCAAAATTAACGTCAAAACATATTAGTAAACTATTCCATTTTCAGTGAATGTCTGATAGCAATTTTATTAGGTCAAAGGAAAAGGTTCCAATAAATATTTTCCTAAAACTTTGAGCTAAAACTGAAATATCAACAAGCAATTCAACTCAATTTGGACTCTTTATACTTTGTACGTTGTTTCCCCGCAATCACAGAATATCGTAAACTATTCGTGAGATGGGATTGGCGAAAATGCATCAAAAACTAGATACCCCATTTCATGACCCGCATATAGAGAAATACTATAACTATATTAAAAAAATAACTTACATTATGTACTAAAGTACCACGTAATTTTTATCAATCACAGATATTCTTTCAAATTTCTGACTGACAAAATTTTAACGAACCCAAAGTGGCTTTAAAAAGTATTTTTGCACTTCATTTTTAAGGTAAGGCTTGTGGAATTATGAAGGCAGGACTGCGATGGCTTCAACTCGGATGGAAAATCGAAAAATCATAGGATTCCATCCAACTCTACTGCTTGTACGTCTAAAACAAAACTGTTGGCAGATATCAGAGCTAGTAAATCATCAATAGGATGTATTGAAAGCTCTTAGCTTTAACTACTAGAAATTACAAAAAAAAAACCTCGGAATGTGTTTAGTAAATAGCGACTTCTCGAATTCGCAAGAGGTCGTTTGGCTTGAGGCTTTATAACAAACAAAGACTCTGGTGTGTGGAAAAAAGTTAAATGTTTTATTTATCGACATGAAAAAATTAGAGCTAGATGGTCCGGATGGATACAATTATTACTTTCACGATGTTTGGAAGAAGGATTGGTACTGCGGTCGACAACACAATACTTGAGTCGAACTACTAACTAAATTTTTCAACAAGATAATGCGCCTGTACATACTGCCAAAGTGGTAAAGACATTGATGTTCACCATATTCCCCAGATCTCAATATAATTGAAAATCTATGCTGCATGCTATGTGTGCTATACCTATGCTTGCACGCAAGGTTTATGAGAATTTAATAATATTCTAAAAATTATTGTCCTAATCAAGTGATATAGTTAGTAACTAATTTGTCGTATGTGGCGAGCCAACCTTGTAATAACTTCACATTTAGGTTTGTATTAGTTATATGGTCATGCATTTGCACACCAATGAGAATACTTGCACATGGTACCTTGGGCATTAGGTGATGCGAAACAGATATACACGTAATAAAATGAGGAAACCACGAAACCCGTTAAACCGCACTACTCAACCACAAAACGAAAATATAATATGTACCTACTCGTACTACATAGCGAGCACTGAGAATCTTACCAGCATTGAATAACACTCTTACAACTCAGATCTACGTAGTATTTATGTATGTAAGTACTACATGGCACACGAAAAGCAATTTACAATTCACGAGATGAGTTCTAAATTACTCCAAAGGCTGCCTTCAGATTACAAACAACAACAGCAGTAGTCCCTAACCACCCCGTAGCAGACCCATTTATCCGCCCACTTCGTATATATATGTAAGTACATATACAATATGTGCGTGTTTCTCCGTTATGCTCTTATAAATTAAACAGAGCAACCCTTCCTGGTAATGAGCAAAATATGTCTGAAGCATATTTTCCAAATGGTTTTCTCTGTTTCCTGTAGCTTTAAATTTCACCAAACACTATGCGAATTAATGCAACAGCAATCCATCCCAACAGCATCCGAAACGAAACACTGGCATCCCCGAGCTGGCAACTTCGCGTGGCAGCAAACAGCCATTAACACATACAGCTATTTATGTGCGCATACATATGTACATATTAAATAGCGATGATTTACCTTAAGAAAATATTCCACCAGCTGAATTCCTTGCTCAAAATACTAGATGAACGCGGCTTCCGTTCCATTTAAAACCATTTATTTGCTCACGTGAAATTTCTCTCAAATATGTATGTAAGTATGTAAGTACATGAACTCCTGTATAGTATATGCTCATAATAAATCAACACGAGGGCGAAATTGTGTTCGATGCTCAATACGAATAATATTGCTTAATTTTTTTTTTTTTTTGTATTAAAGTGTTTTATAGCGTGATAACTTTTCATACAAAAAATATTATAAAGAATTATAAAAAATAATCATAAAAACTTGAAATGCCTTGCATTTCACCCCCACCTACTTGCAGATTTATTGTATGTGAAATATCATTATTTATTTGTCTGAATGGCAGTACGAAATATATATTTTTATGTACCAAATCGAATTAATGGAGCAAACAACACAAAACATGAAGTTATTGTAACATATAACTTATAAGAAAAATGAATATATATTAATTCTGCCGATGTGAGAGGCTGAGTTTCTCGTAAAAGGTTTTTAGAACTGAAAATTTTTTCACTTATAGGTAATAGAGCAAGACGAACCCAATATAGCTATTAGGAGGACAAGCTCTGCGAAGAAGAAGAAATGAAGCTAATGTAATTTAATATTATGACCAAGAATCAAGCTACTTTATAAAAATAAGAGTTGACATTATGTTTAAAAATTATTTCGGGCAAGTAATTGCTACTCTGGAATTCCATCCGACAGGCCCAATTTTCGACGAATTTTCCGCAGCAATTTGGATTGTAAATATATACGCAGTGATGCGCTGAATATAAGTAAGTGTGTTCATTATGATAGGACAAACCGCACTGAGTATAACTCAAATGACAGTTGGCAAAAAGACCAACTCCGGAAAAAGTGTTGCCTCATTGATAACTACACCTCTAAAAAAACCCTTTTTGATCCAATGTCACATATCATAAATATGAAATAATTAATCATATCATATTATCCTGATAACCTCTTCATTCGAACAAAATTTCTTATCGGTGAGAATAGTCTATAATCCAGCCAGTAATCGCAGGGAGCGAAATTTGGGGAAAAAGATAGATGTAGGAGGAATTCCAAATCCAACTCATATATTTTTTCCATTGTTTCTTCGCTATTTCGCCCCACAAACGCTTCAGTTAGGCAATTTAATAACCACTGAGGACATTTTGTATTGAAATACAATATCCCAGCAGTAAATGGTAATACCTTCTATAACTGGAATCTGTATTTTAGCAAGTAAGCGGTATATAGCCCAGATATTAATTCTTTGCTCCAAAGAAAAACGAGATTAAAATTCAAACTATCACCATTCGTTTTCGCCGATCTGTCTATGTCTCGTTTTTTGCTTTTTCTGCTACAACAAATATAGACGAAGAGTTTTTTACTTTTCTATTTTTCTTGAGAGAGTTTGTGTTTGCCTATTTGCATAAACTCTCCACTTCCAAAAATCCATGCCTTCATAAATTTGCTAGTGGAATATATCAACACGTCTCTCACCGATGGATGCTCTTTACTTTCAAAAAGACTGAAAAACGACGGTGAACCGCTGATCTGAACTTATTTGTAGTGACAAAAGATTCATCTGGCAATTTGAATTTATAGTGCACCAAGTCTAGACTTGCATTGAATATAAAAAAGAGAATTAAGAATGAAATAAATAAATCAAATAATATCATTACATTGTAAGACGAATTAGTTTATTCATAAAACTCACGAGACTAAGTACTAAATAATAAAATATTTATAAATGAAATACGTCCAAGCTCGAATTTGATCGAGTGTTTCAAAAACTGAGTGATGAGTTGATCTTGAAACAGAGGGAGAGAGAGGCAAATCTTCTTATGGCATTTCCACATTTCTGTCAAAAGTTAACACTTCGAATACGCTACAAATATTTGTGAATCTATGGTCCGTTGAAGTACCCACAAATATACTCCTCTGCATGTACTATTGGACCAACTCATGTTTCTATACCAGCTTAGTGTGATACGATTATTCTTCGTGTTCCACTGATCGCAATAACTACACAAAGCTACAATTCCGCAATACGTTTTATTCTCGTATACAGAAAATGTGTGGAAATGAAACTGAGTCAGTTTCGTTTCGCTGGTGAGCTCTGCTGGTACGCAAAAGACGTTCAAATTGTATTATTATTTAAATGGAAATGCGTTGAACAAATGCTAATAGATATTATATATTTATTAATAATAATACAAATTTACACGATAAATAATTGTTTTAATAGCTTTTCGACAGAGCAGATTGTATTCGAAACTAAAAAGTATATTCGAAAGTAATTTTTCGCTTATACTCTAAAATATAATCCTCTGTAGTTACTCCATGGAGTACTCGACTGTTATGCAAAGGTGGATTATATGGCCCTAGGATACCACAATGTTAATTGGACCATATTTTTGGATGGATTGTGGCAGGTTCTGGATTACTCTATTGCCCACATGGAGTATATATTTCACGTGTGTATGGAGTACTCGTATTGTTTGCAGGGTTACTCCTTGTCAATACACTCAAGCAAGCTATAATTATACCTTTCATGTATATGAAATGATATATTAACTTTGGTCTGTGGTTTGTAAGTACCAGAAGGAGAAGAGATAGACCCACCGGAATATATACCAATCGTATCAGAACGGCGAGCTAGATTAATTTAGCCATTCCTAGCGGTCCGTCTGTCCTTCTGTCTGTTAAAAGGCAAACTAGTTATTCAGTTTTTGAGATATTTCAACCACATTTGGTAGAAAGATGCACTTAAACATTTAAACGATCATTTGTAGATCAAACCACTATAGCATATATACGACCGATTTTTCAGATTTAAAATTTTTGGTCATAAATCCGTTAAAAAAAGTACTAAATAACGTGAAATTTTGTTACTACACACACATAATGAATTGAATATTGCTTTTGAAAATCATCGAAGTCGCACGACTTTAACATATGGCTCCATAAACCGATTTGTTCAGATTATATCATATAGCCCCCATGTAGCCGATATATTGTATGAGTATTAGTGTAAAAAATCTGCAAAAAAAGAAATGATCAAAGAGTGTGATATTTGGTATTCTACATACGTAAATTCAAGTTTATATTGACACTTAAAATCATCGAAATCGAATCTTATAATATGAAATAGATATGATATATTCATGAAAGGCATAATACTTCGGCATGGCCGAAGACAGCCCTTCTTTCTTGTTTTTATTTGATTATCTCACGTGGGAGATTTTCACCCAGAGTACAACGTGTACACGAAGGTTTTTGCTTTGTTTCAAAACGAAACTTTTGGTGACCATTCGTGTCATAAGGCCTGAACAGACTTTCAGCTAAATGTGTCTTTAAAAAGTTTTGTTCTTGTTGTTGTTATTTTTGTTGACTCGACTTAAGAATTTGTCATAACATTTCGGTAATGTCATCACATTAATCTTTACTGGAGTTTTTTAAATTCACTATAAACCTTTTTCATTTTTATTTACAAATGCTTTTCATTTTAGCTGACGCCGTTCAAAAATTGTTTGGCTTTCCTCTCCTTTCCTTTAATTTCACAAATTATTATTTTAATTTCAATATAGCACTAAAGCGATATATGTACATATGTACATACTTTTACAAATATATACGTATTTACAAAAATCTAGTTTCAATATACTCAATTCCGGGTCTTTGCATTCTTTGTCATTTTGATTTTAGTCAGAAAAGTTCCAAGTTCATAATCCTATTAAATTCGTTACTTTTTTTAATCTGATCAGACGTCACTACCAACAATGCAATCCGCAAGTATTTTTTAACATCCTCAAATGAATTTTCATAGAAGCGAAATATACATACATATTTCAGTTACTTTTATTGATTTAAGAAAGGACAATGTAGCGAATGAACTCCACCCATAACTCACAGATCAGCAGTTCAACACACGACACACACTGTCGGTTGGTGGGAACAAGGGTGTTGCCTCCAAGACAATCGAGCTCAGCAGAGACTCACAACAAATTAAATCCTTAAACCTTGACACGTTTGCATTCGCCTAAGTGTTCAACGTCAATGGTGTCAGTGTGAAGGATACTTGAAGCCCTGAAGTGCGGATGGTGGCCTGTAACTGTGGCTGTGGCTGATGTGCGATTTGGTAGAATGACGGTACAGGGGCGGGTTTGTGGAGGGTTGATAAGATTTTGGCCCAGCAATTAAAAACTTAACAACAATGATAATGTCTACAACAACAACAACAACAAGAGCAACAATATACTTTCTTCTAATACGGTTGATAGGAGCAATAACAATAGCAATGTAGCAGTGAGTTTGAGATAAAAAGTTACAAAAAGAAACATAAAAGTCTTACAGAAATTTTGACAGTTCGCAGTCGCTGTAAGATGAAACTGTTGTACAGAGCCAAGTTCAATTCCGCCCAGAGCAGTACATTGAAAAACATGAAAAGCGCTCGCAACTGCATGGGGATACTTACTTACGTTTATTTGAATATGATAAATATATGTACATATGTATGTACACATGTACACCTACATGTAAGCATTTATGTAGATGTAATCCTATATAAACTCTTAAAGTGACTGTGGAAATGCCGACGTATGCAGGTCGTGCGAATGTGCAGATGTGCGGGCGCGAGGATGTTAAAGAAGTAAAGATATTTTATATTTATGACAGAATATCAAGTGAGGAGTCCAGGGAAAACTTTTAGGTTATATACATAAATACCACTATATGTACATATATTTTACATATATAAACATGTATGTATGTACTCTCTTGTCTACTTGCCCATCCTTCCTCTGCTTGTGAACATTTCGCATAATTATCATCTACCTGACAACATAACCACGTACACACATAACTGCTTCTCGCCCTTTCTTCGCAGCGGGCATAGCAAAGGGAAACATGTTGCAAAGGACTTTTAATTTCCGTTTCCTGCGATGCTTTTGTTCAGATCCTCTTGCACATTGTGGAATGATAACCGTTGGAAAATTGATACAGCCGGCAAGTGACACCAAATAACAAAAGAAAAGGGAAAGCCCCAAAAAGGGAGTGAATTATAATAAGGTATGGAAGAACTCAAACGAATGTCAAACTAGGACTGGACTGACGACCTTCTTGACTTCTCTCGCAGTCTGTTTGCAACCTTTTTTTTTTGTTTTTTGTTTTTTTTTTGTACATATTTATGTAGTTCGAATTTTACTTAACAGAGAGAATTTTTAAATTCCTTCCATGTGAACAAAAACAAATTTAATATACCGAAGTGAGTTATCGATGGACGATGGTATTCAAATTGTGTGACCATATGTGTCCAATTGTCAGTATCATCGGCAGCTGTGACAATGATATGGTATGGAAATTCACTTTACGAGAAGTTTAATTCTCCAATATTTCCATAAAAGTTTAATCTTCATGATGACGAGGAAGCTAAATGTCATCTACACCATTGTCAGGAATGTAAATTTATACTGGCAAATAACATGTTGAAAAGCAACAATAACAATTCTAATGCGTTTATTTAAATGCATTAAAACGCGTTGAGGTAAGGATAAGGCTGTCAGTTACATCAGTTGCCAGGCTCGAAAACTTTGGTAAATTCTACACAAACGTAATTGTTTCTTGCTCGAAGAAATATATCGATCGATCAGTTGACTTTGTGATATTTTTTCCAAAGCTATTTTTATTATATATATATCGGGTGTAAGGCGATAATCGATAATAATAAGTGCCGCTCTCCAGAAGACTGGTTTATTTCAATCTTCAAGGGGATTTGACTTAATGCAGAAGTTAGTCAAAACGTTCAGATAATTATGCAGTTTGATTATATGCACTTTTGTGGTGATTCCTATATCTTCATTGAGGGTGCGCATGTACAGATCTTTGTGGATATTTCCGTTACGCATATACCTTGGCTCACCTGTTATAATTCTTAAAGTTTGAGATCGGAATATGTATTTTTATATGCCAATATCGATTTTATAATAGAATTATAGAAATGACTTTCTTGTTAAGGCTGATTCTTGTTTAAAGGAAATTGTAGACTGTCACATGTGACCTTAAGTGGTGGGCTTTTGGAGGAAACGTGTCGTTTCTTAGTTAACCGTCTGTCGACTGTTGATGTCAAGATATGTATGTAACTGCGTAAAATTTCATTAAAGAATAACACAAGAGGTAGGATGAATATGCAGTACTACTCATTTACTTCTAGGCGTCATTTTTCCGGACATTCTTCAATTAATTTAAGTTGTTATTCTAACAGTGTTAAGGATGTATTTCACCATTTGTGCCGGCTTATTATAGCTCTCATTACATGTATGAATATCTACTGAAACGAAAGAAAAAAAATAGCAAAATTGCCAATAACAAAAACTTATTTCGACTAATTAGTAAAATTACATTTTAGGTACTTGGAAAGGGTCACTTGGCTACACAATTATAAAATCTAAGCATTCAAGTTATTAGACAACACAAATGCGAGTTTTTTTTTTTTTTTGGACGACGACGAACCCAGCGTTTCCCAAACTCCCACCCAACCGACTGGGTGCGCTTGATGGATAAACGTAAAATCGAACAGACCGGTGACCGAAAATCAGGTACAGTCTGGACTGAGTTGAATCCGAGACCGATCGCGGAAGGTCGCGGCTACACTTGCCTCTTAGACTGAGCAGCTACTGATTTGCTCATCAGCTGTTGAGCATAAAGAGATTATTTATAAGTTTAAAACTCTCAGTAAATATTTCTATTTCTTTATACAAAAAAGTGAGTGAGAAGAATCAAAGCTGGCGTAATGAGAATTAAAATCGTTACATAAACATTTGAATGGGTCGTGGATTTCATAATTTGTTTTGCATAAAGACTAGGAGAAGGGCCTAAATAATCTAGATTGTCTTAAAGGGACACTAAAGTTAATCTTGCTAAGTAAGCTTAGTTAAAAATTAAACTCAAAGCAGATGTGAAGGCAGATTAATAAGCCTTAATCGGCTTTTATAAAGAGGGGGATTTGTATTCGCATCCCTACGTAAATTCTTTAATGCGAATAGTTACAGATTCCATTTTATCACTATGGAATTGATAACATACAACGGAACCATATTCCAAAATAGGCATAGCAATTGAAGTGTAGAGTAATTTGGTAGTATACGGATCAATACTCCTTAGCCCACAGCTTAATGAACTAGGACTAACTTAGCCTTATTAGCACAGGAATTTATATGATTGTCAGTATGTCCAATTCACTTGAAATTTCGTTTACATTTATTTTTATTTTATGATTATTTGAATTTCTATTTATTTCTACTTATTTTTGTATCTCCGCAGGGTTTTAGTAAGTTTATATGTATAGTATATGTGCCCATAATATAATACAATTATTTGATATTTCATGTGATTTTGCTATTAAAATCTCTGTAAATCTGTTTGTAGGTATACTTGACGTGAACATGAATGAGATAGTGCGGATTTAGGATTGCTTGCGCTCAGTGGTGTAGTTTTAGTTCATGAAGAACAAAATATATATCCTGTAAAGAAGCTTCCTCCAAAACAGCATACATGTAATAATAAATAACCCAAAAAAATTAAGAAAGTATTTTGTTCGACTAAAAGGAAGACGATAAGCACGTCCTCCAAGCCGGATTAAATTCAACTGATTTCCGCTCGAAACTTTTCTTTCTAAATCGATGAACGGTTAAAAGTAAATTATTCGTTATATAGGACACGGCAATAGACAGTTAAGCTCTTGAAATTAAGCCATCGCACATCTAAACTAAAGTGTCTTTCGTCTATCACAACATGAATTTATGAGTTGCGGGACTTCCGATTCTAAGACACCAAAGTAACTAGATTCATTTATGAAGTTTTCAAATCTTGTGCCTTCATGAAAGCCAACAGAATTTAGACATCGTGCGGAAGTAGCTTTTATGGATGAGTTTATTGCAAGCACTTTGGTTACATCGTCCTTCTCTTCGGTCGGAGCTTGAGCGCAAATCAAGAATTAATTCAAGAACTGCGCTGTAGTAGCTTTAACAATAACCCATTTCCTTCCGGCCTTGCCTTGTATGTATATCACGCTGCTTGGGCGGCGTTGACGTTAGTCTTAATATTAAGAAAAACATCACAAAACTAGGCTGTCGCACCTTTCCAATTAAGGAATCTGACACTTCAGGTACTTGACCCCAAATCCTGATCCTTAAAACGTTTTCAAAAGTCATCATTATAAGGGAGCTTTCTCATCCGTTGCATATAGTTCGATTTGTTCATTAGAGAAGTTTTTTGACTTTAATCCTTCTCACTTTACAATGGATGTCTGTCGGCTACCAGAAGATATTTGGTCTAAGATCTTGGCGCTGATCACAGGTTAAACCCCATAAAAAATTTCGTTATTTGCGGGGACTTCTACACATTGTTTCATGCTACCCTTCTGGAGGTTTTTATTTGCTGAATATGAAAAAGAATGTATTGAAAAAATTGTAAATGACTATTAAACGTCCACATTTCAATAAGTTTATGTTGCAACTTCAATTTTCAATTAAAAACTCTTCTTTGATCTACAGATTTATAATAATTGCTTAAAATGTTTGAGATGTAAATAAAAAAAAAACTACCAAATAAAATACTATAATAATATTCCTGTTTCACTCTTTTGACAAATCGGAAAGTTTCTACTACTTTTCAAAATGCAACCGTTTGTGACTATTTATCCAACCTTTAATTATTGAATCATGTATGAATTCATATCACCATGAACGGTTGGCTGCTGTGGTGTTTTTTTAATTTCGATAAAAAAGTATTGCTTATTAAACATGCACAAGTGTCTATGAGTCTATGAGTCGACTCGTGAGGTATTCAGCTTTAGTAGTGTTAAATTTTAACGCCGGAAATGTGGCTCCTAAAATAGATTTTTCCAATTTTTTTCAACATTATAAATTAAGATAACATTCCAAAATATTTATACAATTAGGAAAATAATAGTGTGTAATGAGAAATGTAACACTTAAGTAAGCTGCGCATTATATCACATTAAAAATTAGTTTCTATTTCAATAATATTTTTTTCTTCGTTTTCAACATGTTATATAATAGCTTACACTTTTTCTTACAGGATCGACACATCCCAACAAATGCGAACACCGAACCATTAGTAGATCCATCACAGGATTATATTCTCATGTTGGGCTATGAGAATAAAACGCATACAGTCTTAAGATTTCGTCGAAAACTAAACACATGCGATATAATGAACGACATCGCCATAACGGCAAGTATTATTTAGTTATTAAAGGTTTTAAGAATAACTATGGAAAAGTAAAACGAAATAAATAGTATTGTCTACTTTTAAAAGTATTTTCGTTCAAAAACCACAAAATGCTGATGTGAGACTGAGTTAGAGATCACCCAGCTAAATTTGTTTATTTATTTGAAATCTTTAAAAAAAATAAAATATATTAATTTAAGAGACAATCATCATCCAATCAGTTTTGATCCAAAATTAGTCGATTAAAGGAATTAAATTAATATTAGTTTCTAAATATCTTCAGAATACAAAAACGAAGTGTTGTTGTTGTTGTAATAGGGGCTAGCTTAACCCCGCCTAGGAACAGGAAAGACTAGTCTAAGACATATGTCATCTAACGGAAGATCCAGGGATCGGGCTGTTTCGATGAGCTCGGAGCAGAGAGAGAATAGTGTTAAAGAAAAAGAAATTGTTAGTGTCGAGGAACTCATGGATAAGTGGGAATTAAGTCGCTTACAATATCCAGTTCTTAAGTGTACCAATTACTCAGGTTTCTCGATACAGCTCCAGCTCTTTATCTGCAACAGGAGGCGCTTAGGTTCCGACAACGCCATTTACGGGAAGAGAGTTCACAACGGTGTTGACGGGCCCTCGGTGAATGGCGTTTAAGTTATCGGTACGCCATTCTGTCCAAGGGCTCTACTACGAATTGTGGAATCGTTATAGTCAATTACTCCCTTGATGAAGTGCCTGAATGGAAGTTCGGCTTCAAGTAAATGTATGTTGGGAAAATTGCAAATCGGTAGCAATCCAGCAGATATTCTTAACACAGCATAACGTATGCTCCTTAACTGGAAGCTTAGATGTTTCACCGTGTAATTGATGCGTTGGAGACATCATGTTTGTAGCTTTTTCAACTGCGTTTCACTGGTCCCTGTCGTAAACCGACCGACCATTTGAATTGTATGGTGCAGGCAAGGTTTCTTTGTACTTTCCCAACGTGTTTCCGTCTAACGATTTGGGCTTTTTTTGCGGATCTGTACTTTAGTGGCAATGCAGTTACATTTTGAATGCAGGCTATCGTATCTAAAAATTCAGGTAGTTCATAGTCCACCTCTTCAACCCCGGCGGTAATGGGGATTCCGCAATGTCCGATAGTAGCACTGCGTAGTTGATCATGACAAAAACCAAGTCCAGTGCTACCAGGACAGTTCGCTCACAAAGTCGATTTTGTTTAAGGCCATACACCATCTGGTGTTAAGTGCGTTAAGTGTGGTACAGAGAACCGATGTTTAGGCACGTTATGATGCAGAAAAAGTAAAATGTTTTGCAATGAATGATTTCTCCATTCCCTCTTTGTCTCATTATGCTTTTAAAACTATTTCCGAAGTGATAACGACAATGTCTAAGATAAAGCTCCTAAAAACGTCAAATTGCCTGGTTAAGACCACATGAAACCACAAATGATAGAAAAACTTTCAGGTTCTAGTGTCAACTTTTTAACGTCATCTTTAGATATGTTTATTTTCCAAACCCGGAAAAGACGCAACGCTGCCGTCATCATATTACCCAAGTAGCTTGTTGTCAGTTCTTTCCCAGTGCTGATATCCAATATATCTCCTTTTCTATGTGAATGCGAAACTATACCAAATCATAAATTCAGTATTCGCGAAAAATATGATATTATAGAAAAAATGCATCGTTTTACCATTGAGAGAAGGAAGTCATTTGAGTTGAAAGAGTTTTTTCAACAATATTTCATGATGCGGCAAGCATTCGATAAGGTATGGGTGGCTTGAAGGACTTATATACAAAATTAAAATGACTTTGCCCAAAAACTTCCATCAGATCTTTATATCATACCTTAGTAAGGACCTGCCTTCACAGGCAGTCACTGATGTGGAAACATGCATGTCACAAAATAATTTGTCCGTGGAGACGGGTAATTGGTGATGTACAACAATATATGTATGTATGTCAAGGCTTATTGCTTGGCATCTATTGCCTGCAATCAACTGTCACATTTTCACCTTGACAGCTAAAATTTTATTTGTACAAAGGTTTGCTGGTGACATCAGCATTGTTATTTTAAGATTAAATTAAGATAAAGTGATTAAAATAATTAAATCTGCTCATTTTTTCTTTTTTCTTTCCTCTTTAACAAGTATTTTGTAACATTTTAAAATGTTTAAAAGCTTAATTACCTAAAACATATTTTGCGCCATTTTACAAATGATTCATGTTCAGCAATCGGGCACATTGATATACAAAAAACTTGCGATTAAATTGCCTGCAACTCTCTGTCAAATAGACAGTTGGTTGGCTGTCGATGATCGCCAGTTTACAGTTAAAAGGAATATATCTCACAGAAGTATCAATTATGGCGTGCTGGAACTAATACTCTACATGTGTCTTATTTAATAATGACATTCCCACGGACAAAAAAGTACTAACCCCAACATCCGCAGACAATACTCACTTTAATTACACATATATGCAAAACACTAAAGCTAACCAACGTAATGATCCCATAAGCAAGTCAATTTAAATACCTTGGCATCCAATTAGGTAGTCGATTGACTTGGAAAGGCCATATTTCTGTTAAAATACAGTAACTTAAGTACAAACCGCCAACCTGAATTGGTTATGGAGTAAAAATCCAGTACTATGCTTGGATCACAACATTATTTTATATAACTCAGTCATAAAACCAATATGAGTGTATGAAATACAACTATTGGTCTCTGATTGCGCAACTAGTATCCATAGAGTACAACGCTTTCGATCGAAAACGCTACGACACCTCTCAGGTGCGCCGTGATATAGAGACCTTGAAATACCATTGATAAACACAGATGTGACACTAGAGACATATCTACCGTCGATAACATTGTGATCGATTTGGTTTCGAGTTCTTTTCTCCGGACCCTCTCATTTCGGAAAGAACTATTTCGTATCCGGACGAAGTTGATCGGCCTTATTTAAAAATGTTTCAACATGGAGTCTAAATGTTACAACCTTATTTGCCTATCCCGGTGCGATTCTCTTTACTTCCTTCGGTGTGTGTTAATTAAAAAATCTCGCTTTAATAATGATTGTTGCGAGTTGTTCGTATATAGGCGTTAGTACTTTGCGGCGTAATAAATGTATTCTGTAATAAATGTCACTCTCCCCTTATCCTGTCCATTGCATTTCTTGGTTCATTGGTGATTATGCCGGCCTCAATATTAACAAGGATATCAACCATCCGGTCACCAAACCTTGCCAATTAAAGAACAGGACTTTGAGCTGCATGCTGTGGTCGCCATCGAAAGTGCGTCACCATCAAAAGTCGGTTCTCTTAACCGAGGTAGAGAGTTTTAATTGGAGCTGCTGCCTTGGTAGCGGGTCTCAAGCTCAACGTGCAAGCTGAATAAAATAGCAGGTATAATTTAAAATGAATTTGTATAACGAGCCGTTTGTTTCAAGACCAACATACGCTCGCAGTCGCCACCATGACTTCCGTGAACCCTTGAATCAAATATGTCAGAATGCCTAATTCTCCTTTAAACCTTACTCAATACTCCACACGATAGCTCACACCAGCTCACATATTTAGACTAAGACCAAAGAGCATTAATTGAGTGAAGTTTTGCTATGGTAGCTGCAATCCTGAAATATGAGTAAACTAGTACTTTTATGGAATTTTTAGAATTTTGGAAGTTGGTCGAAGAAACACGCGAACCATGATCTTCCGAAAAGCAGTGCGCTCTGCTCGACGTTCGACTATTGCGCACGCTGCGGGTGTATAGTTATATGTTATACTTATATGTATATATATAAGTACAAACGTATGTGCAAATTTACTAATGCCGCATATGAAAACAACTACTGAAGTGGGTACCAAAAAATAGTCTGAAGAAAATATATTTGCGTGTTTGCGTTGCTTTGAATTACTAAATGCCGTTGACAGGTCTGCATAAGAATTATAATAGGCGAAATGAGTTCGACTATATACATATATCTATGTACATATGTATATATTTACAAACATAAAATCAGCTCTATTTACTTTCAATACATTTTCACATTCACGTTGATTTCAACACCGTCGTATGCAAAGGCAAAGTGATAAAACTTTTATGTATCACGCAAATATTTGGCTAAAACTTTCGAATTGCTAAATAAACTTGAACACTTTTGCACCCACATAAACATTCAATGACACCAAGCACAAAGCTTACTCTACACAGTTTGTGCGAATGAAGATGTAAACTAAACAAAACGATTATACGAGTATATTAAATGTTAAAAGGACATAACTAAAAATGTCTCAGAAATAGAGGATGGTCAATACCATGCAAGTAATTTGATGACATACGAAATAACGGGTTTTCATATCTAAAGCTAATAAAGATCAAAATAAATTTTAGCAACAAATACTATTCTAACAAATCTTGCTTAATGAAGAGCAAATATTTTGAAAAAAGATATAAGAAAAAATTTTGAAAAATGTACAGTTATGAGTGTTTTTTGTTTAATGCGAATAGTATTGAGTATCAGTATCAGTTGCCCAATACTCGTACAACTAGAAATAAACTTACTTAGTCAAACAAACACAATTGTGATTATAAGTATACAAACAATGTTATAGCCTAAATTACACATCAACAGCGAGAAGATTTGCTGCCATTTCCAATGCTTTCTTCCTTCCCTACGAGTCCTTGTTACAAGTGAGTTAGGAACTTAACCGTATGTTCATACATACATATGTATGAAAGTATGCACTTCAATACTTCAAACGGTATCCTTTGGCGTGTGTTTCTCCCACTTGCGGTCTTTCATTCGAAATATTTGTCTGCCGAATTAATTTGAGTCAGTCGCGACATCCTTGTGTACTCGTATTTGATGCCGCAATCTGAAACTGATATCATGATACAACCACGTTATTAAGCGCGGAGATAGACGACATAAGTTTTAATGAATTTCTGTTTAAGTTCAACAGAGTGGCGTATTAAATATGACTGTTTTTTCTAGTGCTACCGAAAGTTATATTGTCTTAACTTATTTGCTAAATATATAATTGTTATGTAACAATCTTTTTCCAAGTAAATACCAACCCAGTAGGGATATAATATACAATACTGGTTATCCTTTGTTATATGTATATATAATTATTTTTACATAATTAGCGCTTTGTGACCGCTGAAACAATTCCTATACTTCTCTTAATTATTGCGATTAAAATGCCTTTGATAAATGTTTTTCAATTTTAAGTTAAAAATGTGGTCTGTTCCAAAAGTTTCACAAGTTTTTTTTCTTTTTAATTCTATTTATTGATGAATATTTATTTTCTTCCATTCAAAGTAAACTCAAATTCGCAAATAAAGTACTTGTGCTTTGTGGTTTTGGCTAACCTCAAATGAACGCTCTTTTTCTCGTCAATTATGGAAGAATGAGAGTACCGAGAACGGACTCTAAGAAATACATGAAATTAATACTCCTTCCATACCAACAATATCGCAGTTTTAAATTTTATTTTTCTTTATGTCAAATTGTTTATTTAATTTTATTTTTATCTACAAATCAAATTGTTATGGTGAGCACTAACCAGAAATGAAGTTTTTATACAACGGACATTCGTAGTTGAAGAGTCAAATAATACGTTTTGCTTTGAATGAGCCAAGTCTGCCTGTTTGAACGCAAACTAGTCCCTTAGTTTTGAGATATTTTAGCCAAATTTGGTGTGCGAATGTATTTTTTATACTATTTTTATCTCGTCTGAATCGGCCAGATCGGACCATTTTAAAATATTTATTACAGATTTAGGATTTTAGTCACAAATCCGTTAAAAAAAGAAGCTTGAAATTTGGTGTTCCACTCAGGTAAATTAAAATGAAAATTTATTTAAGTTGAAATCGTTAAAAAAAAGGATGTAAGAGCGCGAAGTTTGTTATTCCGCACAAGCAAATTCAAAGTTTATGCTAAGTATGTTAAATACGTTTAAGTTAAATACTTTTCGTTGTGATATAATCTATTATAAATTGAGTTTTAATAACTTAAAGTTGAATATCTTAAATAGCGAACTTAATAAATGAAAAAAAAAAAATTTTGTGCCGAGATCAGGTGGGGATTTTGTATTATTAATATTTTTACTTTTTTCCTACGTGAAGTTTTTACCCTCTGCTTTCTAAATTTGGTGTAAATAGCACATTTGGCAGCACAGGTTCACGTCTTATTAGTATATTTCTATAAATAGATCAACCATATATGTGTTTCGTTGCATTTTTGAGCAATACACAGCCAAAACGTTCAGGAAACCTATAATAAATTTCATAAGAAACTCTCGTAGATGCCTCAAATTGTTTTCCAAATGTGCTTTTAGCAATTGAGACAGTGGGTCAGAGTTAAAAGACGCCGCTTATGAAATAGAGAGAACAAAAAAATCACTTCAGTAACCATTACTTCGGCTGTGTTGATTTTCTTGGTGTTAATGCTAAAAAAATGATCTTCACCTCATTCAGAGGTAGTACCTGTTCCAATTATATGTTCTACCCGTGAACCATCATTTGAAGAAACCTATAGTGAAGTGTCAAGCGTTAGTGTTATTTAAGACTATTAGCCTACAGAGCCAAAACCTTTCATCCAAGTAGAATTAAATTATTTAATAAGAGATTTTGATCTAACTAAATGATATTCAGATGACCTTTTACCTAGATCTAAAAATTACCAACCTCCTATTAGTACCGCAAAACGGATATACCAAATACCCATGGTTTTATTGTACTTATATTTGGGATATGCCAAACATCAATACTGGACAAAAAGAGATTGGGCCTGTAGATGAAATGTTGATAATGTAAAAGCAGAATGTACAAGAGATATATTTATATTGCCCCCCTGCTCACATTTAACCAGGTATGAAGAAACAATTTGTGAAGGCGTTAGATAGAAATGGGCAATGTTTTCTTTACATGTCGAGTAAATTCCCATAGTTTAAGCATAAAAAAGATAAAAGCGGATATTTTTGATAGCCCACAGATAAGAATAATAAGAGATACTGATTTCTCAAGTTCAATAACCAGTTTAGAGTTGTTTGCGTGAAATTCGTTAGTAGAATTTTAATTTCAAAAACTTAGGATGTAATATCTCCACCGAAATGCATTCCACAGTCACCTTGACTAGTTTCCAGAAAATCTTAAAATCTTTTATCAGGACATAAAAACAATTAAAAAGAAGTATGACTATTGGATGGATGCAACGTGATTGTCGTTCAAGAAGTGTCAAATTCCCTTTGAAGGGCAACTTATGTACGATACATCTATGTTTTGTATAAATTATATTTATGATTTGAAAAATAGAAGTGAAGTGAAATGAATAAAAAAATTTCATATTTCATAAAACATACATCATATCCAGACACTACACTAGGTTCACTATCACTTATTTATTTATTTACTTATTTATTATTGCAAATATTGAATCTTAAAGGTACATTCCATGCGTATTATAAAATTGGCGAAAATACTGAATTTGGTATTTGAAAATAATAGACATAAGGAATTTAATTTTAAAAAAAACCTTTTCGTTGATATGCTTTCCCTTTTAAACTTCTTTTTGATTTTTCATTTCTTAAATGTAATGCTTTTTTTCCAATTTTATTGTACATTTTTCTATTCTATAAAGCATTTGAAAACTGTACCTTTTAACAAAATCTTCTTCGAAAATACTCAATTCATTCGTAGCTTTTCTATTTCTCACGAACTTTAATCTTAAAATGTCTAGAAGAAATCCTTCTTCAAAGATATATCGTAAAAGATAATAAGTACACAAAAAAATTTAATTTATCAGGGCCAGTTAGATCTTAGCTTTAATTCTCTACTTTTATCTCTCTTCAAGCACTTTTAAGTGTTTTTTTTAATAGTACAAAACCATAACCCGAAACAGTATTGAGTATTGTTCTTTTTTTAATTTTATATCAAGGTAGAGAGAATTTCGCAATTTATGAAATTTCAGAAAAACTTATTGCTTTGATGATTATGCTGCTAAGAGAAACCGATATAAAGTTTCAAGTTTTAAAAGCATTGACGAAGAACAATCCTGTGGAGTAGGCAAATTTAAAGACAGACGCAATTAGATACCAAGGCCGATAAGACTTTGGAAAAATGAGTTTTGCATAGATGGTTCTTATAAACTCAATATTTTAAAAATGAAGACACAGTTTCTGGCTTCTAAGTAATCAGAAATTTTGCAACCTTTTAAACTGGAACTCCAAGCTGATATATGGTCAAATTTCGGTATTACATAAACATACCGACTCACAATCGGTGATAATTGGTACGATTGATTGACGCCCAACATTTATTTGGTAAGTGATGGAGTAAGAGCGGACTAACTTAAATTTCTTAGAGTACTTTGTACATGACGGAGTTGATGTAACCGACGCAAAGAAGTTTAGAATTAATAACAAAACTAGGTATATTTATTTCACACATATTGCAAGAAGAAAAAAGCAACCCTGTGCCGTGTGGTTGTTATTGTTTCACTTGAATATGTCACAATTTTGCTACTGGGGTGCTCTCGCATCTCTAGCCCAACTCCATAGGAAATATTTGCATAGTATGCATTTCCTAGACATAGAGAATCCCAATATTTATTATATTTAAAATTTTTTCAATCAGGGATATTCTGCATTTCGTTTACGTTCCCGCTCTCCGCTCCGCCACAATCGTAATTAGATATTCTGAGTTACGATTGAATCGAAAGAAGAAGAGGAAGAGCTGGTTGCATGTGAATGTGTGGAATTGAAACAAAACAAAGCAAAAAATTGCAAACTATTTATGCATAATTCAAATAAATATAAAAAAATCGTGTTTTTAACGTTAAATGGAATCAAGAGCAGCGGCGGTATTTCATGTGGATTGAGAGACAAGTGTCAACCATTTCAGATGAGTGATGAATTATAAGAAATTGAGCTTGTAATTGGTAATACTTTATATAATACATTCAGTCAAAAAGAACTTTAAACTTAATAAAGATGCTTTCAAGTATGTCCTGGATATTTTTTTACAAGAAACTCAATAAAGTACTTTGACATGGTTACCTCCACCTAATCGAATAGTAGCAGATTTGCGATTTTTTACGGAAGGTAGCTACCAACATAGAGTTGGTGCAGATTGTAATATAGGAATGTTTCACTCAACAATGTCAATGCCACTACACAATTTTCTTGAAATCATGGAGTTTTTTACTGGTGGATCAACTGTATTTCGGCAACGTTATTTCAAAACTCTCAAATTTTTCATGTTGCTTTTCTGATGTATCAGAAAGAGTCAATAAGTTCCTTAAACTAAAAAAAAATCCTCGTTATGACTTCCAATTATCAAAATCATGTTTTACTTACATTTTAGTTAAAATTACATTATTGAAATACATGAAAATATACAATCGAACTGTTCTCTGCCAACTAAATTACAACGTACATAAACGTAACTACGATCGAAATGCAGAATACGTGGAATTGGATAGAATAAATTTTCGATTTCGATTTCGAAGATTGATTGAAATGGAACGTAACGCAGAATACCAAATTTGCCGAACGGAGAAAATTTCGATTCGAGTCGAATTGCAGAATAATGCCGAATGTATACTTTAAATTTAAATTCTTTTGAAGAATCTTAAGCACAAGTTTCGAAGTAAGCACACCACATATCGGTAATGCAAAATTAATACAAAATATAAAGAAAACAATATTTTTGTACTATTTGATAAATAATACAAATAACAAATACCTAAATATTTGAGTTTAAGCACAAGAGCAACACTGATTATATGAAGACAGAGTTGCTTCAAAGACAGTGTCACCTTTCCCTTACTGCAGCATGGGATAAGAGCTTCAGAAGTGAGTTTGAATGGTTTGCGCTTCATTTGAAACTTATTTATATACCAATAGTGTATGTGAGGATATGCGAAAGTTCGAAAAAATCTTTCTTTTTTTTTGTATGTGTATGTGAGGATATGCGAAAGTTCGAAAAAATCTTTCTTTTTTTTTGTATTTCAAATGTGAATATGTAACATAACTGTGTTTATTGAGTAAGCAGTGCTCATCTGCATGGATTTTAAAATTATAAATATGTTAGACTGGTAAAATTACTTGATTATATTATAAATCCTTGTATTTTTCCGATACCAAAAATGCTTTATGGATCAGAAACTATGTGCTTTCAAACGCCAGACAAACTAACTCGAAAACAAAGAATATTATCTATTTACTGACTACTTATATATTGGTAACGCATATTTTCACTTTTGCTTGGTTTTATTTAAGATTTCAGGAGATAAGCTTATCAAATTCGTTAAACATATTTGTTTGTGCTTTGGATAATAACTGCTGTATAAGAGATCCCTTCATTCATTTATCCTCACCTCTTATGTATCGAAATATTTCACCGTCCACCTAACATGTATTGACTAATACTTGTGACAGCATAAAATAATCGAATAAACATGCATTTGCATTACTTTGTTTATAATAAGATCAGGTCTTAAATAATAATTGAGGTATCTATATGAAACTTGTTATACAAAATCCATGATATTGTGGTCAAATGCGAAAAGTCGGTTACAATTTAGTTAATTAAAAACTGATTTAGAAACTAAACGTAGGAAATATTGTCGTATTTCCAAGTAAAAATTTCCAAGAAAAACCGATTAAACCAAAATGGCTAAAGTATCATCGCTGCTTAATATCTGTTGAAATATTCTTTTAGTTATTGGGAGTGGCAGTTCTTGTATTATTTGACTGCAATATAGTGCTTTTCCATTAGCATGTTGTTTTTTAGTTTTACGGTGGTGCTCAGCTTTGTTTTAAATTGGTAAAGAAATGTCTTTTCTTCGTATTATTTAAGGCGAGCAAGATTTATGAAAAAAGATTTTCATCTAACCTTAATATGGTATTTTATTACTATTGTTTACATTAGAAACTGAAAAGTCTATTCTTACGATTTATAAATATAATTTGTTTACATATAGGGTATTCGGCTTAAATTTTATTCATTAGGGGTATTCTCTTTGTCTAGGAAATGTATACTATGCAAATATTTCCTATGGAATTGTGCTAGAGATCGAGAGCACCCCCTTTGCAAAATTTTGACATATTCAAGTGAAACAATAACAACCACACAGGCACAGGGTTACTTTCCCTTCACAGGGTTGCATTTTCCTTCTTGCTAGCTGTGGGAAATAAATATACATAGGATTTGGTATAGGATATTTTTCCTATCGTACCATATGTTTTTTGCATGTGTTTTGTTGTTGTGCCATTGCACGGATAGGAAATGCATTAGCATGCATTTCTTAGACAAAGAGGATACCCCTATTTTAACAGTTGTTATTTTGGTTCTTCTAGTCGTAATGTACTGCTCAATGACATTATAGATGATTGTTTTCGATTTCTTTAACACCTGGAAATTAAAAAATAAACAAGGAGCCATATCTTTTGCTATATGAAAGAACGTCCAAGTGTAACACGCTACTGCTCTTCGGGAAAGGGATGTCAAACTTTCAATTATTCCCCCCAACTCCCGTGGTGGACAATATTTCGAGATGCACAATTATTGCAGGATTATGTGTGCTTAATAATTATTGGACTGACATTAAAATTATCACTTTATATGTTTACTATATGGAGTGTATCAGTCAAATAGTTAATGCACAGAAAATTTATAGTCCACTGAAAGAGAAAGACTCATCTTTAAAGCAATAATGCCATTGAAAATTGTAAAGTCATTTCAAGAGTAGGTTTATTAGGTTTGATAACAGAGACACTCGCAGCTAATGGCAATCAAAACCAGCAAAATATTATGTCCAATTTTGGTTCTTTGCGATGCGGTTATTAGTTATGCCTGAAATGTTTAACCGCACACAGTCAAAAATCTAACTAAAACAACCAAGTCTTGAATGAAGTTCCTGGTTAAATAGCTAGATCATAATGCCATTACAGATAATTTTTTCATCTTTTATCAACTTGAACAAACACTATTGCAAGAACAAATCAGTTTAGTTAGAACCATTGTATAACCTACAAATCACAATTATTATTATTATTATTATTCAAAACGGTTTACCCACCTACCACCCATCTCCACGAGGTGCGCAGTCCGCATGACGTACGGAACTTGTTTAGTTTTTCTTTAATGCCGAGTCACGATGAGGAGAGGTTTTTTTTATTGTCGAGAACTAAAAAAGTTCAGCTACAGAACAAAAATTCTTCAGCTGATTATTAAGAATTAATTCCAATATAAAATGTTATTTAATGATTAGTTGAGAGTCGACAAAATTGTTTTCTTAATATGAAAAAGCGAGTCAGATATGTTAAAAGTGCTTGAATGAGAGTTGAAATCAAGACAAAAACAATGCAAAGGCTCATGAAATTCAAAATTCGTTTAACAAGTTTTCAGAAACAAGGGCAAAAATGTCTGGACATTCTGAACGGAACATTAAGTTTGATTAAGACTGAGGGGGCTAGAAATTGATTATTATTTTAACCATGAAAATTATACCCAAGTATTTCCGGACGACTGGCGAGAGTAGGGAGATTTAGAAGTTCCAGACGTCTAGTTTAAGGGAGAAGATTGTGCTTACTCTATCCTAACAGAGTAGATTTGATACCGTATTCAAGAATAGGTCTTACTACTGTTATATACAAAGTTTAGTAACAAAAGGATAATTAAACTCCTATGACCACCGTTTTACAAAAGCCAAGATGCCTTTGGCGTTGTTGACTATCAAACCAATATGATGTGTGAAGTTCAGTTTAGTTTCATAGTGATCCTCAGTTCAATGAAACGGTTAACCTGTTCCAAATAGTAGTTCTCTATAGTGTAAGTAGTTGTCGGGAGAAACACATAGCTTTACATATCTTAAGATTTAGGGGCATCCGATTTATTTTACACCATTCAACCATGCTGTTTATGTCTGTTTGCAGTAAGATACCTTCATTTGCCGAAGAGTACGATTTATAAAGTTTTACTTCATCCGCATACATTAAAAGTTTTGAAAATTTTATCTGAGAAGATATATAGTTCATAAATAGTGAAAACAGAATCGGACCTAGATGGACCTAGAGGTGCTCCTGAAAAAACATTAACGGTATCTGAAACGGAATTTTTAAACATTACTCTTTGCACTAATGCAGCTAGCTTATCGCACCTTATTTAAAACAATGAAAAACTTTACCAAGGACTCTGAGAAATCACAAAAAGAACTGATACAACAAGATGACCATTTTCAACAGTCAGAAGTCTTATGTGCGCTATATTCCTTTCTTGGTTTTTCGAAAAAATTTAAATGAACGTTGTTGAAAATATACAATTGACTTAATAATTGTAACATTTTTTAAAACTTTCAAGTATGTTAATTTAGTTACTATACCATAAATTTACTTCTGGGGCAAAATTTTACCCAAAGGACTTTAACGTCAGTAATTTTGAAGATCTTTTGGAGGCAAACAAGTCGACTAAAAAAGAACTCCTACAACCAAACATTTTCCAAATTTTCACTAGTCTTACTACTTTTGAAGTTCTATACTCAAAAAAGACGAAAGAACACTTAAAAAAATGATTATTACAAAGTCGAAGAAAAAATGGCTTTAAGAATGGAAAGAGAGTGGAACTGTTTGCAACAATTCAATCAACTATAACTGTTACTTTAACATAACATTTTTTTATTTTTTGTTCAGTAATAAAATATAATAATAAAAAATAATATATATGTAGCTTTTTCGGTGGGTGTATATTTCACTTGAATTTCGTCTACTATCTTGATGAAATATAGCGATACATGCAATTATAATATAAATATGAATGGAAATAATTTTTTTTAAAAGGCGCACCCTTTGGAATATTCTCGGATATGTGTACATTCATATGAATGTATCTATGCTGTAAATACGTATGTATGTATGTATTTTTACATATGTATATGAAGCGTTAAATCCAAAATTTTATTTCCGCAAATGTCTTTCTCTCATATTTCGTTCAATAAATTAATTCAACACAAACAAATAGGCATAAAACGCAAAAGTCAAACCTCATATGCCAATTTAGTAACCACGCAATCTGGCAGAGTTAACAAAATGAGAATGAAATTATTTATGACAAAGAGGGTAAGGGTGAGTGCTGAGTGAGTGAATGGTGAGCAAAAGGACGATTATGGCAAATAACTTTCGCACACAAAGTACTCGTAGAGCAAAAGCATTACAATAAAATTTGTCAATTTGATTTCATCCAACCATGCATCTATGCTTGGCAAAATTGACGCCAAGTAATGAATGTGCTTGGAGTTCTTAAACCACCAACTCCTACACTCTAACACTGCGCGGCATTAGAGCCACTTAATGAAGCGCATACAGCGTGACTAATGTTTGAAGTGGTTGTACAAAAAGTCCCCACACCACTTGTCCCTTTTTCACTTGTCTCTACTGGCCAAGTAGAGTCGGTAGATGGACTGAAATGTACGGCCTGACGCCAACCCCTAACTCCATGCACCCAATTCATTCCAATCCAATTCACTCAGCCATGCCTTTTACATGGCAGTGTAACTTTTTTGCAACACTAAAAAGCAAAATAAATTTGTCCCGGGGAGATTTTCAATATGGAATATTTTTCCTGGCTTAAAGGGATAATGGACAAAAATTGTAATTTATGTGCAGCAGCATATTCTCAGAGAGGGCAATCGGGTGCTGAATCCACTCTGACTTACACATTTCATATGCAAAAACTTCGTCTCGCGAAATGGCTAGAAATAGCGTAAAATCAAATCAATTAGCACAATTAAATTATATATACAATTATTAATAATAAAAAAAAACACTTTCATCTCATCTCTTAGATTTGTATGTCACGTAATTATAATGAAGAAAATGGATTGCATTAAAAACTTTGCGAGTTTCTAAAGCGTAACAAAAAGGAAATATTTCTAAATTAATAAAAATATAACCCAAATCATTTTGAGTGGAAACCGTTAATGCATATTCAATACGATACTGAAGCTGCTAAGTTTGAATTATGCTAAATGTTCAAATTCGACTTTTGTTTACTAGGTAGGACGATGAAATGACATGGTTCCTACAAAGTATTGAAAAAGTTAAAGAAAGGCTGGATAAAGAGTGTGAGTTATGAGTTTGATTTTTTTACACCGTTGTGGCCGAAGGGGTAGGGGTGTGTGTTACTATACTGTGGGTTATGGAGTGAATATCAATCCCTCTGAGTATATTTCTGACATGAAAATAAAAGCTGCTCATAAAAGTTCATCAACCGTTCGGAGAGAGCTTAAATCTTTAGATAACTTCATTTGTTCGAAATCTCTCATTTATAAATGAATAATCAATACATACATATTTTAAACATTCATATTTATCTACTGTGACAGCCTCAACAGCCGGTTGGTAGTGCCAACCACTCCGAGTGTAATTCTGACATGAAATAATGGCTCCTCAAACTCATCATCCATTCTGTATTTTCTCCAATTTTTATTTTAATTGGTATTGCATATAATTAAAGTTCTAATTAAGCAATATTTAAATCAAAATTGTTTATTATATTGTTGTATTGATCTAGCTACGTATTTGTAAGTGCGTTTCGCCAATTCACTACTAAGGTCTGTCAAGAAATGTTAATATGAGAGCTTCAAAGTGAACCGAACGCAGCTTTCAGCTACAGAAAAATTACATGACGCAGCGCACAAACTAGGCACGGGCCTATGCTAACATCCATGCTATCCTAATTCTTGTCAGTCTGACGTTGTTCTCTTTCCCGTAAAGAACTGTTTCAAGCAAATTGAACTTATTTCCTAATCCAAAAGTATTCAATTTAGGCATACCATCTAAAATTTTAACCAAATCATAGAAAAAATTTTTTTTTTCTCAATTAAAGTGGTCCCCATCCAGGAAAGCATCATTCACGTAAATCGAACCATAAATAAGATTTCGAATAGGTCGGTTCATGGTCCACTAATCTAATAAAAAGGCTATCTATGTACCAAATTTCAAGCAAATCGCACCATAAATACGATATATAATATAAAGGGTGTTTTTTTTTTGGTCAAGGTGTGTGGTCAGGGTGTTTTTTTTTTTGGTCAATGGTGATCGGTATAGAGCCATGATTACTAAATTTTTCATTCCTGAATTGAATAACCATGATGTCCAGGAGATGTGGTTTCAACAAGACGGCGCAACATGTCACACAGCTCGTGCCACAATAGATTTATTGAAAGACACGTTTGGTGACCGCCTATATTCACGTTTTGGACCTGTGAATTGGCCTCCAAGATCTTGTGATTTAACACCGCTAGACTACTTTCTGTGGGGCTATGTAAAGTCATTGGTCTATGCGGATAATCCACAAACGCTTGACCATTTGGAAGACAACATTCGCCGTGTTGTTGCCGATATACGGCCACAAATGTTGGAAAAAGTCATCGAAAATTGGACGTCCAGATTGGACTACATCCGCGCCAGCCGTGGCGGTCATATGCCAGAAATCATATTTAAAATGTAATGCCACAAGATTATCTTTCGGATAAATAAAATTCATGTCAATCGAATAATCCATCGTTGTTTTATTGCAACTTAAAGTTCTATACCTCTATAAAAACACCCTTTAGTAATAACCTATTTGCAGGAGGAGTTCGAAGGCGAAACCTGTGACAGGAGTATTTTATATAGATAGATGGGTATTAAGAGCAATGAAACTAAATATATCTCTTCTAAACATTAGTAAAAATTTACTTCTACGATCAAGTCAACCAGTCTTCGAGCATTTGAGCCAAGGCGCAGTTGAGGTCGATAGAAATGAGTTTCATATTGAAATGATATATGACTCTGTTCAGTATTTACAAGAAGAAGGGACGTGAAATTTTCAACAAAATATCAGACGATTTACTTAAGCATTTAAGACCCAATCAATTCTTTTTTTAAATGAGAGACTACCTTGGGATTGACTTTCAAAGAAATTTCAATATATGAGATTTAATCGACGAATGCGCCTGAGGATTAAATGGAAAAACCAATCGGACACCAATCAAAACCCACACTGCCCTAAACTCGAAGTTGGCGGTTACGTTTCTTTCTTACACTGGACAGCTACAGATTTGCTCATCAGCTGCTATAAATTACATTGAACTCTAAAAAAAAAAAGGATTTTAAACATTATCACATTTTATCAGTAAACCACGGCCTCTTATTTCAAAAAATGTCAAATAATGGTCGCCAGAGTACTAAAATTCTTCTGACTGTTAGTCGTATAAAACTGCATATTTTGGTAGACAGATAAGTCAAGAATCGTTTTCACCAATTAAGTTGTCGATTGACTTAAATCGTCAAAGCGAATATATGGGTATCTAGAAATACACTCGAATAAGATCATATTTTGAATGAACAGCAGGTATATTTATAGTTTAGTAGGAGTGATTGTTTCAGACATGCTTAAATCTCATCAGCAAACGTAAAGATTTCACTCATTCAGGTAATGTCTGAGGCAAATTACCAGATAATACTACTATAGCACCAACGAATAGTCGATTCTTTCATACATATTCTACGCTTAGCGAAATTTTGAAGTACACCCCACTATGTATTAAATTTCAATAAAATCATATCGTAAATAAGAATTTTGAAATAGATCAGTCCCTAGTCCCCAAAGCTATCTATGTTCGATTTTCAAGCAGATTGAATCATAAATACGATTCTTTTTCAAATAGATCCATCCATGAAACCCGGTAAAAATATGCTATCTCTTAATTGGACCAAATCGGAGGCAGATATATGCACCATATCGTTACACATGATATTCAAATAGATTGTTGTCAAGATAATTAAAAAAATATTACTGAAAAACTGACTTACTACTACTTAGTGAGATTAATTGAATCCTCCCCTCAAAAATGTCTATACATTTTATCAGAACGAATTTATGCAAAACAAGTTTTGAAATTCATATTACCTTTCAGATGTCTATGAAGTGATTTTAATGCTCTTTTCTCCAATATTGTATACGTCGTCACTCTCTGTCAAGAAGCATTCACTGAAGATCCTTTTTCTATCAGATTAAGAAGTAATTCGTTCCTTCGTGATCAGTTTTGGGTTCAGGCCAGACTAGACATCCCCTCGTTTTCGGTCACAGGTCTCATAAACTTTTTGTTGCTCTCCCGCCCCACGGTCGTTTGTACGGATAGCTGGTACTGAGGGATGATCTCGTCGAGGACCAAAAAAGTTAAATCTCGTATTTGTAATTTTTTCTTTGCGCAGCACTTTGTTTTTGATCGCCATTTAACGCTTTAACCTAAGCTCGACTGCAAATTTCAATCCCGCAGATTAAAAAATATTATATAGACAAGTAATTTCTTCGTCAGATTATTTTTCACCACCATCGTTCTTGATCCATATTTTCAACTAATAGTAGTTATCATAAAATTGGTGACGAGAGCTTAAATGTTTTTTGTGACTTGGTACTCGGCCATAATTAGTACAATAATATTTACATAAATAAATTTATTATTTTCATATTTAACGTCATCACATACGAGCCCTATGCCCATGTCGAGTATGTACTAATAAGCTTACACTGGCAAAGGCTTTGCCTCAAACTTTGAAAGAAATCCACTCGCTGACGTCGGGCAATTAAGGCTAAAGTCATCACGAGGCGTAAACAGTTACTCGAATGTGACATTGGATGTGGCATAAGCCAACATAACAATCACTGCAAACTCGACCCGGCCAAACTGAACCGAACTGAACTGAGCAGAAATGTTACGGTAACTTTGACAGCAATAAAAGCAACGCCATACTTTCGTTCGTCCATTAAATCCTTTCGCCCTTTAGCCACAATAACTGACGGCCACAACTGGTCATGGCTAGTTTGTTTTCATTAATTTTTGGTTGTTACCTCATGATGTTTTCACCTCGACATCAACTCTCCTCCTTTCGTTTTCAATACAATTCATTTTGTACAACATGTATTTTTATCGCGCTATGTATGTATGCTTACTTGCTTCCAAAGTTGTTGTAATTTTTTTTTCTGAGCACTTGAATTTTTTGCTGCTGTCATTGTTTGTCCAAATCCCTACATATATGCCCACACAATATATACAGGTGTCTATACACAGATACTTATATGCATGTGTAAGCACTGTCGAAAACCACATTCGCATTTGTCTGGCCCCGCCGACAGCTCTCGGTAATGACTTTTATATTTCTATCCACACAGCATTCACATGTGGAACCTGCCTAGCCAGCCACCCCATTTCTATTTGGTCATTCTCCTTTTATACACCGGCCGCCTCGACTCCAAAATGAACACTGATCGGCTGGAATGAACGCGAGCGACGCTCCAGGGGGTTGTGCTGAATTGTTAATTAAAGTATTGTGTCCACTGCAAATGGACAAGCCGTAAAGTACGTAGACGGTTGGGCGGCCAGTCAATTGTCGGAACCGCTGTTAATGCAGCACTCTGCAGTCACACTTAACAGCGCCACATGGGGCACTTAGACGTAATGGATTCAAATGGCTTCTCAAATGTACTCGGTCACACTGTGAAACAAGGTAATGACGAATGCCGCAATGTTCCAAAGCCTACGTATAGTGAAAGCATATGTATGTTTATATATACATATGTGTATATGTATATGCATGCGCATTTTTATTAAACATTTGTAGATACATTCAAGCATGTGTACAAAAGTCTGCCGAATTTTACACAAAAACATTCGTTTATTGAATATATTGTACAAGCATACATGTACATATGTATCTTTACCCAGCAAAAGAGAATTTAAGTGCTTTTCTGGGCAATCAACTCCTACCTGGCGTTGAACTAAAGAAAAAATGAACAATTCCCTAATCCATTCCATAAAAATAAAATTTGATTGAAGTATAAATCTACCGCTTTTCAACACATTCCTCAGCCAGTATGATCAATAGTTTCTATTGTTCCTCCTAAAATTAATTGTTGTTATATTCGTTAGTATGTATTCTATCAGCGTATCATACACATATATAAAAGACTATGTATGTATGTAGCTTATGTATGTTTGTATGTATCTATGCAGCCTATAAACTCCGACACTACTCATCAGATTTTGTTTAAATTTTCAGAATAGCTTTATTGAAACCCGTAGAGTGTTGCTGTCAAGTTTGCATATTCTTGAAAGAGTTGTCACTTGTTATAAAAATAACATTCATTTAAATATAAATAATTCATCAATTGAGAGCGGCTAAGCCGATTTGGCTCAAATTTTTTTTAATTGGTTATAGCTGCCAGCAGAAAGTTTTTATGAACAAAACTATTACCTCTTTCCTGAGAAGTGTACGACAGAACGAGTTTTCCGAAAAATCTTATTTAACGTTCAATTTACCTGAAATTTCGAACACAGATTGCATAATGCCAAAGTAAAAACACGGAACACTTTTTCTTCCGGAAAGTCGTTCTAGAACTAATCTAATCAAAAAACTCAATATTATGATCCGATTTACTTGAAATTCACTTCTTTCTAGAACGTCGAGCAGAAATCAATCTTATTGAGAAACATATTTTTATGGTTTGCTTTGTTAAATTTTTTAATGAAGATATAATTTTTTCTAGATTATAGACTAACAAATAGCGGAAATTGCTCAGGGTGATAGTTCAGGGTGATAGTTGAAATTCATTTTCGTATAAATTAACATAAATTATGCTCTATTTGTGGGAAGGGGATCAGGGATCAACAAATCGATTAAAATATATAGGATTAAAATAAATATGTAGATTGTTCGTAAATCTCTTTGAACGATGCGGTTACATCCATCGTTCAATCTAAGCGTATATCAAAGTGGTGGCATTCGGCCGATTTAGAGACAATCATTATGTATTTACATTTTCATGGAAGGCCTTGATCAGCGGCTAACCTCTGACTGATAGCGTAAACGTAGATCATAGTGGCGGCGTTCGACTTACTTTGAGGCATTTGTACTTTTATTTTCATGGGAGACTTTATGTTTCGTAAAAGTGATTAATCTCTGACTACATTTCCTTAAGTAGGTAAAAAATTAATCCGTAATGTGAAAACGCTTAACTTTGTGCGGTCTGTCCATTCTTCTTTACTTAGCACTTACAGTAGCAGTTATAATATTTATATAACATATGTGTATGTAAATTTAACAAAATACGGAAAGCAACAACAACGTGTAGCTCGGGCACTAAAAATGTCTAACTAACTGTGCTCTAAAGGAAATTGTTTTCGAATATGAGCGGAATCGGACAGGAAACACTACGTAAAAAATGTAATGAGTATATTGTGGGGGAAATTAGATAAATAGCATAAACTGTATATATATAATACGTTAGGTTAATAAATTTAATTTCAAATCGCGCATATACATAGTAGAAGAAACATTTTTCAATCCAAATAAAATTGATTTTAGAAGACAACTATTGTAGCAAAAGATGAAATTACCACCAAATTTAAAATGTCATTGTTAACGAATAATTGTAATCATATTTTTCTAATTAACATATACCAATGGCTTTTTTAATGGCCACTTTTAAGCACTACTAAAGATCCCCAGACCACCTGCGGGTTAGGGGTTCAAGAAATTACCCGCGCTAAGGCGACTAAAATCCGATAGTTCCCGTGATAGTCGGACTTTATATCGGAAATTTTGCGGTGACTACAACAACAACAACATCCCCAGATCCGATCCATAAACTGTCCATCGCTTCGCTACAAAGACTGCATATTCCTGAAATATGTATTAAAACATTTAGTAAGAAGATTACATAATGTATAATCAATAAATCGAAACTATTATTTTCATGAAGTTTTAATAATTAGGGGGTGCAATCATTTGCTCCATTATTTAAATGAAAATCCGAATAAATTAAATACATTATGCACTATTCTGTTACAAAAATATATATCTGTATGTATGTATGTACTTACTCGTATATAAGTATATACATACATATGTATATGAAAATAAAATGATTATACGTGCGCTCAATTGAAAAGATAACTTTCAATTTTGGATGAAAACTTTCTCATTACACTAAAAAGATTCAGTGAAAATAAATGAATAATATCTATAGCTCAAAATTTGAGCAGCAATTATTGAAAAATAAATTAAAAAGGTAGCACAAAATGTTTATTGTTATTTTTCAAAAAAAATCCATTTGAATCATTTTGTGAACTTTTGCATTTTTTTTTTTCAATTTCGTTAAAAATGAAAATCATTATTATATTGTAATTTCAATAAAAGACTTGGAGAGATTTCAATTTGCATTGTATCTCATGAAGACAAATTTCAAAAATTTCTGCGATTCGGTGTGATCCTTTTGTTAAACCGGAATATACCTATTATCCTGCATTTGGAGATAACTTTAGTAAACATATATAGTATTCAGGTTGTCAATACGTTATCTTTATCTAGTTCCAGTTATCGCTTCAACTTCGTGAAAGCTTACTGAAAAAAGTTGAACCAGAGACTATCGAAATTTATCTAGCCAGACATAATGGCAAATGAAGAAAAAACTTTTCTTCATTCTTTAATACAAAACCAAAGGTATTGAAAATTTTGTGCCAAAACATTCAAAGGGCCGGTTTGTGGATTACGAAGGAATTTAATTTGTTAAAAAATCGAAAGTCTCGTGCTTTCAAACGGTACGAATCAACTAGCTTGCATATAGACTATATGAAATAATATTCTAACTTGTGTCGCAAGTACTTTGAACTGAACAAAAATTGTTACAACAATTACTTAATTAAGGTTGAAAGGACATCAACAAACTTTCATCATATCTCGAAGACTTTCGCACAATTTTCAAGTCTAATTACAGGAGCATCTTATACGCAAACGGCAATTAATACCCCAATTGTTTCTCCAGAAGATGTGTTACTTCAGTTAAAAGATTTAAAGAGTACTTTCAGTTATGATCTTGACATAATTCTAACATGCTTTCTTAAATATTGTGCTAAAAACTTATCATATCATTATCATTTAATGCATCTCTAAAACGAGGTATATTTCTTTTGAAATTGTAAAGTTCATTTGCAATTACTTTGTATAGGAATGGTGCTATACCTAAACTTTTTGAAGCAATTTTTACTATCCAAATAATTTTTTTCATAAAATATGTCACTTAATTTCCAGTTCCCAGAATGGGTTTTTCAAAGGTAAATATACTCTTACAAATTTGATTGAATTTGTTACTCAAGTTTCAAATAAATTTAGAGAAAACAAGATACAGACGTTACAGAGAAAATCATATACTTATTAAGAGACTAGACCATCTTGAATTTCAGCAGAGTCTACTCCTAAGAATATCTTCCTATCTGTTTAACCTAACGCAAAGAGCATTATATAAAGATAACTTTTCAGCACCCTGGGTATTGAAGATAAAATATTTAAATAACAATAATAATAATATAATAATATTTAAAATAAAATTGCATATTGTGGGTAAAAAAAAAATATATTGAGATATTTGAAATATTATCGATTTGTTTGAAATTTTCATATTATTTATATTCTTTTGATATCTTCTACAGAATAACACAATGAGACTCATCTTCATGTATCAAAGTCATGACCCACCTAATGGATCAGTTCAACCTGGTACTCTACCTGATTTGCGTTCCGCTTCCCGGCCTTATCATCCCATGGTTCTTGCTCAAAAAGCCCAACCTTATTTTCGAAGGGACGATCAAATACGACAAATTGAACTTCGAAATGAGGATGTAGCGTTGCCCAGTGGGGATAGTACTTTATCTTGGTGCAAAATGTTTAAATTGGAAGATATTAATCGGAAACACCACCTAATACGGGTAAGTTGTCAAATATTTCAAAGCACAAACGAAGAGAAATTTGTAATTTATTTCAATAATTATCTCAACACTCTTATTAAATTATCTCGTCTTATTTGGTTTTTACTTATCTTTTTCACTGACTGTTATCTTTGTGCTGTGTAGTACGAACCCATATATGACTCATCGTCCAGCATACATTACTTGCAACAAATTACGCTCTACGAATGTCAAGGTTCTCAATCCGATTTTGAAAAAATGGCACGCGAACAGGGCCGACAGTGTATAGGCAATCGGGATTTGCCTTTAGCTTGCAATGCCATTGTTTCATCATGGTCTCGTGGATCAGAGGTAAGTTTTACAACAAAAAGTTTAAAAAATATCCAAGATACTATCACATTTACTAATCATCCAATTCATTACCGCGCAAATAGATTTTAATATATCTTTTTGTATTGGATAGGACCTACTTTGCAGTTGGACACACAGAAAGTTGAAAAAAAATGTATTCGGAGGGATAGGAAGGGGGGATGATTCACTGATTTGAACTCAAGATCGCGCTTATCTCTTCATTAAATAGGGCATATTTCGAAGTTTGGTCCCACCTTAAGGTTGGAATGTAGGTCTGATTTGTTGTTCCCCCTTTTAACGGTGGGCTATCTGTTATAAGTAAAACTGTGTAGTAGTTAGTAGATGAAACTACAAAAAAAAACTATAAAATAAATCATTTTAGTGCACAATTGTTGAAAAAACTGAAACCTAAAATTGAAAAACTGAAAATATTTAAACTTTACTTCTTTAAAGCTCATTCATATAAAAGTTTTGTCTTGTCTTACCTCAGAGTTTTGACAGATATTTTCGAAGTGTGTATTTATATGAGTAAGTACACATAGAAAGTAGCTAAGGCGAAGTGAAGCAAAATCTTGCCGAACATTCAACTTTTTTACGCTTCTTCAATTCTCTAATGCAATACATGATATTTAAACTTCACATAAGAGTGAAAATAGCACCATAGTATATTTCATATTAGTAAATTTAAATTTTGTTATATTTTACAAAGTTACTAAACAACAAAAATAAAAACATCGAGTAATTTTTGAGCTTTCATTGTGGCATACCCTCGAATTGCTTCGTGCTGTATTCAGAATTCAGCCTTTAATATTTCCTGAAATTTTGCGCTGAAAACTATAACATTAAAGCTTTAAATCTCTTTTTAAAGATTTCCATACGACTATTTTTCAAAAAAATACTAAAAAAATGTTTTGAAGAAGTTTTTATTTTCATGAGATAATAAAATTTTTAAAAACTTTTTAATTATTGAAGATTTCATTATTACTTGACAGGTTTTAACAAGACAATTCTTATATAAAAATAATTAAGAATTCATTAAAATCATCAGCAATCTTCCTTCAAAAAGTGTCTAATTGTGTAATCTATAATTTTTTCTACTTCTCTTCGCAGGGCTTTACATTTCCCGATGAAGCTGGTTACCCTATCGAATCGCACATTGCCAAATACTATCTAATGGAGACACTTTACAATCACTTACAACCGGATTTCGCTCAACAATACAGTCGACAAATGGCTGACAACTCCGGGTTAAGGATATACATTACTCATGTACTGCGTCCAAACGACGCCGGCATTCTCTCAATAGGTAATTATTCAATAAATTTACATTCCTACATACCATGAGTACATAGGTATTAGAATGATAATTAACAGTAGTTTATTGCTTATTTGACTACTCCAATTATTATTAAGATGAATTACTGTTTAAGAACACGAATCGCATTCACTCATCAATCCGGTCGCGTGTCATGAAATCGGCTTGAAAATCGTTTTGCTTCAGAGTCCAGTGACAGCACTTAAAATAATATGTAATAATAAAAGCGAAAATAACGAAAGGATATTACATTATACCACCTACCTACTTTCGTGTGCTTGCGTTCTTAATTTTATGTTCAGTGAAATGAAATTGTCAGAATCGACAGCAATAATAATTTTCCTTTAGTTTTCATACAATTGAAAATATGTATGCATGCATATATGTATGTATTGTTATTATAGTAGTTGTAGTTTGCTTTCGCCTGACCTGACACGCAACCCCATACCGCAGCCCGTGAGTCGACGCGAATCGTTGCCCTCCAATTCTGCACCGCAGCACTACATGACGGTGGAGCTGTCGCCCGGAAGCCACAACAGCACTGGGCCAAATTGCATAGACAATGGCTATATTGAGCGGGTGTGTGAGGTTCATATATGCTTACATACACAGACATACTTTTGTTCAGAAATTTAAAATTGTTGTAGTCTGATCCTTTGCCGTTTTTCCTATGATAGTCACTTTTTTATCTCTCTTTTTTGCTTGCTGCACATAGTATAAATAAGTACATATGCATGTGTATGCATATACACACATATTCAAACATACATATATAAATAAAATTAAAGTTTGTCGGAGACTGTACATGAGCGGGGAAATTCTACTTAGCGCAATTGCACCTGAATATATTTTGCACAATACTACCTCGTCAAAAATATAACCGAATTTATATTTCATGCTGTGCTTTCGTGCACGTCAATCGAAATTCGCATTAAAAAACACGAAAGGAGACTTTTGTTGTGGTATTACGCGAGTTGTGAGAGTCGAAATTGGAAAATTGAAATGGAAATTGTAATGGGAATGGGCATGAGCATGACGTGGCTGGTGGTGGCTGAGTTGGTGTGGAGAGAAAAATAAAATTTTAATATCTACAGTCAACAGATATTGTACTAAAAATAAAATTAAATTGCTCAAGTGGGCCGAACGACAACTTCGTGGTAGTATGGCAGCAATTCGAATAGAATACACACATATTTTAAATATTTCATACAGTGTCAATCGATTTTCTTACTATCTCTCCATTTATCGATTGAAAACTTTAATGCATATTATATGTACAAATTTAAATTTTATTAACCGTAATTTTCGTAATGAAAAATTAATGAGATCTAGTACCATGTGGTTAGGAGTGCGTACTATCATGCGGGGGTTCATGGCCTCGAACTCTAGTCATAATCTCATTCAAAATTCTAAAAAATTAAATTTAAAAAAAGTTTTTCTAATTGCTATCGCCTCTCGACAGGGAATGCCAACCCCTCCGAGTGTATTTCTGACATGAAATAAAAGCTCCTCATAAAAAACTTAGAATAAACAGTACGCCCCATTTGTTTGAAAAACATTAATGTACACACCACACATTGAACGAGGAGCTCAGCCAAAAATCGCTTCAGATTGCCTAAAATATTACGGGTGTAAGAGTCTAATTTTGTTTCAGAACCTTTTTGAACTGACTCACGCTTTTTTCAAGTTTTCATGACAGCTTTACAAGAACCCAGAGAGTATGCATTGAAAACGTTGCTAACCGTGTGGGAAATGAAATTTGCTTAAATAAGTGAGGAAAGTTTTACGTTGAAGCAAATGGACAGTAAAGGGTTTTCCAATAGGGATGATATGATTTTTAAATGTAAGTTGTGTTCAGTAATGCTTACATCATTGCAAGAACAACTTTGCTGATTTGTCTTGGAACAACTTGAAAACGATAACGATTTTTTTTAAAGAAAATTATCTTCTCCGATGAGGCTCACTTTCATTTGAGTGGTGCGGTAAATAAACAAAACTGTCGATTCTGGCGAGAAGAAGATCCACAAATTATTCATGAAGAATCATTACATTCACCTAAATTGACAGCTTGGTGTGGTTTTTGGTCTGGTGGATCATCGGTCCGTATTTCTTTCGAAATGAAGCAGGTTACTGTCAATGGAGAGCGGCATAGATAAGTGATAACGAACTTTTTATGGCCACAATTGGAAGAAGTCGATGGTAATAACATCTGGTTTCAACAAGACGGGGCTACGTGTCACACAGAACGTGCAACAACTGAATTATTGTGAGAAAGGTTTGGAGATTTGATTATTTCAAGAAATTGTGACATTGAATGGCCTCCAAGAGTTGTGGCTTAACACCATTAATACTACTACTTGTGGGGTTATTTGAAGTCATTGGTCTTTAGTAATAAACCAGACTCTCTTCAAGCTTTAAAAGTCAATATTGAATGTGCTATTCATGACATACGACTTGATTTATTGGACAAATTGCTCAAAAATTTTGTTAATCGAATTCGTTTCTGCAAAAGAAGTCCGTGGAGGCCATTTGAATGATGTTATATTCAGAACTTAATTGTGTCGATTGTACTTCACATTAAATAAGAAACATTTGAATTTCCTTAGCAATTAGTGTGATTTTATTTTAAGAAATCTTAACACTCTTTGGAAAACCCTATATTTGAGAACGATATTGATGCTTACTTACTCTTACGAAATTGGTACATACTTAATAATAGAAAACTCGAAGTTAACCAATAACCAATAATTTGTTTCACTTCAAATATTTTATCTTAGGTATTAAACAAAAGGTTCTTGGGCGAATCACGATTTGGTGAAAATAGAGTTAAGAGATACTTTGGAAAACTAACATTAACTAATTTTGGGCAGGAGATATGATTATAATAATTTAGCTGTGAGTGTGGAGAAATCAATCGTAGCCAAGGCGTCAGCATTCCCAATTTTGAAAATTGTATCTGCGAATTATCACTCCACTGAGACAATTTAGCTCGAGTTAGGTCATTTTTCAATCAAAGCAATTATTATATACTTCAAAGACAAGACAGCCGTTATTGTCTGCTAGACTGTTAGTTAATACTTAATTCATATATAATTTTTAAACGGCAAAATTATTACATTTACTTCCTCAAAATGCCAGAATGCACACGTAAATTTTATTTTTTTTTATTATAGCTGTAATGGTAATGGTAATGGTAAGCAAGTTATTATATATTTCTAATTTTATCAAAAGTGAATCACGAGAATCGATTTTCTGGATATCTCGAGCAACGTTGCAATACGCAAAATCCGCTTGTTAAACTATGCTTATGTTGTCGCTAATACTAAAACCTTGCCATGGAGTTGTGTTCATATTGATATTAGTTTCTAAAAACAATGTCCTTAATTTCTTAAATTTTCGCTACGTCAAAATATTTTTCATTTTTAATCGTTATATTTGTTGTTGTTTAGGTATGGATCCAAATTGGCGACACATAATTCCACCAGGTCAAAAGGAAGTAATATCCGAAGGACAATGCATTGAAGATTGTACGGCCTATGCCTTTCCATCGCACGGCATAAACATCTTTGCAGTGATGATGAAAACGCACCAAATTGGCAAAGAAGTCAAACTACGACAGGTAAGCAATACGCAATCCCTTAATATTTTAATTATGAACTCCAAAAGTGACTTTTTATATTCTAATATTTTTAATTAAAAATATTCAAAACTTTTTGCACTATTTTATTTCTAATTTAATTTTGCTTTATTTATGTTATTTAATTTTTGCTGTATTTTATTTTATTTTAATTTATTGTGTTTTGTTTATTTAATTTTTTTTTTTTTTTTCATTTAATTTTATTTATTTTTAATTTTTTTATTTTATGGTATTTTTTTATTTTATTATGTTTTATTTTATTTTATTTCATTTGAGTTTAATAAATTTATTCATATAACTTAATTCAATTTAATTTAATTTAATTTTATTTAAATAATTTTTGTTTATTTAATTTAATTTTTTAAACCCTTCATCTGCATGAAATGGTATATTAACTTTGGTCCAATATACCAGAAGGAGGGCATAGACCCTCCAAAATTTTTACCGATCATATCATAATGACAAGCTGAGTTGATTTATTTATGTTAGTCTGTTTTAACGCTAACTAGCCTCTCAGTTTTTGATATATTTCAACGAAACTTAGTATGCGGGTCTATTTTTGAAACGTATTGGTCATTTTTCGGAACCGATAAGTCCACACACAAAAAACCATGTAGAAGCGTGGATTTGATATTCTACATACATAAATTCAAATAAATATTGAAAGTGAAAATCGAAATCGAATTTTGTATTGCAATAACATGAAAGTTATAAAGATCTCGGCATTGCCGATGATGGCAGTTCTTTCTTGTTTTCTATTTTATTTTATTTAGTTTCTTTTTATTTAATTAATTTCTTTTATTGTATTGTTTTATTTAATCTAAATTTTTCATATATGTATAATTTAATATATTGTATTAATAGGTTTTTTCTTTAACTTGCTGAGTAAGTAATACAGATTTAGTCGAATAATAAATATTAAGTACTTCAGGCCGATAGCCTCTGCTGCTCTTTGCCTTTTATATGTAATGCAATTATTAATAATTATATTTCATGCATGTAAATAAAAATAAAAATTGACTGACTTGTGACATAGCACATTGTCTTGGCGAAACAGGTCAAGGTAGTCGATGAAAATCATTCCACGCGCATTCTAAAATACAGACACTATAGCCTTGCCGCCGACTGTTACGTTTTTCAAACGTTTTGGAGCGGGTTTATCCTGTGCAGTCCATTCTGATGACTGTCGATTGGACTTCGGAGTGAAATAATGGAGCCATGTTTCATCCATTGTCACATGCCGACACAAAAACTCGGGCTTAATATGCTTGAACATCTCCAAACATTGCTCCGAATCATCAACTCGTCGTTGTTTTTGGTCAAAACTGAGCTCTCGTGGCACCCACTTTGCACAGAGCTTTCTCATACCCAAATATTCGTAAATGATATGATGTACACATTTAAATCGTATTTTTCCCCTTCAAAAAGCAATATTTTATAAACTCGCGAAATCCCTTTTTATCCATTTTTTTTCACAATAACAAAAGTTGTTTCACCCAAAATGCTAGAATTCACAATCTAATGTTCCTACAGCTGTCAAATTTATACAAGCGTCTTTTGAAGGTTATGTATATAAAAATAAAAATTTAATACTTTAATAGTTTCGAAACGTCGCTGAAGCATCTCTACCAGTGCACATATATATGGATGGAATATCAAGTTTAAATTAAATAATAATAAAATATACTAGTCATTAATAAAATTAATTTAAAAAAACCATTTTTATTGTTTTTTAAAGGCATAATTAATTTGAATTAATGCTTTAATTATTGTGTTCCAGAGAGGTTGTCGTAGTCATCTTTAAATGTGTTCTAAAATAAAGTATAGAATCAAAGTTCTTTCGATATATATATTTTTTACCACATTTTATGTCTGGCCTATGAAAAATAATTTCTAATTAAAATCAGAGTTGATAATTACACTATGATAAATATTTCAATATAAATATTTAAAGTAATTAAATTTATTGGAACTCTGAGGAAAGTATCTTAAGTCAGTGCGTAAAAAGGCACAAACGGAATAGAGCTAAATACACTGTACTCGTATACAATTATTTTTCACCTTTACCACGTCAATAAAAACCTCGTGCGAAATTTTTTTCTTTATTTTCTGTTTTTAGCTACTAATACCAAGTAATCGTCAACAAAGAAAATCAGAAATTACAAGAAAAAAAAACAAGCACATCAAGCCTTTCATTTGCGGTTAGAAAAATAATTGCACTGTTCGCCAAGGTTTCAGCCGTTGTTATAATTCAACCATAATATGCTGACAATACTTGTCCTTTTGAACCAACTAACCGTCAAAATTATAATTGCAGATTCGGCAGACTGAAGAGCTTCCTCCAATCGCAATGGACACTAACATCGACCCGGCATACCAAGACTTTCGTCACCTGCCATCACCCGTGCGGTCTATGCCTGGTGATCGACTCATTGCCGAGTGCATTTATGACAGTTCCTCACGGAAGGCAATTACCCTCGGTAAGTAACCATTACAAGCGGCGCATATAGCCCATTTAACAACAAACATGCATCAGTAGCTATAAGAGTTAAGTTAAAACGGCGCTAGTCAAATGGCGAAATGCCAAAGCATAGAGGCGCTCAACATTGCGCTTTCAAACAAATCGTTTAGAGAAACTCACCTATGGTTGCGCACTACAATCAACCGACTTTCCAACACTTTCCGAAGCACGCGTCCCCTTCCAAAGCATCTTGCTTGTGAGCTCCGAAAACATAGTCTTCTTTGCTACCATTGCTTTCACACTCAGTATAAACCTTGTGCACATATGCACATGTATTTGTACGTATTTTCATGCATTTCAATAAAATTGTATGTCATGGCGCTTATGTCAGTGTATATCCTTTTTGTTTTCACCAATGAAGCCTCAAGCTGTTGTACCTTTCACTGTTCATTTAAGTAAGAAAAATGCAATTCGCTTGGACCATGAACGAACGTAAGCCAATTTGGTTTTATACTTTTTTTTGCACCCTCCCAGTAAACTTTTGCTGTTGTTATTGTTTTCTTGAATTGCAGTCATCGTTAAATTGTTGTTATTACGTTTTGTTGCAGGTGGCCTGACTATGAAGGAGGAGAGTTGTACAGTGCTAACACTGTATTACCCGCGACAAAAGGAACTTACAACTTGCCACTCGTTACCAAGTTTGCCAACTGTTCTCCATTCGCTCGGAATTGAGGAGCTCGCAACGTAAGTATTCATCCGAAAGTAGGAACGCTTTTAAACCTTGTTATATCTAGGATTCAATATATTTGAAGTTACATTTTTTAGTTTCCAGCCCTTAGCCCATCTTTAAAAAAAAGTATATCTATAATAAATATGTATGCAGTATAAAATCATACTAATGAGTTGGAATGTTGTAAAAAAAAATGGTTACAAAATAAAAATTAAAGGAGCCAAAATTTCATTTTACAATTTTTCAGCGAGAAATTCCTATAACTGTTGACAATGCCGAAATTCACCATTAGCGATGATAAGGCCAGCAATTCCTATATATATATATTCCATAGTTGCTTTCTGTATTCTTCTGTTGTTATTCATTAGAACAGTGCTTTTCTTTGCTTAGAACTTCCGCTTAGAAAATGCCAACTGTGTTATTAGTCGTCATTGTGGATTGAAAACTGAATTCTAACCTTGGAAAGTATATAAATATATACTAAGTAATATAATTGGCCGAAGAGTTTTTCAGCCGATCTTCTTCTCGAATTTGTAGTAGTTTTTTAACAGACTTAGGAACCTACAGTTTATTCCAAGCTGTCTCCGAATGGCTGATGGATTATTATAAGGAGCTTTAATTTGACGCTAAAAATATTCATCCTCCAGTTCTGTTTAATATCAACCTCAACCCCACAATATTTTTCTGTAGATTATAAATCAATTATTTTACTGCTGAGTGAAGGAGAATCAAGTTGCCTTATTTTAATTTCTGAACAGCATCATCTCCGTTTTACTGGGATTAACACCTAGGCCGTTGCTTGCAGCCCATGAATGTAGTATTCGTAAAGCCATTTTCATTCTTCTTCTGTTTATGTAAGTTTCCAAGGTTTGTAGTTTTCAAGAGAAGGACATTTATCGAGAATATTGCTCTGATACATCACAATTAAAAGTAAAGGTCAGAAGTAGCAAAATCAAATTAATTAATTGCTACACCTGATATCACCATAAGAATAGCTCGATATCCGATACTTGCTCAACTGCTCAAATGTTTGATCAAAATGTTTGAGTTTTGAATCACTCTCTGCAGCAAAATAATATATTCAGCTTTTAAAAATTTTCATCAGTAAATTGAAAAATACGAGAACATATAGAAAAGTTGTAAAAAAAACCATTTTTATTCAAAATACTCGAAAAAGTTCGAAGTGCTTGAGAGATATTTTCAGGGAATGAGCATCGAACGGTCACGCGAGAACTCGTTGCCTTAATTCTCGTGCTAAGCGAAAATGTTCGAACAAAGTTCATTATGTATATAAAATTAAAGTAAAAAGACAAACTCGAGAAATCAGATCTTTATGTCATAAAATAAGAGGCGGCAAGGATAATTATTATGTTGCGTACCGGATTGTAATGTTACGTATTTTTTTGTTTCAAATTTAGAGTCTATGAACGAGACTTAACATGAAGCATCTATTTAAAAAGGTTTTAAATTATGAATAAAACAACCACAATTGAGCATATGTCCAATATGAGGGGCACTATTTCCGATGAGCTTGATATCAATTAGTTAATAGGGTAACCGACCAAAACCGTAGGGTGACATTAAATTTCTTGACTTCAATAAAGGATATTCAAATTCATAAATCATCAGTGCTTAATTTAGAAACCTGAATTGAATTATTTGCTTAAAATTGTCATTCCGATATATTATATTTAATATTAATTTATTTTATTTATTCAGTCTAAGGACTATACACCCATAAGACGCATTATCAAATTAAATTAAAGATATATGCAAAGTCAATTAAAACACCTACGCAACGTTATTACATCATTTATTCTTCAAAATAGTTCTTAATATTGTCCTTGACAAGGCAGACCTTATTGAGTTCAGTCAAGGTTCTTCGAACTGGAGCTTCTGAAGTATAAGTTGTAGTGGCAAAAGTTATATTAAATAAGTCGAAACTAAGAAAGAAATATTTTAACATTTAAATTTAGCTTAATAAGAAGATCAGTAGCGGAATTCTGTAATTTTATCGATACGATTTGTCGAGTTGTTAACTAACGAATTTTGTCGCTTGCACTAACGATTATTATTATTATACCGATTGTTGTTAGCTGACATTTCCTTTTTATTAAAATTAAGAAAAAGTGGCAGCATAGAAAAAAAACATCAAAACATCCGAGAAGCTCAACGAGGAAAGAGAAAAACAAATAAATTCGGCATAGCAATTAATTAATAAATGAGTTTCAATTGATCACAAAGTTTAAAAATCAAAAAAAAAAATTATGGTTTCCACTTTCCAAATTAGGCTGCATGAATCTTCACACTTTAGAGAAGATCTAAATAAATGAATCCTGCCGTGTCCCTGGGTATTAAGCATGTACTACCAAAATTTTGAAATTAGGATCATTCTTCGCACAAAATACATATATTGAACTGTGTTAGTCAGCAATTAAAAAATAAATTATCTTACCATTTGCACATTGATATAATGATATCCATGGTGGTTGACATAGGCTTCTTCATGATTCGTAGGGGTTATGATTGCCATATGAGTGCAATCGATAGTCTCAATAGTGCCTCTGACAAATAGTGAGTTAAATGAAGCGAAAATTTCCTTTGCAGCTTACCGTTCTATTTAAGTCATAGGAAATCTAACCTTTGCGAAAAACATCGAACGGTTGATTACATCTTTTACTTTATGTATTCAGCGGCTTACGAACGACTGGCTCATGGCTATCCCTCACTACTCTCTAACAGGACGTTGATAACATCCAGTTTGGAAGAATCGTAAGGCGGTTCGAACCTAAAATTTAATAAAGTTAAAAATTTTAAAAACACTTCAATGTTGCATTATTAACTGTTTTTCTGTAGATATCGCCGTTATCCTTTCGCCGTGAAGTTGGCTATCAAGTTGAGATATAATTTCATCAACTAAATCTGAGGTAACCGATATAACTTAAGGAACTCTGCTTCACTTAAGTTGAAAAGATCTTCCACTTCTCGCAACAGACTCCTATCCACTGACGAAGACTGAGTTATTACCCATCTTGGGTTAAAACATATGCCAAATACTCAAAAGACATTTTAGTAATTTTTTTTACGTTTTTTGTTAATTTCCCACTTGTATTTTATTTCAACTATTATACTATTTATTTTAACCTAAATAAAATATGAAATCTTTTGTCGATGGCGCTAACAACTCGAAAATTTTTGTCGTTTAATTAATCGTGTAGTTAACAACAACAGCTTATCTAGCGATAGCGAATATCGTTATAATATGCATAGCGAATACTCGAATCGTTAGAATTGTCGCGTATTAATGCCACCACAGGGCAGTCCACCGGATATAAGATCAAGCGTGAAGGTAGTAGAAATACTCTTCGAATGCTGCATAATCCAATTTTGAACGTACGAAAGCAGAGTATAGGATTTTTAGAGTGTAGGGATCATAAAAACCCCTACTTATTCTACGAAAGAAAACAAGCATGATGATGATGCGATTCCCTATTAAAGAGTAATAATATTCGGTTAAGCTTAAAATTATTACTATTAAAATCAAAATTATTAATATTAATTTTTATGGAAACAGAAACGGCATAGGAACAGTACTGCGAACTAGTATTAATGCGGATTTCTAACCAGATCTGGCCAATACTTAAAATGTTTGTTATACCTTTCATGAACAGGAAATAGTGTATTATTGAAGTATGTAAATACCAGAGGTAAAGAGATAGATCCCCCAAGATTTAAACCGATATGATCAGAATGACGCGCTGAATGGATTTAGCCATGTCCATCTGTCCGTTTGTCTGTTTGAACGCAAACTAGTCTCACATTTTTTGAGATATTCGGACGTAAATTAGTAAATTAGGTATATTTTTATAATGTGCCTAACATTTCTCGGAACCGGTCAGAATGGCCGACTATATCATATAAACCCCATACAACTGATTTGTTCAGACATAAGCTTTTGAGTCCAAAATTCGTCAAAAAATCAAGTAACGTGCAAAATTTGGTATTCTATACTCTTGAATTAAATAAATATTCAGGCTGAAAATCATCGAAATCGGAAGACTATATTATATATATCTCCCTACAATGGTATGATAGGTATAAAGCTCCTCGTTCTGAATTTTTTTTCTAAATGCCTTTAACTTCCACAGGGAATGACATTCCGACCTCCGACATAAAAATAAAGCCTGATCATAAAAATCTATTAGTCTTTCGAATATGACTTCAAATTATATCGGCGGAAAAAATTTCAAAATCTCTACCGCAAATTGGACCGCAAAGCTTTAGGTGAAACGTTTTTAATTACTCCGATCTCGATTTTTAAAAGGTATGCTGAAATGAATGTATTGAGAGGTAACAAAATCATATTATATTTATAGACATATGTATGTTTGTATGCATATGCATCTATATAGATGGCTTAATGTACTAATGCAATTGAATTGTTCCATAGAAAATCACAATGGTCATGGAAGTAATCATTATACAACTGAAGCATCAAATGTTTCAACAGTAGCCGCAGGCCAAAACTTTTGCTTTGTCTCTACCGCTTGTGCATCAGCAATGCCGTTAGTGGACATGTGCGGTATGAAAAGTTTGTGATATCTACAATTCATGACTTCATGTTTTAGCCACCTCAAAATCTGTGACAAAAGCTGGGTTAAATGTGCATATATTCACTCATTAATACCTACATACATACCATATCGTATGTCTGTGAAAAAAGTTGTCGAATATGGTAGAGACATTTACGTATTTAATGAATACATACATATGTACATACACAGATTTATGTTTGCGATAATCCTGCGGAGCTGTTTTCCATTGCACTAATAACAGATTCCTAACGAACTTGTAATATAAGCAAGTACATTTGTTTGGTGGCATATAGATCTACACATAAATATTTATTAATACAAACGTGCAAATTTGCATTGGTAAAGGGATAATGCATATTACTGTCGACTATTATATGCAGACATACATACATACATAAATACATAAATACGTCTATGGCAGCTGGTAATCGTGGTTGGCAGATTTTAATTATAATGAGCTATATATGTATATTTGATTAAATATGTAAGTATATATTGATGCACAACATTTTAAATCAATTGAATTGCAAAGGCAAATACAGTTGTCGGTTGCAGTACCGTTAAATAAAGTCCGATTGAGTTTTATTAATGATAAAATGAAAAATAAATTCATTTTCAAATCCTATCTCATTGTGCGCTCCTACTCGTACAAAAGAATTCAAAGGCTCAAAGCGAGAGATATGCGCTTAATTATTACGAGATTTCCAAGTGCAGTCATGTTGAGTGTCGCTTGCGGGTCAAAACAATGGTCAAACGAGCTGCTGTTCATAAAATTATTCCAATTATTGTGCTCACCAATCAACCTGGCGATCAAGCAGCGGGTCGAACGTTTTGCAATCGTACAAAGTGTTCAAGCCGCTTGCCAATAGGATGCCTCCAACACACCGCTGCATTTGTTTCTTATATTATAAAATATGTGCTTTACATGCATAAATGCATACATACATACATATATATGTAATAATATACGGGCTCACATAGAAATGTATTTGTACTACCCTCTCTGTAAGCTAGAATTTTTGCCAGTGTACACAGAAACAAACATGCATACATAGATTGAGGATGCATTTGATAAAGCGCATTGGGATCAATCGGCGGCTGCAATATTTTACTGCTTCGGACCGCAACAAATCGCGCGGGCACAGCCGGAAGCCGTCAAAAGTGGGCGTAGTGGGAAGTATAGAAGCGCCAGAGCTTCAGAAACCCAGTTTTAAGTGTTGGCCAGTCAATAGTACGTTTTTACAAAAATCCAAAACATCCCAACCTCAACTACCACCAACTATGTACAGATGTATGTATGTATGTGTGGCCAGCCGCCTTTACTCCCAATTTCGCTGTGTACAAACAACCACTTTGTATATTTGTATTTACGTATATTTGTTGTTTTCGCTTCACGGATGCGGTGCGAATTGTGAGAAGGGAATCATAAATTAATTAAAAGGGATTTGTATGCGGCTTTCGAAGGATTTCAACGACCGCCGCAAACTGTGCATCATCACGCACATACAAACTTTCACAGACTCACGATGGATGGACGAAACTTGAACGCGACAAATGAAAGAGAGGCATAAATTGAAACAGGGAATTTTACCACACTCACCGACTTATACAAAATTAATTATCCTAATTGTGTGGGCGCTGCAAGATTTACCCTGTCGAGCTTTTGCTTCATGATTTCTATATACATACTTATACATATGTATATACAATATACCAAAACCACCGGTGAAAACTATTGACCACGTCTGTTGTTGTCAGTTGATTCATATGAAACAGCTGTCAAAAAATAACAACGCTAAGAGAAACAGGTGCAGCTACTGCAGCAAGTATAAGTAATAATAAATTCGTATGAATATTATAGTTTTAATCAGTATTAGCTTTTTAATCATCACAATAGCGAAAAGTGTCGGCTTTCATCGAAAATACAACTAAAAAAATTTAACTTGATAAAGTCACTTGTTTCGAAAATTTAGACCAAAAATATAGATTTATCCCTAATCAGACCAATATTTAAAATTATAGAACATTAATTTAAGAAATAAATTACATATAAAAAATTCCATTTTATATCCATATTGCGATATTTAATTTTAATTTTAAATAAATTGTAATACAACTATTCTTGAAGAAAACACTTGTTGAGATATTCTGAAATTAAATAGAATTTTTGGCATATGAAGTGCCGTATTTAAACATATATATAATATCTACTTTTGTTATTGCAGTGATTCTAATCCCGTTCTAATTTCTTCACCACCCGAGTTGGCTGGCATGACATTGGAAGCGCGGTTAATATCCTACGATTGGCAAAATCAATTTGATGAGTTCCAGGAGGCAACTAGAAGCGGATCCTTCAAACCATTATGTTGGGGCGCAAAAAATCACGTCATTCCAGTAAGTATTTGCTAGATTTTTTTCCCTTCTCGAGCTTAACTTCATAAACTCAGTGACTTTTTAACCAATAAGAAAGACTTTTCCCAAAAATAAAATATGGTCTGATACAGCTCGAAAATCTCTTTGATGTTTTTGAACAGTGATATGAAAAAGCATCTAGAAAGATTATAGTTTTGAGTAGTCTTAATCATTGACTATTTTTTCGATTCTATTTATATAAGCACCTGATAATTTAGCAACTACGAACATCAATTCTCGTGCTACAGTTTGATAGCAATATTATGGAGCTGCAACTCTCTATATTTCAATTTGTCGAATATGTTGCTAGGATGATGCGGCCATATGTAGAAGTTCCCGCAAGTGAGGAAATTTTTTGATTACCATTCACGTGAGTGTGAATGAATCTTCTGGGTAGCCAACAAACATCAATTTGAAGGCGAGCTGATGTGAGAAGTCGAATCTCCTACGGTTGTACGTAGTGTGGATCCTTGTGAAATCTACTGCAGCAGTCATATAAAGGAGAACAAATTGGTGTTGCATTTGTAGTGAGAGAGAGAGACTCTATCGCCGAGTCCTGCCATCACGGCAGAGGTTGAAGTGTCAAAAGATGCGCCCAGAACGTATTTATGTGCGCTGTACCGCGACGATGTCAAAATCGTGGTTGTTCAACGTCAGGGTGCGTGAAGAAGTTGTTCTCGACACAACTGTCTTCAGCCTCCATGACAAAAAATCTCCAAACGTGTTGAGGCCGATCGAGTTCGCCGGGGCCCGAAATATGGTTGCCTATAGTACCAGATTCCAGAACAAGAAAATTCTTCAGGCTAAACGGCGGTTCCCGAAAAAAGAGTGATTGAACTTTTTGAGTGCTTTTTTAGACCTGATAAATCCACCATTGACCAGGCATTCACTGTGCTTCACATCTTAGAAAATACCCGTGAGAAAGAAATTGCTACCTTGCCTTTTCATTGATTTTAAACTACCTTCGTCAGTACGGAAAGGAGCTGCCTCTATGCCGTTATTATACGGCTATGTAAACTGACGCTGTACAACATCAGGAGAGCTGTATAAATTTGGGGGAAGTCTCTCCGGCACATTGGCAACAGAGAATAACACAGACGAGTAAAAGAGAATCGCTACGTAGGTTAAGTCATGTCGTCCGAATGGATGAAAGTACTCTAGCTTTGAAAGAGCCGATGCAATATCCGCTGGTGGAAGAAGAGTAAAAGGAAGATCTCCGCTATCCAGGTGGAGAGCGACCAAGTTTCGCTTTGTATTTCCAGTTCGTGCCGAACTGCGAGAAACAAAAACTAATGGCGCGCTATTGTTGATTCGGCTATAAATGCGTAAGCAGTTGCTGTTTTGAAATAGTAAAAATTGTTTTAAAAAAATATTTTCTAAAAGAAAAACATAATGAAGAGGCGGCCAATAAACTTCATTGACTTATATTTTTTTATGAAAGCTAGAAGCAAATGTTCTTAAACTCTGGTGATAACCCTAAAACCTACAAGGACTCATCTCAACCAGTTTAGGTTTTCTGAAGAATAATAACGTGCAGAAGTCCACGAAAGTAAGTTATAGGAATGACCAAAAAGGAATATTGTTCATATAGTTCAAGCAGCTCTCGACTTTCGGTCTGATCTAGACCAAATATCCTCTAACTAATTAAGAAACCCCCGAATGCCAAATAATATTTTTATTACTATTAAACGCGGGGGATTAAACTACACTGGGACTATGATTATCTGTGGCGCCAGATTCGAACATGACCAAGTTGTAATCAACCACCAAATAAGCAGGCAAAATAAGTTAGTACATGGGAAAATCGTCGTAGTTGCGAAAAAGACGAGCTGGTGACTAACGACCTGAGCATACTGAGATATGGAAATAATACTTCTCCAGCCTTCTTATTTGCAACGTAAATTAATTACCTGAATGCGACGAAACCGTACCTCTCATCTATTACGGTAGAATAGACGGTATGTATCAGCTTCTGTGTTAGCTATGCTAATTACGAAAAGACGATCTGATATATTAAACTTTATACTCTAACACGCTTCAGACCGGATGTATTCAATGGTTACAGTTCAAAGTTTAATACGTAAATTTCTAGTCAAACGATTATAAATATTTCACTTCAGTTCTAGCAAATTTTATATCTCTCAATTCCTACTTTACTGCGTTCAGTCAACAATTCTTTGTGCTTTATTAAACTCCTGCACACGTCATGGTGGAAAGTAGATAAAGAAATTAAAAAGTAGAAATTCTCTAAGAACTCAAACAGCACAAATAGACCACGAGTATTTCGCACGTGCTAGGGGAAGCAGACCGCAAGCTTTATAAAGTACAGCCAATTTATTGCTGTTGTAAATGCAAGACTCCTCACGACTTTCTTTTTGTTAGTTTGTCTTGCTGCAATCAAGTTCTTATTTACCACCCAAGCGCCTTGGCAGCTGAGGAAGTAATTTGAGAGCTTGTATGTAGGTACTTTACGTATAGTCGCCCATATAAATACAAGCATTTATACACATATACATTCATATATTTATCGCTAAGACAACGGCTTCTCCCCTATCTCTCTCTATATATAAGCATAGTACATACAAGTATAAGTATAAAGTGCATTTCAATTTCAGTAACAATTCTCTCCAACTGGTCACAGCTTCTGTTTTAGTTACTTTATGCACCTTTTCACAACACAGTAAGAATAGAAATGTCAGGAAATTGGCTTTATTGCGATTGTTTCTACTTATTTACATATACATACGTATATCTAAATATCAGGAAGGTAACATACGTACATGTATAAAAGTTTGTTTGTAAATATGTACGTTTTACTAATGAAATTGCTTGCGTTCCTATAGAAATATATGATTATTTTCCAAAAATTGGTTCCTATGTTTTTTGCAATAATTCCTCCTGCTTCACAAAGAGTTGCAGCTGAATAAAGTTAATATACTCACAATATAAGCTGCTCTGAAGCGCTGGTTACTAGAACAAGTATGAATTGTTGTATCGCCTGCCATTAACCATTTTTATATGTTTCGTGAACATGGTGGTCCGATGTGCATATGTAAGTACCAGAAGAAAAAGAGAAGATAACATCAAAATTATACCGATAGAATCAACTTGATTGAAAATATAAGTCGTATGAGTGCATGCCTGGCGATTAGAGCCTCACTGTGTTCTGTCCAAACAATAAGAAGGGAGACTCCCAAGTCTGCGCCAATTATGTACCTAACGGACCTTATTAGTGTGATTTTAGACCCGATAAATCCACCATTGACCAAATATTTACTATGCGTCAAATCTTTGGAAAATAATCGAGATACACACTAGCGCAAGTAAGCGAAGCGAATGGATCTGGTAGTGAGGCCAAGATGAAATATCTCCTGTCATCAAACGAATTGTCAGCGCACTCGCGTCTTGGTGCCCAAGTCACTGTTATAACTTTGAAGTCGTAGATAATTTCACTTATCTTGCAACCAGCATTAACAACACCAACTATATCAGCCTTGAAATTCCACGCGAAATCATTTTTCCTTACAGATGCCACTCTGGACTGAGTGGGCTCCTTACACATTGACAGCAGAGAATACCGCAGATGATGGAGTGATGAGCTGAACGAGTTATCAGAGTCCATATATCCAAATGAATGATAACACGGCATCCTTCTACGTTTTTGACGCAGTACGCGCCAGTAAAAACAGAGGAAATGGAAAACCAATGCGTTGGAAATTTCAGGAGGAGAAGAACCTGACTCCATTTAGTATAACCGAATAGGGCCGAACGGCGGAACGATTTTCGTGATATTGTTGATTCGGCTATAACGGTGTTTACGCCAATTACGAAAAAATTTAGTGAGCTTTTAAAAAGCAGATATCATACATCAAACGATGCAACCTGAAATGCTGAATTGAAGACTCAAATGGGAAAGATATTTCAAAACAGGTTCATTAAGATATTTCGTTACGCTTTGGCTAAAAAAAAGAGCTCAAGGTATTTTTCCAAAGTACGTCGCGTTTGAATCTTAGTATAAAAAAATATCTTATAAATGTTTATTGATTCACTTTTTCTTTTTACAATATAAATGATAAGTGGATGATCTGGATTAAGAAATACGAGATTAGAAGAAATGATGCCAATCTGCGAAGTCCTTGTAAAATTTTTCTACATTTTAATCATAAAATTAAACCATATTGCCAAATTACATTCAAATCAAAAACCGCGTGGAGAAAAACTGCATTTTTTACCACGTTCAATATACACACTTCAGAAATAAGCAAAATGGCATGACCTGCCCTAATGCATATGGATGATGGAAAAGATGACTGCAAGTAGTTAAATTTGTATTGCATTTTCGGGAGAGAAAGATGAGAAATATTTCATTGGCCATGTATATGTACATATTATATATATAAATATATATATATATCTATTATGGATGGCAAATGTTGATTTTATATGCCAATGCAGACATATTTTATGAATGCATTTTTTAAGAACTCAGCTCCATCGTGGACTTTCCAAATTGGTGTTGGAAATGTTTACTACACAGTTAGAGATTGAGAGAGCTGAATACATGAGCGGTATGAGAAAAAATTGCTGAAAATTTAATTATTTTCAGTCCTTTCTTAATTCACAGCGAACAAAAACTTCTGACTTTGCTCTCCTTTTTGGATCAATTACTCCATAGACTTAAATAAATTTTTATTTTTCCTAGTACATTTTATACCCAACATTACTTTTTAAACGTTATTTTCAGGCTGTTTACCCAATGATTTCTGCAGCAATTAAAGAAAACGAATAAGTTACACACTCATGCAATGCATGCTTCATTCCTCATGATTCATGCCTCTTTCGACTCCTCTTTAGTTTTGCGATTTTTTTAAGCCTAAAATATGAGGTTTCTTTCTAACACATCATTGCATACCAATTGCCTATTGCGTAATATATTGAAATTAAAACCCGATTTTTTTATTTACGCAATTCAATTGTTTACTGAAGCTGTTTAAATCTACTTAAGCCTAACAGTAAGTGTACAAATCCTGAAACTAAATTAAAAATGTGTTAGCTCGAGTTAACTTTGAGGTCTTTTCGAACTTTGGCGCTCTCCTTAGAAGAAGGGAACATCTATTCACTGCAGTGAGGAATTTCTAGATTAGTTGCACAAAGCGTAAACTATTGGGATGGGTTGATTTCGCAGTTTTGTAAGAGATTTCGTTCTGTCCCTTTCAACTTCAGACTTAACGAATAGGATACCAAAGTTATTGTGTATGTTTACATTACTAGCGTATTTGGCTTACTTTTTCCGTCCTTGCTCCTGGGGCAGATTAAATTGAGATGATTAAGCTTTGGTTTCAAAAACACATTATCAAACTATTGGTATAAACCAAATGACACCAACTAAGTGATAGATTTGTATCTTAAGCACCAACATTTATCCAACAGTTTCCCGGTTTTTTTTTCTACATTTCACCAATTTTGAAGTACACCATCACACCCTTCATTAATCACAGCTTCTCATCTTGTCAATCCGTTTGCTTATTCCAAACATCAGCCTTTTATCTAATTTTTGGTCCCACTCGGATTAGACGCTCGCCTATTTGTTTTATTAATGTTTATTTGAGCTTTTGTCGCTTTCGAATGTTTTGCAAATCTGACAGCACAAATGGTTACAGTAACGCCACTGAAATTTCTCTTTACTCCACACCCACTCGCCTCCACTCTTTTGTATCCTACACAAAAGTATTTTAATTAATGCCGTAATTTATTATATTTCTCTTCCATCCTTGAATGCTATTTTTTGTTTCGTTTCACTGCTCTCTTTTTATTGCGCTGACTTATTTGGATTTTTTCTTCCTTTCGTTGTAGGGCTCCGAATACCTCGAAGGATACAGCATAAACATAACAAAAACCTTTAAGAAGCATCAATACTGTAAGCCAAAGCAACGGTTATTTGCCGCCGAGGGTATGGGGCAAGCAGACCTTGAGTTGCCAGTGCTTCATGAAGTGGACAACAACAACATCATTGAAGGTGCAGCGCGTAGCAGCCGTAGCTCGGCAGCCACCGAGACACAGGGATTAAGCAAAGCTCAAGACTACAGTAGAAGTTTTGCGGCAACTTTTTGGTATGCGAGTGTTTTCATTATTCTACAGCGACATAACCGTTGGTCCCTAACATGAAGCCCCTATTAGGCGCACTCTCACCAATTTCCCTTTCATCTGATCAACCGCCTGACGCTAACGGCATTATGTGTCCTCCACTCCACCCAATACTCAGATGAATTATGTAACTGAATAAATTCCTCGTTTTGTTTGTTACCTTAGTGTGTAGGAAGTTATTGATTATTTTTAATATTTTTCAAAAAAATAAAAAATTAAAAAAGTTCGAATAAATAGACTTACAGCAATCATAATCGCATTGCGACGTTGCTCGTTAAAAACACTCCTACCATATAACATGCATATTTACGCTCACACTCGCATATGCACTTGCATATACAGACGTGCATACATATATACATGTACACACACACACATACACACATAAAAGTAGCGATAATCATAAAATACTCCAAACTATAAGCATTAAAAATCGGTGAAACTTAAATGGAAAGCAATAATTAGTTATCGAATACACGTTTGTAGCTCGATATTATATTATACATACATACATATTATAGAGTACTCGTATTTAGTGTGTAAAATCGTTACTTTGCATGTAAAACAATATTATATTTTAAAATAAGATGAAAACGAAAACATACTAAATCTAAATATTCAAAAATTTGCAACAAAAAAAATAGTGTTACTTTGTGTGAAAAATACTCGTAAATTAGACCTAACTAGAAACTACGTATCTGACTTTAAATCATAAAATAGGAACACTTAGTTAGCGTGTACGTATGAACGCAGTTAGATTTGTGGGTTGAATATACTTACATATGTACGTATTTATATAGTTGATAAATAGTTCTCGAGTTGACTTCGGGAAGAGACTAAAATCATTACCGATAGTTATTTTACTTACATACATATATATGTATAGTATTTCTTGAATAAAGACACAATTGGAAATGAACGAGGGATCCCCGCCTATACACAAATAGTAGTAATAACTCTGTATACCCGCGTATCGATCAGTAGAAGCAGCTCGAGCTTAAAATTTTCGAGCCTCTCGACATATTTGTTAATCAAAATATCCGAAAAAAGCTCGGGATCGTGCTATTTTTTTCTCGAATAATCAACTATGGATAGGGGCGCTAATGCTCGAACAACAATTCAAAAATATATTCCATTTAAATTGTAACAATTTGAGATTTCATTAATTTAAAATAAGTATTTATGCAATTAAATTCAGTTTCCCATTTTAATGAACCCCCAAAAATGATACAAAGTTACCTAGCCAGGTAGTTAAAATTTGAAATCTGTTGTTGCATTCACATTACTAAAGAAAAAGTATGATTGTAAGCGAAATATAAATACTTAAATATATCGTGATCTTCGCGCATACTTAAATACCGCAAATTAACACTCTTTGTAATAAGTAGAGGGCTCATACGGGTGAAATATTATATCATTAAGATCAGAAATAATGCAACCTGGTGCATTTGGAGATCATTGTCTACCGAATAATTGTTCAGAATGTATCTTTTAGCCAGTAATAAAAGGGCCAAGTTTTAATTATATAAATATAAAACATATAATATCTATAGACAAAGCAATTCTACTTCCTCTTCTTAGTTGGGGTGTATATGTCCGAAAGAACATGTATAAAATCACCTCATAGATAGGATACTGCTACTATTACTACATCGGCGATTATCAATAATTGTGCGCTATACGTTTCTTCTTCTCGTTGTTTGTTGCCAATTCTAAATACCAGGAATCAGGTCGCTTTTCTCCCCATCTTTCCAACGGACTGAAGTGCTCTCATCCTCGCCAGCGTAGCTGTTGTCCCTTTATTCATCGAATTATATATGTCCATCAATGCACAAAGGATCATAAATCTTCCGAAAAACCTTTCTCCGGAAAACTCCTAGTGTCGTCTCATCGGCTGTCGACATCGTCTAGGTTTCTACGCCATATGACAAGACGGGATCGATGGGTAACTTGTAGAGTTTTGTTCGTCGGGAGAGGAATTTATTTTTCAGTTGCTTACTCAATACAAAATAACACCTGTTGACAAGAATGATTCTACGTTAGATTTTAAGGCTGACATTTTCCAAAGATTTTAGATTAATTTAAAGTAAGTAAGAATCATATGAATCTCAGTGAACGTGAAGCATATTTAAAAAAAACTTTATATTACTCTCGTTTAATCCCAATTACATATGATTCTTGTTTCCTGGATTTCAGACAAAAAAGTATATTCACGAAATCTGTGTATAATAACTTAAGAGTATAACCTAGGCGTCGATCAATTTGCTTCGCCTCACAAATCCCAATACCGAGTAAACATTGGTAATACTCATACTACTATGCGTATATAAAGAAAAATCACTGATAAATTAATCTCTACTCTGGCGCAAAGTATAAGAATTGTAACAAGAAATTGGCAAGACATTTTGGATTTTCGCCTATGAAACTTTAAAGTACTTTTTATGGCATTTCCAAGTAAAAAGTAAGTTACGTATACGCAATGTGGTGCTTTCAAATTTGTCTATTTCCTTAAATTGTGTTCGTTATTCAGATTTTGATCCTGATTGAGGCATATTAAAGGAATTTGTAGTCAGTTGAAACTTTATGTCTTTGAAATAGAATTATATTTCAATTTTTTTTTTTTCAATTTTTCTAACCAACTTTGAGCGGAACTCGGTTTTAAAAATTAGCCCTTAGCCTTTTATTATTAAGGATGGTAATATCGAATATATTAAATGAACTATCAAATTCAGTTTCGAAAATCTGTTTAGATATTGTGAATAATGCAGCCACCAATACAAACCCAAAGTATTCAACACTAAAACGACTAAAACATACTTATACATATACATTAGAGTAAGCGTAAGCTAAATAAAAAGTTAGCAAGTATCGTAAAGTAAACTTAGTAGTAGATATTGTAGTGAGGTGTTTAGTAGTCAAAAATAAATGTGAGTATTTTGTGCAAACTATTTATACATGCGATTACATTGAATGCAACGCTCGTTCATATATACATACATGCATACATAGTATATACTAATAATATTGCCGTCATATAAATACATGTTCAAACATACATATTGTATGTTAGGTAAAGTTAAGTTATCGTAAAAAAAAATTTTATACCAAAAACGAGAATTTGAAAAGAACAACAAAAAGTAAATGAAAGCATAATACTAACATATATTTTAAGATATTCATAATTAAAATGCAATGAAAACACAAAACAATCAAAAACTGTTGGAAATGTACACGTACATACATATATATATATATATATATATATATATATATATATATATATATATATATATATATATATATATATATATATATATATATATATATATAAATGCGTAAATTATATTATACTACACATGCATACATATATTATACTAGTTATGTGTCAGTATGTGTAAACTACTTGTTAGTCCTATTGAATCAAACTTGCAATAAAAACTACAAAGTTGAACTGAACAAAAAAAAAAAAGAAAGTGAAAAAAATAAACAAATAAAAGTAAAAACATAAACATAAACGTATAAAACAAAATATTTAGAAAGCTATCAAATTGTATGGAATAGGAGCAGCTCAAGAAGAGAAGCTAAATGCCATAAGATACTTTATATACCTGCGACTTTATTGAATTTATTAGTTCTATCCCTACTTATGTACATTTATACACTCACTAATATTTAGCTTAAAAAGCTTAGTCTTTATGTTCCTTTAGTTAACTGAAAATTTATTTAGATATTTCAATTATAGTAGCTTGATGCAATTTTTAAACTCAAAATGATGTTGAAATCTTAAATAATTACTACATAGCATATGCAAGACTAGGTATACATATACATACAAAACATAATGAAAAGAGTCAAGCTAAAATATTTTTTTATACCACATACAAGAAAACTATTTACGATAGAGCATGGATACATATAAAACACCTTATATACATACACCATATTTAAAGTATTAGATATTATTTCAAAAGTCAACTACACTTTCCTGTAATCTTCTAGAGTGATGTCCATTTAATGAAATAAAATGAGTAAGTAAACTACAAATTCAAGCAAAAACTCAAACTCAATAGAATTTATTGATTTTATAATTTTATCGAGTTTAATATTATTTAAATAAATCGAACAATACTTTCGTCACTTCAATTTACGTTATATTTTCCGAAAATAATAACTCCATAGACCATATTACTAAAATCGTAGCTCGGTAGACCTTGTTACTAAAACCTTAGCAAAAATCTTGGAATCGAGACGAAATTGAAATTAAATTATTTAATATTAAAGGTGTCGTTTAGTGCCAGCCGTAGTGTAAAGAATGGAAGGTGTTCTACTGTTCAACGGCTAGACTTATAAAGTTTCTGAAGCCCCTTGCAGATATAACCTTTTTTCGTTGCGTGACATTTGCAACTTTGCAAAACAACAGCAAAGCTAAAACCACAATGATCATTTTTCTATTCAATAATTTTTCTGTCAAAAACTGAAAAGTTTTCCATTTTAATTTTAATTCAACAATTATAATAATAAATGGAAATTAAAATCAAAGTCAGCAAAAGGTCTAGGCACGCACAAAGATGGGATATAACCAACTTTTGGCGTTGCATTGGCATCTGCGGAGCATGAGAGGCTAACAATGAACTAAAAAGCACAGAAGGATTAGGCGATGTGCTAAACACCAAGTATTTCGTTTTTGTAACCGTTCAACCATTACTAAACCACCCGATTCCTGCAGGAATAAATACTAATTGTCGCATCAGTTAGTGGAGAATGGCTATACAAATCAGGAACTGCAATGATTTTAATTTTCAAAATACTTGTATTTCGCTACAATTATTGCATATTCGTCTACCATTCCAGTGCAGAGATATTTCTCATTTGACATATATACTTTGATTGTGTCAAGCGCTTAAAATTTCGAATTTGCCCGATGTTGTTGTTAATGTAACATTACATTACTTACGAAATGGTACAAAGCACAATCAACCTTGATTTTCTATGAATTCAGCTTGATAGAATCTGCCTTGGAGGAAATGTTTTTATCAATCTTGTTTTATGGTGGTGCAGAATCTGGCACTATTCTTTATTGGCAAGCCACAAAAAAAAAACAAAGCAACCACAGATGATCGAAGAAATGAGCTTTGAGTCCGCGTGAGATGTCTAATTGACTGTTTAGTAAAAAATTGAAATTTAACGAAACCTAATTTTCAAATCCAGAACTTGCCAATGAATAAGAATATTTACTGCCCCAAGGTGCTTTCAATATTGAAATAAACAAGAATTTCGTTTATTTTATTGCCAAAATTCATTTTTTTCACGCTGCAATCGAATTAGTGATCAGTTCAAAAAAATTACATTACTCAAAGTATGTACCACCGCAAATTCTACACAAAATGATACGAAATCATCCTCCACTGAAATTTATCGAGAATCAATCCATCAGTGGGTGCACAGAAAGAAATTATTTTAATATAAACTCACATACATATATATACGAGTACTTATATTAGGAGACTGTTTTAACGGTCTATTATATCAGTGGTTTGAAAAAGTGATCTCGCTCCAAATTTGAAGCAGAATCCGCTCTCACATCAAACAGTCTCCAATAATGCAATAATAACTTTTTTAAACAGCTTATTTTACAGCTTATTATTGCTATTATTATTATTTTTTTAATTTAATAAGAATTAATTTTTTCACAATGCACGTCTAAAAGAATTACTTTTATTTCTCACTATAATTAGCATCACTTGAGAAGTGAGGAAAGTGTAGTGGCAAATAATTAGAAATGAAAAAATTGTACTAAAAGTAATATAAGAATTGAAAAAAGGTTTGAAAAATGTACTTGCTACGAAGAGTGAAGAAGGATTGATAAAAGAAAACTATTGTTATATTTATTTATACTATTTGAAACTAAATATAAATTTTCTCTTATTAAAAATGTATTCAAAGATTTACACATCTACCATTCACCTTACTAATTATAACAACAAAAATGGAAATAAAAACTTTTGGTACGTACCTATGAATTTTCTGCAACAAACTTGGTACCAATGCAAGAAGAAAATTTAAGCCTATACGATTCTTTACGATATTATTAGGAGATTATTAGGAAACACAAGTGGAGTGTGTATAAAGAAATGTGAAAGTAAAGCAATAACTTGGAATTTGTACGAAAAATGCAAAATTTAATGTGAAAATGCACAAGTGCATTAGGCAAATGGTTAAGCGAAATATATAACTATTATTTATATACATAACATACATACATCACTACAGGCATAACAAATACTAAAAATACATAGTATGAATGCATAAATGTCGTTAACACCACTAAAAGATATATAAGGAAGCGTAGTTGAAAATATAATTAAATTGAAAATAAAAACCAAATCAAATACATGCATACATACAAACATACCTTATACAAATTTAACAAATAAAAAATATGTAGCCGTGACGTGTTAGAAATAGTATGTAGTTGTGTAGACCGCCATATACTCATCGATGTTTGTGAATATCGATATCAACACACCACCTCAACCGCCCCTCTATCTATTGTAGCTATCTATATAAACTAACATACTTACAACAGAAGCGTTGATATCCAAATTTACATGAATATTCATTCACTAGGTGTTCATCCACATTCTCTTTTCAACAAAAAAAAATAACAAATATTACCATGAATATTACAACATGAGTACAGACCTAAATACATACATACATACATCACATAGTTCCAGTTAAAGAATAGCTTCTGGAACTTATGAACTCCTAGCTTTTAGTAAACATACATACATATAATAAACTATAACGTAAATTAGTAATGCAGTAAAATCTGTAAATGGTAGTCGCGAATCAAACAATCGGAATTCGTACGTGACGCATTTCTTTGGATTCCCACAAATACTTTCATATGATTCATCTACTCACTGGAATGCAGCAGTAGAGCAGACTGCTCGCAGATTTTCTAAATTTATTTATACCATTATTATAATAATTTCATTAGAACCGCATTAGAAAATTCATTTGCATAATTTGATATTATTAATTATTCTATTATTTATAGACTTTCTTCTAATGAATTAAATTACAAATCCAGAATTTTCTTATTCTTCTTTTTGCTATGGTTTTTTTAACAGTTGCCATTTGTTCAATTCAAAATTTGAAAAGTATTTAAGATGCCTTTAACAATACAGTTCCCGCATAATTTTGAAGCTGATGACTAAAATTATATTTTTCTCCTGGCAAAACACAATACTAATTTCAATTGAACAATAGTAAAGTGGTGGTAAAGAGAAGCCAAAGCCGAATCGCACAGTGTCGCAAGCCCAAAGTAATGAATGACAAAAAATTAGCTCAATTTTTAATTTATTATAGAGACCTCATTTATCGTAGAAGAACGAATTACGTAATTTAGCGAAAATTTATCATCTGCGACGCCCTCTACGTTAGTGGACCGAAAAAGTAAAATTATACCGATTTTTATGGAATTTAGTTCGTCGCTTTATGTTATCTACGAGTATAAACTTAAAAATGTAAAATTTTGCTGGGATTTGATTTTCGGGTTCGGACCTCCCCTTCGGAAGCAATGTAAATCTTAAATTCGAATCTACTTTTGCAGTTTATTCGTGTCTGATGCCTCCAAAAAAATTGAATATATTTTAGGACCCCCCCTTCTGGAAATTCTGGATCCGCTACTGATGTAAATTAATAAGTCATGCATTCCTATATTTCTTTCCCAGATCATTTTCAGTTCTATTTTATATACCACACAAGTAGGTACGATAGAATCACGAATAAATTCCCTGTGAAAATTTATGGAATACGCAATATTTTGAGTTCGCCAACTACGTAAAATTACGTACATAATAGCGTCAAAATAACATGTACATACTTATTTAAACAAAACTTTAATTTCATCACTTTCTTCGTTTCTTTTTTTCTTCATGACAGTACAGATCAAACGTGTAAATGATCGCGGAATTTTGGTGTTGCCAGATTGACATTTTAACAAGCTTAGATTAATGTAACGATTTTTTCAAATAATCTCCATGATTTCCCAAATCCTCCGATCACTGGATTGTTAAATAAATGTCGCCAACATGGCAGTTCCTTAATTATAGAGAATTTACTCAACGTTCATTTATTACTTAATCACTATAGCTTCACATTTACAATCACCAAAATTACCACTCTCACTTTTTTTTTTCTTCACAGTAGTGTTATCACCAACGAGTTCTCCTTACGACTGGTTAGCCCAGCAGTTGTGCTTCGCCCTTATTATACCATATTGCTGTATTAACGTCTGGAATGATTGAGATGTTCTCGATAACGAATATTCTAGATTCACGACATGAAGGAAAAAAGCTGCACATTTTCAGAGTATTTGTTTGCCTTACAGCATGAGTATCAAATTTTCGGAGCCTAAATAGATTGGTACAGTTATAACAGAGCATTTTTGGCATTGTTGACACTACTCGCAACAATGTGCATCGTAACGGTAAATTTCACGTTAATTAAAAAATTGCCATTGTTTCATTTGAAACATTTGGAAATGGTATCTTTAAAACATATATCAAAATAAATTTTATTTCGCTTTTAACCTAATGAAATTTTGTCGTTAGTGTTAAACGGTTAACAGAGAATGTTAAACTTTATAATTTAAATTTAATGGTAATACGGTAATGCCTGATAGCGGTAACATCAACCAGCTATCTGACGCTTTTCTTTGCCTGCCTGCCTTTCATACAAGAAAATATTGTCAAAAGTTATGTACGGAACTTCCAACGGTGAAATTAGGATTGTATTCTGCCAGCTGTCAGAGCGCACTTATGTATAGTTTAGAAAAATAAAAATTTTCGTCATCAATTTCATAATTATGCTTTAACTATAACTATAATGTAATAAATTACGATTTGAGTTGAAAAAAATTTACATTTGCTTGGTTTATTTTAAATTTAACCTTTAAATGTATACACTGGCAAAATTTTATAATAGCTAGAAATCAGCCGAGTCGATTTGAGATGGATATTGATTTCTCTCTTACGGCAGTAGCGGCAGCGCCAGTTCATTTCTATGACGCTCTCGTAAAATAGGTCGCATCAGGTGAATCGTTACGTTTTAAATTGTAAAGCATTCACTTAAATTTCAGGAAGGTAGAATTTTTAACTACAACTGGTGATTTCTCACTGAGCTGTCTGTTCAATTGAATTTGGTTATTAAAATATTCAGTCATTGATTATAGTCTTTTTCATGTAGAATTTTGTTCTTAAAGATGTACCATTGGCTCTGACTAATAATAATATTACACTCTAAATCCGAAAAACGAATTAAGTAGAAAGTTTGTAGAACAATTTTTGTAATTTTATAGTGAAAGAGTAGAAAGTGGTAAATTTGAATTTTTTCAATATAAAATCCGTTTGGGAAAGAAATAGAAAAGTCTGTCACATTGAATGTAAGCATACCTCTGTTTTGTTTTTTTTTAGTATTCGTCTCATGTATGTAGAAGTATATTTAAGTTGGCAAACATTTTTTTAACATTTTGAATCTGGTTGCCCTGGTGAAAAAACTTTTTCTATTTTTATTTTTTTTTTCATATTTTTTTTTTATTTTGGTATCACAGTGTGTTTCATTCAACAAATTTAATTTTTTATGTGATTCTCATTAATTTTTTATTTTTTATTTTTTTTTTACTTTCTGCACTTTCCATGTCTTGTGGATCTGGTTAAGTGAAATCAGTTGCAGTTTTCGTATAAACCGGCAACAAGGTTTGATTTAATATTCTGGTATACACTAGCTGTGTTTTTTTTTCGCGCATATGTATCTGCGCTTAAAATTCAAATGGAATTCCAGGCGCAAAAGCAGATTAAATTTTTGCTTTAAGTTTTGTTACATAGTTTTCATAGACTTTTTGACAATTGACGAATTAGTTTTAAATAAATAATGAATGAAATGTTAATGTTCGTTTTTTTTTAGTTTTGAGCGTATATACATACAATGCGCATTGCTTTTATTAATAATAACAATGTTAAAGACGCAGCTTTCCTAGAAGGCTCAGAGAAATTTGTGTACATGAAGTTATGACCCTAACTTAGAAAAGAGAGTTGGTTGCTTACTGAGTTGCAATGAAAATAGCAACAAAATAAGCTAGTTGAAATAAAAATAATTAGGAAATTTGAAAAAACTTCAAATTTAGCAAAAATATATTTTATTTATACCAAAATATATGTATTTAATTTCCTTTGTTGAGCCAGATTCAAAAGAGTACAGCAAGAACGATATTAAAATCTTTATTTTGATATTTCTAAATACATTGTCATTTTAACTTTATTTTATTTTAATTTGGATTTCTTTCGAATTCTGAAAGTTTTTATGAAAAAATGCATAGGTTTTGATTATCAAACCGACTTCCAGAGTTAAGTGAAAAAAGTAATGACTACCATTTTACATATATACATACCAAAAAGCATGCATAATTAAATGAATACATACATGAATGAATATCATACATACATACATTAAAACATACTCATAAATGTTAGTTGCCGCACGTAGAAAGAACACCAACAACAAACAATAATACAAAAAATATAATAATATTTACTAAACCCAAAATGGAAATATCCAAACTTGGGCGTTACATACATGCATACACACATACATACGTATAATATGTGGTGAAACGTAACGCCTTGCAACTTCCAGACTACTCGTTTTATACGCAGATTTTTAAATAAAGTTCTGATTACCAACCTGATGATTTTATATTTACATACATACATACCGCATGTATATACATATTTAATTTTTTTTTTCGTATAAAGCATAATCCAACTTTTGCTGGAAATACAGATTTTTCAGTTGCAAATCTACATACAAAAGCGCATAATTAACTACTTGATGAACATGTATTCCTTTACGTACAAGTATGTAACACTGTATGCGAATAGATTTACATATATATATATATATATATATTTCTTTGTTTGTGTGCATACTTTTACAATTTTAATTTATTTTAAGTTCCTACTCCTTAATTAACTAAAACGTTTCTAAATACATACAACTAACGATGTATACAGCATTTTAAAAACTCACATACTCTTTCGAGTGTGTACATATAACACATACATACATATGCTGGTATGTATGCGGCATTGCAGATGGGCGAGTATGTGCTTTATAATGTTATGCACTACAACTAAATCCGAATATGAATATTTTTCTACCAACTACCAACTCTTAAAATCCATTTCATTAAATAAAATTTGTGTTTAATTGTATTTGTAAACATTTCAAAATGCACTAATCATTTCGTTTTGTTATGTAAATTGCTGTGTGTTAAATAAAATTAGATTACCCGAATGACTAGGGAAATATTAAAATTATAGGCGTGAATGTACAATTTATATACATACATACTCATACATGAGCTTATTTGTACATACATACTCGTATATGTACGAACATTTGTGCGAATATTTAAATATTTAAAGTCGGATATGCACACTTTGGCATCATGTACATGCGTATATAGGTGCATCAATGTATAGGTATGTGCGGATGGTTTGCAATACGTTTAAAATAAGCTTAAATACAGGCCGCTGTTCTTTGATGGGTCCTGATAATAGACTTTTTATTTTTGGAAAATAATAGTGCTAACCAAAATATTCGAATGAAATCTATCCCTAAAATTGCAGCACGTTTAATTTTCAGTCTTTAATTTTGTTCTTTTGCAATGATCACAATCTACATTGGCAATCCCTTCGTGGTATCACAAACAAGTCCACACCAATGAGATGATCAGCCTCAAATTGGGATTCCATGTCCGGATAAAAATCCTGGCCTTTCCAGTATAAAGACAGACTGTCGCGAGAACTATTGAATTTTAGTCGACTTTTATGACAGGCATACCATATGGCGGGTAAATTCTTGAACCCCTAACCCGTAGGGGGCTGACTTAGTACAGTTGCACGCAAGTGCCTGCTGAAAACCGGGTCGAGTGCAAAAATTATGAATGCAAAAAATATAGAATCTATTCAAAATATCTTAGCGGTTCTACTCGGATAGCTGCAAAATATTCTTCATCTGAGAAATAAGTTTTCTTAAAAGGTCTGCTCGGCTTTCATCTTGCTATCTGCGGACACTCTAAGCATTAAGGTAATAAAGAAATTATAAAAGTTTTGATCCTGATTATTGAGGATACAGAAAAACCATAAAATTGTAAAAACGAAGCAACCTTATTTTACTGTCTCATTGCTAGTTAGTAAAAAAAAAATCAACAAATCGTTGACGCTCACAAAAGGTTTTTTTTTTTGACAACTCTACACTTTCAATTCAATTGAGCCGAAAAAAATTTAAAGTAAACACATTTTTTCCCATTCATAAAACAATAATATTCATACAAAGACATTAATAATCGGATTGATTTAAATTTTTTCTTGCAAGCTTCGAATTGCAAATAGTTGAAACAAAAATGCAAAATGAAATGAGAAATTTGCAAAAGTTGAAATGAAGATACTGCTGAATTTGCATAATACAATAATTTTCTGGAAGAGAACAAAATTGACGAACACATTCTCATACATAGCGGTTTGTAACCGCTGAAGCGATTTTCGGCCGAGCTCCTCCCCCAATTTGTGGGTTTGCAAACAAAAAGGTGAGACATGCGGTTTAGTCTAAGCCGCCTCTGAACGGCTGATGAATTTTTATTTCATGTCAGAAATACACTTGGATTGACTTGACATTCCCTGCGACCTCAAAAAATTATTCCCTATAATTTTGGATATTGCTCGAATCTGGACCCGAACCCAGGCTTGCCAAATGGTAGTACGCAAAACTAACCACTCGGCTATTGCGGCGCCATACATTCTACATGGAAATTAAATTGATAATACTTAATGTCTGTTAGTTACTTCGCTCTTCAAATTGAGTAAAAAAAAAATAGAATTTAAATGTACAATCCTTAAAGGCAAATTTATATTATCTGAAAACTGCAGCTGCATAGATTTTTGCACTAATCTAATAGCGTTAAAATAATTTAATACCTGAAATATGTCTCCATTACCTATCCATTTAGCGTAACATCGCTGTTAGATCAATCTTCAATTTTTAAATTATTTGTTAGTCAAAGAGCACTGTTATCCTTTTGAGTCCATGGCCCGCAATATACTGACGACGGCCCTGCTAAATATGTACTTGTATGTAGTATAACGTCTAAATTGCCACACACACAAAAAAAAAATACCCCACAGTAAGAATTTCAGTATTTGTAGAAAAAGCTTATGGTAAAAAGAATATCCCTTGATATTCCATATATAGGGTGTTTTTTATAGAGGTATAGAACTTTAAGTTGGTCGAAAATAATGGTTCTGTGCGGAAAACGTATCGCACACTACGTCCAATGATACGAACCAATGATTCCACCAGCCATAAAGCGCACCAAACAGTCAGTTGTTCAGGCGTGAGTCTATTCATGATGAATTGCCAAACCAAACTGAGAATAAATTACTGGACAGCTGTTAAATCGGTCGCCATCTCGAAAAGTAATGCCAACTTAAAGTTCTACACCTCTATAAAAAAACAACCTTTATATATATATATCTTATAAGTTCATCTGTAGCCAAAATTAATAGCAAATGAATACATAAAAAATAAAAAAATACCACTTAAATTTTACCTTAAAATCCAAATTCTATATAATTTTCTCAATAAGGATATTTGAGTTGAGAATTCTACAAAATTTAGAATATTTAATGAAATGTGTTCCAATAAACCAATTATATAGAGTTGGCATTTCATAACCGCTGAAGTTTTTTTGGGTCGAACTCCTTCTGCAATTAGTGGTGTGGATCTGGTTGATTTTACAACAAATGTGGGAGCCAACAATTTTTCGAAAGGGTTCATATACCCTGCGATCGCAATTAGAATGTTTTTCTGGCCAGAAATCAAAGTCGTGACCTTCCGTATGGTAATGCACAGTGCTAACCACGATTAGCTAAGTTTAAACTGAGTCACTGAGCCCAGTATTCAAGCATATCCAAACAATTAGTGTTTGACAGCTGATTCAATTTTATATATTAATATTTATTGATACTAATAATATTTACCTGAAGAAAATATGGACATTTTTTAATGATGTTGGTACAAAGAAGAAAAAATGATTGGGAGTACAAATAAGTTTCCGCCTTTTTGAAAAAAAATTATATGTATTGTGAGAGGTAGTTTACATTTAGTCGAAGTATTGTCCATGACTAGCAAAATCTTTTTCGCACCTTTTAGGTAGCGTACGTATTTCGTGTCTGAAAAACTCCTCTTCTTTTGAGGTAGTCCATAAATAAACCCAATTTTTTTAATCTTCATATGATGGGAACAGCTATTTCGATAAAGTTTGCGCCATTGACAGGCTCACATGATAGTTGGACGGCACAATGTCACGTGAATACGGCTGGTGGGCTAGTCGTACCCAAGCAAGTAGTTTTTAATAAATATTCTTTCACTGGAGCCGCTACATGTGGACGAGCATTATCATGAAGAAAAATTATTTTGTCGTGCCTGGAGTTATATTGAGGGCGTGTTATTCCATCAAAGCTCGACTCAATCTCATCTGATTTCTTAGGTAGAGGATGCCAGTAATTATTTCGCTTTGTTTAAGCAGCTCGTTATACACCATCCCCGGCCGATTTCACCAAATACAATGCACGATTTTTTTCCATAAATATTCGGTTTAAACTTTTGAAACCACTTGTGAGATGTTCTCTAACTCAAGGCAGCCTAATCGTACGCTTCTACGATCAACAGCTAATTAAAGAATTCAATTAAAAGTTCTCGCTTTTTATTTGTCTCAAATTTAATGATATGGTAGATTACGTTGTTTCTGAATGCATAAGTTAATTTTCAAGCCAGTTATCATCTGCGAATTCTAATGTGTTTTTGGTCCACGATATCGCTTTCAAAACACCGGAAACTTATTTGTACACACAATAACTCTTCCAATAAGTACAATCAAATTGGGCTGCTTATGTAGTTCTGCAAAAAATTACTGCCAATGAATTGCTAATTTTATTAGTTCTTCTAATAAATCAATTGGGGGCCTGTGTGAACAGCTTTACATTTGTTCATAGTTTTACTCTTTCGTAAGCAATATCTCAGCTCAGTTTTCAGGCAAAATTTTAATCAAATACGAAATGTTTAGCTCTTCCGTGATTCGTATTCGTATTATTGATAAGAGGTCGGTCTGTCGTTTCTTCGACGCTGGAGGAAAATTTCATAGCATAATATTCATTTTAAACAGACGCAGAGAACTCCGCTCTAACATCGTCTAACTTTTCAAACAGTTGAATATACTGCTTGGTTCATATAAAAATTAATAAGTATGTGACATTTGCAAACGCATACAATACATACATATATTAACACACATGCAACCTTTTTCAGCATTTATTTCAAGTATATGATTTAACGAAGCGTTAAATGTGGCTAAAATGGCTCAAAGCACTGCTTTGACAACCATAAATTTGTCTGCGTTAACTGGGTTGCTAGGTGAATTCACAAAAATAAGGTAAAATTTGGAGTTGCATAACCGAGTTTCAGGACAGTTGATTTATTCATTAACTAAATTTCATTGCATACCATTCGACGCTTCTTTACCACGCACATACCAAATGCAAATATACGAGTATCCATATACATATATACATGAATTTAATCGGAACCGTCGTCCAATTTGTATTTAAATCGATTTATTAATTTTGAACTCAATTTCAAAACATTGTGTAATATAAAATGTTATGATTTGTATGCACAAACATACAAATGTTCAATAATACATATGCAAATTTTTGAAATGCCCTCCTGTTACAGTCCATTCAATCAGTCAGTCACTAAGATGTATGTTTTTACAACAATACTTCAACGCTTATTGAAGCTATTAAAAATTATCTGCAAATGCGAAACTAACTCATATACATATGTACATATATATTCATCCTCACATACATATGTAAGGTTATTAATGGTATTCAGAAACTATTTTATTATAATATTTTTATATATTATTTACTCTACGCACATTGTATTGTATTTAACATACATACATATATATTAAATGAATTGTGTTTATCAGATACTTTGCGGTTAATTGCATTTAGCAGTGATTTATATTAAACAGTTAAGCTACAAAAAAAAAAAACAGCAATAATAAAATGAATCCAAAATAAAACCAACTCAGAACATTAAAGTGATTGTTTCATTTCATTAAATATTTATGAGCAAAACTCTGTATGCAAAAAGGTAAGTAAATAATACACCAGCGGGTACAGCATCGAATACTTTCCAAGCTAGAGTGTTTTCATCTCTCTGAATTCAGGGTATCACGTCGTCGTCCACATTTCTACGCCATAAAAGAGGAAAAGGATATTCAGCAAGTGTAATTCTGAGTTAGATTTCAATGGTGGTGTTAATACTTGTTTCTAATAGTTAAGTGCTCCATTCGACTCCACAGCTCGAATTATTTTCCACAGCATCAGTTTAAAGAAGTTGCACGATAAAAAATCACCTTGTCTGAGAAGTAATCCCCGATTCTGATGGAATTTTCAATTGTTGAAGATTTGGTGCATATTGGAAATCTGGTCTACAGATTGAAGCTGGTTTCTCCATCGACGAAATTGTCTTCGAAGTGACCACAGTGCGCTTATTGGATAGCAGCCACACCTCTTTCGCATACTTCCTAGTACACTATTGTAGAAAAGTTTTCATTACCGCCTACTCGCAAACTCATTTGACGCTATACGAGTCGGACAAATCTTTTAGAATTATTGAATTTCTGACTGATAAATGTCGCATCGACCGCAGCCGGTTGAATACCAAAGGTTCCTTCATTGGTTTTGAAGTGTTGGTCTCAGAGCACACTCATGTTACTGTTACAAATTACTATTTCGGCAGCTGATTTAATTCATTTTAAATGTAAAAAATAGCTAAAGAACGTTACACGATGACCCCAGGTTCTCTTAAGCTTTCACTATGTAAGCAATGTCAGCATTTGAAAAAGACTTCACGTTCGCACAAACAAAGATGATATGATTGTTTTGTGAAAACTCTCTGAAAATCAGTCATTTTTGGGATAAGAAAACGTTCCTTTTAATCTGAAATAGCGTTATATCCTACAGGGTGAGGTCTATTTCTTTGCACAAATAAATGTTGCATTCTAAAACAATTAAGATCAAGTAAACACTTATCAGGTTCAAAGCAAAAGAAAGCCCATTTTAAATTTCATGAAATCCTCCTTCTAAGCATTCAGTGCCCAAAAGTATGATTTATTTGGTTTTATTCAACTCATTATTTCAACGTTTTGCATGGTCAAGGGTTGGAATTTATCAATAGTTTAGACTCAACTTACAATATAACATATTAACAAAATCCAATTAAAATTGTATACAATGCATTGGTGATAAAAACGAAAGCTAATTCAGCAAATAATTTTCAGAGTGCTTTAGAGAGTGGGAGTTCTAAGTACATGACACCAACGGGATCCAAAAAACATCGAAATGTCGGTAAAATCTCAACTTGGCAAAACGGCCGCCAACAGACCGTACTCAAATATGCATTTCCTTCTTATGAAGTAAATTTCATATTTAAAAGAAAATTAATTGAAAATAATATACATACGCTCTTTTTCAAAATGTTTAGCACTCTTCCTTCCTCTTTTACAAAATCACTTAGTTTTCGATTGTTTTTATATTTACCTTTTATGAACATGAAATGGTATCTTAACTTTGGGCAGAAGTATGTAAGTTCCAAAAGTAGAAGACATAGAACCCCTAAAATTTATACCGATCGGATCAAAACGATGAGCTAAGTTGATTTATCCATGTCCGCCTGTCCGTCAGCTTGAACGTAAGCTACTCACTAATTTTTTTTTGATATTTCAAAAAACTTTGAACACAGATGCAGTTTTACATTTACACAATCATTAGTCGGAACCGGCCAGATCGGACCACTATAAAATATATACGACCGATTTTTCAGATTTAAAATTTCGGTTCTAAAATCCATCAAAAAAGCATCTAAGGCGTGAAATTTTATATTCCACACATATGTATATCATGAATTGTATATTGGTACTGAAAACCATCGAAGTCTGTAAATTATATCATATTGAAACTAAAGGGTGATCCAAGTATAGGTACTTTTTTCAATAGCTTTTTGTTTTGACAGATCACGCCTGAGTCGTGTGAAGCTGTCATGTTATTTTTGTTCAGTATTGTTTTCCATTTCATCACGGAAAGACTTACGCCTGAACAACATTTACAAATGATTCAACTTTATTACGAAAATTCACGTTCTATAAAGAATGTATTTCGCGTGCTTCGCTCAACTTATGGTCAACGGTTATAATCGTCCACATCCAGCACGCAGTGAATTCGGCGCCGTTCGCAGCAACTCTGACTGACGTATAGAACCACTTGGTGCATTTTACGTCGAGATCTTAAAAGAAAGAGTACAAAATACAGCTTGTGCAAGAACTGAAGCCGCTCGACCTTCGCTTCGCTCTATGGGCTCTTGAAAAGTTCCAAGAAGATCCGACGTTTTCGAGCCAAATTTTGTTCAGCGATGGGGCCCATTTTGGCTAAATGGGTATCTAAACAAGCAAAATTGTCGCATTTGGAACGAAAAGCAACCTGAAGAGATTCGAGAGTTGTCATTTTATCAAGAAAAACAACGGTTTGGTGTGGTTTGTTGGCCGGTGAAATCATCGGTCCATATTCTTCTATAATGATGATGGTGAGAATGTAATCGTCAATGGCGACCGTTATCGCGCCATGATAACCGACTATTTGATGAGTGAAATTGAAGCTCGTGATCTCCGCGACACTTGGTTTCAACAAGACGGCGCCACTTCCCACATAACGTATAAATGAACGGATTTACTTCGGTGAGCAGATAATTTCACGTTGTGGGCCGGTCGATTGGCCACCAAGATCGTGTGATAATACACCGTTAGACTTTTTCCTGTGGTGATATGTAAAGTCTAAAGTCTATGCGAACAATCATGCTTCGATTCAAGCCTTAGATCAAAACATCACGCGTGTCATTCGCCAGTTACCATTCGAAATGCTCGAACGAGTCATCGAAAATTGGGCTCAACGGATGGACCATCTGAGAAGTAGCCGCAGCCAACATTTGAAAGAGATAATCTTCAAAAAATAAATGCCAAAGAATGTTCTTTTGAATGATAATAAACATTCCCATTAAATTTTAAATTTCTGTGTTTTTTCTTTGAAAAAGTAGCACCTCGATATGAATCACCCACCGATTTTTCAGATTTGATAATTAATATTTAATCCATACAATAAATTTGATATGTTCATATAAGGTAAAAAGTGTTCGGCATGACATTTTTTTTTTGTTAATCCTAAAAATAACTCGTATATTGTACATAAAAATTTCAAATCCAAAAAAAAAAAATTATATTTTGATTGATATGGGGGTTAAAAAAGTTTGGAACCTAATTGTTGGTTGTAGTAAATATTAACTTAGCACTTAAAAGCATTAGTACTTACCCATTATTACGAAATACTTGCCTCAATTAGTATATATAAATCTTCATAATCTCTTACACTTATAAGTTGTTTGTTAAAGTGCAAAACATCGTTTCTCATAGGTGCTGTTAAGTAAAAGTGTCCAACGCAAATGGTCATTCATTAATTAACGAATTAATGATACATACATTCATATCAAACATACATGCATATATACATATATAAACGCCGCAGAAGAATTGTATCTTATACCCCCATGGCCATCTTAATACTCACATCTCTAAAGTCCTTAGTCACTTACTCACACATCTGTACATCAAAATCCCGATAGAGAAAAGTTAAACTACACTCAAGTTGCAAATAGGTATATGGCTGATATTTATATTAAAAAGGAAGGTCTAAATTCCAGTTATATGGGAAGCACTGTATGTTAACATTAACCATTTTTCTCGATAAATTCCTTAAATTTTCGATCATCCACGGGTTGGTAAAAAATAAAAAGTCTATTTTTACTAAGGTAGGTTTATTTCTAGACCCATATAAGTTAATTTTGGTCAAGGCTTAAGTCCTTATTAATGGGAACATACCTACCAAGTTGAGTTCTGTTGATTAATGCCTTAAATATTCGATATTAAGTCATGTGTAATATAGGACAAATCCGTAATTGTTGCTCGAGTTCGCCCATATTGAATTCAAGTTCATACTAGACCATATGTATCATGAGTTTCACATATTATCGATTCTGTTCGGTGCTTTCTGATAAATACTTGAATGTATCAAATGCCTATTTAAAGTTTAATCCCTTTATAATTTCCCATTTAAAGCAATCATTCCCAAAACTTATGATTTAAGTGCACATTTAGTTACTGAAATATAGCGATTTTCGTATTTATCAAAATTACCGTTATATTGAAGGTGGGCCTGAATATGGGCCGATTCATGCATTTTCAATACCGTTCGTACTTATGCCACAAGGAATGTGTGACACAAGTTTTATCAAAAGCAAAAATTTTAAAATCGGTCGTATATTTGCTACATTCGTCCGATCTGGCTCCGATAATGATCTTTTAAGCGTATAGGTGCATCTGGCCTACCAAGTTTGGTTAGAATATCTCAAAAATTGAGTGACTAATTTGCTTTCGAACAAACAGACGAACAGACGGACATGGCTAAATCAAATCAGCTCGTCATTCTGATAAGATCAGCGTAAATTTTAGTGGGTCTGTCTCTTCTCCTTCTGGTATTCACATACTTCGGACCACAGTTAATTTCATGTACATGAAAGGTATTCGGTGTAGATTAATATTATGCTTTTATAAAGGGTGTTTTTTATAGAGGTATAGAACTTTAAGTTGCAATAAAACAACGATGGATTATTCGATTGACATGAATTTTTTTTATCCGAAAGATAATCTTGTGGCATTACATTTTAAATATGATTTCTGGCATATGACCGCCACGGCTGGCGCGGATGTAGTCCAATCTGGACGTACAATTTTCGATGACTTTTTCCAACATTTGTGGCCGTATATCGGCAATAACACGGCGAATGTTGTCTTCCAAATGGTCAAGCGTTTGTGGCTTATCCGCATAGACCAATGACTTTACATAGCCCCACAGAAAGTAGTCTAGTGGTGTTCAATCACAAGATCTTGGAGGCCAATTCACAGGTCCAAAACGTGAAATTAGGCGGTCACCAAACGTGTCTTTCAATAAATCTATTGTGGCACGAGCTGTGTGACATGTTGCGCCGTCTTGTTGAAACCACATCTCCTGGACATCATGGTTATTCAATTCAGGAATGAAAAGGTTAGTAATCATGGCTCTATACCGATCGCCATTGACTGTAACGTTCTGGCCACCATCGTTTTTGAAAAAGTACGGACCAATGATTCCACCAGCCCATAAAGCGCACCAAACAGTCAGTTTTTCTGGATGTAACGGTGTTTCAACATACACTTGAAGATTACCTTCACTCCAAATGCGGCAGTTTTGTTTATTGACGTAGCCATTCAACCATAAGTGCGCTTCATCGCCAAACAAAATTCGTAGACGTAGTGCGCGATACGTTTTCCGCACAGAACCATTATTTTCGAAATAAAATTGCACTATTTGCAAGCGTTGTTCATGCGTGAGTCTATTCATGACGAATTGCTAAACCAAACTGAGAATAAATCACTTGATAGCTGTTAAATCGGTCGCCATCTTGAAAAGTAATGCCAACTTAAAGTTCTATACCTCTATAAAAAGCACCCTTTATATATACTACCGTTAACTGAACGAGATGTTCACAACTAAAATCTTTCCTTACAGGGTAATAAGTTAGTATATGTGTACTTCCACATTGCCACACTTGTCTTACTTTATGATTTTTGAGTAAATAGTACAATATAAAGTATGGTGGCAAAAGCAATGTCATCAACAGACGTTCCATACAAAAGGGTATAAAGAAACAATGTGTAAATACATAAAAATCGATATATGTACATAAGTGTGTATAATAGTCATTTTGTATAGGTAATTTCTAACTCCGAAACGGAATAACTTTTTGAAAACTGCTTCGCTCAAATCATAAAAAGAAGTCAGGTTTCATAGCACTTTGTTATTTGATCGTCATTATACTTGTATATGAAATATATTTATTTGTGCAAACATACCTACAAATATCAACATATACATATACGCCCATTTTTAAAAGGTAATGTATGGTAATGCAGAAAGTAAGCTATCGCTTTCCGCAGCTATACGTTACAAAATATATTACTCCTAACACAGCAAATGTCCAGGAAAGTAATGTATCCCTTTGCAGAGCAAGCGTTACCTTTTCCTGCGTGATATGTTATGACATATAAAGTGAACGAAATGATGAATAATGAAATAAGTTTCATTACAAGAAGTAATCTCAAGTAACGTAGTCTTTCTACCCTCAGCATAAAATATTTTATACACTCAGTCAATAGACAATTGTCAAACCCTATTATTTTGCAATTTTTATTTTTTTTAGTTTCTTCTCATATATTTTGCATTATACATATATTTAAACTTTTGAAACAATATTTTCAGTCACAGTATTCCCAATCTCTATCGCTATTCAAAAATTTTAATGGTCAGCTTTTTCCATATCTCTCTAGAAAAATTGATAAATTTATGTATTAAAATATTAAGACTAACAAAATAATATTTCACTTAATTAGTTTGACTCACTATTTAATATTTTCTTAATGTGTTTGTTATTCTCATTATTTATTTTATATTTATTATTAGCTCTCCCAAGTGAAGATTTCACGCGGCAAATTTCTAATTTGATTAAAAATGGAAGAAATGACAAGTAATGTTGAGAAGAAAGTTTGAAAAAAAAAGGCACAAAGCACGTGTCGGTGTGGCTCACAGTATCAATTCGCTTACATTGATATGCATATTAAAATTAGGTAATTACTTCATGTTTGAAAAAAAAAATAATGCCTTACGCATTTTCCAACTAGGTAAGGGTACATGTTTCAGTATATTAGAAATCGTCAATTTTTTAATTTTTGAGAAAAGTAATGCACTCCTCATTTTCCAACTGGGAATCTCTCTCGCTCTTGATAAAAAAAAATCAATACCATCAACGCATCAATAATTATTTTTTCAAACAACAAAATTAAGAAAGTAAATAATCAACATATTACAGTAATTTTTTTAGCAGTTTTTGGAAAGCAGTAGATATTTTTAAAAGAAATTGCATTAATCACCAGAAACGCAAACGGTCAACGAAGTTGTTCTCTAGTTTAAGAAAATAGTTTCGGGTATCTGATCAATAACTAAGGAAAATCAAATCCAAATTTTTATTTTTTCCTCTAAAATTAAATTAACGAATTCAATTGGGTGGAGTACTATAGAAGCGAATTCAACTTTTTTTCAATTCAATTGTTGTTTTTATTATACTGCTCTCACCTTTATATATTCGCTCAATTTTGTGAGAAAAAAGTTATAGTACCAACATTTTTTCAGGTCAAATACTTTGTTCATATGAGAGAAGAACTAGCTTACTTCATGTTGGTTTTTCATAGAAGAGCGAAACTTTTTGTCCTGAGAGTATTTCAAAACTATTTATAAAGGGTGATGCAAGTAGAGGTATTTTTCTTGACATTATTGTTTGGCATTTCATCATGTAAAGACATACGCCTGAACAACGTTTAGAAATCATTCAACTTTATTACGAAAATTCACGTTCTGTAAAGAATGTGTTTCGCGCTTCGCTCAACTTATGGTCAACATAATCGGCCTACTGAGCATACTATTCGCAACACCATCCTTCCATCTTGAGTCCCAGTATTTATTATTGGATAATATTCGACCGAATAGACCACGTCCAGCACGCAGTGACGAAAATATAGCGGCCGTAGTTGAGAGTGTACACCAAGACTGTGGAGAGTCGATTCGGCGCCGTTCACAGCAACTCGAGCTGGCGTGCGGAACGACTTGGCGCATTTTATTTTGAGAGAACACTTCGGTGAGCAGATAATTTCACGTTTTGGGCAGGTCTATTGGCCACCAAGATCATGTCATATCACACCGTTAAACTTTTTCCTGCGGGGATATGTAAAGTCTAAAGTCTATGCGGACAATCCTGCTTCGATTCAAGCCTTGGAGCAAAACATCACGTATTTCATTCGCCAGTTACCATTCGAAGCGCTCGAACGAGTCATCGAAAATTGGACTCAAAGGATGGAGTATTTGAGACGCAGCCGCGACCAACATTTGAAAGAGATAATCTTCAAAAAATAAATGCCAAAGAATAATGTTCTTTCGAATGATAATAAATAATCCCTATTAAATTTTAATTTTCTGTTTTTTTTTTTATTTAAAAAAGTAGGGAACCTCAAAATGGATTACCCTTTATGTTTAACGGTCTGCTTCAGCGAACTTGAAAGTCAAAATTGAGGAATCGTTTAAACAAGGAAATTATAAATAGGCAGCGTATAGAATGTTATGCGTTCATAACCGTATCAACACATCAGTCCTGTTTTTCTTTTCAAATCAGCGCAAAACATCAAGTGAAGAACAGTTTTTCTCCACTTTGAGGTCTTCCTCTTGCTTTACTTTCAGCAGCGAACACTGCATCAAATATGTTCGAGGCTGAAGTGTTTTCATCCATCCGGTCGACATAATCTAGCCAGCGCAGCTGCTGTCTCTTGTAAGTAGAGCGACTTAAAGCTTATTCTAGTTCCTCTACGAACGTCAGAAGAAATTATTAATTTTTTTAACCAATTTCCTATAGTGCATTCGAAAATCTATAACTTAAATCGTACGAACCTACTTTGGAAAGCTACTTTCATTGAACGTGTTTCCAGTATATGTGATTCATCTGAAACATATTTAACAATAATTTGTTTCACTCAAATACTTATATGTATATACATATGTTGAATTTTGTGCCTGCAAAAGTGTTTATGTGGGGAGTTCTCTCTCATAACTTTAATATAAAGAAGAGGATGGAATATGAGCTGTATGAGTTATATGACGGCATTGACATAGTTCAGCGAATTAAAAGACAGCGGAAGACCTCCACTCCGCCTGAAGGAAGATCAAGTTCAGAAGGACCTGGATTCACTTGGTATTTCCAATTGGTTCCAAACTGTAAAAGGAAGAAACGAATGGCAGGCCATTATTGATCGGCTATAATCGCGTAAGCGAAGCCAGGCCAACCAGCCAGCCGGCAACAACGAACTATTAAAATTGAAGCGAGTGATTGCCGCAAAACGACCGAAATTTGCGACCAACAACGATGCAATAATTGTCCATCACTACTACGCTCGACATCAAATTGCAATGCCGATTAAGAGCTATTTGGAAATCAGCGGCTGAGAAGTTTTGCCTCACCCAACAATTTTCCACAAACTCGAAATTTTTGTTGAATTCTAGCGACTTCCGGTTTTTAAATATCGTTTGGGGTGCAAGATCCTCGCCCTAATTTCTTTGATTTAAGAGAAAAATGGAGATTTTCATGGCATCTGCTTAGAGGGTGGATGGTCATCGATAGATTAATTTGATTTAAATTTTTTTTAACAAAATTCATAAAGTCCACTATTGGCTTATCATTTTCAATAATGAAATGAATGTACTAATGTACAATCTATGCGTGTTTCTATATATGTATCATGGTGATTTCTTAACATATATTCTCTTAAGTAAAGCGTAAAGTAAATATTCATGTACGAGTATGTTGATGTACACATGTCGATGTAACATATACATATGACGAATCAAAGCTTCTGTTGTCAAGCTGATGGAAAAGAAAGAACTCAATCGATTTGTTACTCTTGCTATTGAATTTTCAGCATACTTTACCATGCGACAGCATAATGAAGCTATGCAAAAACTTTCACGTTAATTAAAAATTTTATAAATTTTACGGTGACGTAGGAAGTGAAACAACTTTTTACCTGCTTATCATACATCCTTGTAGACAAAAATTATTTGGGGAATCTGAAAAAAGTTCGTGTGTTAGACAGAGGTGGCAGTAATGTCAAAATATGACGAAAAAACGCCTGAGTACATATGTATGTATGTACATAAGTGTGCACGCTTATGTATTGTAAATACATTTATGTATGTAATGTAATACCATCTCTGCTTACAAAATGTTTCACGCGGAGTACACTAAACGATCACACCGAACGACAGGACAAAGGATATACAGTATGTATAGCAAAAAAGTTGGTTGATGAATGCACTTTGGGATCAAAAAGTTTTAAGCTTACCTGCCTTCCAGCACAACTCTTGCACGAGCTCTACTACTACGATTGCATATATGTATGTAGTATAATGGTGCATAGTTGTGAGCGAAAATTCCACTGCATGGATGAACTTTTCTGTGCGGTTACTACAAAATCCATATAATGTTACTGCGTCGAAGGGCGTATAGGTGGATAGGTGAGTACTTACCATTGCCATTCGTTTCATGCTCCTTATACAGATGCAGCTGAAGTTTTAAGGTGATTCTCTCATGCTTCGAATACCAATATTGTTGTCAGGTGACATGATGCGATATATGTATACGAACGTTGATATTTTCACAATACCTGCATTTAACATTCAATAGTTGAAGTTATATAACATTTAAAAAGTATTCTTAGGAGTGGCATTAGTTATTATACTATATGAACTATGAGCATACTCCTCTCCTACATACTTGTACATACATACATCTTAATCTTTAGGGATTTAATGATGCTTTATTCACTCGGCATCTATTTGCATAATTATTTTAACTTTTTAGTTGATAACAATATAGAGCTAACTGTCAGACCTGTGCTCATTTAATTATGTATTCACAAAACATATGTACTCATATTAAATTGTTTCAAAAGTGTAAGAGAAATCTCAAATAGGTTTCTACTTGAAGTTTCAACTATTTTCTATAAAAATATGTTACTTATAGATGCAAATGGGAAACAACTCCTAGTAGAATCCACTATTAATGTTCCCCTTGTTTAATTTTTTCTTGGCCACATTAAGTGCAGACATGTCATCAGTTGATCATTATAAAGTGTTGAAGGTCCTTCATTTCTTCTTTTTCAGCGGTAGGAGTGAGCTCTTCATAGTTTCCCATTCTAATTTTGAATAAACAGCATTAAAAACTAAAAGTATCCCTAAGGACCTTTAATATTTTAACGGCACTTTAAGTGCTCAGCTCTTCAGTCTTGAATTTCCGAACTCCTTCAATATGTAGTTCGCTTCTTAATAAAGGACTCTACAGCTTGTTCTAAGCCGCCTCTGAAGAGCTGATGGATTTTTATGAGGAACTGTTAATTTCATATCAGAGATTCACCCGGAAGGGTTAACATTCTCTGCCGAGGGACGCCCCTCATCAGAAAAATTAACATAATTTTTTTATTTAAATTAATTTTCTACAATTTGGTAAGTTTGGTAAGTGGGATGGGTACTTTCAGTTGTTTCCTTTTCAAGACATTTTTTGAATGCTGGATCTACAAAGTCTGAAGTCACACTACCAGGTCTGATTAATATGTACGCCCATTGATCTTATTGAAGAAACTTAAACAAAAATATTTGCGCTGATTGTGTGATCTGGAAGCAGATTCTTTTCATTTGAGTTCTCATTTTGACATACTCGTAACTCCTACAATTTCCTTATATCGATTTTCCAGAGAGTAGGATTGCACATAGAGCAAAAAATTGCATAGTTGGCTTCCAGAATGGCAACCATTCCACGTAAATACTTCTTTTTGTTTATCGGGTATATAACTAAAACATTACGTCAAAAATTGTTCTGCAATTACTCAGCAAAGCGTAGACAGTGTTGGTCCAATCAAAGCCATTTTTTAAGTACTGTAAGAAGCAGCCAAATGCAAAAATGTGTTTTTTACAAAGGTACTGCTGCGGTGGCATTAATACGTAGGTACCAGTTATTGACGTGAACATCTAGAAAATGAAGGCTGGTCTTTTCCATCTAAAGCAGCAAAGTCAATTTGGTTACGGGTAAATCGATCAGGTGGCAATCAAGAAGCTTAATAGATTATTTAATACTCGAATTTGTTATTACAGTTATTATTTTTCAGAACCCACAGATGCTTCTTTCGTAGTTTCGTCGTACTTTTTTTCACCCTTTGTTAAATCATCATTGAGATTCTCGTTGGATTCACCTGGTAGTGACCAAAAACGACTTTATTACATATGTAAGTGCAGTTCGAGCACCTCACGACCACCAACCTTTAAACAAGTATCTTCTGGGTAGCCAGCAATCACCCGTTTGAAAGCAAGCTACGGTAAGGAGGCGAAACCCCGTGGTCTTGCTTAGGGTCGCGGACACATTACATAAAAACTTGTTCTCATAAACACATCAAACACGTTTAAGGATCAAGATTTGAATAGCGATTACTCTTTTGGAACGGTGGGTGTATCAGCTTCAATGCAGAATATGGTGTGACGAAAGAATACCCGACGAATGTAACCTAAGTGGAGCAAGCCTCCTAAACATCGCATATCGAGCGTATGGTGTGAAAGATTAAAGCCCATCTTCAACAAACTGATTAAACTTTTTCGGTGTGGATTTAGACCATTTCATTATGAGCCGTTCGGTACCGAACTAGGTCTCAGAAAGGATGACTATATATGAATGACAAATAGCATTTTCTATGTGAAATATTCATAAGAAGAATTCTCTGTGAATTCTGTCAAATGCTTCTGAGATGTCAATGTATATGCTATCTACCAAATAATCTTCCTTTAAAGCGAAAAACTGCGAGGTTGGTAATTGAAGATACACTGGTTAATATGTTTTATATTAAAGCATAATTTGCTTTTAATCTTGCATTCAAAGGGTTTTAAATAGATAGATTGGGGGGAGGATGTGCACCGTGACCAGTGGTCTATTGTCCCCACTGATTATTATCACATTACATCGCTCAGCCCTATGCCCCTCAAGAACCCTAGCAGATATGAGTAGTTCGCGGATGTGATGTGATTCTTCTACGGCTGCAAGGTACCTAGGTGTTTTGCTCGTCTTTAGTAGTAAAGGTGAAGATATTTCAGGTTCCATTTCGCAAAACCTGCATGTACCTTCTGCGCTGATACCCATTTTATACATGTGATACCGCAGCCTGCAGTGACCTGTAAGTAATCCTGTGAGTATTTTTAAGTTATTTTTATTAAGTGGACCTATTGGGCAGAAGAGTTCTGGGCCCATAAGAGGGGTTGATGCTGCTTTTCTGGCAAGTTCGTCAGCTCGTTCGTTTTCTTCTATTCCTGTGTGTTCTGGTACCCATACTAGGCGAACTTGATTATGCTTTCCCACCTCGTTTAGTTTCCTGACACATTCCTAGTACCATGATCGACTTGATCGCGTATGATGAGATTGCCATTAGTGCAGCTTGGTTATCGCTACAGATTACTATGTGTTGATTTCTCTGATTATGCTTTTTCTCCCAGCATTGTGTTGTTATTATTAAAATTGGCTATTTGTAGAGTCTCCTTAATTTCTGCTCTCTTTCGGTATAATATTATTTTCCCCTTTTCCGTGGCATCTTTCATCATTAATAATAATGTTTTCTTGTATGATAGCTCTACTACTTTGTGTAGATTTGTAAGGTCGAGTAGAGCTTCAAGCGCCACTGTGGGGCATATTTTCATGCAGCCTGTTATACAGGCACATGCAAATCTTTGAATTCTTGCTAGCGCGGACCTGGCTGAGTGTAGTTTTACCCTTTCTGACCATTCTATTGCACCATATATTATGCTCGGTGTTACTACCACAGTGTATATTCAGTACATCCCCAAGTTTTTCCTGCTAACCTTCTGCACACCATTAATGTTTTCGTTGCTTTGTTAATTGCGTAATTCCCAAGTAACTTTGATATCGAAAATTAATTGTTTCAAAGGAGGGTTCTATTACCTAGTGCGTTTTCTTATATATTTTAAGTTAAACTTCTTCCTTTTAGTAAACGGTACGATTGCTGTTTCAGCAGGGCCTGCCTCTTCTCGCCATATCTTTGTTAGTTTAAGTGTCCTCTGTATAATGTTACAAAGGGTGTTCAAAAGGTTTTAAAACTATGGTCAATTTCGAAATAGACATATAATTAACTATATAGTTTCTTTACCTGATTTAAAAGTTCGAGAAAAGGTTGTTATGAAAATTTGTGATCAATTGATGGTAGATTCCTCAATAGGATAACAGAAGGTCTATTAAGATCTTAAGCCTCAGCTAAATGTTGCCTTGCTAGTTCTTAGGTCTTTCGGAAATAACTACTCGCATGCAACATTTCTCACATCGCTATCAGTAAAGACATTTGAGGTGAAAAAATCATGTATGGACAATATCAGCTACCTACCCCGCCCCCCTCGTGTAACATCGACTAACGAGCCACTTTCTATAATCGAGTTCTATAGTGCCGTTATTTTCTTAGAATAAAAACAAATATTTTATTATTTTATTAAAATTTATGTACATTAAAATCATCTTTACTTAATACTTTATTAATAAAAAGTTTGTATCTAATATTTAACGGGTACCGTTGGTTTTTATTAAATTTTCCTAAATAATTGTAAATAATTAAATATATGCATATATTGCTTTCAAATTCAACTTTAAACATACGAACATGTATCTGCATATGTATGTCCGTTTAAAAATAATATGAATGAGTATGAGTCATATGTATGTGGGTTTGCATGTAATTGACACTTTTTTGGGAATGCATTCCTTAATTACATCATTCGGCATGCACCTGCTTCAGTACGCCCTGACTGTTCTTTCGACAACCGCCTGAAGTTATTGTTGTTAGTTTTATTCGCTGCATCACCAGAATTAATACAAGAACCTTCCGAAGCTTGGTTTTCTAAGCTCCAATCTGAACTGATATTACTGGCATGTGCTGTTTGAGCCATATTATTTGAGCTATCCACTTTGTTTTCGGGTAGAACCCCCAAAGATAAGTCAGCCTCCTCTACATTGTGATGCTTTGGAAATTTACTGGCAGCTGAAAAAATATATTGATCGAGATGATATATATGCGGCTGCAGCGATATCATAAATGGGCGATAAATACAGTCTCTGTCAAAGGACCATTGTGTCAAACGTTTGAGCGCCGCGTCTATTCTCTGACAAACCGCAAGTGATTCCGAACGGATCATTACGTTGATAATTCGACCAACGGATGCTGCATCATGTAGCAAAATCGAAAGCACCAAAGCATAATCAATACAATTAGCCTCAATGAACAATTGAAGCAAATAACGAATTTTAATACTCAATTTTTCCGGTAATATTTTCAAGTTATTTTCGCTTATTGATAAATTATCGAAATTTACCGAATACAAATTTGGCACTTCATCTTGCAAAGCAATAGATGGACGGTATCGGGTATGATCGAATGAGACTTGAGAATTCGATCTTGACTTTACAAATTGGTTCATCTGTACACTTTTGTATCGAAGTTCCTCATGTTCCTTTATAGACGTAATATTGTTTTGTATTGTATTCCCATTGTTCATACTTGTTGGTGTGTCCATTAGAGCCAAACTAAAGTAGCCTGATTCGGAAGTATGACTAGAGGGGCGCAACAAAAAGGAATGCTGATTGTCTATCGTAAAATGTCTTTTCAATTGTGTATAATCCGTTCCTAACGACAGTTCAGTTTCCTCTGACGTTAGATGCAAAAGTGCCGGCGGTAATTTTAGTTCCTCATGAAGACAGTTGAGTGCTTCTACGTAGTCATCAAGTTTCGCCGAGCGATCTATTTCTTGCGACAACCACGTTACCAAATGAAAATCAAGAAACGCGCTCATATAACCCAATTCAATTAACTTGTAGTTTTGCAATAACTTCCGGGCATGATTTTGGAGTATGGTTTCAATACAAAATATTTCTTTACGATCTCTCGTTGAATTACTTCGTTCCATTTTGCGACGCACCACCGCGGTTCCGCCGTTACTTGGAAGTGATGAAGCTGACGTCTCATTTAATGCTCCAGTTAAGGTTGATGTATTGGAGTTTAATGAATTTGTTGGGAGTGTTTGTTTATCTTTTTTCTCTTTCGGTAAATTTGAGGTAACAGTTGTTGAGAAGCTGCGCTCCCGTGCAATTGGTCCTAGAATCATGTTGAAAACTTCGGCGTTTTGATTGACTTGCGATTGTGTTTGTGAAGGTGGTGCGATCTTCATGTTTATCACCATAGAAGAACGTGGAGAATCTATTTCGTTGGGGTCGATAGCTTTGAGAAAACGTATTAAGTCTTTTGCAAGTTCCCATTTACGATTTTGTAATGCGATATCCAGTAGCAATGTAGCGTATTGTTTGCTAATAATCGATGGCTCCAAGTTTTGAAGAATAATTAAAAAACTTGCGGCTGTTTCCAACTCCTCTGATTGTAAACACTGTTGAAATAAGTCCTTCGGTTTACCGGCCATTGAAAACAAGTATGGCCATAGCGCGATTTCGGTTTTGCGAGCACATTGAACAATCGTTTGAAGATACACAGGAAATTCACGTATAAAATCAAGAATGCTCGGCAATAAAGCGTCTGGAATTGGATCTTTGCTTAACGCTTCTTCCTCGAGTACTTCATGTAGTAGCAATTCAAGAGAATGTGGAAAATAAGGCAAAGACCGACAAGATTTCGCTATTTCCCAAGCACTATAGCCAAGATTCCTCTTAATAAGCTGACGTAGTATTTTATGTAAATAAACTTGAGATTTACGCTCCAACAAACAAAATGGTAATGCAAAATGTGAGCTCGCTTCACTAGTATATAGTGTGGTTTCATTATCTACACCCAATACAATCACATTATCAAACAAAATTACCAATGGATATAACTTCAGTGGAAAGGATAACATAATTCGTTTTGACATGAACGTGTGTAAACGATGTGGAACTTCATGTATTTTTTCATTTAAAGGTGGCAAAATAGGCAGCCATACCCGCATGCCATGTGCACCAGAATACAACCATAAACAATCCCGCATCGGACTCTTTTCCAAAGCATTAGAAAGCCAAAAACACTCCACACAAGACGCTAGACAGGAAGCCATTAATGAATTTATAACACTATTGCGGGAATCACGTTGTATCATTAAAATTCGCCCACAAACGTTAACAATTATAGTCTCGGCGGTATCGCTTGAAGTGGATGCCGTTTTCATAGTTAAATCATTTCGCAAATTTGTAACAGTGAGTGAAACGATGCATGCTGGATGTATACAAATGCTTTTTACATCGACTTCATAGGCGCAGTTGACACTTAATGAATATGCGTCGAGTTTTTTCAACTCAAAGAGGCTGACAATACCATCAGCAGTTAATGCAATTAACTGATCTCGAAACATGTTAAGTGAGATAACAGGAGCACGAACTTGAATTTTATTACCGTATTGGTTATCTAATTTGCATTCTTCTGGATAACAACGTATTTCGTCGGTGCGATCCAGCAATGAATAACATCCCATTACAATAAAACCTTTCCACCAAATTAATCCTCCTGAAACAACAAAATCTTTTTCTTGGGATTCATTGCCAAATAGTTTCCATTTTTTCGTCAACATAGAGTAATGCGCTAGTCCCGTTCTACCCGCAACTGCCAAATGGGTACCCTCCGTATTAATTGCTGAATATCGAATTGGCCAATTACTAGATGCATAAGTCAAAGGAAGTTGTATCACGTTCCATAGCTTGCTTTCTGATAGAATGCTTGAGATGTCGACAGATTTTTTTACGTCAATACTATCATCTAGGTTGCAATCAACTTTTGTTGCTTCTGAGCTATTGTTGGGGAAAGAAAATTTGTTGCCAAAATAAATTTTTTCGAGATTATCTCCTTGATTAATATACAATGTATCATCCCCTAAAGCAAAAAAGGAAAACATTGTAAATTCTAGTGTTTCAATATAGTATTTCCCATACACTCACCTTGTAAAAGAAGATGCGAATGTGATGCCATACAGGGATTCATAGACAGTGTACTTTTAACAAAATTTAGTTGTAAAACCTTGTAAGTATCATTATTATTTTCAATAAATGTTTTTCCCAATTTCTTTTTGCATGTCATAAAAAGGTGATATCCTTCAGTGGACCATTCTAACTTTCCGACTTGTAAGGGATTGTGATGCATTAAATCGACATGTAATCCAAAATCCCAACTTAGTGATGACATTAACAAAGATCCAAAAGTGCTCCATAACGAAATCCCTCCTTTCTCCCATGCGACGATAAGCACACAGCCATCTGGACTCCACTTTAACTCGCGCACAGCACCCAAAGAGCCTGGTATCACACTGGAATTTAGAGATAATCTGTGGGAGAACTCTAATCCACCAGTTGTATCTTCAATGGAATAGACAGTCACATCTGAATTTTTCCTTCCATAAGCCAGTAAACGAAATTTATGATTGACACTACAAACTGTAGCATCTTCAACGTCCGGGACCCAGAATCCATGCATGTTCTGTGATTCAAAACGCAAATGCATTGCGATCAAAAAGGCTGCACGGTTATCGCTGAAAATCGCAGCACAGCCGCCAATAAATGGAGAATATTCCAAGGCAGCTACATACGAATTATCACCAAGCGGAGGAATGCTTTTTAAGTTGCAATTTCTATTAACGTAGAAAGGAATATTCCGCAGGTTTATAGACGCATGAAGTGCTAAAGCTAATTCCCCACTTTCGCCAACTGTATCTGCATCCAAATCAGTCCATTGAACGCGTATAAGGTCACATTGGTCTGTTGCAATTAATAATTCTGTAAGGCTAATGCAACAAATGGTTGTAATCGGCGCGTCCAGTTTAATGGAACTCTGTTCCCTTAGACTAAGTTTTGGGATATTTTCTTTTATGAAAAGCTCCGCCGAATCTCTTTTCAAATTTGACGTTGGCGGATCTATCTGAGTTAATATTCCATTTCCGTCAGCTTCAAATTCAATATGATATAAAATGAGTACTCCCAAACTTGTAAGAATAGCTAATTGTCGAGAATCTGGTTTCCAAATAATAGTTTTGTTTACGCCCACTTGAGCTATGGAATCCTCGCCACGACGATAAAAAACAATTGGAATTAAGGGATTCGCATACCAAATTCCAATAAAATTGTCACCAATTGCTGCAACTAATATCTTAACAGCATCACAACAAATATGATTAATCGACGAATTTTCACCAGGAAAATCCAGGCTAAGCACTTTTGGCCAACCGACAGTGAAATACATAATTACTTTTATCTGTTGGAAGAAACGCTTCAGTAATTGAATTAAATAATAATGCGCAAAGCTTACTCATAAGTTAATTTTAATTTTAAGTACTTGCAAATACTTTGCACTGTTTAAGCAAAACAAAAATTTCTTGACATCACTTTCTTGCAATTAGACATGTTAAATAAAAAAAATTATCCACAAATTAATGCCAGCTGATTGTAGTGATGCCAGAGCTTTAAAATGAATCCATTACACCTATTTCACACATACTTCAATTCCCAAGTGTTTGTCTAACGCATTCTATACAGTGGTGAATCTTATACTGGAGCCAACTTGATAAAAACGGGTTAAATTGATCAAATGCCATACGGAGCCAAGGGTAATCAACTAATTCGAGGTTAAAATTTATACATTTAACTCAGCTTTAACATCTATTACTTGAGCCAAAGAAAAAAAACAATCATAATATTTGATGCATTTTCGAGTGAAGTTTAATCATAAACCTATGGAAGTCCAATTTTGCAAGATAAATCCCGAGAGTAATGATTGATACTTTAGTCAATAACTAAGTAAGGAAATAAAAAAACTCCTTTTAAAAATTTTTTAATATAAATCCATTTGTAGAGCAACTCATCCACCCTCAAATGAAGTTAGATGCTTTTCATTTGACTGCTTTCTAAAACAGCATTGAAACTGATATTCTTCATGTCGTTACTTATTTTGTGCATAACTGAGCAAATTGTTGCATAATTATATTTCTTTCAATTTATAATTAAATTTCATTCAAAAAAGCATTAATTCGCATGTCGTTTTTTGTATTTGTGTTCCTAAGATTTTAAAAAAGGCACATATTGTTACGATTTTGCTGATTTCCTCGATGATTTTCCCAAATCCTTCGGGTACGATCTCTGGATTGTTAAATAAAAATCTCCAACTTAATTTACAGTATCTTTATTTATAAAGACTTATTTAATGTACTTTTATTATTCAGTAATTCACAATTCAATTTACAATTTAATTTTCTATTTACAATCACTTGTATAAAACTTCACAATGTACTTTTTTTAATTACTTTACTGTAATGTAATCTCCAACGCGTTTACTTTACGACTGAATGATTTGGCAGCAGAATGTCGCTCTTATATAGTATTCGGCTGCTCGCAACCAACCGTCTAGAATAATCGAAGCGTTCTCGCTAACGAATGTTCTCCTTTCTCGCTATAGAACATCGCCACGATATTGCGATGAAAAAGCGAAGCGAATGCCAGATGAAAGAGAGAAGCCGATAACTGGCATGTTCTAGAGAACCTTCGTTATTGAGGACAGTTCGATTATTTCAGGCTTTCGTTGCGAACAGTCGTATATTATATAAGGGCGACACACAGCTGCAAAGCTAATCAGTCGTAAAATAAACGCGTTGGTATTTACACTACAGTAAAGTAATAAAAAATAGTACATTGTAAAAGTTGTAATATAAGTGAGTGTAAATAGTGAAGTGAATTGTGAATTACTGAGTAACAAAAGGACATTTAATAAATTCTTTATAAAATAAGAAACTACAAATATAATTGACGACTTTTATTTAACAATCCAGTGATCGGACTCGAAGGATTTGGGTAATCGTCGAGGTTGATTCAGCAAAATCGTTACAATATATAATGAGTGAAAGTAATATATGTCATTTCGTTTTTTATTATGTTAATAACTAAAAAAAAATGGTATAGTGCTTATCATACTTGTTAGAGTCTTCTCACCCCATTTTGGTTATCTAATTCATTAGATTTTTCTCTTACTCTGTTCATTGAATTCTTGATAGTTCCTTTTGATCCAATACCAACTCCAGCCTTTCAGATACTAAGGCTTCAAATTTTTCTGATACTGTTTCCTTTCTTGTTGACTAGAATTTTTACCTTATTACAGTATACGCAGAGATAAATACCGACAATCTTGACATTATCATAGTTTCAGATATATGGCTAAGGAATTTATTATCTGTAAGAAAAATTATAGCTTACAAAGTAAAGATTGTAATGTTCAATTGAATTAAATTTTCACAATAAGGATGTAAGTAATAAGCTGTTGATAAATTATTGAAATATTTGATACAAAATCCAGCAAAAGCCTTTCACAAGTAAAATTATTTAAAAATCTCAAAGTATTTGCCACAAGCCCTTATTTAACTAGCCTTCAATATTGATTGCAAAGTTAAAGTAAAGAAATTATTTGATCCGTCGACACGACCAAAAAAGTGACCTTGAACTTGTAGTAAAAGAATTTTAGAGAAAACAATAACGAAAATACTACATATATTCAAAAATTTGATTGATATAATATAAAAAAATAATACTTTGCAAAACTTTTTATGACAGTCACTGTCGGTATTATATCCATCATCTATCGTTGTCGTACTGTAGTGCAGGAATGTTGAAAGCTAAATACAAGTACGCCCACCTAAAGCAAAGAATTAAAAATTATTTTATATAATTGGACTGAACAAAAAATTTCACATTATTTGATATTCATTGGTTTGTTTGCGACATTTGGAACGGAACGTTCGTTTACGTTCCTGAATGCTTGTACGATAAGCGAGATAAAATTATAAACATTTTCTTTTTTAAGTTTCCGTCAAACAATATAATTCCTACCTTACAAAATTCCTAGAACCATTTTTATATTGAGCCATTTTCAGTTTTATGTATATCCCAAATATAAATAAATAAATATATAGTTTATTGGTTCAAAGAAAATTTAAATAAACATATGTGAAGTAGTTGGTAATGGTAACACCGTTCATGTTGTTATTTAGTTTTATAACAATTTTCTGCCAACATTCATTTGTGTCCAACTCGTCAATGCTTATGTTGTTATCAAAGTTGTAGCGGGAACTCCGAAGGAAATAATTGATAAAAATGCAGAACACGGGTTATATATCAAGAACTACGCAATTAGAGGAGGAAGAAAAACAAAACGTAATGAAGCAATTGGGAGATATATTTAATTGCTCACCAAGTCCGCAACTGCGAAACCTGTGCGAATCACAATCTTGGAATGGTAAATTAAATATAACAATTATATTTTGTTAAATGCATAAACATTTTTCGTTTAATTTTTATTTCAGTTGATCGCTGCATCGACTTCTTAATAAAGGCCAATAACAACGATACCAATGATGACCGAAAGAATTTACGTAGCGGTGCTATACCAAAAAATATTTCCGTTGCAGAAAAGAATGCAAATAAACAAGCGACTCAAAAGAAATTCCATTCCAACGGTAACAATTACGTGATAGCCAACATTAAAAATCAAAACGAAGCACAAACAAATATTTCTGTCGAGCAGCGGATTGTAAAATTGATATCTGAAGGGTCAAAAGTTATGGTGCTACTAAGAGGTGCCCCTGGAAGCGGTAAATCATTTTTGGCGAAGAACATGATAGAACGGCATGTACTCATGAACGATCAGTATACATTAAATGATTTCATATTTAGTAGTGATGACTACTTTTATAACTGCTCTGGAGTGTATAAATGGCAAAAAAACCTATTGGATCAAGCGCACGAATTTAATCAACGACAAGTTTTGGAACGGGCTCAGGCTGGTTGGAGCCCGATTTTTGTTGATAACACGAATATAAAATTATGGGAAATGATGCCTTACGTACAAATGGCAGTGCAAAATGGATATGTTATTGAAATTATTGAACCCAAGACTTCTTGGCGCTATTCCCCAGGCAAACTTGCTCTTAAAAATAAACATAAAGTACCAGCAGAAAAAATAAAGATAATGCTCAATAACTTTGAGAAAGGAACAGTAAATGATTTATTAAAGGTAAGCGCAAGAATATTGTGGTTGAAATACTATTTCATTAGAAATAAAATTGTTTACTTTAAAAAATTATAGTGTATTGAATAAGGCTTTAAAACATCTCGACTTACAATTTTTCTTTGTTATTTTTGTATTCATGCATGTCTCATATGTGTACTATTGCAAATATGCTTTTTTCTTGTAAACAAAGATATTAAAACTCGTAAACAAGAGAATATAAACAGCCAAAACATAAACAATCTACTCTTGAAATTAAAGTGGTTTCCGTTAAATAAACTTGAGATAATCAAAATATGATCCTAGATTGCCGCCGCGTCAATGATATTTTGTACAATTTTAACAACAACAGCTTATTTACTTTTACGGAAATGTCTTATTTTTATTTAGTTTTTTAAAGAGAGTTTAAATTATTCAATTAAGAAAAATATCTATCCTGTGTTGCTAAGTGCTCTATTTGCAACAAAAATTACGTGATGACGGCAAATAAAAATTTTTGCCTCGAAAATTTAATTGTAAAAACAAAAGTTTTTAGAATCAAGTTTTTAAATTATATGTAATTAAATCGTTGTTGTCTTTGTTAGATTTTGCAGTAATTTGCATAAAAAGCAATAAAGTTCTGAAAAGTTATCGTTATTTTCAAATTTCTGTTTGAGTACATCCGAAGTCTTTTTTTTAAGGGAACCAATTTTTTTTTAATAAACATAAATCTAAAAAGATTTCCAGTATTAGTTTATCAAAAAATATCATTTATCACTCAAATTCAAATATTAATTTCGTTTTGCAATTTCTCACATTATAAAGATGCTGAAAACTACAAAATATCATGTTCCACTACCACAAATGCGATCATTTCCACCCATATCATTTGGCCAACAAGATACCGAGACAGAAGAAGTATTTCAAATATATGACAAAGAGAATTCGGAAATTGATGTAACAGCAGTTAGTGGTGTAGAAGATGTTTCTCCACATAGAGAAGAAACTGCTCCTAAAATGCAAAGGGAAAGATACAAAGAGAAAAGTACATCAGTAAGCCATGAACTAAAACGTTTCCAAGACTTGGAAATAACCAATGATCTCGCTGTTACATCAAAAGAAGAATCAGTTGCTTGGCAACCACATGAACAAGAAATCAATAATTTTTGGAATACCCAACAACACAGTAATGATGTAAAAATGATAACAAGACAGAAAGAGTGCCAAGAAAAATCTCTGTTAGATTTATTGCGGCGAGGAGTTTACGACGAGAATAATGCTCAAAAAGACAATGTACAGGCAGAAAATGCGCAGAAGTCACCAACTTTTGAACGTCATTCCATCAACTGCCCAAATGAAAATAAGGCATTTACATCTTTACGTCAAATTTATCCAAATAAGGAGGTCGCTAGCCTGTGGGATTTGTTTGTAAAATGCAATGGCGATATAGACTGGACTGTTGATCTTCTTCTGAGAGAAGATGAACTTATGTCTGTGAACAACAACCAAAATACTTTAGAAGTACCTGATATTATAGATAACTTTCAATGTTACTGCTTTAAACAAAAAAGTCAAGCTGATGAGGAGAATATTGTACCAGCGATACCTCCAATAACTGCCCCAATTTCCGTGGGTTCAAAACCGCAAAGACAACGAGTGCGTGCTATGCGCATGAATCAGCGGTCGAATCCAGAATTACAGGAATTATCTGATACTTTAGCGAACCGGTTTGTGCTCGCCGGGGAACAGTTTTCTCCACACGTTCGAAAATTACGTGAATTACGCGATAAACTTCGAAATCCTCCACAAAAATCATATGTGAGCACTGAAGTTCAAACAGAAACTCTCCTGGAAGAAGAGCCAATAGATGACGAAGAGTATGATGCGGAAATAAATGAAATAATTGAAGTAAATCTGGGCGAAGGATTAATAAATCAACTAAAGAGTATATTTCACGTTGAGATGTCTTCTCTTGTTGAGAAGCTACCAGAAAATCCTATTTTGAATGTATTCATGCCTCGTACATTAGCAAAGGAACTTTACATGCTCTGGGTAGAATCTGCATACAACTATCTTGAAGAGCAGAGACAGAACACAGCTCGTGAAGATTCTCATTTTGCTCGTCTGCTCAAAAATCCAAAGTACGAGAATTATAAGGAGTCACCCGAAAATCTCCAAGAGCTGCTTGATATGGAGTATGCTAGGCAAATCTATGAGGATGAAAAGGCAAATGAAATACAAAGAGCCACCAAATTACAGCAACAGTATCAGCCAAGTAACCTAGCGTCACACTTAACCCAAATGAAACTTTGTGAAACTTTTCCAAACATTCCCCGTGAAACTCTGATTGAAATTTTATCAGCTCACGATAACAACTATGACGAAACAGTGCGAGTACTGATTAGTACGACGCAGTCCCCAGAAGACCGCACAGCTCCAGATTCGCTTAAGACCCTTGTCAATCTTAGTTTGGAGCAGCAAGAAATAGTAAAACCAATTTTTAAATATCTTAAAGAATTTGATTAATGTGCCTTTTTTGTTTTTGCAGATTAAAACGGAACAACATAATCACATAAACAATGAAGATCGTTCAAATAAAGTACCTTTACAACCAGAGGAAGCAAAACGCAAAGCACTACACGATTTCGAGGAAATGCGAAACCTAGCAGCACATCACTGTCAACTAAAAGCGGAATGCTATCAGAAAGCAAAAGAAGCAATTCAAAAGGGAAACAGTGCTGTTGCCGTTTATTATTCACAAATTGCTAACTTGCACAAAATGAAATTAGATATGTACAACCATCGCGCAGCTAATTGCATTATGGATGTGCACAAATATAACCAAAATAATCCAGAGCTTTTAGACTTACACTATTTGCATGTGATGGAGGCTATCGGATGTTTGGATTTGTTCTTAGATCGACATATTACTGGTCTACGCGCAACATCTCGAAGTTATAAGAATATTTTCATAATAACTGGACGCGGGTTGCATAGCTCCGGTGGAGTATCTACTATTAAAAATAAAGTCAAGAGTCGTTTGAAAGAACGAAATCTACGGCAAGTTGCATATTTTCATTGATATCATAATAATTTATTTCTATTATTCCTACATAGATGGAGCGAAGTGAATCCAGGATTACTGAAAGTGAAAATATTTTCCGCATCAAAACACTCCAAAAATATTTAATACATCGAATAGCTGTAGGAGAAAATCCTAAAAATATCATTCTCTATTTTAAATTAAAGTTTTAATACGTACATAATATTCCTATGTATTTAAAGAATTACAACTATTTTTCTACAAATTTTTATGTTAAAATAAGCATTCAATAAATAAATTTACTTAAGTATTCATATTTACATAGATGTGTAAAATAAATATGGTGCTGTATTTTAAGGAAACAAATCGACGACTGCTTTCTTTTATTTTATTCTCTATAAAAAAGTTTTTTGAAAATTGAGGAGTGTTCTTGAAATGATGTAATAAAGAGATTAGAAGTGCAAGGTAGTAGATAACATGAATGGTTATTGTGAGCACAAGATGACGCAGAGTATCGCTTCTCTGTTTACGAAATCAACTAGAGGCAGGAAGTAGTTTAGCTCGCGTTAAATTTTAGAGACAACATTCAACTTCAATATCTTCCACATGGACCATCTTTAGATACCATAAATTCTTATGGCCCGGCATATAGCTTAAGTATTTTTCAAATAAAACAAAAATTAAATATGTATACAGTAAATAAAATCTAGACTTCTACAAATGTACTAAGTCTATATATTCTTTATTATTTTATATAGCTTGATTAAATATTTTACATTGTCTTTTAAGATTAGCAGCCATTCATATGCAAAGTTGGTAAGGAGCATTCTGCATGTTTAATTCTATTTTACATTGCTGCGTTGTATATCCTCATTTGATTGACCACTTTCAAATTTCGAGCGGACTTTCGTGGGTGAAATTGATAAAGCTGTGGCACCATTTGGCAGTTGATTTTCCTTGCCGGCGTTTAGACGATTGGCAATCAATTTTTCAAAAAGATTGCCACGCATTGAATTAATATTGCGTACGTTACTTCCTTTTTTTGATGGCGTATTTAAGAACACACCTTCAAAAATTGTTTCCAGACTATTGCAGCGAGACAAGTTTGTTTTGCTCTCTTCATCATTCGTGGGAGGACTAATTTGTGCATTGATTTCTTGTAGAGTTACAAAATCTGAATTTGAACATGCACACGGTGTAGATTCCTCGTCCACTTGATTTATTCGAGTCGGTGTTTGTAAATCTTCTAGATCCGTGTCTATAGGCGAAGGTGTACGACCCAGTGGTGATACAAGTCTAATTTCAAATGCCGGCAGCTCATCCCCAATCACAAGTGGATCCAATTCTCGTTCAACTAATAATGAAAATGATAAATCTCCTTCACTGGATAGCGAAGAATGTGAAGACTGATGGCGGGATGTGCTTATTTCTATTTCAGACAATTCCATCATATTGTCAGGGTTTGGTTCATCTCCTTCTTTAAAAGATGTTGCAATCATTTGTATTTTGTTGTTAAGTTATATTTAATATTTTTATGTTAGGCACAGTTATTCAAAACAATTAGAAATTCAGAGCAAATAAATTAAAAATATAGTTTAAAAAGTACAAGTGGACAACGAAAGAGCTGTCAGTAAATTCGCGTTGCCAACTATTTGCTGAAAGTGTTACCAAAACTAAATCTTATGGCGATAACAAGGCAATTTAAATATAGGTCTCACCTCTTTTTTACTCGATAAATAGGTACCTGATAAATTTGTGTCAAACTAATTCGTATAAAAAGAGAATCCACCTCTTCCACTTCTCTTAGAAATATGCGTAAGGAACAATCGCCTACTCTATAAGCTCACAATTATGTGTTTTTTAACGGTTGTTAGTATCTAAAATATTTCAAGTAAAACCTGGTTTGCAAATATAATTTAATTTAATTTCATAATTTCAAATAAAAAATGAAATGTTCTGATGACAATAATAACTTAAAAATAAAGAACAGCCTTAAGACACATGATTCATTATTTTTGAGAACATATGTTTCATAACTTTTCATTCTGACTTAAGGAAGGAATAATTTGAGAAAGCGTTTTTTTTTAACACTAAAAAATATAGACCCCTTAAATTAATATAAATCCATGTAAAATCAAAATAATTCATGTAAAAGAAAACAATTTCATCTTTATAACTAGTGTTAAATAAATTCGTGTAAAAAAATCATGTTAAAAGACTGAAACTTTTCCAGAAAGTGAGTAGTTGAAATGAAAGCAAACATTACAGCTAATGTCAACTGAGCATTAAATTTGAATTGAATTGTTGGTATCAAACTCGTATGAAAGAGTAGAGGAAGAGGCCATTTGTATAACTTCAGATAAGGAAAAAAGTTTTTGACTGTCATTCACCTGGGAATTGCCAGAAACGATTCTTTTACATACATATAGTTCTAGCAGCTCACGACTCTGGGTAGCCAACCAACATCCGTTTGGAGTCGATCTAAAGTGAGACGACGAATCCCCTGCGGTTATCCGTACATAAAAAAATACACTCAAATGAAAAATACTCTCGGATACCCCATTTTTAATGACGACTCCTGCAAACGTTAAAGAATCACGATTTGAAGGCATGCACATGGAATATATGGTTCCATAATGGTGAAAATGCCGCTGCCCAGCTTGATGATGTCCTCGTATGACTAAAAGCGGACAGCACCGTCGTCAAAGAAGTGCGATGGACGGAATAAGGACAGAAGAAAGTAGGTCCTTGTGATATCTACTACAGCGACGATATAAAAGAGCGCAAATTTGGTGTTGGATTTGTAGAGCGACTCCGTTACCCAGTCCTGGCATTCACCCCGGTGAAGTCAGTGTCTTTTTGAATAAAATATATTTTTGATTCAGTAAATAAACGTTTTATTTCTCAGCATAGTCTCCTTTTAGCTCAATATTTTTAGTCTAGATTTTTTAAAATTTTTGTAATCCTTCCAAATAATAGGTTTATTCAAAGACCTCAAAATCGGCGATTGTTTCTGTGATGACCTCTTCATTCGGGCCCAATCTCATACTGCCCAGTTATTTCTTCAGTTTTGGAAAGAAGAAAAAGTCGTAATGACTAAATCTAGAGAATATGCTGGTTAGGGTAGTAGTTCGTAGCTCAATTTATGAATTTTTGCCATGGTGCCTAAATATGTGTACACCAGTGCATTGTCATGATGAAACAGCACTATTTTTTCACGAAAGGCTCTGAATAATATTCTCCGGTAATCGTTTTGTGTTTTTCGAGGTAAACGATTAGAATGATACCTCGTGCAAAGAAATTGTGGCCATCGCCTTGTTGGCCAACAGATCTAGCTTGGCATTCTTTGGTGCACATTCATCAGGAGAAACACGCTGTCTTGACTGTTCTTTGATCTCTGGTGTAGTGTGATGGATCCTTGTTTCGTCTATGGTAACGAAACGTCGAAAGAATTCGTTTGTATTGCGGTTGGACATCGCCAAATGATTCTTTGAAATTGTTACGCGGTTGCGCTTATGCCGTGTTGTGAGTAATTGAAACATTCATCACGCGGATAGCGTTTTCATGTCCAAATATTAATGTAAAATGTGGTGCACCCGCTGTGTTGAGATGTCTACACCCTTAGCCTTTATTAACCACTGAAATTCATGGCACAGAGTCCCCATAGGATTTATCAAGTATTGCCCTGGTTTTGGTGATGAGTTTTTACTGAAAAAATAAAATTCAGTTTTCGTCGTCTGCTTTAAATGGCTGTCAAAAACACATACAAAATGGTGCAGCTTGCTTAAATTTTACAGCAGTCTATTAATGGAGAACAGTTGACGGAAGCAACATTGTAACATATTTAAAATAACTGCGCGTCAAATTTAAGAGGTCTTCGTTTTGCAAACTGTCGAGAGTTTGTTTGAAATTTCAACTGTTGCTCAAACCATTCCTTATGAAGTAAAGGTGCCGTCAGACGTACCATATTTTCACGAAATTTTTATTTCGTTCGTGAATTTTGCATAATATGTGATTTTAATTTTTCTTGAAAGTGCTGGCACAGGATTTAAGTATTGCCGCAGAGTTTAAATTTCGTAAAATAGCTATTCAGACCAATTTCCAAATATACTTTTAAATTTTGAAATTTTTAGTTTTGACATGCAATTTGGAATAAATTAATTGCTCCTTAAGCTCTTCCTCTACCGGTATATTGGATGGTGAATAATATTGAATCGGAGATTGCCGCTTGTTTCGAATCTGAACGCTCTGGATAAGCGAAGATAACAGCCGCATACTTTTGCCGTGGATGGATGTTACATTAAGAACAGAGTTACTTATGGGAACATCGCAATCTTTTCTGATACTTATTCACAATTTCTTCAAATTTTAAGTTTCATTTGAAACACATACGCTTGACGAAAGATGATTTTATAATAAACTCAATAAATGTGAAAATTTATGTACTTACCCTTTTATAATCATTTTAGTTTATATACATAAATACATTTAAAAAAATATATATAACGAATTTTTATTTAAAATTAAATTATTTACATATATTTTATAAATAAACAATTTGATTTTCTAATATTTTGATTTAAATGGAATAACACAAGAATTTATAATGTTTATTCCCTAAAGAAGTTTAAGACAATTTTAAGAATTAAAACTTATATTACACTTATGTATATAACCAATTTTATTTTTTCAAAAAGGAAAGAAGAATAGAAATACAGGAATTGCTTGTTGTCAATAATATAATAAATATTGGAAGAGGTTTTTAATGATCATACATGATCTTATACGTAGAATAGTTCATAGAATTAAAGCTAATTACAGTATTTCATTTGAAAGATATAAATATTTGCTAAATGTAAATTTTCAATAATTTACTTTGTTCTATTTTAACACGTACATACATATGTACATACATACATAATTTAATTGTACATTGCTTTTAATAATTATTTTAAATATGTAAAATTATTTTTTTACTGCGTTAATAATTCATAATAATGACAAATAGACATTCTCACATTATTTTATAATTCAATTCTGATCGTTGGAAAGTCGCTGGCAAAAATCTATACAAATTTTCTTTGAAAATAATTGAGTAATTAATTTTAATGGGAAATATGTCATATATACAGCGAATAAAACGTATCTTGCAAAACTTATTGATAAAATGAAGCATTAATTAAGTCGATTTGTTTTTGTATAATGTGCGTCAGACACCGTTCGAGAATTGATGTAGGAATTCGCGCAAATAATCAGAAGATCTTGGAACTGAAGCTTCCCAGTTGTTTTTAGCTATGTAGCGGAGTTTATGTCCCGATAAAAAAATAGTTTGAAGTAATATTATTCAAATACATTTTTACGTCCATAAAAACTTTAGTTTTTTTATTCTTTAGCTTTTTCATAGTTTTCCAACCTCTCAAATCTCCTGCCGAATTTTCTACAATTTCAGTTTCTTGACTTTTTTTGAGATATAAATAAATTCCTTGAGAAAGTATTAAGAAGAAAAATACATAGAAAAAACCGAAATTTCTTTGAAAAACAAATATTTAGGGTTTCGTAAATGCAAAAAACACGTTATATTATGAGCTGTATATTTTTAATATTTTTTTGGATTGCTTATTAAATGATAATCTTGAAATTTATTAAAAGAACTTTAACAAGTTTTAATAATTCTGGTTTTATTATTCAGTTAAAAAATTTTAGGCCCATATTAATCTCTTATTTACCACACGTCTCCGTAGAAAATCGCTTGTGTCCTAATACTTGTAATATTTACAGGTAAATTTAAGCAATATACTTCATTTAAAAGTCAGAAATTTATGAAAATGGATCGCTTAACAACAGCAAAACACGTTAAAAATGTTGGAAGCTACTACAAAAACGGTGATTCAAACATGGCCACGTATCATGCTTTAAGAGAAGATTGTGATGCACATCATCGTCCAACTACTTAAGCGATTTTTAAGAAGAAGATGAAGAGATCGAATTGGTTACAGATATTGTAAGGCCTGGGCATCATTGTTTTGCTCGCTTCATTGCAAATATCGCAACTGTAAGTGAAAGTGTAGCCAAAGACTCGAATGTGTCTATTTCTCGACGTTCTTAAGAGCTAGGACTTTCTATGGCATATTTTGCACTTCGACTTACACTTACATCCATATAGCTCACGCAATAACTGAAGCCAGCTGACCAATTCACAACGCTATAGTTACGTTGATTGTGTGCTTGCACAACAAGCAGCGGACCGCGATTCTTCCTTAAATAATTGACGAGAGGCCATTATTACACCTAAAAAACTTGCTATCGAATTGTCACTGCCAATTCGGAGCATTATGGTTGTATGATAGCCGATTTTTTTTGGCCTGCAATTGACGAACACGGATTGGACAATGTGTTTTTCTATTCAATCACATTTCTATCTAAAAATAATAAAACTGTCTTATATTAAGCAATTAGTTAATTTGTTTTGAAGTTTTAATTTTTGATTTTTTTGGAATTCGCGCCAAAATTAACTAAATAAAAGGAATTTAAATCAGCTACTGGTAATGCGCGCGAAAAACGATGGACGGCAAACTTTTAGCGTTGCGTTGACGTCCAGCATTGCTTATGGAAAACATTTCACAGAGTTGCATGTATTCATCTTAGACGTCAAAGTCAATTTGTCACGCAATATGGCACAAATGTCCTATTTTCCACCGAATTTAGTACAACGGGTAGATTTAAAAATTGGCAGCCAGATCTGACTTTCGAAAGATCCATAAAATTCCATAATTACAGGACATAACGATTTAGCAAAGGATTTGTCCTGACATTTAACGTTATAAAAAATAATTAAGATGAAAGCATTGACAAAATTGAATAGTCAATAGTGATTTCACAATCGTATGTATGTATATTTGTAAAAATAAAATCAATATTCAAAAGTATATCAAGGGTGACCCATGATTTGAAAAAAGTATTTTGTGGGTTTGTCCTTCTGTTTATTAACTACATATATACACATATGTATATACTTAAACCAATTTTTTTACATTTACTTAATCTTTGAGCTAACACTTTAATTTATGAAAAAATAAATAAAATAAATTAATAAAATATTAAAAAAATTAAGATTAAAAAGTGGAAAAATACTATACTTGTAGTAAACAAATATATAAAAAAACGTAAAAAATTTTCCTATCTCTAATCATTACATTTCTCACTTTCTGCTCCAATGAATCAAAATGCCTAATATAAACAATAATGTGTGAGAAAATATCCGTGTATAGGTTATGCCACGGCACGCGAATCATGTGGTTCACTATTTTAGTTTTGTATGGCGAATCACCCTGTTTAGCTTACTTATGAATTTTTGGTTAGGTATCCCTATCGCTTTATCATTCATCACAAAATTTTGAGCGGGATAACTTAGCGATCTTCAATACAATTTACCACAATATGTACATACATAAATATTTATTAATGTCTATTAGCAACGAGTATTTAGTTTATATATTGGATGTATATAAATATACATACATACATTAGTATATACATATGTATATAGTTAATCAAATTGTCTAGTTCATTATGTTTTTATTCAACTTATACATATAACCGTAAAATACGTACATCTATTCTAGCACTTATGCAAATACACATATGTACTTATGCATGCGTACATTCACATATGTATGTTTTAAATTTGCAAATAAGTTTCTTTTAATTCGCACATCACTAAACATTTATCAACAGCTTTTACAAACATCAACATTTAGTTTTATGAATGTTTTTTAATTTCTCTTTCTTACTTAAAACCGAGAAGTCTTTTAAACGCTCGCCTATAGTCCAAATTAAATATTGTGTAAATAACCGGATTCAGACCGGAATTTATGTAGCCCAACCAAGTGATGAAGTTTTTGAATTTATTTGTCGGACAGCAAGTGTCGCAAAATGGCAGGATGACGTACATAAGGAAAAAAGGTAGCCAACAAATAACAAACACACCCATAATAATACCCAATGTGCGGGCTGCACGTCGTTCCTTTGACAATGATATCTTCTGTTTCTCCTCGATGAATTGGTAAACGCCACTAGGTTTCTTCTGCAGCGGTATAGCTGTAATTGATGTAGCGCCAATCGATGATTGCGGTGGCGTTATTTTCAACGAAGTGTTCTCTTCATTATTGGAATCAATGGGCTCTGCCGCCTCTGAGGCAGCTTTCTGTTCACCAGTAGATATTTCACAATTTTCCAATTCTTTATTTTCCGAGACCATTAGAAGCACTTCTTCCGTTTTCAAGGCTTCAACAGAAGTGGGATTTTTTCCTTCATTGGTTTCATCATCGTCTTTTTGTTGCTGTTGTAGTTTTTTCACACGCATTTTTCCTTGCTTAATGGAGTCTTTTATTTTGGCACGACGAGGTTTCTTTCGTTGCGCAACAACAACTATTCGTTGTTCTGCATCTTGAACTGTGTTCATATTCTGTGTGTCATTTTTAACATTCGTTTCACTACTTACGGAGTCCTGATCATTTTGTATTATGACTTCGGTTGTTGATTGAGTTGAGGACTTGCCACAACTCAATATAGTCAAACAGATGGCACCTAGCGCATAACTTTCTCGGCTGGCATTTGCACTGCTCATAACTGGCGCTTCGATATCGCAACTTTTCATAGCGATTGTATTTATTTTTGAAGCTTTGGCACGCTCACGTAATCTTCGTCTGGTTGCAATATAAATTTCGATGTATACAATTGTCATTATTGCTAAGGGAATGAAAAATGATCCCAGTGATGAATATATCACATATCCACGGTTCGATGTCAACTCACAAGGTGTAGCACTTGTGAATTCATCCGGCCAGTCGTTCCAGCCAACGAGCGGAGGTGAACTGATCACCAACGAAAGAATCCAAACACCCGCTATTAACAAAAGAACACGACCCACTGTACGCTTTTGAGCGTAGTTAATTGGATCTGTTATGGCCCAATAGCGATCGAGCGCAATTGCACATAAATTGAGTATTGACGATGTACAACATAAAACATCACAAGTCAGCCACATTTTACAAACATGGATACCAAATTCCCAACGACCGAGCATCGAATATGCCACATTGAAAGGTAATACAAGTAATGCGACTGTGAGATCGGCTACTGCTAAGGATACAATAAAAAAGTTTTGAACTATTCGTAGTGGTTTATATGTGAATACGCTTAAAATCACTAGTATATTTCCAATTATAGTAAGCACAATTATAACGGTAAGCACTATTGTGGTGAGTATGGCCTCCCATTCTGGCACGGCCAGTTGTACGCCAAAGTGGCTCCAATAGAATTTTTCAGTATCCGCAGAAATGTCACACTCATCGACTGTTTGTAATTGGCTATCATTAATTGTGGAGACATTCACGAAAGTGGTAGTCTTCGCAGTGGTGGCTACTGCAGTGCCCATTGAGTGCGAAGTGTTTGTTAATGATGAATTGATACTTTTGTGAATGCCATAATCCTTCGAAGATGCGTACATGCCGTTGGAAATATTTAACAACAACAATGTCTGTTGTTGTGTTGCTGGCATTTTGCATTTTTACGGCTTTAAAATGTTTACGGTTCAAATCGCTGCAACTTTTTATAGTTTAATTTCCATGGAATTCTTTATGCTCGGAGAAAGTGACACATTTCAGTTTAGATCTTTGAATTAGATGGCTAATATAAGTCGATTGCCATGCGACTGATGGAATTTCAGTTGAGTTAACTGCGAGAAAAAATAGATAGAAAAATTAATTAAATTAATTTTTTTTGCTTGAATTATAAAACTTTTTTTGCGAATGTTGTTGCCAATATTTATGTATATATGAGTGTTTCAAAAATTTTCTACTCAGCAATTAACTAAAGCTTTTTCTTAATTGTAACAATCAGACCTCAAATTTTAAGAGGCATAATTTCAGGAATAGACAGAATAGAGAAAGAAATATAACATTGTATTTGTTGCTCGATATAATGATTATATATGTATAGGTTAAGTGGACTCGGATAACACCTAGGAACTGGAAGAAATGAAGATTATTTATTGGCTTCTATTCTTAGAAATAGGTTCCACAGTGTTTATTTTTATTGATAATTCATATATAATTAATTCGAATTATATAATTTGTTAAAAAATAATAATTTTTTCAACATGTTCAACTGTATGCTCAATAAAGGGTGATCCAAGTCGATGTTTCTTTTCAATAGCCTTTTTTTGAGAGATTACGCGTGAGTCGTGTCAAGCCGTTATGTTACTTTTGTTCAGCATTGTTTAGCATTTCATCATGGGAAGACTTACGCCTGAACAACGTTTAAAAATTATTCAAATTTATTACGAAAATTAACGTTATGTAAAGAATGTGTTTCACACGCTTCGCTCAACTTATGGTCAACATAATCCGCCTACTGAGCGTATTATTCGCAACACCATCACCCATCTTGAGACCCAGCATTAATTATTGGATAATATTCGACCGAATAGACCACGTCCAGCACGCAGTGAAGAAAATATAGCGGCCGTAGCTGGCAGTGTACACGAAGACCGTGGAGAGTACATTCGGCGCCGTTCGCAGCAACTCGGACTGACGTATGGTTTGTGTTTGTGCAAGAACTGAAGCTACTCGACCTTCCCAAGCTACATCCCTTCGCTCTAAGTTTCGAAGTTTTCGAGTCAAATTTTGTTCAGCGATGAAGAGCAACTTGAAGAGATTAAATACCTGCGATTTCATCCAGAAAAATCAGCGGTTTGGTGTGGTTTGTGGACCGGTGGAATCATCGGTCCATATTTCGTTAAAAATGTTGCCGGTGAGAACGTAACCGTCAATGGCGACCATTATCGCGCCATGATAACCGACTATTTGATACCTGAAATTGAAGCTCGTGCTCTTTGCGACATTTGGTTTCAACAAGATGGCGCCACTTCCCACACATCGCATCAATCAGTGGATTTATTGAGAGAACACTTCGGTGAGCAGATAATTTCACGTTTTGGCCGGTCGATTGGCCACCAAGATCGTGTGATATCACACCATTAGACTTTCTCCCGTGGAGATATGTAAAGTCTGAAGTCTATACGGACAATCGCGCTTCGATTCAGGCCTTGAAGCAAAACAGCACGCTTGTCATTCGCCAGTTACCAGTCGAAATGCTCGAACGAGTCATCGAAATGTTCAAAAAATAAATGCCAAAGAATGTTCTTTTGAATGATAATAAATATTCCTGAACGTTTTGTTACTTTTAATTTATACTAAAACGAGTCATAAATAAGCTGGGGCAAAAAAAAAATTTCACAATAATCTAAATATAACCAAGCCATTAGCAAAAATCCAAAATAACTTTCCAAAAGCTAGTAGTTTACACATAATCCATAAGATCGTTTCAAGGAAAAATATCAAAGTTTCCTTGTAATTTAAGTCCAAATTTAACTCGAAAAAGAAAGCAAAATACTTGCGTACAATATTTTACCTTTAAACATAATCAAATTTCTTTTTTAAACAACATTGATTGTTTTTAAAAAACAATAACCAGTAGTATAACGTAGCGTATCTGTGAGAAGACTGCTACATCGATCAGTAGCTTACACACAAATGTGTGGTCAGAAGAAGATGAGAGACTACATCCTATCCTCTATTGACTATTAGAAAAGGTATTCAGAGGCGGTGAGGAACTCCCTCTGAGAAGGTCGTGGTGAGATGTGGGAAGGTAGTTACCAGGATCTACTGCCTCTTTGGGACAGCATGAAGAGGGACGTGAGTAATGAATACAAAATGACCAACAAATCTTTTAATTTTTTCTTGAAGAGTAAACTTCAACCTTGAGGTCGTCCTAAATAAGTTGCATATCTTTTAGGTGAAATGTGTAGCAAAAGATGTGTTTAAAAATATGTATATTTATTTATTGTTAAGAAATTCTATTAATTTTCGTTTATTGGATTCTTGTGGTCCACTCTTAAAGAAAAGACCGGTTACTAGAGGATTAAGAATAATTTTAGCAATGTGACAATTATAAGAAAATTAAATAATATTTATAAAAATTGTCATTCATAGACGACTCAGAATTAATCACAGTTCCTGAATTTATATAAAACATTTTGCCATATTAATAGTAAGGGAAAAATGTACAATAAAGTTGAAAAAAATTTGGTTACTAATACAAATTTTATATAAATAGAGATTAAATTTTTAAAATAATTTTTTAATTAAAAACAAGAGGGGCTTAGATTTTGGCTGAAGTGATTTTCTATCGGGCTTCTCCTCCAATTAGTAGTACATGTCTTGAAGTTTTGCATACAAATATGGAGAGCTTTTTACGAAGGGTTGACAATCCTTGCCTTTGGCCAACCGCGTTTTCAGAAAACATTTTTTATATAATTTTGGATATTTGTTTGAAAATTAAAATCCTCTATAAAATGAATTTGATGCAAGTTGAATTGCTCGATGTGGATACAAATTCTATTGTAAGTAGATATATATTTGTACATACTTCAATTTATGTCTTTTTTTTTTACAAATTACTTCAGTGAACTATAAAATTGGTTAACTTTAATTAAAAAGTGTTTAGGTAGAAACGAAAATATTTTTAATGAATATGGAGAACTCAACAAAGTTATCACTATCAAGGAATTTATGAAGAAGACAATATTCTATGTGGCATGAGATGCACATATCTACTTAAAGGTGATATTCTAATGGCAGGAACGCAGAGAAACTAAGTGTACCAGCGAACGACTTCTGCAAAAAATGAAGAGATGGGGAAGAACCTGACCAGCGGTTGGGGGCTCTTACGATTTTCAGTGGCATCTCAATGATCTCGATAGGCGGCCGAAGCAAGTTGATGCACAACTACCACTTCAACCTAACATAGTCATATATATTGTACATATGCTAAAAAATTATATATTATAATATATTTCTTTAACCAACAGTGAAGAACAAAGTGTCATCATAAGTGCGTACATGACGAGTGGAACAAAAGTATGCTCGCCCCATCCCCCATAAACTGCATTAACTTTCGTGGGATACTACTCCTTCATATCGAGCATATGAAAGATTGTGCGTCATCAGACGTGATAGGGACAAGATATTTACAAAGCCAAATCTTAGAAAGAACCCCTGAGAAATGGAGCGCACACCCACATCATTGACGATTTTAAAGGTTAACGAACCGGGTGCAACTGACGAAAGAATACGATAATACATATACAATCGCATTGAATTGGCCGTTGCATCATCTGGTAGGCAACTATTGGACTACTGAATATTCCAATTTATAACTCATACGCCGTGTGCGACGTTAAAACCTTCATCGATTAAAAAAACGACAAACTATTCGGTGGAATCCATTTCAGAGATGATTTCCGTTTTAGCCTTTGATAAGAGTAATTTCTTCATGCAAATGTAAGGGGTTATCCATTTTGCACTTTCTACAATAAACGTAAACAAAATGCATTGAAAATAATTTTTCTCATGAAATTCTCTTTTTTTTTAATTATAGTTTGGAACTATATGTGAAGCACTACATCATTCAATTGACCGCTTCGTGAATTTTTGCAAACTTCGATCTGCTGGGCGGTATATCAGCCAAAACTTGACGAATGTTGGTCTTCAAGTGCTCAAGAGTTAAAGGTTTGTCCGCATGAACACGGTCTTTCGCGTAGCGCGACAAAAAAATACAACGGTGACAAATCTCACGATCCCGATGGTCAATTGATACCACCAATACAAAAGATTACGAGGACGGGAAATTTCTCTCGCAATAAAAACATATACGCTGATGTTGTGTGGGAATGTGACACCACCTAGATGGAGCCACATATTATCCAAGTCGTGTTCTTTAATTGCAGGCCAAAAAAAGTCGGTTATCATACGACTATAATACTTAGAATTCAGTGACAGTCTCACCGTTATCGTTTTCAAAGAACAACACCGGACCAAAGAGCACAAAACACAGTAAGTTTAATTATTTTAGGATTATCGGAACCCCTAAATGAGGAAATTTTGTTTATTTAAGTTTGCACCGAGTGAGAAATGCGCCTTGTCACAAAGAAAATTTTGTCGGAAAACTCGCGGTTCACTTCTTGTTGTTTGAGCACCCAATCGACATGCGGCGTACCGAAATGGACTTTATATGGATATATGTAGGTGTGAGTACAAGTGCAAAATACGCCTTAATGTGCCTTAAGAATGTACAAGCTCTTGAGAACATTGTGACACATTCGGGTCTAAGTCTACACTTTCACTAACAGCAGCGATATTTGAAGTGGAACGAGCAAAACGATGATGCACAGTCCATACATCATCTGTAACCGATCCAGTCTCTTCAAATTTCTTTAAAATTTTACCAATTATTTGAGTAGTTAGACCAAGAACTCCTCCTAAAGTACGAAATGCGGCCACGTTTGAATCACCTCTTTTATAGTAGGTTTCAACAATTTTAACGATTGTAGGGTTGTTAAGTGATCCATTTTCATAAATGCTTGATTTGTAACTAAAACAAAACATGTTTGGTTAGACAGTTAAGTTTGACAGATATCAAAATACAGCCCTACACTTTCAAAACCACTAAATGGATAGGGTTATCTGAGCGATAGAAAATAATGTGTGGACATAGATTTCAACCTCGCTGCCAGACGACTGGGTATTCATGTCAAATGCATCGATATAATTTGTGTCGTTGTGAGCAAGTTCCAGTAGTTTCTGGACTTGTCAGATCGCCGGCTTTTTTCTTAGAAATTTTGTGCACGACTAAGCAATAATGCGCGATTTGAAATTGTTGAATAAAATTATCAACCATTTTGAGTAGCTGACTCAAATTTCAATGAATGACAACCACAGGTACGCTTTTAGATTGGCATTTACAATCACAATCAATGAATCGTAGAGCCAATGATGTCTGTTTGCGGCTTAGGTTTAGGCATGACAGTTATATGTGCCTGGCATATTCTCGCGTGAGTGTCGCATACAGATAGACTCAATTGCGCTTCGGAATTCGCTTATGAATGAATATTTTACACAATCAACTATGTACATAGCGATAAGTCTAAAACTGTTAGAATTATGAGCACTAGTATCATTTATATGTGAAATAGGAAAAAGTAAAAAGCGAATATAGTCAATACGGTACACACTTAGCCTTTTGTAAAGAACATTGGCTCTGGCTCTTCTCACATAGATTGGATATTCTATCTTAAATACATTTTCAAATCTAAATCTTAAAAGTTGAGTGCTCGGCGCCACTCAAAATCACTGTCAGCTTGATCGCCTCTGAACAGTTTTTATTTTAAGTCAGAAGTCTCAGTTGGACACCCTTTATCTATTTTAGATGTTGGTCTGGCTATGTTTCGAACCGGCTACTGCAGTCGCTGTAAGATATCGTAGTAGGTTGATTGTAAAAAATTAGCTTTGGATATAAAATAATATTTTGCAGTAAATTAAAATAAAATATTAGTTAGTTTCGCCCGAGTGCTTTCTTCAAAGCGATGGGACGTATAATGCAAACGTGCATGAATTTGACCTGCACAAATCTGGACAAGTTTAACAATATTATTATTTTTTATTTTATCGCCCGAAAATCGCTTCAGCGGCGCGTTATACAAGTAGATATACACATATACTTTGGTGTTCTAACTGAAGTTCTATTTCAGCCGATTTAAAAGTTGCTAACGAACTAGAAAGCGATTTGCGGTGTGAGGACTTTTAAAGCCCATTAACGTGGAATTTGCGCCGAAATTTCAATTGAATTTGAAAGCCGATATCTGTTTATGAAAATCAAAATCGGTGATTTGGGTATCATTTTAAATTTGGGAAATCCGACAACCCTAATTGATTTTACTTTCCCACATAAAAATATATTATTTATAAATTTTATTACTATTGATAAAAAGTTTTTATTGCACAATTGGCCGGACTTTAAGCTACCAGTGGAAAAGTGTTTACTCATTTAGGGACTAAGAAGGTAATCTGGTGACCAATGTAAAAGTCCCGGAGATGATGAACTTGATTGTCCGACCGATGATGATGGAACAGATGTTCCACTACACCATTATGAAGTCCGAATAACGATTAATCCTTGAGGAATTACAAAGCGACGGGAGACAATGGCTTACCAGCTTAGCCATTCAAATCATTTTTTTATTTTGTTTTCTATGCCAATTTTCAAGGGAGAACCTTCCTGAATATCGTATATGTGGTCCTATCTAGTGTAGTTCACAATTAACAAACTGAGAGGAGCTTATCAGTGTAGATTCAAAATGAGATTTTAAACAGCGAGACTCTATCGCATTTTTCAGCATAAAAAAAGTATCGATGTCATAGATTTTGGTATTAAGCGAGGACAGTGCGAAATTTCTACAGTCATCGATTGATCGTTATACTTTGGAAGTCGTAGATAATTTCGTTTATCTAGGGACCAGTATTAACACCATTAATAACGTCAGCCTTCAAATCCAACGTAGAATAACTCTTGCCAACAGGTGCTACTCCGGCCTGAGTAGGAAATTTAATAATAAAGTCCTCTCCCGACGCACAAAATCTAAACTCTACTAGTCGTTCGTCATTTCTCTGCAACACAGAGATGGATGGATGATGACAAAATTCCGGAATACCACGATTGGACGGAAAGATAAATATGTGCGAATCAAAAGATTGCGGCTACGCTGGCTATGTCGTGTCGTTCAAATGAATGAAAGCACTCCAGTTTTGAAAGTATTCGATGAAGTACCCGCTGTAGGAAGTAATAGAAGATTAAGACTCCGCTGGCTTCACGAGGTGTCTCCAATTGGCGCCGAACGGTTATGTGAAGAAATGAATGACGCGCTGTTGATAACTTGGCTATAATCAACTAAGTGGTGCTTTTGCTACAAGTTTTTACCTAATTGTTTTATATGAAATTCCCGACAATGGATTATTTAGCTAATGCATACATCTCAGTTAAAGGTAACATAATTAAGTCACCCCTGTAAAAACGACTTTAGTGAATTACGAAGAAAGACAATGGATTATTTAGCTAATGCATATATCTGAGTTAAAGGTAACATAAAGTTAAGTCACCCCTGTAAAAACGACTTTAGTGAATTAAGAAGAAAGACGCCATTTCTAAAAAAGAGTGTATATGTATGTATATGTAATATGCTTGAATTCCATGAAGACACAAGAAACAGATGAACTTATGTATGTATGTATGTACTGCTAACGACAAACATTTCAGTTCAGCATGCCACCTAATGCATGAAAATCGTTCAATGATTGCTAAATGTTTTTATTTTTTCGTTTTCCATTTGCAATTTTTCGTACTTCGCTTCTGTTGTAAAATCTGTGTATTCTGATATGTTAGCTTTAAACAGCGAAACTATAAAAGAACAAATAAACGATTTAAAAACATACTTATGTGCGTCAGTTTGTATATCTCATATGTTAAATCATAGCGATAGTTCATTAATCGTTGAGGTAAATAATACAAGACCATCTGTATTCATTCATAGTATAGTATAAACTGATTTATGAGCATAGTGTACAAATTGTACGTCAAGACAATTAAAACACAGACACATGCACATGCATATGTACATACATATGTACATATTTCTGAAGATATATTATAATTACGCAGTTATGTAAATACGCGAGGCTGTACATACATACATACGTGCATATGTATGTAGTATGTAGCCGTATGTGATTTCTTGATATACTATTTGTTCTTACTCCTTCTTTGTTTGCATTGATTAATCATAATAAAAGTCATGGCATCCATAAATTCTTTCATCACTTTACGAGTACTAGACCCTCTTGCTTTCAGCACTAAACACTTTCAAAACAACACCACCATCACTTAAGACCGCAGAGGCTATTATTCACTTCACGTGTATGTATCGTGTTAGGAAATGCAACTCGGAGGTGCAATCCATACGTGTTTATATTTATGAATGTGTGTATGTATGTATGGATGTGGAAAAAGTGCAAAAGTTTCAAGTCATAATTTTAAGTGCAGTTTCTAAGATTTCACTATTGTCCAACCACCATTAAGAGGATTTCTATGTTGAATACTGAATCATGCCGCGACATCCGATCATCGATTCGCTAGAAACAGGGCTGGCGTCTCCACCACTACTAGCAGAATGTTGTGCCAGAGTTTATTGAAGTACATATTTGCTCGAGCAAACAAAAATTATATATACGTATGTATATATATTATATTAGTTTGTGAGAATGAACATTAGGATGGCCGCCTAAACACAATTTCCCAAATTTTTGAGTATTATCCAATCTACTATTCTCCATATTACCATTTTTTCACTTTAAATTTGGCTATTTTCTGAGCGAGCTTCGTACAATCGACTCATATCAACTGGAGTTGCTTATTTTTATTGCTCCTTCCTATATAATTTGAAAACAAACTTGATGTTCTTTTGCAGGTTGGTGGGTTTAAAAATTTATAGGGAATATACAGTAAAAATAGGTGTTTTGAATTAATTTTTCCTCCTGCTTATTCTTACCCTTTCATTTTGCCAAATTCTGTTGCATTGAGCTTGAAAGATGCTTAAGCATCCGTTGCTAAAGTCTATAGACGTAAATGATGTCCACATCGAAAAGACACCCTAATGAATATACGTGTCGGCCCTGTCGGAAGTAATTTTCGATACAATGAATTTTCTTTGATAGATTTGTCGCATACTATGATAATTACCTAGTTTGCTTTTTAGAATTGAAATGATAAATAAGTATGTAGAATATTAAAGTTATTTTATAGTTAAGCTTTACAAGACTTGCGATATTCACGACGCCAACCAATTTTTAATTTCAGTTTTTATTTTTAATTTTTAAATAATTACGTTTTCCAATGATTTTTGAATTTAGCTAACTTTTTATGTATACCAAAATATAATCAACCTTATTCCGCATTACGAAAATTTAGATTCGGTTCGAAATGCAAAACTTAGGAATTCGATATCTATTAATACACACTAAAATTCTATGCGAAAAAATTTTCCGTCAGGGCATGTGTACGGAGAAATACTAAATATTTTTGTAAACATTTATTTTAGTTCCTGCTTTGCTGTCGTGCATTGATACGTTACGGATTTCTTATTTTAGTTTTTGTTTTCTCACGATGGCGCTTTTCTGTTTTTTGAACCAATGCTTGCGCCAGGCACCCTCGACTGACTTTCTTGTTGGTCCGATCTGGCTTTCGAGTAAATACTTGTTTCCGTCGTTTGCCGCCATGCAGTTCAAATGTGGCATGCTGACTTCGGATTAAAATACTACATATATTTCAACATATTTTTATATACATACATACATATTATATACCAATAGCACGTTTCTCTAGGAATTCTTATTATACTCATATGTACTTCCAGGCATTTATATTAAAGAATTTGAAAGGATTTTCTTATAAGCAATATTTAGATTATGAACTCCTTTGCAATGTATTACAATTTTTAGTATTAACATAGTAATTTGCAATGCCACGGTTTTGTTATTTGGTTTTGCTAACGTAAGTACGGCAACTAGGTTAGCTGGAATAGGCAGGATGTATAGCAGCTAAGAGCTATCGCAAACCAGGCAACATAATCGGGAGTGAAAAGTGAAATATGGAAGAAATTGAAGCGCGTAGATTGTTCACATGCATTTTTGTACCTCTGTAATGAAGAGAATATATTGAGTCGAATTTTTACTGGAGACAATATTCGTGTTCATGCAGTGACATACAAAGGGCACATCATCTTCCAATAAGTTTAAGGTGCCACAGTCAGCTGGAAAACTCATAGTAACGGTATTTTTGGACTCAGAAGGAATATCGTTGACCGATTATAAAGATTAAGGCGTTTATATAACTACAGGTGTTTCTATAAGGATGTGTTTCTACGCTTGAATATTTGAGCAACTAAAAGTAACTATTAAAGAGAAAAGACGGGAAAAATTTACGAAAGATATACTGCTTTGGGATGACAACGAATCTGTTCAGAAGAGTCACGTTGCGTTGGCTACCATGCATAAGGTGTGCTTTGATTTTTTGAATCACCCAACCTTCAGCCCAGGCCTAGCCCCGAGTGATTATCACCTGTCTCCAAAAAGTTGACTGAGCTAGTTGATATCTTGATTATTGCATGAGCATTTTACTATTAGAAAGCTCTCTTCAAACCGGCTGACACGTTTACTTACTGTTGATCAAAAAAAAAAAAAAATAATAATAATAATAATAACGTGTTGATGGTTCTGAAAAGAGTCGATAGGCAAGTGACAATGGATGAAACATCTGATTGGACTCACAAAAGCACAATAATCGGTTGGAAAGCTTATGGCTTCAATATACAGGGATGTGCGTGATGTAATATTCATGAATTATACCCGTCAACTTGAATAGAAAAATATATATATATCTAAAAATAGGAATCGCTGATCGGAAAACCTTATTTTTACCCTAGAACAAATTTTGAGGTCTTCAACAAGTTTATTAATTTATCTGACACAGGGTTAAAGTAGTGGTTGTTATGACCTGTAGACATTTAAAATCAGTAGCCAGAATTATCTCTTTGCACCGAAACCGACTCCAGGTCAGTAGTTCATTGAGAACTGTCGACGCGACAAAATGTTTTGTGAACAATATCATCCAGTCTCACGCCAAGTGCGAAATATGCGGCGTCATCTGTTATCTCGTTTAGAACGGAAAAACTTATAATGAGGTGAAAACTGCATAAGGTGATAAGGCTATGAATCGTACGAGTGTGTCTGATTGAAGAAATATCTGAAAAAATCGAAAATAAATTCCGTGAAATCGCAGTTTCACCGTAGATGAACTTTCTGCGATGTTTCCACAAATTGGATATCGTTGACGAATGTGTTGGCGGGAAACTACTTTAAGAACGGCATAAAAAAAAAAATTTACAACCTACAAAAATTCAGTATAATTACTTTCTGAATATGCCTCGTATCTATTTGAGTACTAGAAGGAGAAGAGATAGACCTAAAATTTATACCGATCGCATCAGAATGACGAGCTGAGTTGATTTAGCCCTGCCCTTGCTGTCGTTCTGTTTGAACGCAAGCTTTTTCCTAAGTTTTGGAGATATGAATGAAAGTATTTGTACGTATTTTTGTAATCTATTGATAATTTGTCGGAACTGGCTGGATCGGTCTACTATGCCATATACCTCCAATACAACCGATTTGTTCAGGTAATTTTGAGTCATTAATACCTCAATTAAGCATCTATGAACGTGAAATTTGGTATTATATACACATACATATAAGCAATTAAATATTCCTACTGAATATCATGGACATCAATATACTATATCATATAGTCCCTATACAACCGATTCGTACAGATAAGAGGTTTTTAGTCCAAAATCCGTCTGTTTTGGCGGATTTATTACCCGATATGTCAAATCTGAAAAAACAATCCTTAATATGCTCAGTGGTCCGATGACATATTTTGGAAAATACCAAAAACGGCTTCATAAATATAAGTATATTAATTAATATATATGTCGGCATGATATCGATTATTTGGAATAATAATTAAATTAAGCTAATAATAAATTAAATTAAGAAAATTTTATTAAATATACTTCAATATTTTTCAGAAGTGCAGTGGTAAGCAAAAATGTCATGAACACTTTAACGGTGTGAATGTACGTGCTCGGAGGTGACAATAAAGACTTTCTGCGCAGTATTGCACATTCGCGGCATTTAAGTGGAAACAACGTGCATGCATACATACATATGTACATATTCATATTCTTCGTATTGGGAAAATTATATTCCTATGTGCATAAGAATATGCCAAAAGTATATTGGTATAAATAATAATATTTTGGCTCATTGAGTTTTGTATGCGAGCCTGCACATAACATACATACTTGTACATATATGTAAATGTACATACATACACACATTTTCACGCTACACAAATGTACTTTTAAAAAACGCGTGCTCGTATTGTTTATTTTTAACTGCTGGGAAAAAATATTATCTGCGAAGTGCTTCTTTCAGTTGATTTACCACAAAATTGTTTTATTTTTGTTATTTGTGTATCAATAGATCTGGTGATGGGCTTCTCTTGTCTCTAGTGTGATTTAGATTAATGAATGCTCAAAACTCAACATATATTATATATATACTTGTACATACAAAAACAAGAATACTCAAAAGTATGTATTTAGCATTTCTGTTGGCATAATCCATTGTTCGGTACACACTTTTGAAGGGTCAGTCTCTTTATATGTATATAAGTATACATATTTACAGTATATAACTTTTGGTCAGAATTCTCATCTCTCATCATTAACTACTCGCATGTGCAGATATTCAGGCTTGGAAACGATGAATACTGTCGGCCTTATTTAAAATGCAAAACTTTTTGTAAACTAAAAAATTCCATGGAAAATGCATATTGTATGTACAAGTATGTATATTCAGCTGTGCATATGCTCCTGCATAACTTAACTAAAGGGTGTTTTTTATAGAGGTATGGTACTTTAAGTTGGCATTACTTTTCAAGATGGCGACCGATTTAACAGCTGTTAAGTGATTTATTCTCAGTTTGGTTTGGCAATTCATCATGAATAGACTCACGATCATCAAGTAAGGCGTAGATTCGTCGAATGGGCCCAAAACGAGATTACCGTTGTTCCCGATTTTCATAAGCGAATTTTGTTTAGCGATGAAGCGCACTTCTGGTTGAATGGCTACGTCAACAAACAAAACTGCCGCATTTGGAGTGAAGGTAATCCTCAAGTGTATGTTGAAACACCTTTACATCCAGAAAAACTGACTGTTTGGTGCGCTTTATGGGCTGGTGGAATCATTGGTCCGTACTTTTTCAAAAAGGATGGTGGCCAGAACGTTACAGTCAATGGTGATCGGTATAGAGCCATGATTACTAAATTTTTCATTCCTGAATTGAATAACCATGATGTCCAGGAGATGTGATTTCAACAAGACGGCGCAATATGTCACACAGCTCGTGCCACAATAGATTTATTGAAAGACACGTTTGGTGACCGCCTAATTTCACGTTTTGGACCTGTGAATTGGCCTCCAAGATCTTGTGATTTAACACCGCTAGACTACTTTCTGTGGGGCTATGTAAAGTCATTGGTCTATGCGGATAAGCCTCAAACGCTTGACCATTTGGAAGACAACATTCGCCGTGTTATTGCCGATATACGGCCACAAATGTTGGAAAAAGTCATCGAAAATTGGACGTCCAGATTGGACTACATCCGCGCCAGCCGTGGTCATATGCCAGAAATCTTATTTAAAATGTAATGCCACAAGATTATCTTTCAGATAAATAAAATTCATGTCAATCGAAATCCATCGTTGTTTTATTGCAACTTAAAGTTCTATACCTCTATAAAAAACACCCTTTATAAGGCGTTTTTGGTATTTCTAATATTTTCTATGCATACAAAATTGGATATTCTGACTAACATATGTATACAATAAACAGTTAGATATTTGTATATTGATAAACAAAAACAATATTTTCTCCAAAAATGCCTACCTATACAAGAACATGCATTTTTAAGAATCAATTTGAATTTTTGGCGAAACGAAATTGCTTACCATTGCTTACCATAGTTTATTATGCCTAAAGTGCGATGAATATTTATGTATGTATGGGATAAAATTGGAGGATGGGGCCATGTGTTGAAGTTCACGCAAGTGAGGAAAGCTTCTGACTGCCATTCACCTGGGAGTGGCCAGAAACTATTCTTTTACATATGGTTCAAGCAGCTCACGACTTCCGGTCTTAGATTAAGTATCCTCTGGGTAGCCAACAAATATCCGTTTTGAGGGGAGTTAAAATAAGAAGGCGAATCTCCTGCGGTTGTGCGTAGGGTTTGGAACTCACCACATAAAAACTATACTCCAATGAAAAATGAACAAATGCCTCGGATGAGAGACCCCCCTTTTGATGATGACCCACGCAAACGTTTAAAGGATCACGATTTGAGGGCATGAACCTGGAAGGTCCGGTCCTTTAATTGGGGAGGTGCCGCTGCCCAGCTGGTTGATGTCCTCGTAAGACTAAAGGCTGACATCACCGCCGTCCAAGAAATGCGATGGACGGGACAAGGACGGAAGAAGGTGGGTCCTTTTGAAATCTATTACAGCGTCCATTTAAAGGAGGCGTGTTGGGTTTGTGGTGGTAGAGAGGTTCCGTCGCCGAGTCCTGGCATTCACCCCGGTCGATGAACGTCTAGCCGCAATTCGCATCAAAGCGAAGTTCTTCAACTGATCGTGAATTTGCGCCCACGCCCCGACAGAAGAGAAGGTGATGTGACCAAAGATGCTTTCTATGAGAGCCTAGAAAGTACTTATGAGCGCTGCCCGCGCCACGATGATAAAATTGTGCTAGGCGATTTCAACGCCAGGGTGGCAGAAAAGGTATTTTTGGCGCAACAATCGGAAAATTCAGCCTCCACGACGAAACATCCCCAAACGGGCTGAGGCTGATTGACTTTGCCGGCTACATGGCTGTCGCCCGATCGTAAAACACGCGACCAAATCGATCATGTTGTGATAGACGGAAGACATGTATCCAGTGTTCTAGACGTGTGTACGTTCCGAGGGCCAAATATCGACTCAGATCATTATCTTGTAGCAGCAAAAATACGCACCCGCCTCTGTGTGGCAAAGAACATCCGCCAACAAACACAAGGAAGGTTTGACGTTGAAAAGCTGCAATCACAGCAGACAGCCAGCAAGTTTTCTATTCGGCTTGCACACCTGCTCTCTGGGAGCACTCATCAGCGACTCGATATAAGGGAGCTGTGGAGCGAAATAGCAAATTCCTTGCATACCGCTGCTTCGGAAACAATGGCTTTTCAACAATACCAGAAAAACAGCTGGTACGATGAGGAATGTCGAACTGCAGTGGAAAGAAAGCAGACTGTCTACCTCGCAATTTTGTGATCAACTACAACACGTGCGGGGTGGGCTAGATACCGTGAGCTGAAGAGGGAAGCGAGACGCATTTGCAGACGAAAAAAGAAAGAGGCCGAAATGCGTGAGTATGAAGAGCTTGAGAAGCCGACAAGGGTAATGCTCGAAAATTCTATGAGAAGATGCGGCGACTTACAGAAGGTTTCAAGACCGGAGCAAGCTCGCTCATGTACGGACCAAGGAGGTAATCTGGTGAAAAATGTCCAGAGCATATTTAGTGTATGGAGGGAACACTTCTACAACCTGCTCAATGGCAGTGAAAATGAAAACCCGAAACCCCAATCGATGACGATGGTATAGAAGTGCCATCACCCGACTATGAAGAAGTTCGAATAGCAATCGCCTGCTTAAAAAATAACAAAGCGGCGGGAACCGATGGTTTACCGGCAGAACGATTCAAATACGGCGGCGAAGAGCTGACAAGGAGCATGCATCAGCTTCTTTGCAGAATATGGTCGGACGAAAGCATGCCTGACGAATGGAACCTAAGTGTGCTCTGCCCAATCCAAAAAAGGGAGACCCCACGGTCTGCGCCAATTATCGTGGGATAAGTGTCCTTAATATTGTATATAAAGTTCTATCTAGCGTATTGTGTGAAAGACTAAAGCCCACTGATCGGACCTTATCATTGTGGCTTTAGACCTGGCATTGACCAGATATTCACCATGCGCCAAATTTTGGAGAAGACCCGAGAGAAAAGAATCGATACACACTATCTCTTCCTCGATTTTAGAGCTACCTTCGACAGCACGATGAGGAACTGCAGAAAACTCATACGGCTATGTAAACTGACCCTGGATAATACCAGAAGCGCAATCAGAATTGGGAAGGACCTCTCCGAGCCATTCGACTCCAAACGAGGTTTCAGACAAGGAGACTCTTTATCGTGTGATTTCTTTAATTTGATGCTGGAGAAAATAATACGACCTGCAGAGCTAAACAGACCAGGCACAATATTCTACAAGAGTGTGCAATTGTTGGGGTATGCCGATGATATTGATATAATTGGTCATAACACCCGCACCGTAAGTTCTGCGTTCTCCAGATTAGACAAAGAAGCGAAGCGAATGGGTCTGGTAGTGAACGAGGACAAGGCGAAATATCTCCTACCTAATCGCGTAAGCGGTGCCTACGCCAAAGAAGAAGAAGAGATGGGACAAAATTATTATATGCACAAGTATGTATGCTTCCTTCACCCAAAAAAAATATTATGTTTTTTTCCCTCCGAAGTTATAATTCTTCCCATGAATGTCTAATTTTTGGCACAAATATTATTAAGCTACTCTTAGAAATATATTTTTCCATTTTGATGGATCTATCTCTTGTTCTTCTGGTACTTACATACATACATAGTGCAGGCCAAAGGTAATATACAATTTCAAGTCCATGAAAGGATGTACGAGTATATTAAATATTATGGCGAATATATGAAGCGAATGTTAGATGAAAGAGAGAAACCGATAACTGACATGTTCTAGAGCGTAACATTCGTTATCGGGAACAATTCGATTATTTTAGGCGGCGGTTGCGAACAATCGATTGAGTATATAAGGGCAAAACACAACTGAGAAATAGTACATTGTAAAAGTTGTAAATATGTAAGTGATTGTAAATAGTGAAGTGAATTGTTAGTTGAGTAATAAAAGGACATTAAGTCAATTCTTTATAATCAAGAAACTGCAAACAAAGTTGCAAAAAACTATTAGAATTTGCAAAGTCACCGAGGTTAACTTAGCATAATCGTAACAATTGGTGTCAGAAGTGGGATTGTTAAATAAATCCCAAAGGCTAATAATTGAAAAATGGTTAAGATTCAGGATTTGACGATGCCTCCTCTCAAAAGGGAATTGGCAAAGCGTGGATTATCTACATCAGGAAATAAGGCGGAGCTGCGATCACGGCTGCCAGAAACAATGAAAGTCGAAGGCAACTTCTTGAGCCAATACGCATTCCGTCGCGAGGACGAAAGTATATCCTTAAAGGATATAGACAAGGCAGAGGCTGTTGATTCTGCGAAGGAGTTAGAGCAGCCATTAAGTAAGATTCAAGAAATAGCTCCTAGCTCATCCACGGGTATGGACTTGAACATGCTATTGGCTGCAATTTCACAAAAGTTGGATGAACAGGATGCAAATAGTATAAATTTTTTCAGGACAATCGCAACAATTTGATTTTTGGTTTTCAATTCTACCCGAATTTACTTGCTTTCATAGTTATTTTTATTTGGTGGTTGACCTCTTATACGGGTATTTATGTTATGTAGTGTACTGAGTATGAAAGTGATGTGTTTGTTCTAAAATTTCTGTCTAAGCGAGTAACTTTATAGTTTAAACTTTTTTCTTGAAGTTTGCTACCATTTCAATTGAATTTGCCATTTTCATCACAAAGCGGTTGAAGCTCTTTAATTTTTAAAGGTTGTAACCCAAGTGTTGTTAATATTGTTTCATTCAAGACAAAATTTCATTAACACAAAATTTCAAAACACAGATCAAAAAACTTGCTAACTTTCACTTAAACTAATTTACTAAGAAAAATTTTGAATATAATGAAAGAATTTTATAAAACACTAAAATATTTTTTTGCTGATTTAAGCTACCTCGTTTCCATGAAATTTACAACATTTTCCACGCATCTCAATGTACAATATTTCCATTGATCTTCTGCCGAAGCCATATAATGGACGTCTTACTTCAAACTCTTCTGTGAACTTGATGAAAAACAACGAAGACCTAACTCGACCGCACTTAAGGAATGTGTTGATTGCAACGAGGGTAGAGCAAAAATTATAGATTTATGTAACTACATATGCAGTTTTACAGCAGCCCGCACATCCTATACAACTAAGTTGTCGCGTTTATAGCTTAACTCTACTCGAACTTAACACTCGATTATGTCCTAATACAGTTATACTTACACATATTCATACAAAGGACATATGAGAATATGTTTATGTACGAGTTTAACTATTCGCAAAGTCATTTTCACTTATAATGCAGCCAAGATATGTCATAAAACTCAAAGAAATTTGATTCGTCATGAGATATTCAAATTCTTTAGCTGGATAAGACAATGGTTGGGCTGTCACATAAACATACATATCGTCGATGCCTATGCAATACCACCTATCTACCAACTGCAATACCGCCTATCTGACGGCAATCAAATTTTACAGAAGATGAAAAAAACGAGTTTTCTTTTAATCTTATGAATGAAGTTTGAACTGAAATCTTTTTTCTACTTTTAATAGGTGCAACTTACCTCAGTAAACTAGTATTGAACTGAAGTTTATCATAATTGTTTGTTTCTGTAAGTTTTTTTTTTATAGACGGTTTTGCAAATAAATTTTCCTATTATTTTTACACGTAAATATTTTTAATCCGCATATATGTAGAATAAAAACTAATTTCTTTCTTTTTATCTTTTTATAATTAACTTTACAGACATAAATCTTAGTATCTATTGTTTGTAAGGTAAGTTGTCATAAAAGTAGTGACAGTCCGAAGGAATTACATGTTTCAATTCTTGTAAGTGCTGGTATTTAGATTTTTTTATTGGTATACGAGACAAATAAAGAGCGTTAGGAGTGCTTTTGTTCCATTTGCGTTTAGATCGGTGTGGAAGCTCTAGAAAAGTGCTTTCGAAAGACAACTTATACTTGATTGATGCATCAGAAGAGTATTTCAAGACACGTAAATCGAAAACGACTTCATCCCCTTTCTACGACCTGGGCGTATGGAGTCATATAATTGATATTTTTTATTATCATAGTCTTTAAAAAATGTGTAGTCCATCTCTCGTGCGATATACGGAAACGGATTGCGTCTGGATTCCTGTGTTGCCAAAAATATATTGGCTAGGTAAATATATTTGCCGATTCTTTAATTTCCGCTCAATTACAGAGTGAACCGAATCTACCTCCATCTGTGTATGCCCTTTTACTAGAAATTTTTGAGTTATGTCAACGTTGTATTCAATGGCAAGCCTAAGTAGTGCATTTGAGACAACAGAATTTCGATTCTGATATGTGCAACCGTCGGAATAACTCACTACAGGTTTTGCATCTTTACGAAGTATTGATGATACATAGTCCACATAAAAGTTGGCAAACGTTGAAGACTTTAAGTCGGCTGCAGTTTCATCAAACCAATAACAAACAACTTCTTTAGTAACTAAGTTGTAAGCTGTGAAGTTATGCACAGCAAGCTTAGTTTTATAATAAGCTGAGCTGGCGTTTAATTTTGGGCATAGTTTAACAGCTTGTAGGTCAACGGTAATTAAATGAATTTCTCCAGAATTGGCAAGTATGGCATCATTCTTTTTTTCTAATCGTGCTGAATTTTTGAGGTCAATGTGACAGTTATATTCCACTTCGGATGTATTTCCGGTCTTAAAAGCAATGCAAGTATCGCACTCATCTTTTTTGGGTTTAAAAAGAGATATATTTTCTTCGGAGAAGATATTATCAAAATAACTTCTTGAGACTACGGGTACTGAAAGCTCGAGAGCGTTATTCTTATAAAGAGAGTACAACTGTGATTTTGCTTTGGAGCTTTGGCAAAGATGCCAAAAAAAATTTACAAGTTTTTTTTTTTTGAATTATTTGTGGGCTTTCGTTTCTTTTGAGAGCTGCACGAAACCTGTGTATTAGTGAGCCACGAACGTACAGTCCATGCCTTGAGTCCTATAGTCCTATAGTCGATAAAAACATATTTTTGCAAACCCTTCGCCTCTCGGTACCATCTTTGAGAAAATACACACAAGAATTTGATTTCTTTAATTTGCTGCGCTTATTTGTTTTTGTAGTTTGAACGTGAACCAGCGAGCAAATATATTTTTGTTTTTGTTGCCAATTAATGTTTTTCCAAAAGTGTGCAAAAATTTGTTCTCTTTTCTGCTCACTAAACCTTTTACAATCAAATTTTTTTAAATGATGGTTGGTTTTGCAAATAAAATTTGACTACACACTTTACATGCGGTTTTGCATTTACCGTTTTTTCGGCAATTTTCGGCTGGAATACGAAATTTTTTATTTTTATAGATGAAACTCGATGCCTGGAATGCAGGGTTACCAAATCTCATTTTTGCCACTTTCGTCATTTGGGAGGTTTTGCATCTGGTAGATAGGTGGTATTGCATATGCATCGACGATATACTATTAATGTGTGAATGCTTCAGAATATTAAGTCTTCTTTTAGCATTTTCAATAGAACACCGTCAAAAGCAAAAAAAATTGCTTGGTAATATATACTTTGTGTGGGAACTTCATGACATGGACATTGCATACATACATATATATATATATAGTTATTAAAAGTTGTGAAGTTATTTCATTACCTCTCAAAATTTATTCAGTAATGATTTTAGTTTTTCCATAAAATACTACATAGGATACTAAAACGAAGTCTATCTATTCAACGCAGATTGGTCTGAAAGCATTTGATTACTTAAGTTGGGGAAAAAATCTGAATCCTTTGCTCAACGAGTCTTCCCCATTTTTGTTTTATTTTCTTTTCTTTAAGCAGAAGATTTTTTTATAAAAGAAGTTTGAAAGTTCTGTTAAATTCCGTTAAGAATGTTAGGTAATTGAAAGATGACAGAAAAAAGAGGTTCTGACAGCTTATAGACTCTGTTCTATAAAAAATAAATTTTTATAAATTTCATTCAGAATGATACGCTGTCATTAAAAAATACAACTAAAATTACAATGTGATTGTTTGATATTCCCCTGAATGATATCAAAACTATTTTTTAAATTCAATTTGTCGCTACTATTATATTTTTTACAGAGTGTTAGTAATCTATAAGGCATTGAGCTCTTTTCGCCCAGCGTTACTGAAGGTAGGTCCCTGATATATATCAATCTGATATAGTTAGAAACGCTAAAAAGTTAAACTAATAGTTAAATAAAATACATAATACAACATTAAATTTTTGAATTCTTAATAGGCAGAGCTTTAAAAACTTTCCATTACTTAATTTTCTTTAAAGCACTTGCAACTGTCTAAACCCAAAAATAATTAGGGTGACAGTAAATTAAGCTGGGTCTTCATTTTATTTCCGTTCATTACAATTCGACTTGGGTAAAATACAATATTGAAATCCATATGTCCGCCAGAGACAAGAAGTATCTCAATGTTTAATGTTTTTGCTTAATTGCACATGCTTAACGAATTTTCCAATTAATTCAACAACTGATATGCAAAATATCTCCCACATCAGGTAATTGATTTTTGTCCTCCTTATTTGGTACAAATGCGAACTTCAGAAATAACGCAAAGCTGCAACATGTCAATCAATATGCATGTATGGGATACTCTGACACATGCCAAGCAAATAATCGCTGCGAATATTGTGCTAAGTAATGTAAAATTTGCAGATAATTGTAAAATTGAAGAAAAAGCTTTGGCATCAAACATGTTTGTGTTCTTTGTTCATTCGAACGTTATCTTAAGAAATGTAAAAAATTCCATTTATTGTTGTTGTTATTTTTGGTTTTGTTTTTGCATTTCTTGTTTTGACATTTAATTGCTTGCAAAAATAGAGAAAAATCCACAATACTAATTCAAAATCAGCGACAAAGTTTCACTGTCAATATTAACTTGAATTCATGTCTGTAGAATACCAAATTTTACGTTCTCAGATGAATTTTCGTTGGATTTTTGATCAGTTGTATGGATGCTATCTGAGATAGTATTCCAATTTTAATTATTTTTAATACAACTGTGAAATTGATAAGTAGTGTGTAGAGTACCAAACTTCACGCTCCTCAGTGCTTTTTTAACTGAGTTTTGACCAAAGCCTCACATCTGAAAAATTCGGTGTTTGGGAGCGATATCTTATAGTTATCCAATTTTGATGAGTTTCTGAAGCAATGTCCAATTCCATGTGTGTGTGTAGATGTAAAATTTTTTTGAGTTTAAGTACTTTTTTGACGGATTTATGACCCAAAAATTCAAATCTGACAAATGATCGCTTAAATGTATAGGTGCTTCCTGCATTTAGATTTAGATGAAATATCTCAAAAACTTTTTGACTAGGTCGCATTCAAACAAAGAGACGTACAGATGGGCAGACAGACATGGTATAAATTTCATTGTGTCTATCTCTTCTCCTTTTAGTACATACATCGAAAAAGAAAAAACCTTTCATACACAGCTCCATGGGGTTGAATTTAGGGACAGTCGGGGCCAGTGTCCAGGGGGTCAAATTTTGTCGAGCGGAAAAGTTTAGAAAGTGTAAAAAATTTTTTTTATTGCTATCAAAATTTGTCAATACAATTTTTTATTTACTTTATCATTTTGGAAATCAAAATTTTGTAAATTAAATAAAAATTAATAATCGAAATAATTTGATTAATTCATTTACTTGAAGATTCGAAATGGTAATATTTGATTTTTATATTTTAATTATTATTTTTTATTAATTAAAACGTTATTTATTGTGAGATATTACGAGTCAAGCTCAAGAGTTCAAGATTTATAGTTCTAAGAAAAAACTATATAATTTTGAATGAAATTTCAATGACATAGCGATTTTTTGAATCAGGTCCTGGAATTCCATCTTGTATTTGTTGTATTATTTGTATAGTTAACTATTTTTTATGGAGTCTGTAATATACCCATAAATTTCCGAAACATTACTGTTGACTTGTCACTTTCACATCTTTAGCGGTGACTCGCATTAGTTTGCCGCACTCGAATGCTTATGTGTGTGTGAGTGTGTCGAATGAAGGCATTCAATTGCCATTTCATGAGTGAATGCGGCAAGAGGCTGCTTTTGATACCTTTTCCGTACGGTTGGATTGACAACTACGACTTGCGGCATGTTGTTACCTGCGTTACCAATCATCCTGTGGCCTTTACAGCTCGTTGCATTGCGAAAATACGGGCACTTTTCGTTAATGACCGATGGGCGGCGGAGATAAGGCTGAATACGAAGTAGTGTGCATGATGAAAGTGGTGAAAGAAAAGCTCAACAAAATACACACGAGTACATTTGTTTGTATGAATGTACATATGGACATATGGAATGTACATATGCAAATTATATGAAAGGCTCTCGGAAAAACTGCTTATAAAAACTGAAATATGAAAAGTGATATATACGACATAAACATATATATATATACATATGTGCTGTAAAAATGAAAATTGTGGAAGCCTACTTTTGATGTGAAAATTAGTTGCTTACAGTTTTTTGCCATTTTGGTTTCTACTTTTGGCTATAAACACTTTTTTTTTAAGATTTGAACTTATTTGCTGAATCTTCTTCTACATCGGAAGCCTCACAATATGTAATCAAATCTTAAAAATCAAAATTTACATATAAAAGCCCATTAGCAGGAAAGGGTTGCTGTTTCGACGTTGCTCTTTATAAGTCTAATAAATCCCTTCTCGTCAGGCGCGTATGACTTGTTGCAGCTACCACGTAGTTAGCCAAATTATTCGGATGATTTTGCAGTTGTGCTAAGTATTTTTGTGATACCATTAAAATCTCTTATTTGATAGTGCGTATATTTAAATCTCTGTGGATATTTTCTTTACGCATGTATCATGATGCGCCCGTTTTTATTTTTAACGATTTAAATTGGAATCTTCCGATTATATCTATGTATATTCGTCGCGCCAGCTGTGCCCCATAACTGGATTCCATACATCCATTGGGGCCTTATAGTCGCATTATAAAGTAGGACTTTGTTTTCAAGGTTGAGCCCAGATTTCTTGCCTAATAGCCACCACATACTTGCAGTTTCAGCAGCTTCTTTTTAGCAGAGAATTGTCGCCTCCAAGTTAATCGTCTATCCAAGTGAACACCAAGATATGCGATTTGGATAGGTACGTGGTTGAGCTTAATAATAGGCAATGTTTTTGGCTTTAATGTAAAAGAGATTAGTTTGAGGTGTAGTACTAACACTTTCGTGGCTGTAATGGGACATTTGCGACGACTTATCAAATGTAGAAATTTTACGTGGTTATTTTGTCACTTGTAGCCCCAATAACACTACCCTGCGGAACACCTGCCGTGATTGAATACACATTTGTTATATATTCACTTACTTTAACAGTGAATCGCCTGTTGGACAAGTAGATTTCAATGTGTTAGGTAATGATTGCCTAATTATATGAACTAGAACATGCCGTCAAATGCTTGAGTCACATAAAAAAAAGTGGCCGAGTAATACTCTAATTTTGCCATGTTTTTCACGAATTATTTCGTTTTCACGGAGAATTTTACAAATTTTTGATAGCAACACTTTTTCGAAAAGTTTGGAAAGACAAGGCAACAGGCCGATTGGTCTATACGATGGAGGCTGGATTACGTCTTTACCTTGTTAGCTATCATAATTATCTGTGACTTTTTCCATGCTTGTAGTAGTTAGTAGAGTACTGGAAAACTTTGCAAGATGTTTCGCCAGAAACAGTATGTCTTGGAACATTTTGATTTAGTGACAAAGGAGCATTATCTGAATTGTTTGGAATACCGTTCTGATGTGCTCTATTAAACAAATCGCCTTTTCTTTTTTAGTTTTGCCCAAGGATTCCTTACGAAGTCTTAACGGTGCTTCAGTATTTGCTGGTGGCTTGAGATTTTTTCCAGCTTTCCAAAGCGGGTTTTTAATGGAAACATTGGGAGTCAAAGACGTTACTAGTTTTTTCATATACTTATCTTTTTCGGGTCTTAATGCCTTTTTCTGCATCTTAAGTCGGAATTTTGCATTGGGCGATCAGTAGGCTTGCTATTCGTGACACAAACGGCGCTTATTTCGGTCCAGCAACTCTAGTTGCTATTAGTTAGTGCTCTGGTGTTGCTATAGTTGCGGTTGTTGCTTGCACACTGTTTTATAAAAGTATTTTGCTTTCAATATCAATTTATCTTTCCATTTCAGGAGTGGTCTGTATATGCTGCTTATGCTTTTTTATATTTAAGCCAGTTGGTTTTGAATGTAGTGCTGCGAGAAGCATTGGTTGTTCGTTCAATTTAATAGTTATTGGGCCATAAAAACTGTTGCTCCTTCATATCAATGAAGAGATATCAAAAATACCGAACGCTCTGGCACTAAAAAGTTATTGTACGATGTCTGCTAGCTTTAAATATTAATTTACCATGGTTTGTGTGGGTTTTTAGTGCTTTGAAAACCACTTTCTGCAGTTACTCGGGAAAGTATACTTAATAAATAAATAAATGTGTTTGTATGCACGGGAAAATTCATAACTTTTTTGCCATTCCCTTGAAATAAAATTATTGAATTTGATGAAGTAGCTCATTCATACTTTGAAATGCTCTACTCGTATAAAACTTTGAAAACGGGTTTAGCAAAAAAATTTAAGCACTCTTACACACAGATATCAACTTACCAAGTACAAGTATAAGATGAACAGAAAAATTCTTGATGTACCATACAAAATGTCCTTTATTTTCATTTATAATTTATTATGACATCTGTGCGGAAGTTGTGGGGATTACGTGATGTGCATGGAAATAGTGAAGAAAAAAATTGTTTCGTTTTCTTCATATATTAAAGAAACAATGTAAGTGTATAAGGGCGAACATATCCAAGTGCTATATCAAGTAGTTTGAGCTGGCAAAGAGGCATAATATTCATGTGATAGACATTTTATTTTTGACTACCTCGGGATCTTAATTTCGAATATATAAATTATTTGCCGGAAAAACCTACCAGACAGTACTTGATCGAACTCGGTTCTCAAGATTTCTTATTTAAAGACTCAAGTGGAAAAATACATATTTATATAAATGTATATATTGAAATCCGCAAAATTAAAAATTTTAATAAAATATCTGGTTTGAATTTTTTTAGAATTGTTTTGAATAAACCTGACACCCACAATGCCTGCAGTTTAGATCGAGTGTCTTCTACAATAAATAACAGCCGTTTATATATATAATACTCAAATTCACCTGAGCTTAGTCCTTCTATGATACAAATTTTATTAAGATAATTTTTTTTTTTTCATATTTTTGTTAATTTTATGAGGTTAAGACCGAATTGCAAAGTGCATAATGCAAAGAAACCCGTTTCAACAAGTCAATTTATACAACAGAAATAATAATCTTTTTTTTTTGTTTACTTTTATTTTTCTTTAAAAAGAGAAAGTCGTGTGCGATATCGGCAATATTTTTTCCTATTTTTATGTTCAAAACCGTAGATTTAGGGCATACTCAAGCAGAAAGAGGAAACTTGAAGCAAAGGGACCACCTTAATGTATATGTTGGTAGGCATTGTATCTTAGATAAAACGAAATATTGAGGGCATTTATTCATGAAAGTCTTGAGTATTTATGTAAAGTACACACTTTACTTTCTTATAATAGAAAGTGCTTAGTCTTGTGCGTGTCGTCTAATTGTAAATTATCAAGTTTTTGTCGTTAAATCATTTGCATTTTCATTTATGTAGATAGTCAAGATAACTGTTAATATCTTTTGCAATCTCACAAATCATTCAATCACATATGTTTTTGTATGTTCTTGTGTATGTGTATTCAAAATATTTTCGTATGTAAAAGAAAATTAAAAAAAATGCTTTGTTTGTATCTATGTAAATAAACAGGAGCATTCATTGAGTGGATATGAACTTAATTTATATAATTCGTTAATAATATTATATAGTCTAGCATCGTAAGAAGCACTTAATAATTGTATATGATATAATTTATTACTGACCTAGCTATCGTTGATCCTTTTAATACCTTTCATGTACATGAAATGGTATATTAACTTTGGTCTGAAGTATGTAAGTACCAGAAAGCGAAGAGATATACCCACCAATATTTATACCGATCGTTTCAGAATATTGAGCTAGCTGATTTATCCACGTCCGTCTGAACGGAAACTAGTCCCTCAATTTTTGAAATGTTTTAACGAAACTTCGTAGGCAGATCTTTTTTTTTACATTTATACGAGCATTTTTTGGAACATGCCACTATAATATATGCACGAACGATTTTTCATATTTGAAGTTTTGAATCATAAATCCGTCACAAAAGCATCTGTAACTTCAAATAAATATTGATACCATATATAGATTTCTGTGTCAAAAATGCATCAAAAAAGCATCTAGGAGCATGAAATTTGAATTTCGAAATTTACAATAAATTTTAATATTTTCATGAAGTATATAACGACTTCGGGATGCCCGAAGATATTCCTATTTTGTCGTTGAATAATGTCCTAGCTATCTTTGTTTTAATGCTAAGAAACATCTACTTGTAAGGGAGATTAGGTTGGAGTTAATTCCTCTTAGTCGGTCAGAGGTCAGTAAAGTTCTAATGGTAATTGCAAACTAAGAACATTGGCATATTTAACAAAACTCAGACAGAATCATAGTATATTAAACATAAATTTCCTCACATTACCTATTTTGGGTTTTTAAAACAGCAACATACATCAAAAATAATTTATTTTGTACTTGATATTCTTTTATCGTTTAGTAAGCTATTTGAGAAAAGAAGAAAGAAACATCATATATTTTATTTCCATTTTTAATTGCATTAATGAAAAATTTTAATGGAACAAAAATTTTTTTTTCTTAAGTGCCACAATGCTTGATTCAAAAATTTTAATAATCAAAGCTTACTCGATGATGAAGTAACAGGAAAATTAAAGGACTATTCTTCTTATTCAGAAAGCTTTTATTTATATCTTATTGGTGACTTATATTTACAGAGATATGTGTGTATAAAACTATAAAACTATTAATTTATTCCAGCTTGGGATTGTCTATAAACCACGTCAACATTATTTTAGAAATCAATATAATTCATTTATTTTATTTTATTCTCATTTCAGACAGCTTATTTTGAATTGACTGATTTTTCATATAACTAGAGGATATATAACTCATGTAGAAATTTTAGTTCATATATGTGAATATTTTATTTACTTTCTTTATTTAATATGCAAGATGGATGGAGATAAGTTAAAAAAAGCGGGAGAATGCAAAAAAGGACATGATAATAGTCTTGATTGTGCAAAGGAGCAGTGATCTGAGAAATCTTTTATAAAAATTAATGTTTGATCCAAGTTCTTGTGAGATCTATCAAATAGCTATTTATAATTTTTATTTAAAAAATTCTTAATTTATTTTCTCAGCTTAACTTAATATTGTCTTACATACATGCTGTATGTATATGGCAAAGCAATATTATCAAAAAAAAAAAAAAAAAACAATACGTGCCCTAATGCCCATTTGTATATATTTATGAATTTACTTACATGAAAAAAAAAACAACAAACCGGTGGTCTTTAGTAACTGTTACTATATTCGTTGTCGTGAATTTAAGGTTTTATTTAATTTATTATTCTTCAACTCTGTGATGCATGAATTATTCAGTATTTGAATTTTTGTGAGTTAATTGAATTATTCCTGCAACGACAACGATAAGCTTGATTACAATTTTTGATTAAAAAATAACATATGCGACTATAATTACATACATATACCCGTATAAGTATTTATGTATTTCCACGAATAGGCTTTCCGCTCTATATTCTTATATACATATTTATATATAAGAATATAATAAGAGCCTTTTTTCAAAAATGGAGAATGAGCTTATTACAAATAGCTAAAATTAAAATTATTCGGAAATTCGTGCACAAAAGGACACATATTGGCCACAAATGAGACGAGAGTTGTGAACATTGTCTTTAATAGATATTTTACCTTTAACAATTTTTTGAATACATTACGCCCTTAACATCTTGCCATAGGTTTTAAATTATCCGCGAGTATATATACAATAATTATTTTTTATTTTTTATTTTTTATTAGTGTCTTTTCTGCCAATGCATGCTTTTCAAATAGCTTTTTAGACTTCGGTGATCACAATCCCTTTGACTCCCTCAACTTTCGCTTTACAAGTGTAGATGTGTTTGTGCTTGGAGAAGTGTATTTAACAGAACAATGTTGTATACATGTAGAATCAGCATTAAACTCGCAGTCGCGCATACCCATTTATAAATTTACAAATGTAAACATTTCATTGCATACCTACATATGTATATACATATCCATGGAACAATACCGGTTGATTCTTGTTTATTTATGCGTAGTACTTTATGCTACTGCTGCATATGCCACGATATCGTCACGCCTCACCAGCCCTCGATCGTAACCGCTGCTGTGGCCACATTTTCCATACGCCACAAACGTCCCGCATACCGTCATCCTCTTCGGGCAGTAACTAAACAATGCTGGCACAAATGGTAATTAATGCGCCAATGCGAATAAAAATGAGGAAAAGCTGAAACCAAACTTGACTGTGGAATCCACATATGCAGATATGCGGACACTCAAAATCATGCATATGGATATATAACATACATATATACATATGCAGAGTAAGGATCCGAATAACAGCACTTAGACAGGCCTATTGGGTTCTTACATATTAATATAAGTGTATATATACATGTGTTTGTAATCGTAAAATTATGGGGATAAAATTAAATTGAAGCCGATAATCATAATTGGCGCAAGTTCATCCTTTCTTAAAGAAACATAATGGGGTATTAAGGCAAGCTTGTTATTGTACTTATTGTTAAAATATGAGTAAATTTATTCTCACATAAGAGTAAATATATATGTGTATACACATGTTGTGATGCATTCTAAGATTTTATTCTCTTTGTTTTGAAGTATATGTGCAATGCATTCAGTCTGTGGCTCAAGATTTGCAAGAGATACCTCAGTCGATATTAGGTCCTCGAAGCAGACGCACATTAATAAAACTGATCTTGTAAAATAAAAATATTAATAAATTTAACATGGTAGTAGAGCAAGGTTGAGCAATAAAATCGGAAGTTGTGCACATATATACACATATACAGCAGACAAGGTTATGGGAACACGGGACAGCGGAAAATTGGACATAAAAGAAGAACAAACAAATAGCGCAGTAGCAGAAGAAATATTGGTGGAAGAAAAAATTGAAGAAGTTGAACAAACAAATAGTACAATCACAGAAACTGAAAGGAGGTCCGAAGAAAAATTAGTGAAAAAGAATACTGGGGAAATTGAAAAAGAAGACATGGCGGACGACTTTAAAATGACATTGCCAATTTTTGATGGTCACGAATACAGTACGTGGAAGAAGAGGATTACAGTTTTCCTGAAAATGAAAAAGTGTGAAAAGGTTATTCAGCGAGAGAGGGAGTCGACAGAAAATGAAGCTACCTGGAATGATGCGGATTTAAAAGCAATGAATTACATATACAGTGCGCTGTCAAATAGACAAATGGAATTTGTAGACGAAGAGTCAACGAGTTATGGAATAATAAAGAAATTGGACCAACTCTATTTGCGCGAATCAACTGCGCTACAGATTTGTGTGAGGAACAAATTGGAAAGGATGAAGCTGAAAGATTATACGGATATAAGGGAATTCTACAGTGACTTTGAAAAATTAATAATTGAGTTGAAGAACGCCGGTGCTGCAGTAACAGAAAAAGAAAAATTGAACTATATGTTGAGGACGCTTCCGAGTAGTTTAAGCCACATTGGTGATTTAATTGATGTATTGCCAGAAAATCAAAAAACCGTGGACTATTTAATTAATAAAATTCAAATGTACGAAGAAAGAGAAAGAGATGAAAAGGGAGAGTCGAGAAATAAAAGTGGAAATAGTAACGTTTTTAAAAGCGAATGGAAGAAAGATAAAACTTGCTACAGATGTGGGGAAATCTGGGCATATTCAGTACGATTGCACAAGCCAGATGAGTACTGGAAATTCTTCGCGGGGCTCAAGAGCAGCGGGGCAACAACAAGGGGGAAATGCACGATACTACCAACAACAAGAAGGCAGCGGCCAAAGGAGAAACAGCGAAACTTACAGAGGCTGAGGTAGAGGTCAACGGGGACGAGGCGGTCAGCAGCGTCAAGATCGTCAAAGCATAAGCCAAAATACTATGACGTTTATGACCGAGGTAGAAAATAAAGTAGCCAACAACGTCAAGGTAAATATATATGAGAATTCAATAGAATGGGTCTTAGACAGTGGATGCTCTGATGAACAAGTTAGAAAATCCGATAAAGGTAAAAGTAGGAGATGGCCGTACATTGGAAGCTACGTGTGTAGGAGATATAAAAGCTAAATTTGTAACAAAATTTAACGAAACTGAAATTGAGTTAAAAGATGTATTGTTTGTTAATGAAATGGATAAAAATTTATTGAGTTTTGGGAAAATCGCGAGTAAAGTTAAAATCATTTCAATGGGCAATACAGCAAAACTTTACAGCAGAGAAAATATGTTGATAGCTATTGCTAATAAGAAAAATAACTTATATAAAATAACATCTGTTTTAGAAACAAAGCAGAATTATGTAACCGAAAATGTGAATATTGCCATGACCATGAAAGAAAGGTATCATAGAATTTTAGGGCATGTGAATTTCAAGTATTTAAATATTTTGAGTCAAAAAAACTTACTCGATGGTTTGCCGAGAAATTTGGAAAACGAATATTTGAAGTGCGATACATGTGTTCAAAATAAAATGACGAAGACGAGCTTTGATAATAACAGACGCAGGGCTAAGGACGTAGGAGAAATTATTCACGCAGATGTAAACGGACCACATCAGACAGTAGGGTATCAGGGTGAGACATATTTTCTGATTCTAATTGATGATTACAGTAAAGCCGGTAAAATTTATACGATGAAAGGAAAAAATGAGGTTTATGATTGTATTGTTACATATGTGAATCAACTAGAAAATTTAACAGAAAAAAAGATAAAAAAAACTTAGGTGCGATAATGGTAGAGAGTTTTTAAATAAGGATGTATGCAACTTCGCCAAATTAAAGGGAATTTATATAGAACCTTGCCCTCCGTATGTTCACGAACTAAACGGAACTGCCGAGCGGTACAACAGGTCGGTAATGGAAACAGCGAGATGTTTATTAGCAGATGCTAAAATAAATATTAAATTCTGGCCGGAAGTAGTTAAAACGGCTGTTTATTTGAAAAATAGGATGTTAGCAAATACAATTGAGGAAAAGACTCCATATGAAATAATAATGAAAGAAAAGCCCGACATTAAAAATTTAAAATTGTATGGAAGTAAAGTTTTTGTTAGAGTTTCGGAGGTTAAGAGAAGAAGTAAATGGGATAGAAGAGCTGATCTAGGAGTGTTAGTTGGATATGAAGCTGTATGATATAGAGTTTTGATTAATAATAAAATAACGATTGCTACTCATGTGGATATTGTGGAAGAGAACGTAAACTTAGTTGGATTTAAAGAAACCGAAGAAATGATTGATAATAACGTAAGTGATAATGAGAATGAACTTAAGAAGGGTTACGAAGAATATGAAAATAACGATTTAGGAGAAATTGAGCACACGAATAGTTCACCAACTACGAGTAGAGATGAAAATTTAACGATACCAAGAAGATCAGAGAGAAAGGTTAGTCCAGTAAATAGATACGGAAATCCAATAACAAATTGTATTTAAGTAAATTATGTTAATGTTGATAACCCGGAAACATATAACGAAGCGACAGAATGTAATGACAGTGAAGAATGGCGAGAAGCGATCAATAGAGAAATAGAATGTTTGAAAAAAAAATGATACATGGGAATTAGTTAAAAAACCGGAAGATAAGAAAATACTAGACTTAAAATGGGTTTACACAAAAAAATATGAAAATAAATTTAAAGCAAGAATTGTAGTAAAGGGTTTTCAGCAAAGAGAAATTATAGAGGATATATATTCGCCGGTAGCCAGAACACAAACTTTGAAAATCTTGCTAAATTATTGCGTACAAAATGGGTATGATATAAATCAAATGGACGTCGAATCAGCGTTCCTAAACGGAAAAATTAAGTCTGAAGTATATGTAAGACAACCACAAGGTTATAGCGATAATACTGAAAGAGTTTGTAAACTCGAAAAAGCCTTGTATGGATTACGCGAAAGCCCAAGAGCGTGGTATGAATGCTTAGATGAGTACTTGAAAGGATTAGGATTCGAACGTAGTGGAATCGATTATTGCTTTTACTTTATAAAAAATAACAATGAAAACATTTATTTGATAATTTTCGTAGATGACTTGCTCATTTGTGGCAAAAGCAGGAAGTTAGTAGAAGCTATTAAAAAAGGGTTATCTGCGAAATTTCGAATGAAAGACATGGGTCTGATAAAAACGTATTTAGGAATTAATATAAACTATGACACCGGAAAATGTATTATGACTCTGGATCAGGAAAAATATATTGAATATTGCAAAAAAAATTTAAATTGAAAACGCAAAATTGTATACGACTCCAATGGAGCAAAATTTAAAATGTGAGCCTGCAATATCAGCTTCTAATGATATCAAGTATAGAAATTTAATTGGAGCACTGTTGTATGTAGGTTCAAGTACAAGGCCAGATATTTGTTACTGTGTAAATTATTTAAGCAGGTTTCAAAGTTGTTATGATCATAGTCATTATAAATACGCATTAAGAATATTGAAATATTTGTATTATACTAAACGGCTAAAACTGAAGTTTGAGAAAAGTGAAGATTCGGATATATTAGACTGTTGTGTTGACTCTGATTGGGCAGGAGATATCACTGACAGAAAATCCACGACAGGATATGTTATAAGAATGTATGGTAATACTATATTTTGGAAATCGAAAAAACAAGACATTGTAACGAAATCTTCTACAGAAGCTGAGTATGTAGCTCTGTCAGTATGTGTAAGTGAGCTAAAATTAATTAAAGAATTACTGGAAGAGTTTGGAATTGAAAACATCCCACTCGAATTTATGAGGATAATACTGGTGCCATTTGTATAAGTAAATTTGGAAATTTAACGAAGAAGTCTAAGTATATAGAGACGCATTATCATTTTGTAAATGAGAACTATTCAAATGGAGAAATTGATGTAATTAAAATAGATTCTGAAAATAATCCAGCAGACATGTTTACAAAGTCATTAGGACGAATGAAATTTAAAAAATTTAGAGATATTTTAAAATTATGCTAATATGTTAAATTTACATTGTAAATGTGAGAAAGCTAAATTTAAGGTGGCGTGTTAAAATATGAGTAAATTTATTCTCACATAAGAGTAAATATATATGTGTATACATATGTTGTGATGCATTCTAAGATTTTATTCTCTTTGTTTTGAAGTATATGTGCAATGCATTCAGTCTGTGGCTCAAGATCTGCAAGAGATACCTCAGTCGATATTAAGTCCTCGAAGCAGACGCACATTAATAAAACTGATCTTGTAAAATAAAAATATTAATAAATTTAACACTTATATATGCTTAACGAATATGGTTCAAGTGTTGTGTGACATTCTCATCAGCAGCAAATTCTAAACTGCATTTACCGTGAGGTTTTTTCTTTCCCTTCACCCAGCTTACCTGCAGTAGCAGGAATGGGTTGCTGGCTCGACGTTGCTTGTTAGCAGGCGGGTTTGTCTCTTCTCTACAGGTGGGTTTGACTTGTTGCGGAGGCCAAGTTGGTAGCCAAAGGGTTCATATGAATACGTAGTTTTGTTACGTATTTTTGTGTATCGATTTCTAACTCTTCTTTGATGGCGCATATGTTTAGATCTCTATGGATATTTTTATTGCGCATGTACCATGGTGCACCCGTTACTATTCTTAAAGTTTTATACTGAAACCTATATATTATATGTATAGTTTAGGCTAAGTCCAGACTTCTTGTTTAAGACCCAATATGAACTGTTGGATTTGAGCTTAAGCTGCAGCTTTTTAGCGGAAATGTGTCGTCTCCAGGTTAAACGCCTGTCAAAAAAGTTCCGAGATATGCGATTTCATTTGTTTGCGACATTTTAATATTTAATGGTAATTGAGATTTTAGCTAGCCTCCCATAGTGATTTTTTAGTTGAAACGTATGTGCCCGCATAACTCGTAATTGGTTAGAAAAAATCGGTAAGTGTGTCTATTCGAAAAAATCATACATAGATTAGTTCTTCTTCCGAACCACTTTTTCCGGGAAGTGGACCAGGGACCGCACTATTTGAAATCTTATTGTAGTTCGATTTATGTGAATGATGATTTCCATGATGTGGACCGATCTAATCCACAAAAATATTATTTATGATTCGATTTGGTTAAAATTTGATGATATTTCTAAATTGACTACTTTCGTTTTCCGAAAATGGACCATGGACCAGGTAATAATTTCAATTTGCTCGAAACATATATAATACTTTCTACACATTAAAATACAATAATACAATTTCATATTAGATGATGCTTAATTAGAACTTTATGACCATTTGCAATACTAAGTACAACAAAAATTGGAGAAAATACAGAAAGCCATAACAACATATGGCCGGGTCTGCGAGGATCTGATAAAAATCGTTCGAAGGCGGCTTAAAATTGTAGGTGCCTGAATTTACGAAAATGAAAATACATACAAATACATATATACATATATGCAGATCTCTTAAATCTCGCAAATGTACACATTTGGTTCAGCTTTGGTGCATTGTTACTTTAAAAAGCGATTAAGCTCTTAGCTGGGAAATCTAGTTTTTTCAAAAATTTATCAAAATTCCTTTGAACCTTACAAAGGATTCTTTAATAAAGATCCCTTAAACGCATAAAATAATAATAACCGAATGAAATGTAATTAATTTCACTAAGATAATCTCCATTTATTTGTATATTTTGTATAATGCTGGGTAAATAACAAAGGACATTAACAAAGGACTTGAATCTAAGTATACCAAGCAACCGCGCTTCGAAACTGCACAAGCTGTGTCTGTGTACATCTGTCAACTGTAACGCATATGCTAATACTGGCCTTCACTAAAAAGGTCAATAGCAGATGACTCAATGAAGTCATGTATAACCTGTCAATGCATATTTGGCCAGCGCTAGACGCTAAATGGTCAAGATATTTTACTCCATCAGCATTACATTGCCAAAATAACAGAACATTGTTTAATGGGGCGTCAAGGTGAAAGACTAACCACAGCAAGCATTGAAAATTCCATAGTCATTCATAAGAGTTACCAAATAGTTCACACATTTGACAAGGCGGCACAATGGGACAATAGGACTAAGTGTGTTGGCACGCCAGAAGCCACATAAACTCAACTCAACTCATATATTAAGAAATGAAATTAGCAGCTGGACGACCATGAAATGAACTTGAGCTTAAGCAAAGCATTTACATATTTAGTTGGAATCTATCAAATAAGCCCGATATAAGCTCAAACAAAATTTCAAATCTGTCTTTGCGAGTCAAGAATCTACTGAGAAGAATACCGCTGAGTAAAAGTATCTAAGTTATACAAAACGTGGAATGCAATTTGATGTAACCAAATCATCAACCGCAAATAGTCAGAATTGTAAGATTTTAGATGAATTTTTGAAGACATAATCAATATCAGTCAGCGACATCGAAAGTTATTGAATCTACAGTTATAATTAGTCACTTTAAGAGATTTTCCCGCTTAAGTAATATAGACTTTTGTATGATACACATTTTTAAATGTACTCCTTATCTGAAGAAAATTCTTTCATACCACTTCGATGATTTGCTCTGACTTCAAAAGTGTACACATTTTGTGGATGTTTAAGTATATTTTATTTATAACTCTCTCACTTTAACTTTTTTATTAAAAATTCCTCTTGAATTTGATTTTCATAAATACTCACATCGATAGCCAGCAACTAAGAAAAATTAATTATAAGTGTATAAGTGTTAGAAGATATCTTGCTTTAGTTAAAAGGTGGGCGTTCATGGAAATGGATATCTTAAGAACTGCAAAACGCGTTAAAAATGTTGAAACATACTACAAAAATAATCGTCCAACTACTCAAGAGATTGGCAAAAAAAGAAAAAGAAATTTGAAGAGACTGGTTTACAAATATTTTAAGGCCTGTGCATCATCGTTTTGATCGTTCCACCTCAACTATCGCTGCTGTAAGTGAAAGTGTAGCCGAACACCAGAATGTGTATATTTATTGGTGTTCTCAAGAGCTGTGACTTTCTTACGGTACATTATGGAGTATTTTGCACTTGGATTTACATTATGGAGTATTTTGCACTTGGATTTACACCTACATCCATATAAAGTCCAGCCCACACAAACACTGAAGCCAGATAATCATTCGCAACGCCGTAGTTACGTCGATTGGGTGCTTGAAAAACAAACAGTGGACCGCGACATTTCCAACAAAATTTTCTTCAGCGACGAGGCACATTTCTCACTGGATGGAAACGTAAATAAGCAAAATTGTCCCATTTGAGGCTCCGAGAATCCTCAAATAATTGAAGAGAAGCCATTATATATATATATATATATATATATTTGGCGCTTTGTAACCGCTGAAGCGATTTTCGGCCGAGCTCCTCCTCCAATTTGTGGTTTTGCGTCTTGATGTTTTTACCAACAAATGTAGGGATCTACAGTTTATTCTAAGCCGCCTCCGAACGGCTGATGGATTTTTATGAGGAGCTTTTTTTTATTTCATGCAAGAAATACACTCGGAGGGCTTGACATTCCCTGCCGAGGGGCGGCCGCAATTAGAAAAAAAATTTTTCTATCATTTTGGATGTTGCTCGAACCTGGGCTCGAACCCAGGCCTTCCGAATGTTAGTACGCAATGCTAACCACTCGGCTATCGCGGCCGCCAAAAAGAAGAGAAGCCATTACACCAAAAAAAAAAAAAACTTACTGTGTGCTCTTTGGTCCGGAGATGCCATAAAGTTGTAGAAAATTACCTCAAACGGATTGAAGTTTGCGAAAATTCACGATCGGTCACTTGAAAGATTTAAAACTTTATAATAAAAACAGCATTTCATGAAAAAATTAAAATTTAAATGTATTTTGTTTACGTTTATTTTAGAAACAGCAAAATGGATAACCCTGTATATCGTGCTTTGAAACCAATTACGTTAGACCCTCATTCACTGCATTTGTTAAGAAGAACATAGCTCTGCTACGCTGCTGACTCATCTATGCATTATTTAATGCATTAATGTTTTCAATCTAATATTTAATTAATAAATAGCAGACAGAGTGCTTCTATGTACCCAGCCCTACTAATATTTTCAGTGACTTCCCTGAACAGGTCTTGTCAAAATTTACTAAAATTGTATTCTCAATATTTGATATAACTTTATTTGGTAAATAAATTCAACTATTTGTAATACTATTTATTTCATTGACCACTTTTTGGACTAAATTCTTAAACATTTGGATGAAGAACAAAAGGTATATTTGTTCTTATACATATGTATATGTACTTATATGTATTAAAGTCGCATGGCTAACTTTTTGGTCAAGTCAACTACATAACAGTTCGCAAGCCATGAAAATTATGAGATTAGTGGAAGTGAGTATATATTCAAAAGAAAAAGGGGAAAGTATGGGGCCAAAATTGTTCAGCATTTTTAATTTTAAATGAATTACTCGTAGAATCTTAACATTTAACAAAAATTTAAGAAGAAATTGTAGGAAACAGAATGAATCTAAAAGTCTTTGTGGTTTTGTGTGCACTTAAATTTAATGCTATTATTGTCTAATGGCTTAAAGCACAATTAATTGTTGTCAAATAAACTGATTGTCTTCATTGCATTTCATATTGTATATTTTTGATTTTATTATAGTTATGTTAGATGCTTTCTTCTTTAAAGTTCTAACAATATTCGAAACACTCTTGTTTTTATGATACAAATGAAGTTTATGCAGTTTGATTTTTCCCATACATAGAGCCACCTTGTGCTGTAAGCGTTTGGATACCTAGTTTCTGAGTAGTTAAATTACTCATTGCAGAGGTATGGCTAAATTAAATAGCTAAACCAAAGCAATGTAACACGCTTTGCAGTTCAATGTACAAACAAATCGTGAATGTGCTTAGAGAATGGTTTGAACTTTGGGGCTTTTCGTTTCTGTCCTCTGTCTGACCTGAATTAAAAGCACTACTCAATTAGGGGCGGTACTACTGATGGGGTATATTCCCGAAGGCATTCGAACAGAACCACTTTTTCGAATGATTAATCATTCGATCATGAACAAATGAACAAATGGAAAAAATATGGTCAGTTTGAGCATATCATTGAAATGTTGGCAAATTTAATATATATATACAAATGTATGTGTGTTCTTTTTTTTTAGACCAGTTTTCAAATCAATGGTGTAAAAGTTTCCTTCTTTGACATTACCTAAACGTTGTACTTAAGAAACTCGCCACTGCAGTTATTTTTATGAACAAAGGGCAGCAGATATAAATATCACCATATACTCGTATAATACTTGGAGAGAAGTGACAGCTGAGCTCAAAAAGCACATGAAGGTAAAGGTGTCTGAAGCAAGAGGATAACAAACTTACAATAGCCATTTTCCCTTATATTTTGTCATTTAACTTCATTTTTCTTTTAATTTTGATTACTTTGTCTGATATACTTTTCATAGTTGCTCTTTTTTCCTTCTAGCATTCACAAAGAAAAGAGTAAACTCCAGAATTACTTATGAGTTTGAAGTTTTACTAATATAAATGGCTACTTCTCATGAACACTTTAACTTAAATGTGGTATTCTGGCATATTCAAATCATGAATTCGCTTATAATGATGTCGTCAAGATTGCGGCTAATTGCAAAGTGATGAAATGGTTGAATTTTAATTTACATTGGACTTTAATTACGCCGTTTATTCAATCGAAATCTTTTAAAAATTATACAATATTTCGAGGTTTTCTGTAGAAACGTATTTTTTTCCAAAAATTTTGCATCGTTATTTTAACTTACACAAATAAACTGGAAAATTTGATTAAAGCTACCTCATTTTTGATTGTGCGATTGTTCAACTTGACCAAGACTGTGATGGTTCGATCTTATTGGTAAAAGTGATAGTATTTATAATATAAAGTATTTGCCTACTTCTGAGTAGGGATGAATGATAAACATATTTAACGCCTGAACTAAATTATATCCGAAAATTAGTGAGTTTCTTAACCAGTTTTAAATATTTTTGATGCTCCACTAAAGTATTAATGTATTAAGTACTTCTAATAAATTATCTTCAAATATTATCAAAATACTGGAACAAATAACATTTTTAAATTAACAAAATATCGTTAATGGATGCAAGGTTAACATAGTGAATGAAAATGAATATGTGAAGAGTTTGAACTCCTAATCTATAGATTTATTTACATTAAGCTATTCAATAAATATAAATTTAATAGTACGAAAAATAATTAAAAATAAAAGTAATAAATAATCAAATGATTTTAAAAACAATATAATCAAAGAAAAAATAAATATATATAATTAAATTTGCTTAAGTAAAATAAAATAACATATATCAAATTAAATTTAAGGTATCGTAATCAAATCAAATTAACTAAAATTGACTCAAGTTAAATTAAAATATATAAAACTATAGATATAGATAGAAAGGAAAATAACATAATATAATAAAATTAAATAATACAAAGTGAAATAAATTAAACAAAAATATAATAAAAAAATAAATAAAATATTTTAGAAATATTACCTAAAATTAATTAAGTAAAAGGATAAAATCAAATTTAATTAGTTTAAAAATAAGATAAAATGAAATAAAATTAAATGAAATTAAAAGTAAAGCAAAATATAATTAAGTAAAATAAAATTTGTTCGATTTTCTACAATAAAATAAAATAAAACATAACAAGGAAAATTAAAAACGTATAATAAAATAATATATAATAAAATAAAATAATTTTAAATTAGTGTTCATCCGGAAATCTTTACACCATTCTTGAACATATCAAAAGTTATTGCAATATTCGATCGATGATTTTCAGTGCCAATATTTATTTGAATCTACGTGTGTGGAGTATCTGACTGTATGGGGCAATATGACACAGTCGACAAATCTGACCTGTTCAGGCAAATGATTATTATTTTACAAATATGACATGGCTAAAACAACTTGGCTTATTCCGATATGATCGGTATACATTTTGATGGGTATATCTTCTCTCCTTCTGGTACTTACATAAATAAATAAAAATATATAAAATGAAATTAAATTAGGTTAAACTAATTATGTAAATATTAATAAGAAATACTGCAAGGAAGTTATGCAACGTTTGCGTGGAGCAATACGGCACAAACGAGCGGAATTGTGGAAAAACAAATCGTGGATTCTGCATCACTATAATGCACCAGCTCACACATTAATGCTTATTCGTGATGCTTTGGCCAAAAACAAAACCGTAATTATGTCTCAGCCACCATATTCACCACAATTGGCTCTCTGCGACTTTTTCATATTTATTCCCAAAACTAAAGAAACCAATGAAAGCAAAGCGTTTTGCCACAATTGATGAGATCAAGTCAGAATCGAAGAAAGAGCTTATGGCCATACCGAAAAGCGCATTTCAGAATTGCTTCGAGGATTGGAAAAAGCGTTGGCACAAGTGTATTATATCCGAAGAAGATTACTTTGAAAGCGACAAAAAGGATAAATAATTAAAAAAAAATTCACCTTTTCCTTTGAACACACCTCGTATTATATAATAAAATAAACTAAATGAAAATAAAAAAATTAGTAGCATGACAATATATATATATATATATGTTTGGCGCTTTGTAACCGCTGAAGCGATTTTTGGCCGAGCTCCTCCTCCAATTTGTGGCTTTGCGTCTTAATGTTTACACCAACAAATGGAGGGACCTACAGTTTATTCTAAGCCGCCTCCGAACGGCTGATGGATTTTCATGAGGAGCTTTTATTTCATGTCAGAAATACACTCGGAGGGCTTGAGATTTCCCGCCGAGGTGCGACCGCAATTAGAAAAATTTATTTTCTATAATTTTGGATGTTGCTCGAATCTGGGCTCGAACCCAGGCCTTCCGCCTGTTAACCACTCGGCTATCGCGGCCGCCCATATATAGAAAATAAAATAAAGTGAAATAAAATAAAATATAACAGAATAATTTAACTTAAATAAAATAAAATTAAAGAAAAGAAAATTTAATATTCGAAATTTCATTAAATTAAATTAAATTTGCCAAGTTAATTAATCATATAAATTAACTAATTTCAGTTAAACTAAGAAAAGTAAAATAAAATAAATAAAGAAATAAATTAAAACGATAAACCGAAATAATTAAAAAAAAGTAATATTAATTTAAAAAAAGAAAGAAGAGCTGTAAATTTATTGCAAATTGCAAAATTCTAATCCGAAGATTTTTCTTGTCCATATTTTGATTTTGAACGTTAAACTTCATATCTGAACAAATTGGTCGTATTGGGACTGTATGATATTGTCTTTCGATACCGATCATTTTCAATACCAATATTTATTTGAAGTTACTTGCGGAGAGTAGCAAATTTCTCGTTTTTGGATGCTTTTTTGACGAAGTTTTGATTAAAACTTCATTTCTGAATAGATCAGTGTATGGGAGCTATAGGTTATAGTCGTTGGATTTCGATGATTTAAAGTATCAATTTGCATTTCTAATGCGTGTATTGCCAAAAATTTCAAATCTACAAAATCGGTCGTATATATGCCTACCATGAAGCTTGGTTGAAATATCTGTAAAACTGACGGACAGATGGACATTTTGATCCCATTGGTATAAATTTTGGTGGGTCCATATCTTCCCTTTCTGATACTTTCATACTTCGAACAGAATTAATATACCATTTCATGTATGTACATGAAAGGTATAACAAAAGTATTTACATTCATTGAAATATAAAAAAAATATTCTTAAAATTTTAATTCTACCTTAATTTTATTACAAACCAATATTCTAATAGTACACAAAATTTAAAAATTAAAAATAAACATAATATTAAGCACAATTTTTATATAATATTAATTATACATACATATACAATTATCACAATGAAAGAGTATATTTATTTTCTCTAACCGCAACATTCTATGAAATCATATTTGGATGATTGATTTCCAGCGTTCCATAGCATTTCTACAATATTTTCTTCTGGATTTTTGATGAGAAATTAAAATTCGCTATGTCCGACCACTACGTAATAATTATAAGATCTCTGGTATTAGCATCTGTCTTCTTAGGTAAACAAAATGTGCTTTCATAGAATAATATTATTTGAACAAAAACGCTTGAGCAGTTATGTAGCGAATGCACTACATAAATACATGTACATATGTACATACAAAATACAAGTAGGCAAATATGTTTCATGTTTTCTCTAAGCTACTGCTAGGGATGGTATTCAAAAAAAATTGAGGCACGCACTGCTAATCTCGCAGCTTTAGTGATTAAAAGTCCGTGATGAAATTTAAGTATTAAATTGTAATTTATGTTATGGTATGGTGTTCAAGTATTTATTTGTAGAAATCTTCAAAATCTACATTTAAATTGAATTGAAAATTAAATATTACTTTTTAAATTATAATAATATGATATTTAGGGATTAATGATTCTCCACTGTTATTTAAATTAAAAAAAAATCCTTATAGTTCAGAAATTAATCATTCTTGATTTTCGGGTAATGACTTAATTTAATAGATGTAAATTATTTTGCTTGATTTCCTATGGATGTATGGACGTTTGTATATAATTGCTGCCACATTTACACACTTGTACACCAATCCACAAATCACTAAGTCACTGCTTATATATTTAATGATAAAACCAAAATGGTTAACCTCCCGGCATCGTTGTGTAATCAATACAACAATTTACCCCAATCAATCCATGTAAGCTTCTAATGGCAGTGTCAATAAACCAAAACCACTCCCAGTATTCATTCAATTATTGGTAACCACTTAAACGTCAACACTACATAAAACGGAAGCCATGCAAATGATTAGAAAATGATATGGACGAAGCATTAACTTCCTTTTTAAATGAAAATATCGCATCACCGTTGTTCAAACACACGTTAAATCACTTGAAGGATGTCCAACACCCCAAAATCATTAAACATTTTTTTTAGTGACGATAATAAAATTCACTCACGCATTCACTTTTCGCAGAACACTTAATCAGAAGACAACCAACCGTCTTGCATTTACACACAACATAAGCTCGCTCCTTTTAGCCACATAAAAAGTGGGCGATGCAACACTGCTCCTTCCGCACCACCAAGCACTTGTTTGCACTGTCAAGGCTTTCCACGTTCACTGCACTTCGCCTTCTGTTACTGATAAGGCGTCAACTAAATTTGTTTGTGATACCAATAAAAATTCAAAAATATTATCTGCCACGCGATCTTTAACAAGTGAAGCCGGTCTAACCGCGTCAACGCCGAGACGACTACTAATGGCGATGCTGTTAAGCATAGCGGCAGATGGCCTTCCACGTAGTTCTTGGGCTCTCACGTTTGGTGAAGGTAAACAATAATTATTTTCGAGCATGCGCCATCTGCCTTGGATTGTCGATAAAGCAGTATTGCCAAGTGAAAATGTCGTGCTCTTTGCAACTCCTTCTGAGTAAATGATTCATTGTTGGTGCAGAATATTTTAAGGTAAGAGTTATTCTGAAACACACTTATTTGCTCATACATATGTAGATTTTTAGGTGCGTGTGTATATGTGCATTTCAAATTGATTGTATTAGTTCGCCTCAAGTAGATTTCGAAGCAGAAGATAAGGCTTTTACTCTCTTCAAGAAGAGAATTCTTTCCCTTCCGCTTTGGTTTTATCTTCGTCGTCTAACTGTTGATTCTTAATAGGATGTTGGTTTTAGCATACTGGGATTTTTTGGAATTGAAGCTAATTAGTTCATTGATTAAGAAGAAATTGTCAATCAATAAAGTCTTAATTTTCTTATTGATTACTTACATTCCGGAGCTGAGGATTGTTACTCTTCATATGCACTAACATATATAAAACCGCTTCAGCGGTAACAGAGCACCAAATATATATACAAATATATATATGTACATATATACAGTTGCGGACAAAAGTTTACATACACCGCCTGTATTCGTTGTGTAGAAAGTACTATCACATTGATGAAAAATGTAGGTATACAGTTTTCTTTTAAATCCTTTTCTAATCGTATGTATTAAAACAAATCCATTCTCTAACATAAAATTAAACAATCATGGTGAAAAAACCAAAAAATACCCTTGAGAAAAGTCTACACACAACACGGGTTTACCAGCAATTATATCGATATGCTGTGTTGTTATGGCGGTTAGGTACCCTTTTTTTTACTATTTTTTTTTAAATTATGTTTTCTAGTTTGGTAGTATTGAATTTAGCTGTGGTTTAAACGCATTAGCATCAACAATTTCTCCGCGAAAGGAAATATCCATTGACGTAAGAATCTTGGTTATTCAACACAGAAAAGAGAAGAAATCATATGGTGAAATTTAAAACATTTTAAATTGAAGTCCATCAAAGGTACAAAACCTTGTAAAAAACTTTGAAAAATATGGATCCAACGAAAAAAGTCCGCGTGTTGGCCACCCGAAGAAACTAACTCGAAGAGACATCAGCTTTATTCTGAAGTTACTGATCCAAAATTAGCGGAAAACATCACTCATCAAGTGTATCCATTTCGGAACAATTCGAAGAGCTCTGAACGATAACGGCTTCCACAGTAGAACGCTGTGTAAAAAGCCTTTTATTTCTAAAAAAAATCGTAAAATTCGCTTGGTTCGCTAAAGGACATTAAGACAAGGGAATGGATTTTTGGCAAAAAGTTTTGTTTACAGACACATCGAAGTTCAATAAATTCAGCAGCGATGGAAGAGCAAAAATTTGGAGAAAATAAAACACTGCACTTAACTCCAAAAATATAGTACAAACAGTGAAGCATGGCGGCGGCAACATAATAATTTGGGTAGCGTTTGCGGCGTCTGGAGTTGGAAAGCTTGTTTTTATTGAGGGTAAGATGGATCGGTTGAAACATAAGCCATTGTTGGAAGCTAATCTGAATACTTCGGTGGATAGTTTTGAGCTTGGCACAGGCTAACGATCCAAGGCACACGATCCATATTGTTAAGGATTGGTTGCTTTGTCATGCTCCAAGGCAACTACACACACCACCTCAAAGCACAGATTTGAATGTATTTGAACATGTCTGGGAGATTTTTGGGCGAAAAATTAGAAAAATTTAAGTTGTTATTGATGCGAACGATGCATCAACTAAATACTAAAAAGATCATCTTACCTGATATTAACTAAAGTTTTTGCGCTAAAATAAGTTATGTATATACTGTATGTAGACTTTTGTCAACTTACGCCGTATACTTACGCTTTTTCGTCATAGTTTTACTATTTTATGTTAAAAAATTATATTTTGTTTTGTTTTTTATGATAAGGGAAAATAATTGAAATGAACTGTATCGCTAAATTTTCCAACAAATTTTTTGGAATTTCAATTCAGCGAAAACAAGGGGTGTATGTAGACTTTTGTCCACAACTGTAGTTATAATGTACAATTGAAATTCTTATTAAAAATGCTGTGAGGGATTGTTGCTGATCGACATACCTAATTCATATACACTCTCTTCTTTATATATACATACATACATGCAATTCGGTTATTTATTTATGTTTCTCCTTGTTCGCAAATTTGTTTACGCGCTCTTGTGTATTCCGTTAACTTCTTATTTATGTACAAAAATATTACTGTTTCGTTTAATTTGTTGTTTGTAAACCACAGTATGATATTTCCATTTCCCGGCTGACTGGATTATTGTACGGTAAGTGCAATTTGTGTAACTGTTTGCAAAAGTGCGTATATATTCATGCATTACACTCCTTTCATCAGTCACTGATCAGCCAGGAAAGTGGAAGAATATACTGCGGTAAGTGTTTGAACTTTATATTAATTTATATTTTATGAACAAAGTGTAATTCAAATTACTTTTAGAAATAAACGGAACCATTTCGGTATAGTTAAATTCGCTCTTCTTGATCAGTGACAGGGATGTATTATGTCAGTCAGCATCATTATCACGCGAAATCCTTTATTTACTTGTATAAATATGTATGGATGTATGAAAAATTTGGATGAAAATATACTGTTTTTAGAGAAATTTCTAAGAGATTTTCATTAAGATTTAAATGAAAATACTTGCAGTTTCATTTTTAGCTTTTGAAGCGGAAATTTGGTTCCTTAAAAACCCTGTATAAAAGCAGTGGCATGCCGAGATACTTTCATGCAACGCAAGACTATCGCCAAAGGCAACATAATATTGACTTGCCTTGTAGCAAAATGCCGACACGGTTAAGTGGGATACATAGTACAAAAAAGTTCAGCAATTTTAATGAAATTGTTCATCTCTGAAATAAGAAAAAGCGTCATTTTCCGCATTGACTACAGTACTAAGTTAAAGAAGTATGTATGTATGTATGTACATACATACACGAGAGTATTCACTTGCTATTCGCCTATTTAAATTTAAGTAAATTCGCGAACAGTGGAGTATTATTAGTAAAATACTTAATTTTAATTCTTTAACTGGATACAACTGCAAAATTATAGACAGACAAAATCTAGGTAAAGTCCGGTGTTTAGAAAGTCGTGAGTTTTGTGGGAGCAGACTACCTCACAAAGCTTCTCATTTTGTCTTTGACCACTCTGTGTGGAAACAGGGTAGAGTGGTCCCGCTACTATGGCGGGAGAGTCTTATCGGCCGATATCTCTTCTTTCTCCAGTAGCGAAGACAGTTGAGGACTTGCTGCTTTAGTCTTTCACGCACTATATAAGCCCAGATATGCAACAGCATGGCTTCCGTAAAGTGCAAAGTACTACAGCCGCAGTTATCGTCATAAACACCCAGATAATCCATGGCCTCGCGCGAACTGTTTTGGTAGCACGAAGTTGTCGAAATCTATCAATATGGTCAACCACGCAGTGCTGCTATTGGACATTGAGGAATGGTCATAACGGCCGGGGTTAAAGAGGTGGACAGGAAACCTCCTAATGACACCGGCGCATCACTAGAGCGTCTATGCTCTCAGCTCAGCTAAGAAGTATAATGTTATGCTGTGCAAGCAATACCTGTTGGGATTTTACCATCGGGATCATGCTAACAGACATTTACTGCAAGTCGAACCTTCACCCAAACACATCAGGAAGGGATACTAGACTACCGCGACTTTGTATAGCAATATAAACAGGAACCGCTAAACAGGACCACTAACCGACAGGCATTCACGGAGAGTACATCAACACCTTTGTGAACTCTCTTCCCGTAAATGATGACTTCAAAATCCAAGCACCACCATTACAGAGCTCGAGCTACCTCTGAAGACCTGAGTTAAGTTAAGAAATTTTACTGCATTTTCGGCGAAGTGGTTCCAAACTGCCAATGACTTATAAATTTTTAAAATTAGTTAATTTTAAAACGTTTCTTAATATTTCATTCCTTTTTCTTTACATAGCTTGACAAGTAATAAGGACTAACGAAAAAGCAGAGACCGTGTTGCAAGGTTGATTTGTTATGTGTGGTTGTTATACACGAATGCAAAAACGTGGTAAAATAATAACAAACACGCTGAATGATGCGTATCTGCACTACGCTCTCATAATAGGGTTTTTACACTGCACTCCAATTACGTTGTTCGCTCTCTCATACGTAATTCGCTCTTACATACCCAATATTGTTGGTTTAATGGAAGTAAATCGGAATTCTATTACAGCTTCATATATACATACCGATATCGAGTGTTTAAATTAAGAATTTTAGTCTTGAGCGTCACAGTGGTGTATCGGAATCTAAGACTCGCCAATTCCAAAACCATTTCTTACTGCTTTTCCTGCAACCGCTTTACTCAGACATTCTACTTACCCAAATTTATATTAGCGTACGTTCGCTTGCCAGATCCCACTTATTGGAATTATAGTATAGACATTATCAAATTAATTCAGTATTTTATACATTTTACCAAGAACCTACGTTTTCCCTCCATTTCAAACAAACTTAAATAGCCAAAGGGTGAAACAAATGACTGTCAAATTGGGCGCAGTGTGAATGGCGTAATTCGTGAATTACGAACGAGAGCGAACAACACAAAAGTCCTATAATCATTTCCAGTGCTATGGCGAGAACCGAAAAATCATGTAGATGACTGCTACTTTTGTTTGATGATGGTTACGGGTATGAATGCAAGAAAAACAACGCATTATAAATATCATGATCCATCTCCAGTACTGAGGCCAGTTTCACGTACCGGCAATGATCCTTTGCCAGTTTGTCTAGGTATAAATGCAAATATCCTGGAAACTTCAACTTCACTTCAAGCACTTAACAATGAAGGCTTTTCAGTATTCAATTAAGTTGTTCACCAAATTGTCATATGTAAAAATCATAGAAGGAATATTTATCGGTCCTGATACTTATTATAAAATTAAGGGCCGACAACTTTACAAAACGTTGCCCGATGAAGCAGGAACTTGGCCATATTTTCAAAATGTTTTGCTGACTACTTTCTTGGCAACCACAAACCTCCGATATTTAAGCAAAATATTTCTTGGACATTTAGCAAAAAATTGGAGCTAAAATGTCTCAAAACATACGTTTCCTGCTTTCCCACAGTATCCTACGATACTAGTGAAGAATAAGGACAGCTGCTACGGCAAGATCTAGCCAACATCTAAAGACAATACGAGGGTTTTTGAGATTAAGGCATAATGGACGACAACTGTTGGGCTCTAATACGTGATGTAGATGGAAAGCAGTTAAAAAGACTCAGCTCCATATCCCTTCATTTCTTATTTGTTAATTGTAATTGTCAAAATTATAAATAAATAGCTTATTGAATATATAATAAACTATAATCAATTTTAAAAAGCGAAGTGAAGATTCGGATCTTGGGTTATAAATTATTATAAAAACAAAATTTGGTTGCCTAGGTCCAAAGCCGTGTACAATTTTGTAATTAAAAGTAAATTTAGCTTAATTTAATTACTTTAAGTTCATTAAAAACATTTACCTTTTACACATTCAGTTCTACACGTGGTTTGTATTTATTTTTTTTACATTCTAATTAGCTCACATGTTAATATTGATTCAAATTAATAGTTTACACATCCAAAGACAGACTTTAGGATGTTTTTCGACAAAAGCAAATTACTCTCTTTTGAGGATTTCAGATTAATAATGATGCTCTTTATAAGCTTGAAGGCTACGAAAAAGCATCCGTAGCGAGACCCTTTTAGAATTTATGTTGTGTCGTACATATACATATATCAAACTATTATTATAAAATATTAATATAACAACACTGAGTGTAAGAGAATTTTTTTCTTATTTTTTGACATTTATTTCCTATCGTGTTTACTCTATATTCCTAAATATATCTTTATTACTAATGCCCATTTTGTACGCAATAAATTGTAGCCTGTCATTGGGCCTACTAGCGTTCTGAAAACCCTTCGAGATCACGCTTGTGAGTGAATGATCTTGGGGGTCTTGCAGGCCATTCTATCACACCTTGTTCTGTTTTTATGCTAATTTGATTTCTTGTTCGGTTTAGTCACCATTCACTTTTGGCAACCTCATCAACTATTTCGTTTCCCACAATGATATTATAGCCTGGAAGCGAGTAAATGTGCAGCTCTTTCAATACTGCTGTCTTATCCCCTGCTTCCCTGCTCGTCAACAAAATATCTGAAGCAATATAAGCTGATATTAAAACTTTAATTGTTGTCTGACTATCTAAATATATATGTATGTCTGTTGATATTTTTGATGATGTGTTAGTTTTAACTTATTCTAAAAGTTATGTTAAGATATGAAAAAAAAATCTTTTCACTTATTTTTATTTTTATTTATATAAGTGATTGCAAAAGCAACTTTTCAAAGCAAAATTGTGTTCTATTTTTGCTGTTCAAATTACCAACGACAACGTTTCTCTCATACACAGGATGAAGAAAATATAAAATTGTACAATAATTTTCTACTATGCTTCGCTGATGAGACATTCGCGAATAAAAAGCGACCAATTTGGTGCAAAACAACTTTTTCTTTTGTGAAAATATGTGACCGAGCCCCTAAAGCAAAACACATATACATACATATGCTTATATGTTTGTAGGAATATAATCTAAAATAAAAAAAAACTACGTTCTATTCAGTGTTAAGCTAACTTGAGCATTTTCCTTCTTCTCGTAAAAACCTAAGAGCATTGCAGCAAAACCACTAATGTAAATGCTGATGTGCTGCGTAACTCTATGCAGTAGAAGTGCTAAATAAATTCTATTTTTAAAAACAGCTGCAGGGTAAAATTACAATTTGAAGCTTTAAGATTTTAGTTTTAAAATTTTTTGCTGAAAATGTTCAAAGAGTAACTATTAGCGAGAAAAACTTAGAAAATGAAACCAAAAGAAAAATTTGCTTTGAAAATTTGTCTTGAGTCTAGCTATTGTAAAGGCTAGATGATAACCGCGACGATTTAATCAAGGATATCTTATTTTAAACGAAAAACGATCCTTTTGAATTTAATAACCAGTATATCAGCGAACAGTTTTTGGACAGAAAATTGTAGGCACTTCTGTAATCTGTATAAAATTTCTATACGAATATTTCTCGTACTTTGAAGAAAACTTTCTTTTCCCATTTTTAATACCAACCTGAAAAAAGGGGAAAAGTAAGATCTTTCCTCGTTGTTAAAAATCGATTGCGAATATTGATGGTGAATCCAATGATTTTACGAATTTTTATACCCCAATGTACCTCCAAGAGCTTTGCAAATCAACAGATCGATCGATCAAATGGTTTTCCTAAACCGTTACATACCCTACAGTCACGTTTTCAATAATGCTATCCGTTGGGTAATTTAAAACAGTCTCCGCGGTTTACTTTAATTGATATTTAAATTTAATCAAGTCCATAACAATATTTTGCCATTGCCATTTGTCGTATAACATTATAATTCAATCAATGTAGAACTCCTGTGGTTTCTCAGCGAAAAACTTGAGCATCATCTGTGACTCATCTGGGAGAATGGAATGCATTAAAAGCTAAGCTGTAATTGAGGGCGGTTTAGAGAGTTGAAATTACATTTTCTTCATTGTTACCTGATGCTTTTTTGCAACAATTTTCCCAAGAATCGGATGAGCCAGGTGAACGATTCCACCAGATAAGCAAGCCAATAAAAACACGATTCCAGAGGGAAAAAACTGGATACACTGCTCGTAGAAGTATGTTGGTGGTCAAGTAAACTGTTGCGAAGATGAAAATGAAGGAACTGAAGACTCAGACAGTACCACTAGATATGAATGATAAACTGAAGAAAATATTCCATTAAATCATTTATCTAGCTCAAATGATGATGACAATATACAAGACAAGCATTTAATATACATATGTCAAAAAATAACATATTTTGATCTCTTTCCCATACTCATATAACAATCATAAATTCATATTTCTTTTGTCTTAATATCTAAAAAAGGGAATGCAAAATATTAGTTTTCTTAGCAATAAATTAAAAAATGAAAGAAAAGAACATATTTGTGGATATGTAATCGAGTTATTAACCAAAAATGGTGAAAAATGGTTAAAATGGGAATTTTGGCGATTTCGATGCACTATGTGCACTTTTTCCGGGTAACACGGTTCCGCATGTTTCTCTCTCGTTCAGCATCTACAACTTTGCTGAATAAACCAAAACAATATTCCTTATGGTTATTAGATATATAGCCTTGTGAAAATATCGAAAATGTGGTCAAAATCGACTTTGAGCTAATAAATGTATGAGGCCATAAGATCTGAACGCCAGCTAAATTGGCAAAATTAATGATTCAGAAACTGTAGTTTTGGTAAGTATTTTCAACAACAATTGCCAAAGAGCGATATGCAAAACAAAAAATTCATATGTAGGTCCATTGGTTCATTATTACCAACACTATTTTCAGCAATTTCTTAAAACCAATAATACCGAGTTCTGAAGATTTATTTAAAATAAATTAGAAGAGCTAATATTAAAAATTTCAGAAAGCGAATTTATAGAATTTTTACTCAAGGTTATGTATACATGGACGTCCGCACGGACTGAAAGTTATGGCTAGAACAATCCGCTTAAGGCCGTGGCCCAATGTCGACTGGCTTTACTTACTTTACTGTGAGAACTGTCAAAAGAGAATGGAACTATACTGGAACGTAAAAGAAGAAACGAAATGTAGTTTTACTTTAAGCACTTAAAACACCTCAAACTGTTCTTTTGACAGTAGATAAAGGGTGATCCATTTCGAAATTCTCTACTTTTTTAAAGAAAAAAAACATAGAAAGTTCAATTTTAATGGGGAATGTTTATAACCATCCGAAACAACATTCTTTGGCATTTATTTTCTGAAGATTATTTCTATCAAATATTGGCGGCGGCTACGTCTCAGATGGTCCATCCGTTGAGTCCAATTTTCGATGACTCGTTCGAGCATTTCGACTGGTAACTGGCGAATGACACACGTGAATCGAATCGGGGTTGTCCATAAAGGCTTTAGATTTTACATAATCCTACAGGAATGTCTAACGGTGTGATATCACACGATCTTGGTGGCCAGTCAGGCCCAACCGGCCCAAAACGTGAAATTATCTGTTCACCAAAGTGTTCTTTCAATAATTCCATTGAATGATGCGATGTGTGGGAAGTGGCGCCTGTTGAAACCAAATGTCGCGGAGATCACGAGCTTCAATTTCAGGCATCGGTCGGTTATCATGGCACGATAACGGTCGCCATTGACGGTAACGTTCTCATCGGCATCATTCTTGAAGATATACAGGCCTATGATTCCACCGTCCCACAAACCACACAAAACCGTTGTTTTTTCTGGATGTAAAGATAGCTCTTGAATCTCTTCAGGTTGCTCTTCGCACCAAATGCGGTAATTTTGCTTGTTTACATATCCATTGAGCCAGAAATGAGCCTCATCGCTGTATTATTTACGCTTTCAATTAAAGATCTCGACGTAAAATGCGCCAAGTCGTTCTATACGTCAGTCTGAGTTGCTGCGAACGGCGCCGAATCGACTCTCCACGGTCTTCGTGTACACTCTAAGCTACGGCCGCTTTATTTTCTTCACTGCGTGCTTCACGTGGTCTATTCGGTCGAATATTATCCAATAATGAATGCTTGGTCTCAAGATGGGTGATGGTGTTGCGAATAGTGCGCTCAGTACAGGCCGATTATGTTGACCATAAGAGTTATAAGCGCGCGAAATATATTTTTTAAAGAACGTGATTTTTCGTAATCACGTTGAATGATTTGTAAACGTTGTTCAGGCATAAGTCTTTCCACGATGAAATGCTAAACAATACTGAACAAAAATAACATGACAGCTTGACACGCCTCATGCGTGATCTGTGAAAAAAATGCTATTGAGAGAAGTACCTTTACTTGGATCACCCTTTATATGACTTCTTACAAATAGAAATGGCTTAAGTCCCTATTTAGAAAATAATTAATTAAATAGAGCTTTAACTGAGTCGATGACAATGCTATTATTGCCTGATTTAAATGAAAATTTAATTGAATTCTTTTTAATTAACATTTTATTTCTTATAATTTCAGTTTAAAATTTGTTATTTCGGAAAGTGATCTAGGTGCACCCTGTCGTAAAAGGCTCTCCTAATTTAAATCTTCTTTTATATATCTCTCTTCTTTATGTTTAGATAACCATAAGCCGATAGCCCTGGTAGCTTGCGATAATAATATTGTTTTGTAATTTTAATTATAATTAACAATAAAATATTATAATAATAATAATAGATAGTCATTTTTATTACTAAATTTTTATATTAATACAGAATGAATAATATATGAAAATTGTTTCATCGGTTATAATATATATATGTATAATAAAAGTACTATCGCTTCTGCTTAAAATATGTATTATTAATTAATTAATAATGTATAGGAAATAGAAATCGAATAAAAAACGCAAGTCGTTGTTAACATGGTGCAATTTTTGATACAGTTTTCAAAATTAAATGTTTCCAACTTCGCGGTATGGTCAAACATACCTTACTTTTTTAAGCCTGAATAAATATTAGCTTACCATTAACTCATATACCATATGATTTACAAATTACTTATATATAAAATATTATTGGTTTTAATATTATTGTCCAAATTTATTTATACAATTAGTCGAGCACATAACATGGGCATACAATTATATTTCCTGATTTTTTTATTAACCACCGCTGGTATGACATACATATATAACTGATTATTAATTATTAATGCCATATAATAATAATCGAAATATTTTGCATTTAATTCTCGCCTAAATACAATTTGGATCAATTTAAAGGTAGGAAGATATTTCCCAATTACTTAAATTTTTTGCACAAATAGGGAACAATATTTTTTAAAACACCTTTGGAGACCTCGTCAACCCACGTGAAACTACAGTCAGCTGACTCTTTTTGGAATACCTTTAACTTGCATATAATAAAGGGTGATCCAAGTAGAGGTGAAACAATCAATAGCCTTTTTGTGACAGATCACCCGTGTCAAGCTGTCATGTTATTTTTCTTCAGCATTCTTTGGCATTTAATCATGGAAAGACTTACGCCTGAACAACGTTTACAAATCATTCAACTTTATTACGAAAATTCACGTTCTGTAAAGAATGTGTTTCGCGCGCATCGCTCAACTTATGGTTAACATAATCGGCCTGTACTGAGCGTAATATTCGCAACACCATCGCCCACTTTGAAACCCAGCATTCATTATTGGATAATATTCGACCGAAAAGGTAACGTCCAGCACGCAGTGAAGAAAATATTGCGGCCGTGACGTGGAGAGTCGATTCGGCGCCGTTCGCACCAACTCAGACTGGCGTATGGAACGACTTGGCGCATTTTACGTCGAGATCTTAAGCGATGTCGCTTCGCTCTATGGGCTCTTGAAAAATTCGAAGAAGATCCAACGTTTTCAAGCCAAATTTTGTTCAGCGATGAGGCCAATTTCTGGCTCAATGGGTATGTAACCAAGCCGCATTTGGGACGAAGAGCAACCTGAAGAGATTCAATAGCTGCCATTTCATCCAGAAAAAAACAAAGGTTTGGTGTGGTTTGTGGGCCGGTGGAATCATTGGTACATATTTCTTCAAAAATGATGCCGGTGAGAACGTAACCGTTAATGGCGACCGTTATCGTTTCAATAAGACGGCGCCACCGCCCACACATCGCATCAATCAATGGATTTATTGAGAGAACACCTCGCTGAGTAGATAATTTCACATTTTGGGTCGGTCGATTGTCCCGATCGTGTGATATCACAACGTTAGACTTGTTCGTGTGGGGATATGTAAAGTCTAAAGTCTATGCGGGCGATCCCGCTTCGATTCAGGCTTTGGAGCGAAACATCACGCGTCACAAATTGGACTCAATGGATGGACCATCTGAGACTTAGCCGCGGCCAGCCTTAGAAAGAGATAATCTTCAAAAAATAAATGACAAAGAATGTTCTTTGAGTGATAATAGATATTTTCTATTAAATTTGAATTTTCTGTGCTTTTTTTCTTTAAGAAAGTAGGGAACCTCGAAATGGATCACCCATAACCAGAAATGTGCTTTAACGTGTCTTCGTGGAATTGATCCATCTATCTAAGAATCTCCCGCACCGACGATACACGCAACGGATTCCGCGAGATACGACCTGACGTCACTGCAATGTGACGGAAGGTCGGTGCGACACTTCATCGGCCCGATAATAGTTCTGTATGTTGAGCTATAAGGGTATATACATGTGCACATAAATATAGAACGAATGCGCTGTAAATCAGTTAGCCTACAAATAAAGTATTTCATTTACCTGTAACTTGTATTCTTAAAAAAAAATTTATGTTAATTCAAAAATCAAAGAGAGTGATGTCTATATAGATTTTCGTAAAGAAATACTAAAGTACTCCAGTCCCATTTCCCTATTTTTTTCAGTGAAATATATTAGAGTGAGCAGCACTTCCATTAAGACTGTCGATTTTGTCAAAATTATTTGTTTGACATTGCTATCGATCACACTTGTTTTTGATTCCACCATGGGAGTATAGAAGTTTTGAAATAAATTTTAAATTTAAATTTTCTTATGTTTTGTTTTTTGGGCTACTTTTTTAACTCAGTGCCTCATATAAAATTTAAATGTTGAAAATTTTGAAATAGATTGGGAGAGGAATTTTGAATTTAAATTAGGGTTTTGGGGGTTCAAACCCCCGCCCCCCAAGGAGAATTGACTTTATGATTAAATAATATATGTTTTTAAAGCAGCACACAATGTTCAAAAATAGAAAAGGTAGTTTTAGTCGCATGAAATTAAACCCTTTCAAGTAAAAAACCGATGATACAGTTTTGTATCCTATTAATTTTTAATGCAACAAAGTGCAGCTTTTAACAAGAAATTTTTGGGCAAAAATTTTTTTCATATAAGCAATTTTCGTTTTTTTATAGAAAAACTGAAAACTCCCCAAGGGAAAATCCTGCGTACAGCCCTGATCAAGAAAGTACGCAAAAGTGTTCTAATTGCCCCAAGACTTATTATGGAATAAAGAAAATGACCATACAAAACTTAAAAACACATTTATGTATTAAAATAAATACTGATCGTGTGTAAAAACATTTGGCGAGGTCTGCACTAAATATCTTGAACCTTAACGACAAGAATCACAAACGCCTTCATGGACTGCACAGGCTGTATGAGTCCGCAAATTGCACTGAATTCACTCCCCTTCATGTCTACTTATGGAATAATTGGTTTCAATAAATATGCTGCTCGTATTCAGGTTTTCATGAATCGTAGCATCACTTTCAGTGTCTCTCCCACGCCCACTTCGCGGCCTCGATCACTTACCAAACAACTATTGTAATATGTTTCATATTAAATAATATTAAGTAATAACAGATTCCATAGAGAGAGGATACAACCGATTTTTATCAGAAAAGTTTTCTGTTTCCGGATGCGGCTAATGTTGAAATATTGTTATTTTTAAAAACTTTTCGTAACTTCGGGTTTTTATCATTTTTAAATTTAGTTGAATGAACAGCTGCGCCCAGAATTTTTATTTTGTAAAGTGTACGATTTAACCTATTTGTAATATGTTACCTTAAAATAGAGGAACTCGTTTCACTAGGATTTCAAAATTTTTATTTCTGCTGTCATTGAACATGCAGGATTAACTCAATGAATTTTTCTCGTTACTTTCTGCTTTTGGTTTTTAATTACATACATACATCTAAGTAAGAGTAATTGAAATTTCAATCTCTGATTATTTCGTAAATTACAGAGCAAGTAGTGCTTTGATATGAGCACATTTGCATAAAGGTCATCTTTACATGTGTTAATTTTGAAATGCTTCGCACTTTATGGAAAGGAAGAAATTAAATCTCATATGCGATAGAAACTCTGCACCATCAATTTAAAATATTTGTGTGCAAATTTTGTGAAAATGACTATGCCGAAATAAGTTTAGATACATCAATGTATAGGGTTTTCCAATAAGGGTGATATGATTTCTATAAAAAAAACACACTAATTGTTAAGGAAATTCAAATGTTTTTATTTAATGTGAAGTACAATTGATAAAATTAATTTCTGAATATAATATCATTCAAATGGCCTCCACGACTTGTTTACCAGGAACGAGTTCGATGAACCCAATTTTTGAGTACTTTTTCCACTACATCAAGTCGTATGTCCTGAATAGCATGTTCAATATTGACTCTTAAGGCTAGAAAAGAGTCTGGTTTATTCCTAAAGACTTTAAATAATCCCACAAGAAGTAGTCTAATAGTGTTAAATCACAACTTCTTGGAGGCCATTCAATGTCACAATTTCTTGAAATAATCGAATCTCTAAACCTTTCTCGCAAAAATTCTGCTGTTGCACATGTTGTGTTGTACGTAGCCACCCGTCTTGTTGGAACCAAGATCAACTTCTTCCAATTGTGGCCATATACCCCTCTCCATTGATAGTGACGGTGCTACCAGCTTCATTTCGAAAGAAATACGGACCGATGATTCCACCAGACCAAAAACCACACCAAACTGTCAATTTTGGTGAATATAATGGTTTCTCATTAATAATTTGTGGATTTTCTTTGCACCAGAATCGACAGTTTTATTTATGGATGAAATTGTAAGCATTACTGAATACAATGGAAAAAAAATGACAGATCATGACATACATATTAAAAATGGCCAGAACGGCACTTAGAAATTATATTATCCCTATTGAAAACTCCTTTATGTATGTTTGATTACTTAATTCAAGTTCATATAATTGGACAAATGACGACATAACATCAAAATCACCCTACTCTTTCAATTTTTCATCATAAAACAGAAATTTCAAATATTATATTCTGATTGATCCGCCTTGATCGCTTCCACCTTACTTGAAATACTTAAATGCATGCATTTCATGCATTTTAATAAACGAATGTAATTATACAAATTGATAAGAGCAGCTACGTTTTAATATTGCAAAATACTTATTATTTATACACATACATATGTACATACTCACATAAAGCATGACTTATTATAATGAAATATTTCATTTCACAGCGCTTTTAATGCATCGACGGAATCAACATTTTGTCAATAACTCCATTTTGAATGACGAGATCATGAATCAGATGAAGTAAATTATTCCAGTCCTAGTTATTTAAAGGACATTTTGTTTAATTTCGATTAATGGTTTTACTGAATATGTTAATAATTTTGTTATTTAAGCAAATCGTATCTCCCCAAATATCATAATATTTAATAGGATTAAAAATGATATAATTTTACAACATTTTATATTCACTCTTTTGCGAACACACTGTTTCTTTTAAAAGTCTTAAGCTTTTTTTGTTTCTAAGCTGATATCCGAAATGTAACCGCCATTGGAAATACCAAGCACAGCTAGGTCGTTCTTAATTTTATTTTTATTTTTATTTTTCACGAGGGACGAACTCTGCGTTACCAAACCTCCCGCCCAACCGACGCAGGGGCTCGCTTGATGGAAAAACCTAAAATCCAAAAATCCAACAGACCGGTGACCGAAAACTCGGCACAGCTCGGACTGTCCGGAGCCTGGAACCCGATCGTGAAAGATCGCGGTTACACTTGCCCCTTACACTGAACAGCTACAGATTTTCACATCAGCTGCTATAAAATAAATTCAGCTTAAGAAACGTTGCAAAATAAATATATTATTTATTGGTATTTAACTCTCAGTAAATATTTCCTGATATCAAAAAGCGAGCCGAAACTGGCGGAATGAATATTAAGATCATTACACAATAATCTGAGTGGATCGAGTATTTCAAAGTTTGTTTTGCATAAACATAAAGAACGGGGCTAAAGTGTCTAGATGATCTTAAATCATTTCTCTATCTTTACGACTATGGAGTGATTAATAAGCCTCAGTCGCCTTTTATAAGGAGGGAGATTCTTCTTCGCATGTCAATGTAAATTCCCTAACGCGAATAATCGGAATTGTTTTTCAACAGATTCCAATTTGTCATTCTAGAATTGATAGTGTGGACTCTATACAACGGAACCATATTTCCAAAAATGGGCCTAACGATTGAAGCGTAAAGTAATTTGGTAATATATGGGTCATTGAACTCATTAGCCTTATTAGCACAAGAATTGTCTAAGTCTAAGTCAATGAAGTCCAACTTGTTCAACATTGTGATCATATCATATAGGTAAATGATTGAAAGGATTATGTAGGGAAGGACAAATATTTATACTTGTTTAAGTTCAGTGACATGCACCACCTTACCCAATTTTATGGGTCAAATTATAAAAGTCATCTTTCTTTTATAGAACGAACTGATTTAAAGAGCTATACATAATCAATATACAAGTGTTTCAGAATGAAAAACCACATTTGGAAAATCATTGATGAATATAAGAAATAGTAAAGGACCTAGATGAAAGCAGATGTTACTGATATTTCACGTGATATACAAGAGTTATTCTTTCAAATATGATAAAATCAATTTGAATAAGGATGGAGGAAACACAAAATTATCAGGTTTAAAGTGAAGTATTTAATGTTAGTTGTTGTTGTTGTTGTTGAGTGACAGTCCTTGGCCGGATAAAAATCCGGGTCGTTCCGGTATAAAGACCCGACTGTCGCGGGAACTATGGATTTTAGTCGGCTCTTACGACAGGTATGCCTTATAGCGGGTAAATTCTTAAACCTCTAACCCGCAGGGGGAATTTAATGTTAGTCGAATGCTTTGCTGAATACCAACTATGTTGATTTTCCTCTTCCTGCTGTCACCGGCGGGTACTGCATCCAATACTTTTATCCATTCTGACGACGTGATCAGCCTACTAAGTCCAAAGTAGCACCTGGCTGCTGGATAGATGAAAGTATATACGAGTTCAAAGTTATGACTCTCAACAGTGAAGCGGGAGCCGAGCCGCGATTGCGCTGACTGTTTTTTTCAGAGACAAGAGATATTTCGTCTAGTCCTCGGTCACTACCAGGCTCATTCGCCTCGCCGTTGTGACCGCCATACGCCAGCAGTTTTACACTCGTATGGAATATTGTTCTTTCTCTATTTAGTTCAGCGACTCGTACTACTCCAGCATTAAGTTAAAGACGTCACACGATAGAGAGTCACACTGCCTAAAATCTCGTTTGGACCAAATCGCTTGGGATGCTTTCCCGATTATGAATGGGCTGTTACTGCTGCCCAGACAGCTTCCACCGACACAGTGTTTTTCGTGCAATCAAAAACAATTTTAAAATCGGCGAAGAAGAGATATGTGTCTATACACTATGAACGACTCTTTTCCAAGATTTGATGAATGGTGAATATCTGGAATGGTGAATAAGTATGCCCGAAAAATCTTTGTTTGAGATATTGAGTAGGCTTTTCCAACTGTAATAAACTGGAGCTAATGTGAATTGGGCAAGCTCCAATCGTCAGGCATGCACTCATCCGATCAAATTTTGCCAAATATGATTTATCAGTTTCTCGCCGTCATATTTGAATAGTTCAGTCGGTAAGTCATCGGCTCCCGCCACTTTATTATTCTTCAAGCGGGCAATTGCTATTCAGACTTCATGTTATGAAACGTCTGTTTCATCATCATCGGTTGGGTGTCCTGCTTTCACTGCCTTCTGTCCATAAATTTAGTATATTCTGTGCATCAAATGATTCCTGGTTTTCTCTTCGACAGTTTTGGACAGATATCTCTCCCACACAGCACGCGTTACGGTCGATAGCAGCGTTACGACATGGCAATATTTATTCTCTCCATTGCACCGTGGCAATCCTCATTACTCTTCTTTTGACCTTGTCGATAAACAAAAGATTTGTTGGATCACTTTTGTAATAACCGAACCCAACAATCGGTGGTATTAAATGGGACATCATAATAGACATTGAATTTTTTTAAAATGCATACTTGTCCAACTTAAATTAGCTCAACCCTAATTTCTCTTCAAACGGCTGAAAAACTGTGACCTCAAATTTTGCAATTTTATTCGTCAAGTTTTCATGTTCACTCGTTTCGGCAATTGAAGCAAATAATCAAAAATTCCCCCGCTGAAATAAAATGAAAAAGCACAATGTGATTTATAAGTAAGCATAGTATTTTCGCTTTAAGCAGACTTAACTCACTGAATTGGAATAAAGCAGACTTTTTCCGTAATATTTTTAATTATTTGAATATTTTTATATCCGATTGTACTCTACACGATGAAGGCGGCACAATAAATTTGTTCATTTAACAGTACAAAATAACAGTTATTTATACTTATCATGACGAATTAATTAATTCAACAAAATACTGCTACCGTCCCTCTGTCTGATTGTTCGAAAAGGTGACAACTTGAAATAAAATCAGTACCAAGCACGCATTAGCGGTGTATATTACCTTGAAGACGATCATAGCTAGACCAACATCCAAGCCTATAGGATATTAATTTAAAAAAATTTGGGTTGCTCTTCGGCAGGGAATGTCAACACCTTCGATTGTATTTCTGATATGAAGTAAAAGCTCCTCATAAAAATCTATTGGCCGTTCGGTGGCAGCTTCGAATAAACTGTAGGTCCCTATATATGTTGGAAAATCATTAAAGGCAAAAATTGGAATAGGAGCTCGGTTCAAAACCGCTTCGGCAGTTATAAACCGACAATGGACTAAACTACTTTCGAATTCAAAGAGCTCCTTTACTTATAATATAAATAACTTTTGTTAAAAGTGGGATTTTCGGTGTGAGTTTAAGATAAAAATCTTCATCGAAGTAATGTTCGATTGTTTTCCAATAAAAAATTGTGGTAGAATTTCAATTAAATACGACTCTTATACTACTTCTTTTTCGTAAGAATCCCAAAAAGCTCTTTTTCAATCACAGGGACGTTTTTATGTCTTAATTACACTCCTATGGAATCTCAGACTTGATTTAAGAAGTGAATAACCTATTTTGTTCAACGAAACTTATGTGTAACTGATGAGCCAACACATAGAGGCACTTATATGTGTACACAGCTTCCCTCTGCAGGGAAATGCACTAGCTGCTAACTAGAATTCAACTAGTTTGCATTTTCACACTAACTAATTATTAAATTTCCATCATTTCGACATGTTAGCAGATATTTTGAATATGGTGATGTCCTACGAACTCTCAATTGGTCTATCTTGCATTAGCCTCATTCATACTAGTTAAGTAGTAGTTCATTAATGCATGTTAAATTTCTACTTAACCAAAAATAAAAATAGAATTGTTTTTGCCTTTAGTGAGATTTTAACCGTAAATTTCACGCGCTCTAGTGACCCGTGGCATGAGCAACATACAACTGGTGGAGTGGCGGAAATTATTATTATTCCTGCTACTGGTGAACTACTACTACGAATATCAAACTAGTATAATTTCATCTTTATAATATTAGCATTTGAATATAATTTTTGAATACTAGGCTCTACAGGACATTTGTAAGTCTGTTGGATTTTGATTGCCCGTGTTAAGTGTTAAGCCGATAAAAGTTGGATTTTTCGCACCACGTTGAGTGACAGACGTCCAAGATGAATAACTGCACCGCTACGGAATCCCCCTTATAAGCAACACTGGCATCAACGCAATGCCAAAAGTTGTTATTTCTCTTGTGCCCGCGATCTTAATTTTTACGTGACTTCCAAAAAAATTACTAAGGAAAACTTCAAAAGAAGTTCCATAATTACGTAATATAAAATTTTTTTTTGAGTTTTGATAAAAAAAAAATTGAATGGAAAAATCCTTCCTTGGCGTTTTCCTCTATGCTAGCAAAGTTGGAAATGGCACGCAACGTAGTGAAGTCCTATTTAATATTTGTGATCCCATTTGTGCATTTTCATTTGAATTTGACAATTTTCTTTGAGAATTTTTGTTAAAATAATTGATTGGCTTAAATTCATTTTAACAGCACAAATATGTAATTTGTTAGTATATAAAGTATCTTTATACCTTTCATGTATGTATATAAAATGGTATATTAACTTGGGTCCGAAGTATGTAAGTACCAAGAAGAGAAGACACACTAAAATATATACCAATCATATCAGAATGACGAGCTGAGTTGATATAGTCGTGTCCATCTGTCCGTCTGTTCCTACGCAAACTAGTCCATCAGTTTTTATCACATTTCAACCAAACTTGATAGGTACCAGTGCATCTGGTTATATATGATATGATATGATAAAGAGTATATGAAGAGTGTAAAAACTTCGTCATGACCGAAGATAGTCCCTCTTTCTTATTTTATATTGTAATTATGCTATCACCTGTATATTATATATCTTGAATTCAGTGTACCGCATAAATTGGAAGTTTGTTAATTCGAGATAATTATGTACGGACTTTAAAGTACACATATGTATGTATGTTTAAATTTTTAAATGCTTAAATGTATTATGATTTTACATTTTAAATTTCAACAAGTTTTCCACGAAATTACATAATCTATTGTGGAGGTTCTGTGTTTCACTCGAGCGAAAAATTATTGCCTATTTGGTAAGAGGTACATCAAATAATAAATATATAAATGTTTGCTTTACTCTTTTATGTGTGTATATACATACATACATATTTACATCCGTTTGCAATGACGTACATTTATGCACGTCAAATACAAATACGCAAATGAAACACACTCTAACTCGAATATTGCTCTTCCTTACTTGCTCTTATTTACGTAGAAAAAATTAAACTGAGTTTAATCTCCTTTTTATGGAGCATTATTGAGTTTGTATTGTCGAATATTTAAATTAAGCTTTTTATATTGTCGATGACGTAATTTTTTTTTTTTTTTTTTTGGTCATGCAAAAGGAAGAAACATATTTATCTAGTGGCAAATGTCAAATGTAGAGAAGTATTATTTATGCAAATGTGAGGAGTTGTATCAAAAAGTTTGCAAAATTTAATGCTTTTTTTGTGTATTTATAGATTTAAAAGCGAAGCTTGGAGTAAAAACAGTTGCTCATTGACATTTATAAGATTTTTCTTTTCAACTTTCTATTGTTTACTCAGCAATCTCACACTTAATTTAACTTTCCATCAATGAATGCACCCAGCAGAGTGTAGCTGGTGGCCACAAAAATAAGTATTCGAACACACTATAGAAATGAGAAATGAGCTTACATACATACAGGATGTATGTATGTATTTAGACAAGAAAGAAGATGAAGAAGGCAGTTAATTATTTATTGCCTCATATTAGAATGTTATTGCAACAAATTCATTACAGCATACATAATTAAATATGAAGGCTAAAACAAATAGGAATAGAAAAAATGCTATATTTGGCGATGACTTCCATGAACATGTCAAATTTATTGTAATGCATTAATATTTATTTGAATTGAATCTGTAGTCTCTTAGATGCTTCTTCGACGAAGTTTTGACAAAAGGCTCATATCTGAACAACTTAGTGTATTAAAACTATGTGTTATAGTCTTTCGATTTCGATGATTTTTAGTACCAATGTGGAATTCATTATATGCATATGTCCAGTATATAAATGCTTTTAAATGTTTTTTTGACGGATTTTTGACCCAAAATTTCTGAAATATCGTTCGTATATATGCTATACTTGTCCGATCCGGGCAGTTCCCACAAATAAATGTACCAGTACATCTGCCTACCTAGTTTAGTTGAAATATCTTAAAACCGAGAACTAGTTTGCCTTCAAACAGACGAATTTTGCCAAATCCACTTAGCTCGTCGTTCTGCTCCGATTGGTACAAATTTTGAAGGGTTTATCTCCTCTCCTTCTGGCACTTGTATAGTTCGAACCAAAGTTAATATACCATTTCATGTACATGAAAGGTATAAAAAATTCAGTTCTTCAGTACTCCCGCTGTTACTAGCTTCGGTAATTTCTAAGAAAAGTAGGCGAAACATAATTAATTCAAATAAATCATACGTACTAGATGCTGAACAAATATGCATACATTCATAAACCAACTTGTTGAATTGGCCTACAAACGAAAATAAAATAAGAGAAAAACAAAGTAAAAACCCAAAGCATTCTGAAAAAAATAAAATAATAATAATAATACAATAAAAGCATCTTGAGCACTTTCTGTTAAAAGAATTTCATTGTAAGAGGTGGCTGCTTAAGCGGTGTTTGCTCTAAGCCAAAAAAAAAATCCGAAGTAAGACTTTCGCTATGACGAAATATTTTATTACAATTCGTATAATTTCGGAAGTAATAAAATTTTAAATTAAGTAATGGCTCTCAGTTCTTTATCATACACACATTAATAAAATATTTATTCAGATCGCAATGAAGCTAATAAAAAGTATTTTTCCAAAACAAAAAGAAATTTGTAGGCAATTATGAGCGAAAGAAGAACTGATTGCAAGCAAGTACTAGTTGCTTATTCAAACTTTTTTGAAAGGATTTAAGGCTGTGTAGCAATAGCTACAACACGCATATATGAACTGAAACAAATTGATTGTGATTTCCAAGCAGTAAGTCACTATGCCGTATGATAATGATATTCAAAACCTTTGGATTAGATGTTCATACAGTCGGAAGTTCTAACCGTTGAGCCCGATTTCAGCATTTAACGTGGCTAAGTTATTTATCACAAACCTACCAGCTTTTCTATGTATACTTGCATATACCAGTATTTTTCTTCAAGGTACAATAATTGGAGACTGATTTTACAGAAATTTGGTATTGAATTGAAATATGTATTTTGCTTTTTATAAAAAATTATCAATTTAGGCTAAATTAGCATATAAAGTCTTTATTCTATACCATTCTTCATCTTAATTTGTTCGAATCATTTTTATACATCAACTCAGATAGTTGAGTTTGTTACAGTTTTGATATAAGGCCAAAAACCACTTTTCACACTGAAAAAATTACTTTGAAGTCAAAAATTGTAACCTCTTAATTAATTGAGGGATTTATTAAGGGCTTATCGATGTTTTAGGATTTTTAAGTTTATTTCTGAAAAAACAAATAAATTTAAAAACAATGGTAAAACTTTACACATGTATCAAAAAACAACAAAACCAAAAATTATTCATTTCAAGGAACTCTTTTCATATTTCGTTTTTCAACTCTTTTTTGCTACCATTTTTAGAAGGGCGGTAATTTTCCGGTAACCTTGCTTTTGGTATTGCTAAGTTCAATGCTATTTTGCCATTCTTTCTAATTTAGTTGTGAAATTTTCCCTTGGGCGCCTCTAATAAATGATTATATTTAAAAGTAGCGGACGATTTTTCAGCTTTAACTCAATCCAATTGAGTTTATTTAATCACCACTTGTGCAAATCTGCAACGCTTTATTTTTAACGTAAATAAGAAAGTCAATCAGTCAATTTTGAGATCATAATTCCAAAAAAAGACAAAAACAATAGCGAGACAAAAATAACACTGCAGGACAAGGTCTCTCAAGAGTAGGGCGGAAGGTATTAAAATCAAAAATATAATTTCCACTGTAATTTCTGAAATTAACTTGGTTATAATTTTGGTGGTATATATCGAGCAGAGGACATTGAGATCTGGGCTTTAAAATGAAAGATTTTAGCACAACTTCTGCAAAATGTATCTTAGTTGACAAAAATAAGAATAATTTCAAATTATATTAAGCGTTTATGACAAACATAATGAGATTAATGAACGGTTTTAGCTTCTTTAAATTGTAGTGTGTTCGTTGAAACAAAACCACAAAACCCAAAAGAAAATTTTTAGGTGCATTTAAATTAGAGAGTGTGGAGAAGGATGGAAAAGTGGTCTAAGATCCCAATTGAATATGACTACCCAAAGTTGGTGAAAAATGTCTCAAACATACAGTTAATATCAAGAAAGTTCATATTCAATATTTAAATAACCATAAATGTGGTTCGTTTTGATTTAAAAAACTTTTAAATTAATTTCTTTTCCCATCATCTGTTTATAATCTTTTTTTCACAAATTGATTTAAAGTTTATGAAAGAATCATTTACCATGCAGAAAACACCATTTAATTGATTTAAAATACTCGTAAGATTTAACCATCTGAACTAAGAAAACTTTTTTTTGTTCGTTGAGAAAAGTGACTATTGACAAGCGTTTAAGGTATCTGATCAGAGTTTCTTTCAAACATACTTATATGTACCAAACTCGAAGGGAATTCAAGGATAAAGCTGTCGATAACTTCGGGTTGCTTGGACTAATTAATTTAATTTCAACAAGTAAAATTTTTGTTTCTAGTTAAGATCAAGCTAAATCTTACTGTTTTAAGTTAAAGAGGCTTTAAAAACATTACTTTCTATACCGCCACAAATAATAAGAAAAAAAATTAAAATTTAAATATATCCTCTGAAGCCAATCCGATAAATAGAGAATAACTAAATGCGAAACACTTGTTAACCGTGTGTAATCTAGTTCTGAAACTTTAAACGCGTTGTTCTCAAAATGGTATTTTCTTAGTAAATAGATGATACCGATTTCTCAGAAAAGATTATGGTGGAATAAATTTTCGTGATTGAGCGAATGCGAATTAAAAATAGTGAGAAAGTTATGTCTTATTTTAGCTGTTCTGTACCAATTGGAGGCACCAAATAAAGTCAGTTCCACATGATTCAGCATCATTGCATATCTCATCCAGGTCATTGTTCCATAGTCTAATCTATTCGCCGTCTCATATACGCAGAGGGCCATACTTTTTTTCGAAGACTCCTTTGGGAAGTGAGGAGAAGACTTCTCAATGGATGTTGTCAACGCTTTTGCTCCATAAAGTATGACTGAAATGATGACCGCCTTGCAGATTTTTTTAGTTTTGATGATAATAACGATGATTCCGTGAGGTCCTGATGAATGACCTGTTTCGAGATTAGAATTTGTTAAATAGCAATCGGAAATGTTAGGATTCCGACTAAAAGGATGTAACTAAAATATGCCAATTTTGAAAAGCTATTGTATTCTTTCTATGAATAATTTAAAAAGTATATATTTTCAAATCTATATATATATAAATCTTCTGTACGTGTGTTTGTAATTGAACTCCTCTTAAACGCCTGGGCCGATTTTGATGAAATTTTTGGGTTCGAGAATGGTTTATATTCACAATCTGGTCAACTAGTTATTGTTTTTTTACTTAAATTCTTTACTTAAAAATTGTTGTTGATGTTAGCACGATTTACATAGGATCCGGCAGACTGCGCTGTAGTTGCTGCGTCAAATAAAGAGTCAACTAAAGAGTATGCTTTAGTTCCAGTTACGTCTGGTAGATGGCGTTCAAATTACATTCTGAATAAGCTCAAGTCCAATCTAACTATACACATGCATAGCCTATAGTGCAACCTAAACATTCGTACTGCCATGCTACACTACACAACACATATCTGAATGAAAAATACATATGTACGCTACGGGTTACATATAGTCTTATTCATACGTTACATTTTATTGTGAATAAGCATAGTTCTGAATGCTGTGTTTGGCTTACTTCATATGGACATATACGAGAATGACTTTGAGTAGTAGGATTTTGCATTAGATAATGCTTAAATAAAGCTTTTTATCATTTTCTGGAATACCAATTAGAATAAAAATGGGACCAAATATAGAAAGCCATAACAACGTGTGGCCATATATGAGCCCTTCATATGCAATTAAAAAGTTGAATTCACGAAAGTTGAAACAATTTCGGGCAAATTTTTCAAAATATATAATGATATTTCTTCTCCTATATAGTATAACAATTTTGAATTACATAAATATTTTATAGATTGCTTAAAGCATGTTTATGCAGCATATATTGGTATTAATCAATAAGGTAGTTAGGAATTTTATACTTAGTTAGATAAAACCAAATGTACAATTTGTGTACACAATCTTTCCATTCCTCAATGAGTGTTATTTCCATCTACAATACATGCGTATGTGTACATATCAAGAGTATCTCTCGAACTTCTTGCTATAAAGAGATTGATGCTTAAGATTCGAAACATGTGACAGTCAATAAAACGCTTTTGGAACGAAACTTTCAAAGTCCAACGTAAATAAAATAGTGCGAAGCTTATATATCTATATGTATGTATATGTAAGGAAGCATTATATTCCTTAATATATAAACATACACAACTAAACTCCAAGTACAATTTTAAAAATCCTAGTGAGCACCAAACTGTACATGTGACATTTATTTACGCATTTTGATAAAGATTGCGGTATAAAATTTGGGGAATTTAAGAATACAATTTTTTCCTTGCCTTATAAAAATGTACTCTATCTGTCGACATCGCAAAATGTTCCTACAGGAAGTACTCAAGTACAAGTTGTGGAACTTTTGCAAAAAAAAAAAAGTTTTGTGCGTGCGACCGTGTTAAAGACGACGTGCAAACAACTTGTTTTGATGTCAACTTTTACGTATTCGTATTCGAGGTAAATAAATAAACTACTAATGGATATACTCATATATATACTCATACGAGTATATGAGCAGAGTGATGAAGTGCTATATTATGTACTTTTATTTCATTTTAAGTGGCAAATAATTTCGTCCATTAGAAGGATTTGATGTGCCAATGATGTGCATACATACTTACATGTATATTGTCTCATTCCATAGTCACTCTTTATCCCCTATCGGAACTACTTCTTACGTAAAGAATACTTTTTTGAACAACCTGGCGACTAGTAAGGGCAGTTAGGGGATGTTCCATTTAATAGGGATTATCACTTTCTGTGGGTTATGTTATGTAATCTAGTAAACAAAAATTTATTAATTTCATTTGAACCGAAATATTGACATTCCGAAGTGTATTTCGAACCGTAACAATAATTTCAAGTTTCGTCACTACGAAAAATACGAGTATCGTCGCTTAGAGTGCACAACTGCGTATACGCAAAATACAATACCACGTTTTGACTTTTACTTCTCCTTAAGTTCGTATCTTTAATTGGATATTATATTTGATATAATATATATAATAATATTTGCATATACTAATTCTTACATAAATCTTGTACGCAAAATAATAGTTTCAGTGAATGAACTATAAGTTTATTTGATTTACGTTAGTAGTTACAAAAAAGAAAGAATCTCATTTATTTTTATGTGCAGTATTTAGCCCACTGTATCAACTGTTTTCGAAATATAACGATTCAAACAGTTTTACGAGGTGTGCTCTATCTGTATGAATGACTGACGGATCAACGCACAGCCTAAACTGCTTATCGTAGAGATCTGAAACTTGTAAGTTCTGTGTTGTTCGTAGGCATCCTATAAAAATAGATATTCTGAAATAAAACAACAAGAAAGTTTCGTTCATCTCTTTTTGGCGGAAATAGTGATAAATTTTCTTCGCAAAAAACAGAAACAAAACAGAACAAATACTTTTCTTAAAAGCATCGGCAGAGACAACTCCCTGGTACTTATTTCATAAATTCTTCAGCTGACTAAACAATCAGGGCTAAAATATACGCACTATTGCACCCAAATTTTGTACACGATTTCATACGCAATACCTCATATTTCATTTTTATTGGAGTTTTTTTTTTTGGCAAAATTATGAATATTGCATAAGCATGTTACAGATGATGTTTCCTGTTATGAAATCGAAATTTTTAGTTCTTTTGCATATGCGCAGTATTGCGCGCCAAGCAGTTATTTATGGTGCCCTATGAAATGAGCTAACCAAGTTGCCCCTTAAAAATAAACGTTATTTGATCACCTCAGTTGATTTGTATTTAACTTACTACAGGTGTCAGAATGGACATTATGCTAGCTTTTAGAAATCATATAAATTTTATCATATAATTTTTATAACGCTGAGTTCGTTAACAGAAAATAACCCTAAATTGGAATGAGTTCTCGTCTTGAATTTACATATTTACAAATGTGATTTTACAAATTTTATAGCTACTTTCATCTAACTCTTGGAAACCTCTTGTAAAAAGCCAATTGATTTAAAACATATGTCATTGATCTTTCGTATATACTAAAGCTTTATATACCCGGCTTTCGAGCACATCGAGCAGCTCCATGCTCAGTCGAAACTCGCTCATTGCTCAACTGCTCATCAGAAAATTTTTTTTGTTTACTTTTTTTTGTCAAAATTTCTTTGGCGTTTCAATAATTTTTAAACTTTGCATAAATAAATTTAGAATTAATAAAAAAAAGCTTTGAGAGAAAAGTCAAAGTGTTTGTGAAAATACTCGAAATGCTCGTGCTCGGCTCGAAAATTTTCGAGTAATGAGCAATGAGCAGGTGTGCGAGTGCTCGTTGCTCAAATGCGCTCACTGCTCGAGCAAAATCTGGAGCTCTAGTATATACTTCAAATGGACTCGAACTGATTTGCGAAGAACTTCGGAAAAAGAAACCTATTTTTGAACAGCATTTTTTATAGTTGAGGCTGAGGTATTTGGAAGACATTTATATTTGAGTACTTTCATTTGCAATGCTGCTTATATCTATAGAAATGTGCAGATCAGAAAATAAAAGAAGCATTGCAAGCAAAATTTTTCCAAAAAACTAATTAAAGTTGACCATTCTAAATGTGCATGGGTTATTATTAGAACCCCTCAGTTGACAATTCTGATCAAATATACTTTCCTGAGTGTTGGCTACAGCAAGATTTTAAACACTATTCCTTGAACTACTGCGCGAAAAATGAATGAGGTCGTCTGTAGGGAAAATTATCTTTGAAGACAGATTACACCTCAATATTTAAATTTGCAACCTCCATTATATATGAAAGAAAATATGACATGATGTGAAAATGCATAGAGTGAACACAAAACAAGGTATTTCTAAATTGACAAAAACTAAGAGATTTTAAAGCATTATACAATGCCGTAATGCGGCCTAGTCAGTGTCCCTTTGTGTCCGTGGAACTTAGATTTTCATTCGTTTTTTGCTTTAATCAGCAAATCGAACGCTAGCAAAGCATTGCGCATTTCGGTTCAATTATTTTTTAATCAAAAAGCCAAAAAACTGTTATATTAAGCAATTATTCAAATATTTTTCCTATGTTTTCTTTTTTAATTCTTGGGAATTCTTCTTAAAATTAAGTAAATAAATGGAAATAGAAATCAGCGAATGGTCAAAGCACGTAAAATGATCAGAAATTACCATTTCTTGGTACTGCGTTGGCGCCAGCGTTGCTTATGATGGAAATTTTACATCTCTTAGACATCAAAATCAATTTGTCACGCAATGCTTCGCAAAAGTCCTTTTGATTGTGTGTTTTATGAAAATGTTAACAGAAACAAACAGTTTACATAAAACCAGAAAAATTCAAATTACGATTGTTTTCAGCAATAATGGCACTTAACTGAACTGAACTGACATTAATTGATGCAAAATTTATGCAAATTTCAAATTATATAAATTTTAAATATTTGCGTAGGATAGGTATATCTAAAGAATACTTTACCTGAAAAAGGACTCTGTTGTCTTAAAGACCCATTTTAGCTACAGTTGAGATTATCTTGACGTGCTCAAAGAAAAAATGCGATAAGAGAATTTAAACCTTTTCTGGGTAAAGGCGTATTGTGTGTAATTTACCCACAATAGACACTCAAAATTTATTACTCTTTAATATTAAGGAACGTAGAGTCATAGTGATATTTAAAATGGTTTAATATATAAATACATATGTATGCACGTATATCTTTACTTCATAATGATTCTCCTTCAAATGAATTCAAATTGACAACAGAGAGAGTGAAACAAAAAGTCACCTTCTCCGTGAATATGCTTACATACATAAAAATGTGTAAGCTGCATGAGTTTATGCATTTCATTATTAGCTTTCGGTTCATTCTACACTTTCGTCAACTTAATTTAATTGACACCTCGATCGAAGCTGTCTACAGATCACGATATATAGGTGGCAACAAAGGTAAACAATTAAGACGTTATATTTCAATAACCTTATGATTACATCACCTAACTGCCTCAGTGATTATTCATTATTAATTATTTTACAAGAATTGATGGCAAAGTTACGCCACTTGCTTAACTGGCGAAAGGTAACATGTACATATATACATACTATATCTGTATATATTAACACCACATGAACTGTTTGAATGATCTGGCTGACATATTTCTTCTCACTGCAAGGTTTCTAACCTAAAATGACACTGTGTTCAAAAATGAACGGAAGGCGGAAGTTGAAAATTTCTTAAAACCACAATTTAATAACTTAAAAAAGGCTTTAGTTTACTTCCACGCATCACGCAGCAAAAATGAATAAAACAGTTTTCCTATTAACCTAAAATCAATTCACACACAGCTTTTGCTTTCGCGACCAGTGGTCCTCACTGACGCTGCAGTAAAATCCCTTGAGGGGGTTTCAGTAAAAATTATTATTACTACCGGATTAAGGAATACTGTACTCAAAGGAAGAGTTAGCTGGTCCGAGGAGGGTGGGTGTATCTAGCGGGCGCTAAAACTACTTTCAACATAGAAACGAAATACCTTAAAATATGATTATTTTAAAATTTTCTTTGTTAAACAAAAATCACATTTTAGTTGCATATTTAAAAACTAATAATCTTTCAATAGTGCCTTTTGGAGTGCAAATTCTCCTTTTGGTTCAGTTTGTGATATACTAGCCTTATCTACGATTAATTTATACACTCTCCATAGCGTTTACGGAACATTACTCTAATTCCGTTTCAATTTCAAATTTTTTTTAGTAGGATTTGTAGTTTGAAAGTATCCGCGAATTTTTAGAATTTATGTTCTGCAGGCATAATGCATGTTTTTCTATAAAAAAAAAACTAAAATTGCTTACATGGGAAAAAAATTTGCCCAAAAAATTCTAGTTAAAAGTTGCACTTTGTTGCATTAAAATTTAATAGGATACAAAACTGTATCATCGGTTTCTTACTTGAAAGGGTTTTTAATTTCATGCGACTAAAATTACCTTTTCTATTTTTTAACATTGTGTGCTGCTTTAAAAACATATATTTTTTAATCATAAAGTCAATTCTCCTTTGGGGGGTTTCAACCCCCAAACCCCCTTCCCCCCCTTTGTACGGGCCTGCCTTCCAGCATGAGCCAGCAAAGAGTATATTCTTTTCTGACAGCTCTATACCCTTCGGTATGGCACAAAGTTCATGTTCATTGCATTTTCTCTTTTCAATGTTTTTCTGTAATTTTTAAAGGTCCAGTATGACTTATTGCATATAATTTTTTCACTTCTTTATCAGCGCTGTTTTTCTTCAGTATTATAATTACGGTGTTTGTGCAAGGGTTTACAACTTAGCAATTTCACGCAAGTTATATAATAAGCAAGTAGAAGAAGATAAGATTCTCACCGGAAATTTTAATATTTTAATGATTGTTTTTATTAATGCATACATATGTGTATGAATATCGGAAGTTCAAAAGGGTACCATAAAATCATTTTTATGTCATACGCTCTTATGTTCAAATCAGACCTGTGATTCTGATAATCTCAATCTCTTCGTGAGCTAGGAAAAGAATTCAATGAAATATCTTCTTCACTGTGTCATTCAAATATAGTGGTATTGTCTGAGTGTTCAGTTTATTTATCTTTATTTTCATAACGGCTTCATTTACTTGACCACCAACATGCTTCTGCGAGCAGTGCATCCAGGTTTTCCGTCTTACCATTGGCTTGGAGTCGTTAACCTTTTTCGTCGTATTCTTGACGAGATCGTTGCAGAAATGCATCGGGTGACAATGAAGAAAATTTAATTTCAATGTCATTGATGCAATGTTTTTTTTTTTCTTTCAAAAAAATACAATACGGTGTTCACCCTTCTCTTAATCTTATTTGCCTGTAGGACGATTCCTCCCTAAAATGTCCTCAATTACTGCTCCTAGATGATTATTTGCTGGTATTTATATTTGTGAAGGCTTCGATTTTCATTAATTTTCGCATATCATCTGGTCTATTAAGTATACCTGTTCAAAACGAAAAAAAAAAATTTTCCATAAAAAAATGTATTAGCATTACTAATAGGGTGAAGCGAAGTAATGTAGATATTAATATACATATGTATTTAAAAACATTATTATAAGTAGGTACTCCCTTTAATTTTATTTTCACTGAGTTTCGGAAAGAAATAAGCAAACAATTCATTGCGGTCGAATCATCTCGCAATGTCACTTCTAAAATTTTCCCACAGGTTCCCAATTTGTTATGGAGTGGTGGCAGCGAAATATGAGTAATATCCTGTATTATTCGGTCATTGTGTAATCCTATTTTGTGGCTGGGGTGTTATGCGCAACAGCCGACCTTTTACCAATCTTGGAATATCATGGCATTAAGTAAACGTATTTGTAGCGTCAACGGTATAAAGTTTCTGAAATTCCTTAGCGTTTCTGATCTGTGAGTTTTCTGCGCTTCAAAAATAAGATCAATACTTCTGAACTCCGTTCGTTTTGTGTGAGGGGATGTGGAGCGTCATGGGGAAGAACGGGTGTCCAATATGCATCGTACAAATCAGTCGTATTAGTGAAAACAGTTGTTGCTGCCTGTGAACCTTTATTTAGACTCGTTTTATACCTTGCTGGCGTGGTACTGGAAGTGCAAAAGTTATGAATATATATTTTGTTCTCGAATTTTTTCCGTTCCATCCAGCATCAGAATTAATGCATTTATACTCTTGGTTTCATTATGTCCGGTTGGCCCTTTCACATTAACAAAGAAAACTGTATTCTTTTTTTAGGTAACCAGCCTACAAGTGTATTATAACAACTTTTCCACACCTTGTTCGACGTAAAATCTGCATCAATCTAAATTAAGTTAATCAAAATAAAGATGATATGCTGCTTTGAAATCCTCACTGTTTACACGATCTTGTTTGTCTTTTTTTGGCACTATATGACCACAAGCCTAGTAAAAATTATCTGTTTTTGAATACTTTCTATTTTCCTTAATGAAATTTTCAATGGTTTTCTTTTTTTTAAATCTTGTTCACTCTAACTTGTTAAAAAAAAGAGCATTTTTCGACATTTCGGAACTAAGTGCACTTTTTCTGGGCTAAATACACTTTTCTGGGTAAGTTGGTCTTGCATGTTTTCTCCCATTCAATACCTATAAATTTGCTGAACACACAAAAACAATATTCCTTAATCGAAAATAGCAGTGTGGAAATATCGGAAAAGTGCTCAAAGTCGACTTTCAGCCTACAAACATATTAAGTTCATACGTAAAATTCGAACGGCATCTAAACTTTCAAAGGTAACATTGCAGAAATTCTAGGCTAGGTAACAATCGCTTAACTCTATGTCCGAGAGTAGGTGTTGCACTGTGCAGGAAGTAAGCTACCGCCTTCAGCATTTATACATTCCAGAATGTTACTCTTAACACAACAATTGCCATACGTAATGTGTCGCTTTGTAGGGAAAGTGGCATATTACCTTTTCCTGCATGAAAATATGAAATATATTGTATAAATCGAAAGAAATGATATATGAAATAAGTTTCACTATAAGATGTATTCGTAAGTAATGCATTGCTTTTTACATAATTTTAATTATATGTTTAAACATTTTTATCAATATTTTTTAGACACTCAACTTTTAACGTAGTTCGAAAACTTAAGTCCCATTGGTTTTTTTTCATATCGCTCTTTTTGTCGATTTTCATTTTTTGTTTTATATTTATTATTAGTTTTCTCAAGCGACAATTTCACGTGTTAAAGTTTTAATTTGAACAAAAATGAAAGAAATGTTGAGGAGAAATTTAAAAAATACGCAAATCATTTGTAGGAGTAGCTCACAATACGTTGGCATGCATGTTTTCTTAAATTAGAATTTGTTCATTTTTTCATATTTGAAAGATTTTCTACTGGTTTATCAATATAATACACACGAATTTCCATATATCATATTTGAATACCAAAACTTAAATGACCAATTCATATTCAAAGAGACGTTATATAAAGTTGTATATATGTATGTGTGTATGGACGTACATATATATATACATATCAGTGGCGGATCCACGGGTGTGGGTTTACGGATCCGGACCCCCCTTCGGAAGCAATGTAAATCTTGAATTCGAATCTAATTTTGCAGTTTATTCGTGTCTGATTATCCAAACAAATTTAATATATTTTAGGACCCCCCTTCTGGAAATTCTGGATCCACCACTGATATATATATAGTTTAATATAGGGGTTCCCAATAAGAGTGATATGATTTCTTAAAAAAAAAAACTTTGTTAACAATTAATTGTTAAGGAAGTTCGAATGTTTTTTATTCAATGTGAAGTACAATCGATACAATTAAATTCTGAATGTAACAGCATTCAAATAGCCTCCTCCACGACTTCTTTTGCAGGAACGAATTCTCTGAACCTAATTTTTGAGCACTTTTTCCTCTAAATCAAGTCGTATGTCATGGATATGTTATATCAATGACTCCAAATAAGAGGTTGTTACACGTGCTGTGTGACACGTAGCCCCGTATTGTTGGAACCAGATGTTGTTAAGATCAACTTCTTCCATTTGTGTTGGTTATCATCGGTCTATACCGCTCTCCATTGACAGTAACGGTACTACCAGTTTCATTTCGAAATAAGTACGGACAGATGATTCCACCATACCAAAAACCACACCAAACTGTCAATTTAGGTGAATGTAATGGTTGTTGTAAACATTACTGAATACAATGAAAAAAAGACATATTAAAACTGGCCAAAACGACACTTAGAAATCATAGCATCCCTATTGAAAACTCTTTATATCTAGTTTAATATAAACCATTATGTATTACCATTAACTGAAAAACCTAAAGTATTTTACAAATAAGTGTAGGAGATATTCTCCTTAGTTACATAGGATACACATATGTATGTATGTATATAGTATGGGAGATTCATCTGTGTGTAACTGTATGCCCAACTTATCTATTAACAAAATTCATTGGCATTTCACGTAATTAAAACAAAATAATGCGTGCTATTTTAAATCAGAATAATTCTCAGTTAGATAAAATAAATAAATCCTAACATAATCAATGAGTTTTACATATGTATGTTTATAAAAAATCGTTTCAACTAATTAATAATAGTTTTTAGTTGGGATTGTTGATTTTAATTTGTAAGCTAATAAACATATACTTGTGTACAATTTACACCGTCCTTAGGCAATAGTGGTTTAAAAGGATATTATCCAAATACATAGGTATGTATGTTTGTATGAATAAATGTATGTACATATGTACATGATAACATAAATATTTGTAAAAGCTAATATTGTACATATGTAAGTGAAGCTTGGCACAAACTTAGGCTGCCAGGATAAAGTTAATTAAATCCCATTTCCTTTGTAAGGCAAATTTTCCAAAGTTGGCTTTCACTTTAAAAAATTTTAATTAGAGGTTTGGTTCGAACTTTACGACAGAGGACGAATTATTTGTAAAATTTATTCATGATCAGACTAGCTTTTGGTAGGAACTTCGTCTTCATAAAATTTGAAAAGGGCCTAATGGAATTTTTTATCGGATTGTTACGATAATTATTTTATTATAACATATACATAAATGTATATGTAAATTATTATGGAGAATCGTTTGATAACAATCCCTGTTATATATATAGTAATAAAACATAGATAAAAAGATTCAACATAATCGATATTTTTAGCAGTAACATATTTCAATGTAAACAATACTTTTGGTTTTCCTTCTGGTGCAAAATTCACCAGATTACACCGTGTACTTACATACCTTGGAGCTAGCCCCATTACACTGGAAGAAGTAGCTTTCTCTTACGCATACCTCCGATACCCCAAGGTTTCGAACTTGAGCGTTGTTAATGGTTATTGCGAAGCATACCTTGATGGTAAACTACACTATCGTAAATTTGAAGATGTAATTTTTTGGGATTAGGGGAATCCCAGGAATAAATACAGGCTCTAATCGAAAACAATCGGTCCCTAAAGTAGCTTGAATTATAATTCGATACAATATTTTCATTTATAATAAGGTACCTTTGCAAAATTTTGATGCGTAGCTACATATTTGCCGCGATATCTCTCAATTTCAGTATGTGAGTTGCGGGACCGGGATTCTTCAGTGTATTCATCAACTCGCCCGCAAAGAGAATAACGTCAGCGGTGATTATCGTAAATATTATGAATGCTCTTCTATATTCTATATTATCGTCCACCTCTAGAAAGTCACCAATTCCTATTTTAAGCAGCAGACCTGAGCACTGTACGACGATAAAATCTCTTCTCAGAGGAGCCGACATACTTTTGGTATGGCTCAGCTCTATCACTGATAATCAAAGACTTCACATGATACCCATTTATACATGTTTGAACTTCCGTCCTCTCTCATTCTTCTGGTCACTAGTGGCAAAGTCTGCCGAAGATTACCTGCTCAGAACACAATAGCTCCTCCCACTTGGCAATTGCTATTTATAATATCTTGTCACAAAAATACATTAGCCGCTCGCAGGTGACTTGGGAAAAACTTTAAAACTAGAGGAGGAGTCGGGCTGAAATGCACTTCAACGGCTGTTAAGCGCCAATTTACTCAATAACTTAATTTTTATTAAACTAAAAAAAAAATCTAACAAAAAATTTATTTGTGTATACAAGAGTCATAAGGTATCTATCCACATGCGAAGGAGTATATGGAAATTGCTTGAAATGTTTAACAAAAAGTCTTGAAGTGAAAATGAAATTCCTTAAATTTAAAATTTTCCCCTTTTCGGTGTCCCGCAGTAGTTGATATTTCATTTTTCCTTTTCCAAAGTGGGTAAGTCACATATACCATGTGTGTATCCTTCAAATATACTACTACTCTTTTGTTGATGAGTGCCAAAAAATATGAGGCAATGAACTCTACAGGCAATATTTTTCTAGTTTAGTTTAGTTGGTAACCCATATTTCCGTATTGGCAAGAACTTGGTCATACTAATAAGCATTCAAGAACTGAGTAGCGCCAGCAATCATTTATTTACATCCATGCATATTTAATTTTGAGCATTTTTTTCTATTTGCATTGGGAAATAGTAACTTAAACTTCTTACGCATCCTGTGCACCAGCGGAGCGTACCAATGGAATGAATCTGACTCAGTTTCATTTCCATATATTCTTTGTTTACGAATATAAAACTTATTGCGCAATTGCAACTTCGTGTAGTGAATGCAATCGATAGAACATGAAGCCGTACTAAGCTGGCATAGCAACATTGGTCCAATAGTACACTCAGAGGAGTATATTTGTGAGTACTCCAACGGACAATATGGTCCACAAATAAATGCATGGAATCTACAATGTTTGCACATCTACTTTATGTGAGTATGTAAATAAGTGTGATTGATTTTATGACCCTCAAAAAATGATAAAAACGAGAGTTTACACCTGATACCTTTCATTTTTAATACTCTACTGAGAAAAATAATAAATTAAGGTAAAACGAGGTTATTGCAATTACAAAAATTTGTTAGTAATTTTTTAGTACCTATTTGATTTTTTATTTATTTATATTTCCTTTTTAGGATACACCTACACCTTCAGTTTGTACATATTTGCTTATATATATATGTTAAACGGAATCTCACTTTTGGGTGTAGTTAATGCAACCCTTGCAAAACTTTTAGTTTTTCCCTTGATTGAGTGCTTTGTGTTATTATGATTGCTCAGACGCGAAATCTTCTTTGATGTTGCCATGTGATTCTACTGCAAATACATTTCGTCTTTGAGAAAAACATTTATGTAGTTTATGTCGGAAGTGGGTAAAGAATACAACATGCCATCAAAGCAATTAAAGTTGTCAAAAAAACTCTACGATTGGTTTCGACGTTTGCGCTATACAAACTGACGGTTGCCGATAACTTGGCCAACCAGTTTTTTATGCCTATTGTCTGAGCGTTCAATACGTTTTTTTTTTTAGCAAAATATTTTGATTGACAGGGTCATTTCAGCCATGCGGTGCGCTGGTGTTAACACTCTTACGCCCACAACAAAGTCAATTCCATTTACAGAAATAGACGCCGTGCCGGTTTGACGCTTAGACTGGGCTATATTTAACGTGCTATGCAAATGTTCATAATATATACACGTATTATATATATATATGCACACAACGGAATAAAATGCGTTTTCAACGTTTTGCAAATGCGTATTTCATAGAATTTGCATAGTGTTAGCCTAATAACGTAAAAATTGTTTATTATTTGTATAGATGTATGAGTGTGTATTACTTCATGTGGAAAAATTATAAAAATTTGGTGAATTGGTGCAAAGTGACCTTCGTTTTTTCTATTGGCACCTAATTGTTTCTGAATTTTTTGGCTAAATATTTCAAAATGATATTATTTTGGTCCAGACAACGGATTGTAGGTAATTATAGACATATTTTAATATTTGCAAACAGTTACATATGCATACATATGTATGAATGAACATACATATATCAAACATCATTGAATGATGGGAAAAGTTAGTTTGGCTAACCAGCGTAATCCGTTTCGTAGGTGGGTTGAACCTGTAGATCTGTTCAATTGTGGGAAACCCTCGAGGCTAATAAATTATTCATTTAGAATAAAATATTTTTAATGAATATGTAGTAGAGAACAAATAAGAAGTAAAACAAAACCATGTTCCTTCGAATAAGGGGTGAGGAGTTCACAGAAAGAACCGTTCTGTAACCTGAATGCAGAAAGTGTTCCATAATGCCTAATATACGACCACGTGTTTTATGGTCGCAACCCAAATCACACAAAATAAACTGGAGGAAAAGTGCCGATAACTTATTAATTTATTTGTTTTTAGTCATAAATAAACAAAGGCCTGTAGAGCTCTAATGAATAACTCTTATTCTTCTTTTGAGATTGCAGCCGAATCAATAACAGCGCGCCAAGTGAAACTAGGTCGCCCTTCACCTGATCCTTGCAACGAAGTCAAAATCTTCCTCTTCCCCTATTTTCAACAACGCGTCCAGCATCGAATACCTTCAAGGCTGGAGTGCTTTTATCTATTCGGAAGGCAGGACTTATCCATCAGCATAGCCTTTTTTCTTTGTTCGCCGTTGTCAAAGTGCAGAGGACCATAAATCTTCTCGCAAAACTCTTCTTTCGAAACTATTGAAGCCGACTCATCGGATGTCAAGCTCCTGCACCATATAGGACAACGGGATCGGTTTGATTTTGGTCGAGAGAGGACTTTTTTTTCAATTGTCTACTCAGTCGAAAATAGCACCTGTTTGTAAGAGTAATTCTGCGATAAATTTCAATGCTGACGTTGCTGGCGTTGGTGATAGTTGGGTTCTAGATAGACGAAACTCCTTCCCTACCGGAGCTATTCCTTCGCTTTCTTATCTAGTCTGCATAAAGCAGAACACATGGCGCGGTTGCTGTACACTCTGTATAGAACGCTATACCTCGCCTATTTAGCTCTTCAGCTCCTATTATTTTCTCAAGCAATAGATTATAAAAATCACTCCATAACGAGACACCATATCCGAAACCTCGTTTTTTATCGAAGTTTATACAGGCACATAAGTTTAGCGGGGATACCAGATTCAGATATAGTGGCATAGAGGCAGTTCCTTTTCGTGCTATCGAAGACTGCTTTGAACGAAGAGCTCATGTGCGGTGATCCTCTTTTCATGGGTCTTTTCTTTCTTTTCTGTCCACTTGTACTTGTAGATTTTCCGGTCTAAACCGAGAGAGATAAAGTCCACGCAGTTTGTTGACGATAGGCTTTAGTCTTTTAGATAACTCGCTCGATAACATGTTGAGTAGGTTTATTGCGCGCTTTGGTGCACACTGATATTTGATAACAACGGGAGGATAAAAAAGTTAACTATATACTCGGACATCCTGGCTACATTGATAGGACAACATCGTCACCATAAGTTCAAGCGTCGTCAGAAATTGTAGAAACTTCCAGGGAGGCCAACTCCATATCTTAATAAAATAGGTTTCCGGCAATAAGAATATTTTCACTAACGAAAATGCTGAGAAGTTGGCCAAGGCGAAAGAATCTCTTTCGAGTTAATACCATGTCCGTTAAGAAATATCAGAGGAGAGTTGACTTATAATTTAGAAATGAGAAAAAATGGTTTTGAGCATATAAAATATTCGCTTATGTGATGATATATAATATCCATAGGCATGATACAACAAAGGAAGGTAGTTTCACTCAAATAAATTTGACACTTTTAAAATATTTAATAATCTTTTTTTTCATAAAAAATGCCAAGACACCTGAAAATAATTTTATTTCCATTAGATTCAATAAAATACACTTTAAAAGGATGGAATTCTTGTGAAAATATACCATTCCTTAATTATTTTGCTTATAATAATATTTTTTCTATTATTGTTATTTTTCACTTTAGGAAATTAAAAATTTATATTTTATTAATTAACTGTTAACACTAAAATTAAGCAAAAGTCGAAAGATCCATTTAAGTCCAATATCTAAAAATTCTTAGAAAGTATTTTAATGAAACTACCTTTTCTTTGTATCGTAATCCATAGGTATAAGCAACCACTCACTCAATTTGTCCGTCATTGGGATTTTTCAAGTGATTTAAATGTAAAAAAAACATCAAAAACAGGAAATAAATAAATTAATAATTACCTTGGTAAGCTGTTTGTGGAGCAGACACAGAATTATTGAACTAACTTTATAACAACAAAATTTTCAAGATGATTTTATGATTTCAAAAGGATACTAGGATTCTATTTGATTGTTTATTTATACATCGAATAAAGTTTTCACGAATTTATTATTGAAACAATTAAAATTAATTAATTTTAAAAATATCCCCCACATATCCAATATTACTCCAGTGAACTCACATAAAAAGTGGGGCATAAAAATCAAGAAGAATTGTCGAATTGGTGGTAGACAGTTCAGGAATGAACAAATCTGGCATGAATGTTCATTTTTGAAAATTATTGAGTTATGCTTATTTGAAAGGCGGTGTGCGGATTGTGTGTTTACATATCTTTGCATGTATGTATGAAAATGTACATAGTATATAAACGATAATATTTGTACACCCTTTGCCATGTACACAATTTAGTGACATGATTTTTAGATGATATAAATATATTAATATAACAAAATTGATTTTTTGATACGTTCAATTTAAATTATAAGATAATTTATTTTACTTTACTAACTTTGTTAACTAGGCAAATATGTATATGTTTAGTTCGCTATTAAAGCATCTGCTAATGCTAGAGAGAGCATAAAGTGCCACGTAAAACTATGTATTTCACTTAAGGTTCCCAGCAGAGATTGTAAGCTTAACATACGGCTATACGTCGATGTAACACGCATGAAAAAGCAGCTCTGTGTGCATGTCGGTATTAATGAAATTCTATTTATTTTTTACACATGGAGTTTCTAGGAAAGCATGCATGCTTTAATTACTCAAAAGTAATAAAAAAGCATGAATAACAAATTTCATACAATTTTGTATTTGTTTCATAATTTTGTTTTTGTTTTTGATGTTGATAAATCATTAAAATGTAAAATTAAACTTTATTTTTCAATAATTTTTTTTTAAGTTTGTTCGTTTCAAGATTTAAAATAAAATTATTTTCATATGGTATGTATGTATGTGCATGTGCATTATTAGAGCTCAATATTTTGTTCGAATATTTTAGAGCAGTTTGAGTATTTGAGCTACGAGTATGATCACGAGCATTTTGACAAAAACTTTTTCAGAACCCTTTTGCTTAATAATTTTAGAGTAATTAGGGTAAAGTGAAAAAATCATTGAAGCGCCAAAGAGGTTTTGGCAAACAAAATTGAAATTTTTTATTCAGCTAAGCTAAGAGTATCGAACGAACATCGATCTGCTCGCATTGTTCAACACTCGAGTATCTAAAACCCTAGTAGATACGTTATGGCACAGTACATATAAATTCCTTTTGCTGCTGCATATACCTACCTAAAGGGTTATACATTTAGTGGTTTCGAAAGCGCAGTCCTGTATTTTGACATTTTTCAAACTTAACTGTCATACCAAACATGTTCTTTTTTTAGTTAAAAGTCAGATATTTATGAAAATGGATAGCTTAATTACTGCCATATGCGTTAAAATTGTTGAAACCTACAACAAAAATGGTGGTTCAATCGTGGCCACGTTTCGGGCTTTAAGAAGAGATTATGGTGCACATAATCGTCCATCTAATCAATTTATTTTTTTAAAATTTTTATGAAATTTGAAGAGACTGGATCGGTTACATGTATTGTTAGTATCACTGTTTTGCTCGTTCCACTTCAAATATGGCTGCTGGAAGTGAAAGTGTAGCTGAAGACTGGAATGTGACTATTTCTAAAGGTTCTCAAGAGCTGGGCCTTTCTTACGGCACATTATGGTGTATTTTGCACTTGGACTTACATCCATGTACAGTTAGGCTCATACAACAACTGAAGCCAGTTGACCATTCACAACTCCGAGGTTAGGTCGATTCGGTGCTTGAACAACCAGCAGTGGACCGCGATTTTCCAAACAAAAATTTCCTCAGCGACGAGGCATATTTCTTTCTCACTCGGTGCTTATGCGGATAAACCTTTAACTCATGTGCACTTGAAAACCGACATTCTTCAAGTTATTACTGAAATAGCACCCAATATGTGCCAAAAAGTGGTGGAAAATCACCTTAAACGAATCGAAGTTTATACAAATTCTCGAGGCGGTCATTTGAATGATCTAGTGTTTCACATAACTACGTATAACTCCAAGGTTCAAACTTTATAATAAAAAAGGATTTCCGCAAAATGAATAACCCTGTATATGTGTACCAAATTTTGACCAGAATCCAACTAGTTTGAAGTTTTATACTAACTAGTTCACCTTTCATCTAATTCCCATGCAAATAAATGGTATTTTTAACGTGTCCTGAACTGTCATACATAAGGATGTGTTGAATTTATAATTCACCAAAAATTAAATTGATTCAATAATCTCTAATCACTCGGCTATCGTTATGATACAAAGAGAAACGAAATAACAAATTACCTGCGTATGCATATAATCCAATAGTTAGACGATATTTAAAAAGTGACTCACCTACATTATTTTGTCATTAGGTCTGATAAGTAAAAGTTTATTGTTGCTTTCGTCGCCTGAATGTGACGTAGTTCCGATTGCTTCAACACTTGTCGCCTTTCCTTCTCATAAAAGTTATGTAAGCCAACCAGCAAGCTAATGGTAATTTATTCAAAATTTTAAATACTAGTTTATGGCTTACATAAACGAAATTGTTCTGATATTCTACCTCCGCTACCTCACTTGTTGCTGAAAAGAAAACCTTTAAGCTAAAGTTCGTGCGTCATCATGGGGTCGTATTTGTGCTGATGCCGAAAATTATGTTTATTCAGTTACCAAATGTAGCGCGGCCCTGGCATTTTCAGATAAACAACAACAAATGGTCGAACAAAAGCCCTTTTGTCCAAATCTTCGCTAAACTGAAGAAAATTCATTAAATTTAGTCAAAGGAGCGTCATAGTAATTGCAATATCTTCTTCTTCGGTGTTTATTTGGCAGTAAATAAGCAAAACACATGTGCCTTCGCGTTATTGTTCTCCCTCTCCACACAACCGTCACTTGCCAACCAGCTATGCGAGAGAATAGCTGGAATAGTAATGTTACAAAATCAAAACAAAGCTGCAAGCCAATTTCTGTTGCAATAGCATTGTAAATCCTACCTATATGCATGTATGTAACGGGTTATCCATTTTGCTGTTTCCAAAAGAAACGAAAATAAAATGCATTTAGATTTTATTTCCGTTTTTATTATAAAGTTCAAATTTTGGCATTATATGTAAAAAAAATTCATCATTCAAATGGCGTCTCATGAAGTTTTGTAAACTTCGATCCGTTTGAGGTAATTCTCGACCACTTTTTGGCACATATTGGACGGTACTCAGCCATAACTTGAAGAAAGTTGGTTTTCAAGTGGTCAGTAGAACGATATCGGAGGCCAATTGACATTGCCAAGCCATATTTACTCGTGTTATGTGGCACATGGCACCATCTTCCCGAAAAGCATATTGTCCAAGTCGTGTTCTTTAATTGCAGGTCGGAAAAAGTCGGTCGTATGATAACAATAACTCCCTGAATTGACAGTGACATATTCGCCGTTATCGTTTCAAACGAAGTAAATTCCAATCACACCTCCGGACCAATTATTTGATGATTCTTTGAGCCCTAAATGCGACAGTTTATTTATTTATGTGTCCACCTAGTGAGAAATGTGCCTCGTCGCTGAAGAAAATTCTCTTGGAAAAATCGCGGTCCACTGCTTGTTGTTCAAGCTTCCAATCGACTTAACTACGGCGTGATGAAAGATCAGTTAGATTCAGTTGTTATGTGAGCTGGACTTTAAACAATGTAGGTGTAAGTTCAAGTGCAAAATACGCCATAATGTCCCATAGGAAACTCCCAGCCCTTGAGAACGTCAATAAATATACATACATATGGGTCTTCGGCTACACTTACAGCAGCGGTATTTGAGGGGAAACGACCGAAACGTGGCCACGTTTGAATCACCATTTTTGCTGTTAAGGGATCCGATTTCATAAATCCTTCACTTTTAACTAAAACCAAGTTTTTCGGTTGACAGTTAAGTTTGAAAAATGTCAAAATACAGACCTGCACTTTCGATTCCACTAAGTGGTTAGTCCTATATGTATATACAAAGTTGCTCGAGAGATCCACCATTTGAAAGTGAACTATCTATGCCAAAAGGAGTTTTTGGAAATAAAACAGCTTTTACAAATCTTAGTACTCGATAATTAATTGCGATATAAATAACAGTCGCACGTAACGGACTGTGTACTGTTCATGCAACTATAGAGTTAGCGAAAAAAAACCAACAAAAAAGAACGACAACCTTCGGCCATGCCGAAAATATTATACCTTTCATGAACATTTAAAATTTATTGCAAATTGCAAAATTTGATTTCGATGATTTTCAGTGGCAAAATAAACTGTGGAATACTATTTTGACGCTATAATATTCTTTTTTTTGCAGTTTTTTTTACCCAAAGTCTCATATCAATCTGCAATTAATAATATGTGTACATAATACCAAATATTATTAGGTGTATTAGAGGTATAGTCGTACGATTTCAATGACTTTCAGAACCAATTTTTAATTCATATATATATATATATAGTTCAATTGAAGAAACTTTTACTTGCGTCTAGGGGGTAAATTACAGCTTTTCTACAATATTTAAAATTTATATTTTTTTCATTATTTCGACCGGTTCTTTGCCTTATTGGCACTTGAACATTGTGTAAACATTACGAATTTGGCGTATGAGTAGTGACGGTTTGTTGATGAAAACTTAAAAAAAAAATTAAAAAAATAAAAAAAAAAAATTCTGCCAAATAATTGCTCAAACATCTTACAAAATTACCAATAAAGTATCGCACCTACGTGTAGGTGTCAATTTACATAAATAAATAAATAAAATAAAAAAGAATAAAAAAATATCAAAATAAAAACAGTGGCGTGAGACAACTTTAATGAGTAGGCGTAACAACGCACAGAGAGCAGTCAACTAAGAAGCGAAGAAGATAAATAAGTACAAGAACAAAAGAGCAGAACGAACAGCTGAGGAATCTAAAGAGTGGACAACAAGCGCTGTGGGAGTATACAACGAATTCGGATTAGCTTTGCTGCTGAGATCGCCGCGAAAGGGAGCGTCGCAGTTGCTGCGCTGCATAGATAAACAAGTGCAATAAAGCGCCTAATATTTGCGCCTGTTTAGCATTGCCCTTGTTTTGCATAGGTGAGGACGGAAGAAGCAAAGCTTAAAACATACAAAGGGAGGAAGATAATTAGCAAATCAGCCGAAATAGTGGTGCTGCCAGCAAGTTAAATTTTAGTAAGCATATTATAAGTTATAGATTTGCTCTTTTTATTCTGTATTTATTCTGTATTTATTCTGTATATATTTATTAGTCTAATAAGTATTGTTCTCATATGTATCTATATTTGTTGCGTTCATAATGCCGACGGAATGTAAAGAGTGTACGGCAAAATTGCTGCAGATAGATGATATGATAACATGCTCTGGTGGATGTGGTCATAGCTTTTGCATTACATGCAGTAAACTTAAAAGAAGTGAAATTAAAATTGTAACAGAGAGTTTAAATTTGAAATGGTTCTGTAACCAATGCACTTTGTCGGACACGAATACAAAGTTCATTGAGATTAAACACCTAATCGACGAAAATGAGCAATCGAAATTGACAGCTTCTGATGTGAAACAAATAGTTGAACAAATATTTAGCAATAAATGCTCGAAATTAAAGAACAGCATCATAACGGATTTTAACTCCCTTTTGGAGCACAATATTGAAGTTAAAATAAATGAAATGAAAAACGATATTATTAGAGACATATCAAATGAGTTGCAAAAGAGTAATGAAGTTCTTAGTAGCTTACGAATAGCCAATGAAAATGCAAACACGAAAATGACATTCTCAGAAGCAGTTAAGCTGAACGAAAACAAGATTTATATAAAACCCAAAAATAAGAGTAAGAAATCGAAAGAAACTAAAGAAGCATTGAAAAAAGTGGTTGAGCCTACAGCGGGCTTGGTAAGAAATGTCAAAGAGGCAAAAAAAGGGGCCATAATTGTAGAATGCAAAAATAAGGAAGCTTGTGAGGAAGTACAGCAGAAAGTTAGAGATACTATGGGTAATGAATATGAAGCAGAAAAATCGAAAAATAAAAGCGATATGAAAAAGATAGTTAAAATAGTTGGTATAACTGAAAAAACTAGCAATGAACGCTTGATTGAATGTTTAACGAAACAAAATGATTCATGTGCTGGAAAAGAGTTCAAAATAATAAAAGTATATGAAAATGCCAGTCGTAGAGAAGAGAGTTATATTGCATTAGTGGAAACCGATGCAGTAACATTTGAAAATATTATTCAGCAAAAGAGGCTATATATAGAATGGGATACCTGTGTCGCCTACGAACACTTAAGTGTTTTGAGATGCTTTAAGTGCTCGGGGTATAAGCACAAAGCAAGTGATTGTACAAACAAAGTTGCTTGTAGCAAATGTGCCGGGTCCCATGATAGCAAGGAATGCACCTCAAATACAATTAAATGTGTTAACTGCAGCGAATTAGTTAGAAAAAAGGTAATAGATGTCGATGTTAATCATCATGCCTTTAGCAAGGAATGTCCTGCGTACAAAAAACACGCGCAGTCAAAATATAAACTGCGGGTTTAGCAACGAACACTTAGAGAGCTGAAGTGTATATACTTAAACATAAGCAGCATCATTGCTAACAAATTGGAATTAGAGCACCTTATAGAAATAAAAAAACCACACATGATTTTGTGTTCAGAGAGCTGTGCTACAGATGAAATTACCAATCAAGAGTTACAAATACAAACATACAAACTTATCCGATGTAATTCACACAGTAGACATACAGGCGGTGTATTAGTATATGTACACGAATCACTAGAGTATAAAACGAATTATAACAATGCATCTAACAAAAATATCTGGTGTATAATTCTTAAAATAAAAAACGTCTTTCCTCAGTACCAAATAGGTCTTGTATATCACTCGCCTAGCTCGAGTGATGTAGACTTTATTGCCTACTTAAATGAAATTCTGAACAGCAGCTGTCTAACCCAAGACAATATTGTCTTTATTGGGGATTTCAATACAAATCTATACAGGAATATGACCTATAGTAAGCAATTAGTTGAGCTATTTCGTTCATTTGCCATGGAGCAAAAAATTTATTTCTATACTCGGAGGGGGGATAACACAGAAACAATGATTGATCTACTATTTGCTAGTAATAACGAGGTCTCATGTCGAAGATTGGAAGAATATCAAATCTCCGATCACGAATCAATACAGTTCAAAATAAAATTAGGCAGAGTATTCCGAATGAGAGCGGTCAGAACTATAACCTCATGGGAATATTATACATGTGATAACCTTCTTAACCAATTAAGACTATATGACTTTACAGAGTTTGAAAATCTGAATATAGAAAACAAGGCAACATTGTTAAACAACATATTATCAGACGCTATGACCAGCTTGACCTACTCGAAAAAGGTCATTGTAAAAGTAATGAACAAATGGTACGACTCCGAACTAGCGAATATGAATAAAATGAAATACGATCTATACAAAAGCGCAGCAATATCTGGGGAATGGGATGAATATAAAAGTTTGAAGCGGAAATACAAAAGATTAGTTAAGACAAAAAAGGTAAAGTATATGGAACATAAAATAACATATAATAGGGGGGACAGCAAGGCCTTGTGGAAATACTTAAAAAATTGCGTATGTATGTCCAAAGAAAACAATGCTATTAATAAAATAATAATAAACGGTAGACTTTACACAGAGGAAAATAAAATAGCGCAGTCGCTAAATAACTACTTTATTGATAGTATACTAGAAATTAGCTCAAATATTCCCGCTAGTAGTAATGAAGATCGCTTGGTTATGGGAAATAGCACCAATTCCTTCAAATTTCATAGAGTATCCACGAATGAAATACTCGAAATAGTCATTAGATTCAAAAATAAAATAGGAGGGAAAAAACTACTATCTGAGGGTGTTATAAAGGATTCTATTGCCTACACAGCATATTTTTATACTCAAATTGTCAATGAAAGTTTAGATAAAGGGATAGTTCCTGAATTATGGAAAACTTCCATTGTTGTGCCAATAGAGAAAGTTAACAACACAAAAAGAGCGGAAGAAATCAGACCAATTAATACCCTACCTTGCGATGAAAAGATACTGGAGACAGTTGTAAAAAACCAGCTCGTAAAGTATTTGGAAGAAAATCAAATTATCATACCGCAACAATCAGGTTTTCGGAAAAAACATTCTTGTGAAAGTGCGCTGAACTTGGTTATAGCTAACTGGAAAGAAGACTTGAGCACGAACAAACATGTAATAGCGGTATTCCTGGATCTAAAACGTGCATTTGAGACTATTGACCAGAATATGCTACTAACAAAGCTGTCCAAAATGGGTGTTAATTCTACGGAATTAAAGTGGTTTCAGGATTTCACCACGAATAGATATCAAAGAACGGTTATTGGTTCTTCCATATCAGATAGAAGAGGGGTACCTATTGGGCTTCCGCAGGGTTCAGTATTAGCACCTATATTGTTCAGTATCTATATTAACGATATTGCTAATTCTTTGAAGTTCTGTGATATTAAACTTTTTGCGGACGATACTTTGTTGATGCTTAGTGGGGATAATATCACTGAAATATACCTTAAGTTACAGGCAGATCTTAACAGGGTCTATGATTGGCTATGCTTGAACAAACTTAAATTGAATATTAGCAAAACTAAATTTATGGTTTTATCAAGGCGAAACTTTCAGATCAACGAGATACAAAATCTAAACATAAACGGCGAAATAATCAATAGAGTTGATAGTTTCAAGTACTTGGGAATCAAAATTGATAATAAACTGAACTTCAGTGAGCACGTTGATTACACGGTAGGAAAAATTGCCAAAAAAGTATATTTTATGCAAAGAACCTGCAAGCTTTTAAGCAGGAAATACAAGGAAATGGTTTACAGATCTATAATTGAGCCTCATTTCATATACTGTCCTACCATATTTTTTATTATGAGAGACAGTCAAATTCAAAAACTACAAAAGCAACAAAACCGAGCAATGAGGTTCATTCTCAAAAAACGCTATGACACACCTATCAGAGACATGCTATCTACTTTAAATTGGCTAAGTGTTAAACAGCAGCTTTTTTTCTATACTATGAAATTTATTAAAAACATAATTGAAGGCAATTTGCCCGATTACTTGAAGTGTAACATAAAATATGTAAGAGATACGCACCCGGTAAATACACGAAATAAAAATAATTTCAATCTACCAAATTATAGAACAGAAGCAGACAAATGTAATTTATATTATAAAGGATTAAAGTGCTATAATGAGCTTCCAAACGATATTAAAACTTGTAGTGTAAACAGATTCAAACAAAAATTGTATAATTATTGCAGAGCACTACCAATTTAGTGCTAGACTGGCAGGCTTCCATAGCATCAATAGCAGTGCATGCGTGCCAAGTATTCTGTAATGCAGCGCCAACAGTTCCATGCATACAACAAGTAGCGGAAGCTCATACCAAACGCATCACTCGATCGAATCAGTGTAATGCCGTTCAAATGATGCCTTCCCGCTTTATATGCACAATTGGCCTGTATTCCACAGACAACCAATACCAGCATTGTGTTGATATGAGCTGGAAGCCTGATACATCTAGCACTGTACCGTAGTTCATAGATGTAACTAGGTTAGTCTTTAGTCTAGGTTAGTCTTTAGTCTAGATTAGATTACTTTATAATTTAAATAGGTATAAGCTAGGCTTAAAATAAGCTGTAATAAATAAATGAAATGAAATATATATATATATATATGTATATATATTATATGTGTAGTGCACCAACTCTCACGTTCTTAGGTACTTGTTTGACGGATTTATGACTCAAATTTTCAAATATGAAAAATCGGTCGTACTCGTATATATGTTTTAGTGGTCTGTTCTGGTCGGTTCCGACAAATGATCATTTAAACGAGTAGGTGCATCGTCCTACCCAGTTTCGTTGGTTTTGGTGTTTCTTATTTAACATAAAAATAAAGACTTCGCATTAAAATCTTCTAGCCGTTCTGGGACAGGTTAAAACTGTAATCAATTATACCAGTAAAAAAACGGATTCTATGGATTCACAAAAATATAAAACCTCTTTCCGTCTCTCACAATGCCCGAATCGCTCGAATTGAGTGTAGACCTTTCATCTATTTAGGTTACTTAGATACCAAAGTTCACTATATATGTTATATCTACTTGTATATGTATTTTGTACATACAAGTAGATATGTTGATATGCACAGTGGTTCACAGCTTTTTCGTGTATACATTTATTAAAAAGAAAATGTGTCATCTTTTTATATATTTTGTTTTTAAATAAACTTAAATGCATATTCAAAGATACATTATTTTGAGTGTAAACACAAAGAAAAACCCAAAAAATCTTTTTGCTTTGTATAAAGCTTACAACCAAAGCAGAAGATGTCGTTGTCCTGGTTAAAACTACGTTAGACACATTTCGCCATTGCAAGCAACGGCGACAATTCTTGGCAACATATCCTTCTACCAGTCGGGCAGGGCGGTTGGGAGGTATGTAAATGGTTAGTTCGGCTATAAGAGTTCAAGACAGATATTATAGTTGAAGCTAACGTAGATTATTAAAAGGAAGAACTACATGGCAACTTTTTTTTTGACCGTTAAGAGCTTACAAGAATTACTTCAACGAGCCCTCCTCCAATAACAAACTCGTTTATTCAGAAGAACCAATGGCGCGCTCATGAGGCCATTTTCCAACATTTATAACACCATTTTAATGATTTTGACTAAAGTTAATATAATTCAAAAAGTAAAATTTCTTAATTCCTCCCATTAAAAAGTATTTAAAATTACATACATTTACATATCTTTGAGCGATTTACTTTGAAATCGCTGCGTTTTTGCTTGCATGCAGAACATACATATATATTTGCTTTCCACAATTGAATCAATATTATGATTTATCCCGGCCCATCGGCGTTAAATTCAAATTACAATGCCAACAAACCGCAAACTACTCATCAGCACCTATCAATTGCGTATGACAGCTACACAACGGAAATCGGAAGCTGCTGCGAGGGACTCGGGGAAGAGGAACTGTTTTTGGTGTCAAACAATCACCAAAAATACTATATTTGGCTTTTAGATATACATTTAGCATCTGCTTTGAACACTTGTTTTATATTTCTATGGATTTATGTAGGGGTTTTCTCACGCTACGCCAATTACATATATATATATATATATATAAATATATACATATCAATTTTCAAATCTCCCTTCAACTATTACAGCCCTTCGAACGTTTTTGAGCCTATTAGGAACTGTACAACCGAGTAGAGTTAATAAATAATAAATAGAATTGCGCGCTGTAAAACACAATGGAACACTTCTTTGCTCAGGACACATTTCTACCCACTTGGCAATTCAAAAATAAATTGCGTAAAAGACGTAAAATAATTTATCTGAAGTTATCAATTATAATTGAAATATAATTTCCCGAATTCCCAATGTGCATCCTTATTAACGCTGAGAAGGATACTAACAACAATGCCAACTAGAATGGTATATAAAAGCCTTTTAATTCTTCTTTGAACCACTAACTCTCTCTAAATGTTGCCGTTAAAGCCAAGAACTCACATATGTGCACATATTTAGACCGATCTATATATACACACATAAGCATATGTAAGCTTATCCACACTGATATTAAATGTACTAGTCATGAACTACTTTAAAATCGTATGAAAAGGGAGGTGATTTACTTTCAAGCTGGCAGTGTGTTCCAAAATTACCATTTTATTGTAAGTGTCATGACAGCTTATTCTCTGAGCGTATGTACGAATAACTTTCACGTGATATATGAATGTAGGAGTGGTTCTGAGCCCGACTAAGGCTAAGGAAGCACTGTAAGGAAGGAATCCCCTTTCTCTTGATCTTTCATATCAAAAGATGCTAATACCTACTCATCGTATGTCGCCATGTTCATTGTGCAGATCTATACACTTTTGCATGCGTTCGAAATGGTTGTCTAAGCACTTTTGCCACTCTGATTGAGGTATCTCTTAAATATGAGCTCTGAACGCATCAACCGTCCTTCAGATGTTGAAAAACGTTGACCCCTCAGTTTATATATCACGTATGAGTATACAAAGAAGTCATTCGGTGGCAAGCTAGGACTAAACCGTGGAAGACTTATCAAATCGATGTATTGAGTCCTCAAAAATACAGTTGTTTCAGTCGATTTGTGAGAGCTCTCATTGTCGTAGTGAAGAGTGATCCGTCTTCAGTGGTTGGTTTTCCTGATTTCTTAAAAGACAACTGGAAAACAAATGGTTTAATTTACTGTTCTGCGTTGCCCTAGGGGTACGATTCCGACACGACCAGTTCTTCAACAACAACAAAAAACACGCTTCGTGCGCGAATAATAATAATTAATGAAACTATCAGTATTTATTTTTGAAATGTTTATAGTTATTTATTATAATATTGATAATTAAGTTAAAAAAAAATTAAATTTTCATTGATTTCTCGGTGAAAAAATTAAGTTTGTTTCGGTTTCATGCGTTATTTATTTAAATTACGGATTCCGAAAGAAAATTTCTCTGCGCGCGATTAGTTTAAACAATATGAATTTATTTATCATACCGCGCCGGCCGCCAGGCGCTGTCAGCGTGGCCGACCGTCAGACTATTTTTGTTTTTCATTAATACCGGGTTACAATGAGCAAGAGTTTGATTAGTTCGAGAACTTAAAAAAGTTCAACTACATAACAAAAATTTATCAGCTTATTTTTAAAATTAACTTAATTCAAATATAAAATGTTATGCAATGATTAGTTGAGAGTCGACAAAATTGTTTTCTCAACAGAGTCTGGTGATGTCTGAAGTTCAGTTTAGGGTCCTAAGTGATACCCAAGTCAATGAAACAGAGAATTTGTTCCAAACTAAGGTTACCTATAACACAGTAACACATAACTTAAAATTATTTTAAGATTCTGGGGCATGCGATTTATTATACACCATCTGTTTGTAGCAAGACAACTTCATTTGCCGGAGTGTAAGATTTATAAAGTTTCTTATCATAACTTTTCAAAAATTTAAATAAACAGTGAAAATAAAATGGGGCGTAGATGAATTCAAAAGTGTTTTATATACATACTAGCGGACCCCGGCATGCTTTGCTACACCTACAAAAAAATTAATAAAATATAATCTAAACTGCTAGCTTTGTTTGAAGAAATGTCAAAATATTTGTTTTAATCGAAAAAACTTTTTCTTAAACCAGATTTTGTTTTTACTTTTATTTTTTATTTATTTTTTTCATTTTCATTTTTTCCACACTCTCTCTGTTTCAACACCACATACACCGTAAAGTATGCGTAATTTGGAATTATACATGTATTTGTTGTTGTTGGATGTATTTTGTATGGGCAGCGACCAATGTTCATTAAAATGGTCATATCTCTGGAATGGCTGCGCAAATCTCATGAATTTGGTGCAGTTTGATCTGTTGGTTTTCAAGATATGGGCGTTCATCAAAGCTTGTATTGATTTTTATATAAACGTACGTAACAAGCTATTTATGTATGCATTTATATTCCAAATATCAAACAATTCGAACCATTAGTAATATTCTTTCATATGGATCGATCTCTCGTCCACAACCCGGAAAGAAAAGTTTTACCCATATTGACCTGAGGAAAGAGCTATCCATTTATGTTCCAAATATGTTATTAAGCATATCGAATCCCAACTACAACGTTTTCGAACAGATCGGGCAGAGTTATTTCCCGGAAAATTCTTTCATATCGGATGCATACGTTATGCACTGAACACACTTTCCAAGTAAGTGGTTTGAGCTGTTTTTTTTTTCCGTCAGTTATTCAAGACAAAGATTACACATTAGCTTAAGGAAAAGGTCTCTCTGATTACTAATAATTGAATCTGAGAAATTGACCTAGTCCTTTTGAAAACAGTTTTTACTCCACCCTCAATTGCGATTGAAACTTTTGAGTATGGGTTCTGCCTAGGACTCAATGGCTCTAAACACTCTTAACAATAAATACAAGTAAATAAACATTAGAAAAAAATTACTTAAGTTCATATTAAATTTTTATATATTTATTTATTTTAAACACTGTAAGCTCACACTGCAAGCAAATTATAATTCAAAATGTAAAATTAAATTATATTAAATTAAAATTAAATCAAAACTATATATATAGAAATCTACAAAACTTCAGATCTTATTGATTCAATCAACGTTCTTCGAACTGGTTCATTTGAACTATAAGTTGTTGTGGCAAAAGATATATTAAAAAGTGGAAACTACGAAGATTAAATAAGTGGAACTTTCTGGGTCGAACATTTAAATTTTAAATAATTAATAATAATTAAATGAAAAAGTCAATCAGGTTAGATCAGAAGTTAATAGAGAGAAATTCTCTTCGGTTATGAAGGGTCTTTAGATTTATTAGCTGACATCTAGAAAAATACGATTGTTTCGGTTTGTTAAAGCGTAGAGAACGAAGAGTAAAACGTATGAAACATTTCCGAATTATAAGAGTTTGTTGGTGGAGTCTCCAAATGTACACAGCATAATTCATTTTTGAACATACGAAAGCAGATTATAAAGATATAGATAAATAAATCATTAAAATAAATGTCTATTCTATGGATGAAAGCAAGCATGGCGTACGAATTATCGATTATGTATGTTAGCTATAAGGCATGCGAAAATTTCGAGTCAAAGTAGATTTCAAGGTATTTACCATACTAACTAATTTCAGGTATGAATTTGAAATATGATAGAGAGTTTGCAAGGTTGTTTGAAGCCTCGAATAGGTGGCTTGATAACATTTTTTAATATTCAGTGATATTTTGTGATATTTATGTGTACAAAGTAAGAAGCTCAACTTGAACCGCTGTCGAATCATTGAATATCATTTATAAATAAATCGAAGAATATGTACCCTAGAACACTCTCTTGTGGCATAGTATAGTAGAATGAGACCCATGATTCGAAAGCTTCGAAAACAGAATCCTATGCGAAATTCTGTTAAATGCCTTTGAAAAGTCAGTTTAGTTGATATCTACCTGATAACTTTCATTAAAATCGGAAAGACAGTAGACAGAAAAACCGGGGAGGCTGGTAAATGTAGATCTACCATGTACAAAAATATGTCAACTAGGATAAATAATGTTTTTATATACTGCATCATAATCTATTTATAATAATGTATTCAAAGAGTTTTGAAAAAATGCTCAATTTCGAAATGGGTCTATAAATACCCACCTCATTTTTGATTCCAGACTTAGGAGTTGGAGTTACAGATGCTATTTACCAATCATAGTGGCTAGGGAGGCTAAGTTAAACACTGAGTTGAAAATAGTTTGCTTATTTGGAAAGTCATGATATACAAAACTCATCAGCAAATAAATAAGTTGCTTCTGAAATGAAGTTACGCGAGTAGCTCTTTTTTCTTTTGGAACTTGCCTGCCTCAATTTGGCCCATTTCTTCGGACTTTCAACTTTTCTTAATTCTTTAGCAGATCAATTTCATATGGTACGACCGTCTCCCGAACATCGTAATATGCACATGTGTTGCCTTAAGCTCCATAATACTTTAGTAATATACATAATTCATAATGTCGAGTGCTTTTTAGATTACAGGTGTACACAATGACCTGCGGCAACCTGTCTTAAAAGCTTTAAGTGATTAGAACAGGCTTTGGTAATATGTATACAAATTACATATGTATATGGCATAAATATATGGTATAAGCAAAAACGGTGGCTGCAATAGCCGAGTGATTAGCCAAAATTATAGAAAACTATTTTTTTTTTCACGAAACACATCTAAGGAACTCTCATGTAGTCTAATGACCGTTTATTGATGTATCTATCAGGCAGAAACTTTGTTATAACAGAAGCTGCAGAATATATTGGACAATGTTCAAGCATCATCTTCTTTGCAGAATGTGGTCGGACGATACAGTCTGAATGTGTTCTGCTTAATCAACAAAGAGAGTGAACTCGCAATTTGCGCGAATTATCGTGGGATAAGCCTTCTTAATATCGCATATAGGATATTATCAAGCGTATTGTGTGGGAGATTGAAATTCGCCGTTAACAAACTGATTGGTCGTTATCAGCGTTGCTTCAGCCCTCGTAAATCTACCATTGAGCAGATATTTATCATGCTCCAAACCCTTGACAAGATCAACATACACCACATCTTTGTCAATCTTGAAGCTGCCTTTTATCCTTTCGATGAGACAGCTTTGAACATCTGTGAGAGAAAGGGTTTGCGTGAGATTTTTGGTTCTCTGGCCTCGCCAGCGGCAGTTAATAAATAGTTTTCAAAGCGAAAGAGATATCTTCAACCATTTTTTTTTTACAGCTTAAGAAAAAATCAGGCAATTATTATGTATTCCATAGTATTTTTTCAGCAATTTTATATCTATTGTTGTTGTCGCAGATGTTACAAAGTGCATAATTTTCGATGAAGAGAATTTTTTTTGCTGGGGATTGTTTCTGAAAAGTGCCATAATTTGGAGAGTAGCAGGTACTAGCAGTTCATATTAAGCATTTTGGACGTCCAATAGTTCATACTCTTTCAAAACGTGCAAACTAGAATTTGATAGACAGGCGTCAGAAGCGGTGAACCCGTTGTTAATGCACTCAATTACAACTTCGATTTATAATCAATACATATGTATATAGACTGTCTACGCAGCGATCCTCTGCCCAGGTCTGATGGCAGCTACCCCCACACGACCAGCAGCACAAAACACCATGTTTGGCTGGATGCTTTCCGGCTGAAATTTTAAGTTGCTATATAATCGGCCTACTGAGCGTACTATTCGTAACTCCATCACCTATCTTGAGACCCAGCATTCATTATTGGATAAATTCGACCGAACAGACCACATTCAGCACGCAGTGAAGAAAATATAGCGGCCGTAGCTGAGAGTGTACACGAAAACCGTGGAGAGTCGGCGTGGAGTTCGCAGAAACTCGGATTGACGTATGGAACGACTTGTCCCATTTTACGTCGAGATCTTAAATTGAAAGCGTAAAAAAACAGTTTGTGCAAGAACTGAAGCCGCCCGACCTTCCCAAGCGACATCGCTTCGTTCTATGGGCTCTTGAAAAGTTCCAAGAAAATCAGACTCAACGGGTATGTATGAAGAGATTCAAGAGCTGCCATTTCATCCACAAAATACAACGGCTTGGTGTGGTTTGTGGGCCGGTGAAATCATCGGTCCATATTTCTTGAAAAATGATGCCGGCGAGAACGTGACCATCAATGGCCACCGTTATCGCGCCATGATAACCAATTGTTTGAAGACTGAAATTGAAGCTCCTGATCCCCGCGGGATATATTGAGAGAACTTTTCGGTGAGCAGATAATTTCACGTTTTGGGTAGGTCGATTGGCCACTAAGACAATCCCGATTCGATTCGGGACTTTGAGCAAAACATCCCACGTGTCATTCGAAAATTGGACTCAATGGATGGACCATCTGAGACGTAACCGCGGCCAACATTTGAAAGAGATAATCTTCAAGAACTAAATGCCGAAGAATGTTCTTTCGAATGATAATAAACATTCCCCATTAAATTTGATTTTTCCGGTTTTTTTCTTTTTATTTATATGTAGTTATTTTTATGAGCAACCGTTGTGTGTACAAAACAAAAAAAATCTTATTCCGGCACTACGGCAAAGTATATACATATATAATATATAAAAATATTTGCCTTTGAAGTATTTTACAGCTAAAACCACAAGATTTTACGGTTAAGTTTACAGAGTGCCAGTGGGGCAAATTTGTATGTCAGTAAAAATGTTACTACACCCAAAATTGAACAAGCGGGTTTCTTGAGTACAAATGTTTATTACGCAAATTTTAAAATGCAGTGGAAATGGGAATAACCTCCCTATTACGATTCGTAAACTGCATCGACGCAAACCACTTCTCTACCGTACATACTGAGACGATGTTTGCAGTTTATCGATCAAATTAATGTCACTTGGCATTTTTGCCAACGATATGTAAGCAAAATTTTCTTTTTTCGGAGCTGTGAGTTTGCCTCAATTTTGAATATTGTTTGTGAGGGCATTTCTTTTTATCGATTTATCAAGCTTAAGCGACGAAGAAAGCAAAATATTTCTGTAAAGAGACGTAGAAAATTATAAGAAAGAATTCTGATACACATACATGTGTTTAGTTTGGGTATCTATGTAAGTGTTGCAATTAAAATTTGTGGATAAACAATTTCGATTTTTTTTTTAGTTTAAGGTTTTTTTCGTTTTAGATGTTCAACTTGACAAAACTGTCTATGAATTTAATCTGGGAGAAATGAAGCAAAATTTGAAGCGACCATATAGAAAATTACAATGTTGGCTGCAAATTTACGCTTTCTAGAACATAATTCATATAAGATAAGTGATGAAAACACTTTCACATTATACTAGCCCTCTTCAAGTGACCACATTACGCAAGCGAGAGGAATTCTGAAAGAAAGATTCGAGGAAAAACATATACTTACAAATTTATATACTAGTCCGCAGTAAATTCAGAATCAACAGAAATTACGAACATATTTTAAGGGGGTTTTTTATTATTTAACCTTTTTTTGTTGGAATTTTCGAAATTTTTAAAAACAGTAAAAATTAAAATTTTCAAAAGAGCGTAGTTCCAATCATAGAGAAGTCTATAAAGATGACCCTCCAAAAATTTTAAGTCCATCGGCCCAGTAGAACTTCACAAATCATGGACATCGTTTTGAAAAAGACAGTTTCGAGAAAAATGCGTTTAAAGTTTCGCCTAAAGGTATGAGTTCCACGTCAGAAAAATACCTCTATCTTCGAAAATAGTTTGAATTTTGAAAAAACTACTACTTTAAACTTTGAAATTATGCCAAAATTGTTTTCTAATTTCTAGACTAGAATACCCTCTTAAAGGCGACGACGACTTACGCCAAATAAAAATTGTATCAACAGCTGTCAAATACTTATACTTATCGATGCAAATTATGGCAACACCGATTTTGACAAGTCGGCGTCATTTATTGTTGTTGACGACACTTTTTATATTATTATACTTTTATTATCGTATCAATCATCACGGGACTGAATTAAAGGATTAGGTGGGTCAGAAGTTAAAATGACTAGATAATGTTATTACAAAGATGTGTGAAAAATAGGAACAAAATCGCTTTATAACTTTTCGAGAAATCGTGTTCACCGACTTAAAAAATAGAGTTTTGAGATAAACGCGTTTAAAATTTAAAATTAACACAGACATGGCCTGATGGGCGGAACTTCCAAAGGGTCTACTTCGTAGAATTTTACTCCGATCGATTTGAAATATTAAGAGAATATTTTAAACATATTTTACAATTTAATAAGACAAAACAAAACAAAAATCGATGTTTTTTTTTTAATTTTCAAATACACACAGGTCTATTTGCTATTTCATTAACTCAATCAACGTACTTTTGTAAAAACCTCATATACGGGGGCAGTCAGAAATCCTGATATCAGAATGGAAGTAACACGACCTATGTGTGCCGCTATTCACACTTTGAAAGGCCCTCGTTTCTACCTACTTAATGAATGTAGGCACAATATATCGGGTTCTAATCTCCAAAGGACAATGGGACAATTGATAATTTGTTGAATTGTCGCATCAAGCACCAAAATTTTAAAGCACTGCGGATTAAGCAGATGGCAAATAAGACTTTTGCGCCACGCTGCGTGACAGATTGACTTTGACGTCTAATTGCCATCTCCCATCACTTACGCGTGTTAATCATTCCCTGATTTTATATTCAATTTATTTGCTTAATTTTAATGCGAATTCCCAAGAATAAGAAAACTTCAAAACAAGTTCAATATTTACATAATATGACAAAGTTTTAGCTTTTTGATGGAAAAATATAAAATAGAAAAATGTTCATTATGTCACACCATTCGCGTTTTTCGCTTTGCTAGTAAAATTGGGAATGCCACGAACCCAGTAAAGTGCTAGTTTTTGTGCACACAAAAACACGTTTACCGCACAATTTAGTGGCAGTTTGTGGCTTACCAACCTTTGACAGTTAAGAGAGTGTGTAATGTTCACAGAAATATAACTCACTGTAATATAATTTTCTTAAGGTTAATTGTTAAAAATTGCGAGAAGTCTCAATTAAAAGTGTCACTGTCATTGTTTGCGTTTTTCCATTTTGTACTTATGTACATATAACATACGTATGTATAAATATGTATGGAAATGTATGTCCATGCAAAATTAAACTTTAATTTTAATCAACCAAATGTTTAAATAATTCAAAACTTTTGTTGCGAGAAGCTTAGAAATATAGGAGGAATTGTGGAGCAAAGAACAAAGCTTATTAACGCAAAAACTGAGGAGTCGGAATTTCCAAACAATATAATAAAAGAACGTCCTCGAAATTACAATGTTAATTTGTCGAGCCCAACTGTGTTGGCTGTTAAACCACTCAACCATTTATTAATTACCATTAAAATAACTGTTCATTGCCGCTGCGAGCCGGAAATTAGTGTGGGTGGCAAGGCGTTTAGTGGTTAAACGGCTGTGGACGACGACAAATTATAAAGTTCCCCTTTTACCTATTGTCCTACGTTAGAAAGCTTTCAGCTAAGGTTGGCCTGATTAAATTTCGTCGCTTAATTTGAACAATTCGTAAAATGTTGTACCGTTATATTCGTTTTAATTATAAAGTTTGCGCATAAATGTACATATCTATTTATGTACTTATGTTTGAGGATACAATACACCACTATGGTACAGAGTATGAATTTTTTTACTAGAAATAACTACTAAATATGCATTTCTTTTGAAATTAAAAATTTAGTAAATATTCCATGACACAGTATGAAAACTATTAGAATTTGAACTTAAATTTGAATTTATATATTTTTCTTAAACTGAGCATTGAACTGAGTAATCCAAAATCAAATTGCTTAAAGGAATTCATTCCATTTTCCTAAATAAATATTTTGTGTCGGAAATTCTCTTAGTTTTTCACAGCAAGGCTCCGATGTTTATGACATCTAAAGAAAGAACTTAAATTTTGCAGAGTCTTGGCTTTCGCGTATATTTTTACTTAATTGCAAGGAACCCTATGAAATAATTTTTTTAAATAAAAATATTCTTCCGCACATAGAAATAAGGGTTGTCAATTGAAGCTAATTTTAATATCTATAATCCAAACATGGTCAAAGCCTAAATTTTATTAGCGAAAAATTTATTTCTATCCCAGTGCTTACGCCATTAATGGCAGCAAATAAATTATAAAATCCTGGGAAGATTAAATGGGCAGAACTGTTTGAGTAAAACTAAACAATTTCCAGATACATTCAGAACATTGCAAACTCATTAAAATAGTGCAAATTTTGAGCAAAATTAAAACTCTGTGAATAGTATACACACAAGACCAAGTTTTGATCATTTAAAGGCAAGATGAAGTAATTGAAATTTTTTTCCGCAAACTCAGAATTTTGAAATGCCAAAAGAGAACCATTGTAAGACAGAATTATTTAGCGAATTTCTAAAAATCATATTTATAAAATATAAATGCTTGTAGTTCAGGATAAGGCGAAAACAGGTCGTCAATGTTGGCGTTGCACGATGACGGTGCTGTTGTTATGGCCAATGATGCTAATATCATCGGTGTACGCCAGAGTACACAGTTACTCTTGTAAAGTATTGTACCTCCTCTATTTAGCTCTGCAGCTCGCATTATTGTCTTCAGCATTGAAGAATTGGAAAAATCAAGAGAAGAGTCACTCTACCTTAAACGTCGTTCGGTTCCGAACGGATAGGCTCTTTCCATTTCTGGCTGCGCTTGTTTACTGTCCATAAAGGCAGCTCCTTCTTTGTGTTACCGAAGGCAGCTTTATAATTGATGAAAAGGTGGTGTATATCGATTGTTTTCTCATATGTCTTCCCCAAGACTTGGCGCAGATGAATATTTGGTCAATGGTGGATTTACCAGGCCGAACTAATGAGATGTATGGGGTCCACAAAAGCTATCGGCTCCCGGTGCTTTGGTATTTTTTAAACGAGCAATCGCAATCGTCCGAGTCAAGAATTGGAATGTCCTTTCCTCCATAAACTCAATATGCTTGTCCTCTTTCAAAGTTGCGAGGTAGGCGGTCTATTTTCTCTCCAATTGTTTCTGCAGCAACGGTACGTAGGGAGTTGGATGTCCCGTTCCACAGCTCTCTTATATTATTAGTTACTAATGAGTGCTCTCAGAGTAGGTGCGAAAGGCTGTCTGCTGCGATTGCAATTTTTCGGCGTCGAACTTTCCTTGTACTTTTTGACGGGCTATCACAACAGGATCGATTTGGTTGGTTTAGTTTCGATACGGAGACAACCATAGAGCTGCATGTATTTTCTATTGCCGGAATCTGGCACTACAGATTTCGGACGAAGTTGAACAGCCTCAGCCCGTTTGGGGATATTTCGTCATGATGCCTGAATTTTCCGACTGTTGTATCGAAGGTACCTTATTTACCCACCCCCTCATTGAAATCTCCAAGCACGATTTTTATATCGTGGCGGAGTCAGCGCTCATAGGTACGTTCTAGGCGCTCATAGAAAGCTTTTTTGGTCACATTATCCTTCTTCTTCACGAATTGTGGCTGGAAGTTTATTCACCGGGGTGAATGCCAGGACTAGGCGACGGAGCCTGTCTCCTACCACAAATCCAACATCAAATTTGCCTTTATATGACCGTGGTAAAGCTTTTACAATAGCCCACTTTCTTCCTTCCTTCTTCCGTCCATCACGCATCTTTGACGGCGGTAATGTCCGCTTTTAGTTGCATGAGGATATCAACCAGCTGTGCAGCGGTACCTTGCTAATTAAGGGACCGGACATTTCAAGTGCATGTCCTTAATTATGCCCACGTTGGCCTTATTATGTTTGCAAGGGTCTCTCATACAAGGCATTTTTCGATTTGTCATTGGGGCAGGATTTGCATGCGGTGGGTCCCAAACCACAAACCGCGGAAGGTTCGCCATCTCACTTTAGCTGGCCTCCAAACGGATGTTTGTTGGCTAACCAGAGGATTCTTGACCTAAGACCGGAAGTCGTGATCTGCTGTAACCATATGTCAAAGAATCCTTTCTGGCCACTCCCAGGTGAATAGCAGTCAAACACTTTCCTCCAATTGCCTAATCTGGCTGTTGCCCAGTGTAATTCGCTATCTACAGTGACATTCATATTATTCGCACAACAAGTTGTTTTTGTTGCTTATTGCAGTTTATAAAGAATATATTAGAGCAATCCATTTGAAACCTTGTCATACATTTCCTATGCAAATTTCAAGAATTTTTTTCACATTTTATGCTTATTTTATTTTCTCGTGATAAAGTGAGCTTGCCACTATGGAAATACAAATGTATATATGTACATACATATGTATGTTACTTGTAAAAAATTAAACGCTCTAACGGAAAGGGACATGTCCTGTGGATGAACAGTATGATGAGTAGCTGAAACAATGCCCTTTTTTCCCAGCTAAGCATTCGGAACCGAAACATACATCGTTTGTAGTTAACGGTATAGTTTTTTTTTTTTTAAGGCAGTTTAAACAGTACGCGAAATATTTAAACTCTTTCGTTAAATGGCATTTTAACTGAAGCAAGCTTAAAGGCTTCCAACTGTAACCGCTAAAATTCACCTTATTCATTATAAAATTTTCTTGCTCGCGTGTAATTGAATTTAATTTTCGCTTTTGAATCTGAGAAATGCCTTTCGCACGAATGCACAATCCTTTTATCTACCTTTGCTACATTTGTACCTCTTTTACTGTTTCAATTTACTTACTTTTGATCACTTACTAGTCAGCGAGTAAAACCCAAAAGCAAATAAAATTTTAAGTATTAACAGATGCAGAATTGCAACTTGCTTTTCTCTCGAATTCATCGTACATAAAAATTTGGTAAGGAAAATGGTACATTTGTATTTATGTATGCAGTGCTTTAATCAAAGTTAGTACGCACCAGTAGTTCTCTTTATTTTCAAGTCATTAAATTAACTAAGCAACGATGGGGAGTCAGCCATTAGTAGCTGTTCAAGTACTTCTGGTGCGTAGTATGAATAAATTCAAAATTTGTATATCATTCATAAACAGAAAAGGCTCGCCAAAATTTGAACTCAAAAAATCAGAAAAGTGATCTGTGCTAATCTAGGCGTTCCCGTCTGTCTGTTTACACTGTTCCCCAGAGAATTCTCTCCGAGAGATCTCAATATAAACAAGACTTAAATTACAAAAAAAAAAAAAAGTTCCAAGAAATGCAAAGATCGCTTGGAAATACTTTTTTAGTAATATGGACACAGCTTCAGAGGAGAGTGGAAAGTAGGAAGGTACTCGCGCTCTGCGCCTTGATGGTTGTACAGGTCCGACGGAAGATTAATGGTATCTGCAGAAGAAATCCTCTACCTTCTTATAAAAATCATGTTTCCTTATGTATCCGTAAGTAGGTCAGGTCAAAGGTTCAGGACCTGATGGATTTGCTCCAATCCAACTACAGTAGTCACTAGACAGCAGTGTCATCTGGCCTTTTGTTATATTAAAAGAAGTATTCAGACTGAATTTCATAGTAGATGCATACCTAAATAACGGAGGGAATTGAGTTCCCAAATGTGGAAAGTTATCACACAGTAAACCCATAGATTTTAGACCAATAGGCCTGCAATCATTTCTGTTTAAAGTAGCGGAGCAACTGATGAAGGTTATATCAAAAGCTCTCGAAAAATCGATACTCTTACATGGAGACAGCGTTACTTATAATATATCACAAATCGAGAGATCTATCTTGGTTAATGAGTACATGGAGAAGGAGCATGCAGGGTCATAGCATATGCAAACGGTCTGGTTATAGAGAATTGCAAATTCCCACGTACGGAATTTGCCTATAGCAAAGATTTTGTTAAGCGTCGAGATTTAAAACTGCTCAGCTACAGACGGATATAAAAGTGAACTAAAGACGCTGACTTAGGCGTTAACCCTTAGAAAACGGAACTTGATTGTATGTATATGCATTTATGTTAGTAGTTTTCTGCTTAGAATGTTACCACCACGTTCAAATTTAATTATAGAATGCAAAGTTCCCAATTAGAAATCACTATTAAATCCTGCATTTTGTTTTGTGCCCGTATTGTGGCGCATTTACATACATATGTATATGCAAATAAGTATTGCTTTAGAAATACAGCATTCATTTTAAATACATACATATTTACATTTAATAGATTTTAAAAACAGTCATAAAGATAATGAGAAAAATTTTGGAAAAATTTTAGGGGTATTCTCTTAGTATAGGAAATGCTTTGGTACAAGGATTGCATAGGTTGACTTTCCATGCGTCGGAAGATACTACGATTGAAAGATGTTTCGTGTCAGCTTTTTTTGGACACTTATTTATGTGAATTTGTTAAGGGAAGTTTTTAAAGGTATGTTAAAAACTATTTCTAACAAAAGTATAGTTTATTCTCCCAGTTCTTCCATATAGATATGAATATATATGAATGATATGGAGGTGAAGGAAAAGTATTTTAAAGTTGTTCTGAACAACATTCGCCCAGCTATTGACTCACTAGAAATTACTAATACCCTCAAAACTCCCGAACACTTAGTAACTAATTTATGGAATTTAAAACACGAAGTAATGAAAAAGTTATTACCTATATTCATAATAGAACTCACATCGAGCTCTAACAACTCAGCCGTTTATAAAAGAAAAACCCTGCTACACTCAAAAATTACATTTGAGCCCCTTCGGCCACATTGTGAAAGACTCTAATATAGAAACTGTCTACAGTATTTTCACGCAAAAGCCTACAGCCGTAGAAAACCTGTATGAATAAGATGCACTGGAAATCATTTATCGGCAGAATGCCAACGAAAGGGCAAATCTAATGATATCAAATGTGATATATGTAAAGGAAGCGAATTAGCTAACTGCATAGGCTCAGTTCATAAATCCTTCTAAAACCCAAATATCTTCCCCTAAGAAAAAAAGAAGTCGCACCCAACTTTATTGGTCATGAAGTCGGAGTTAAGCCAAAGGAAGTCACACATACTCTAAAAACTATCTTTGGTCAACCCCAGATGCCCTACTCTCAAGCCTCCAAAGGGTTTCCAAAGATCATCAATAAAGATAATCAACAAAGCATCGACCCAAACCCCAAAACACAAACAAAATTAGAGAAATTATTAATTTACTGTAGAGAGTAATGCTACAAATCGCAACCATGATGAATCTACTCGTCACCTACTACAACGAAGACCAGCGACATCACAACCCAAAATTGTATTTTGAATGCAAATGGCCTTTTAAAATAATTACTCTAACTGAAAGTGTTCATTTAGAACCCACAGCGCTAAAGTTAAACTTTATTTTTCAGTTAAGTCAAATTTATTTTCAAACTCGTATATTTATACCTTTTGGTTCAGATCGCATCAGAATGACGAGCTGAGTTGATTTCACAATGCACGTTCGTCTCTTTAAACGCAAACTACTCCCTCAGTTTTTGAGATATTCCAACCAAACTTGGTAGGTAGATGCACTTATGCATTTAAATGATCATTTGTCGGAATCGACAAGATCAAACTACTATAGCATATATAAGATCGATTTTTCAGATTTGAAATTTAGGATCACAAATAAGTATAAAAAATATCTAAAACCATGAAATTTGGTATTCTACACATGCAATATGAATTGCACATTTCTTTGTTCAAAACTCAAACAAGCAAGCATCTAGAACCGTGGTATTATATACAAGTAACTTAAAGTAATATTCGTACTGAAAATAAACGAAATCGAAAGACTGTGATATAGTACCATATAGTCCCATACAACCGATTTGTTCATTTGTTCCCGAAGCGTAAAATTTAATATTAAACAGACGTGAATTCAAGTTTATATTGACACTGAAAAAATCGAAATTAAATTTTTTACCGGTATCTGCCAGATTTTTTCAACTAATTACACATGTATGGTGTTATCTCTACACTTCGTCCACCTAATTTGTCATTTTCTGAAAAATATTGGGTGAAATATGTGCATCTATAAGATTTGGCGCACAACGAATTGTATTTTGTAAATTCTCTTCATAAAAATGAGCTATATCAAACCATCTTATGGACCGCTAGTTAAAACTGACTTTCTTTTGTTTTTCGAGACAATGTCTGGTATTTTGCAACAAGTGGGAACCTCCATAAAAAATATATCCTTAAATTAACCTCAAAATGAGGATTGTTTTCTGAAATTCCTAGAACTCTAGCAAAGTTGAGAAACTTTTATACCTGATCACAAAAAAATGGCAAAGTTAAGGCCTATATTTTGAAATTGGGTTATTGTGAAAATTCGGCAGATATTGCTTGTGACTCTTAAGTGCCACATAGTCACATGAAATTGAGATGAATTTTTGGTCCTAACTAAAACCTCGACTTCAAAACTTTAAGCATTTAATAGTATTATTGCTATTACATGAAGCACGGGATCATCCCGAAGCAAACTCCTCAAGATTTCCCTCTTTGGGACACATAAGGCGCGTTTTTAAATATACATCTAAAGCCATTACTTTAAAACAACTGCAATATCTACAAGACTAATATTATTCAGAGTTCTATTTATAATTGGGTCGATTTCAGGAGGAAAACTTTCGAAGCTTTCACCTTTATCCCTTTTTTCTATCCTAGGCTTTTTTAATAACTCTTTTAACTTATACTTGAGATAGCTTATTTCTCTATATTTTTCTTTCAATCTAATCTTTAACCTGTTTCTTTCCTCCATTAACTTTGCTTCTATTAGGAGACCTGCACTTAAACTAAAATTTGTTTGGATATCTTTCCCTAAAAACCGACTCTTCTTCTTTACTACCCTTTCCGAATTCCCTATTTTCTCCTGCAATTTAGCCACTGACGCTCATCGCTCGGGCCAATATACAACTCGGCTTGTGTGTGAAAATCTTAGGATATATACATATGTAAGTACTAAGAGACATGCTTTCTAGGCCTATAGGCGAGCACACGGTAGTGTTCTTATATATAAGAGCGAAGCGCACATTTCTGGCATAGTTCAGCCGTTTGGAGAACTCGTCAGTGACAGCATTGATGCGCACATAAATCTTTTAGCGAATATCGTTACAAAATTATCGCATTTTATATATTTATTTAAAGCTACTTACTAACTTCAACCGCTCCTAATTGGGGTAAATGAAAATCGTTGTCTATCCTCGCATCCTGGCACCCACCTTCTTACCCTGTAAACATTTGTGGATCACTCTTCAGTGTGAACTATTGTATGGTGAACTTTGCTGGCTCAAAAAAGGAGTGCTGAATTTACAATTATTTCAAAGCAAATAAGTAGAACAATTAATCTATTAATATTAATATAAATTTATATAAAAAATATTATGCTCTACTAATTTTTCACCAAAGCGAATTTTATTCGAAACTAAAAAGCACGATCAAATGTAATTTTTCGCAAATACTCCATAATATTATCCCATGTAGCTACACCATGGAGTACTCGGATGTTATTGTAGGCAAAGATTTCGTTCGGACACACAAATTTATTCAGACTAAGAGTATTACATAAACTCAGTTGGCGTTTAGCAAGCGCTTAGCAAATATAACTTGATTACAATAAGTTTGATTCGTACAGTATAATATAATCAAGTAGATATTATAACAGTTATGTAGAGGTGGATTATATGGTCCAGCCCCAGGGACATCATAATGTTAATTTGACGATATATTTTGTATGGATTGTGCTCGGTTTTGGATTACTTTATTGTCCGCGTGGAGTATATGTATATTTCATGCGGGCATGGAATACTCGCATTGTTTGCAGGGTACATTTGAGATTTTTCTAATGTACACAATTAAAAAAGCAAAATTTCAAATTTTTCAATTATATTTAAACTTATTCTGGTTTATTACTAACGGACACACTGATTTTACACTTAAATAAAAAGATCAATTTCCGAGAACGAATTTAATTGCACATATTTCCGCCCTGACTGATTTTGTCAGCTAATTCGCGGACTTTTTCTGGCATCCTGCCTTTTTTCATGCTATCTCATCAAAGTTCCTTCATTTGGTTTTGTTACCAGCATTAAAAAAACTAATCGATAATGGAAGGTAATGTCTGTTATCAGAAATTTATATATATAGACGACATTGAATGTAGTGTCATTAAGGAAAATAAAGATCCATCTCTTTCATAGGCTACTCACTTGAGTGAGTATGGATTAATCCTGCCAAGTGAAAAAATGTTGCAATAGATGAGTCATAGCAATTTTTGTTGTCCAAATTTATTTTGAATAAAATTGGTTTCTCTTCTTATGTGATAAAAACTTCATTTATTTGTTCTTAAAATTGGTTACCTGCAACTACATATTTCGATATATTTAACATAACAGAAAAATACTAATTGTCAAACGCATTTGAACAAGTCCATAAAGCAAATTATGTAAATTTTTTTATTAATGTTTTTTTATATCAATTTCTACACCTTTTATATATTTTTTAGCCCAGAAAAACATAAGTTTTCATAATCAGAGACAAGAATTTACCACACTCTGCGCATGTTTCTAGTTTTTCTTTTTTTATTATTTACGTTTGCATCTCTTCTTCCAATGTGTAAAATTCCTGGGCATACTACGCGTTGCGTGATTGACTTTGACGTCCAAGATGAAGAGATGCAATCCTACGAAATTTTCCTCATAAACAACGCAGCCATCAACGCAACGCCAAAAGTTGGTCATCCCTAATCCTATTCGCTGATTTTAATTTTTTTAATTATTCAATTTATTAAATTTCAAAACAAGTTCAATAATTACTTAATCACATAGATCTTAGCATTTTGAAAAAATTTGATAGAAAAATGTTCATAGTGTCATACCAATGGCATCTTTCGCTTCGCTAGCAAAGTTGGAAATGCCACAAAACGCATTAATCTGCCAATCTGCCATCGGCTTACATATGTATAACTATGATTATGATAATTATGATTTAACTTTTCACCAAAATGGGTTGTATTCGAAACTAAAAATTATGTTCGAATGTAATTTATCCTAAATGCTCCATAATGCAATCCCTGTAGGTTCATGCAGTAATATTGTGGAGTAGTCTCAAAATTAATTTCGGATGTTATGCAGAGGTAGATTATATAATCCAGCCCTAGGATATCACAGTGCTAATTGGGCCATATCTTCGTATGGATTTGCGTTGGTTTTGGATTACTATATTGTTCGGGTGATGTATATATTTCACGCGTGCATGGTGTACTCACTTTGTTTGCAGGGAAACACAACATTCTTACTGGAGTTAGTACTACACACACCCCAAGTAAGGAGAAGAGTACACTAGTAGTGCAGAAAACAGGCACCAGGGGCATCTCTGGTATGTGCACAGGCAGGTTTTTTAATTCTATATTTATAATAATCTTTATGGCGTCAAAAATCTCATTAAATTTTCGTAGTTAGCTTCATCAAGTTCTGAAATTAAATTTATTACAGAATAAACTTTCGCCATTTGACAAATTGAAATAGTCCCATAAGGGCATACTTCATTTCGAATGTTTTTGTATTAATATATACACACATACATGCATATATATTTACCAACAAAATATAAGAATAAAATAATCTGCACCGTCTGTTTGTTATAGAAACAGTGTTGTTGGTGTGGAAACATTATAACTTTTGCTTAAGGCAGTGATGACAGCATATAAATCTGCATACCCGCCACGAAAAGTCTAACGCGGCTTTATGAAAGTAAACTTCCTTACAATCTGATTATGACGTGACATGGTACTTTTGCTATCAATTCCTTAGGGTAAGCTGATTGTCGTTGAAAATTGCATTGCCGTTTAATAAATGACGTATAATTGAAATTGGTAGTGAAAATGCTCAAAAATATTTTAAATGGTTAATCAATTGAACGTGTACATATGTATATATGTATGTACATAACCGATTCTTGACAATTTAGTTAGAGGTGACCAAACCGAATATATTAGCAGAAGATTACAACACCTAAAATGTAGAAGTAGGAGCAGAAATCAACGTGTAACCCTTGGTCAAAGCACTATCACTGCTTGATGCGGTACTGCTAAACACGGGAACCAAGAACACCTTCGAAAAGGTTGTACGGCTCCATAATGGACACTGCGTTTGTCAGTGGGTCACCAGCTATAAAGCGGAATACCAGGTATGTGAAATATATATGTATATACATACATACGCACTGGTTTATCAAAAATGTTGAAACCTGGTTTAGTTGATTTTTATTGGACCCAGTTTTTAAGTGGTCATGGCTGTTTTGGGGAACAATTTTACAAATACGATGTGTTCATTTTGTGATAGTGAAGGAAGAATTCTAAACATGTAATTTTCACTGTCCGAAATATGGGATTAAGTTTAGAAACCCAAATTTTTTAGGGTATTATGCCACTGACAATAAAGTCCTACACACGTTGCGGTGAAAAGAGGTGTGGAATTAAGTGAAACATTACGTTCAACATGCAAACATCCAAAATTATAGAAATTGTCCGAAAAGACGTCAAGGTGCTCACCATAAGTTAGAGGAGAAATGATTACAAAGCTCCAAACTTATAAACATAGATATATATAAATATATTGTACCGCAAAGATTCTCGAAGAGCAGAGAAGATTCGAGTGAATGTGTTATAGTGAGACAAATAGCTAAAATCACACAAATCCCTGAGATGTTCTGGTAATAGGTTAGCATTCTCTTCGAAGTATTACTTAACGGTAGTTCCGCAGAGAAATTATACCAAAGCTATAAGTTTTCCTGAGCGCTACCTATCGCCAATATAAACGGTGTTTTTTATAGAGGTATAGAACTTAAGCATTACTTTTACGCTTGCAAATAGTGCAATTTTATTTCGAAAATAATGGTTCTGTGCGGAAAACGTATCGCGCACTACGTCCATTTTAGCTATGTTTAGCGATGAAGCGCACTTCTGGTTGAATGGCTAGGTTTAAAAAAACTGCCGCATTTGGAGTGAAGGTAATCCTCAAGTGTATATTGAAACACGGTTACATCCAGAAAAACTGGCTGTTTGGTGCGCTTTATGGGCTGGTGGAATCAATGGTCTATATCATTGGACGTAGTGCGCGATACGTTTTCCGCACAGAACCATTATTTTCGAAATAAAATTGCACTATTTGCAAGCGTTGTTCAGGCGTGAGTCTATTCATGATGAATTGCAAAACCAAACTGAGAATAAAGCACAAACGAGTTTATTCTTTCACTCGAACATTTTTCGAATTGTACCCTAGACTATTGTACGTTGACTATCAGTGGGAAATAATAATCGTTCCGAGCAAAATTTGAAGTATGATAACTCCGATGAGCGTTCTTTTGCTTGATTCTCTACAGGCACTAGAGCCAATTTTTTGGAAACCCTTCTATGCTCCAGAAATCCACTGCACTCAATTTTTTGACACCGTCACGACTTTTCTTTTTCATAAAAAAATACCATCCATTTCAAAGAATAGAGTAAAGCATCATGTTCTTAAAGAAATTGAATAACTTCTTCGCCAGTTCTTTTGAAAAATTTATTTAAACGCACTTTAAAATCTAAGCTGAAGCTTAGAACACTCGCCATATCCGTCAGGTGTTCCGTTCAACTTCAGTTTTCGGAAGCATAAACAGACGGTCTTTCAATTCAAAACACAAGCGGTGAAAATACTAGCAGACACACTACATCCTTTTTTTAATTTTCATGTAATTTTTCAATTTCTCTTGCTGGAATGCTACTTTTCTCCTGTAACGCCGCCAGTTTGTTGAGTGACGTTTTAGGCGTCTTCGAACTCTTTGGTGTCGGTCTCTCAGCGGGAGGTGCTGCACTTGATTCAACTTCGAAGAGGATCAGCACAAATCTCTACTCATGCATTGCTGGTGAACGGTCCTATGAAACGGTGGGCAGTCATCCGTAGATATTTTATCATTGGAGCCATATTATGCGATTCGGCAACCAAATTTCACATAGCCGCTTATAATTTAATATGCATTAATTATTGTTCGAAAATTTAGTTTTTTTATTAAAATATTCTACTTATCATCGCTTGGACTTTGGAAAATTTTTGGATGTTTTTGATATTATTTGCACATGCCATTCGTATAATATACTTATACTGTTGTAAAATTTAAGTGTCATGTACTGGCATTCTGTTTTTTCTATAAATTTTAATTGTGACGATATAATTTTGAAGCTGAAAATATAATAATTTTTGAAAATATGCAAATGTCAACACCGAGTTTTTTTGGATTTCATTTTGCTGTCATTTTACTATATGACCGTGTGTTGCCAAATATACCAGCAAACGGAAATAACACCATACGAATACAACCCGTTTTCATTAAAACCAGGAATTCAAATTACATATATTACACACATATATATAGTCAAAATTATTCCCATCCGCACGAGGAGCGCAGTCCGCATGACGTACGGAACTTGTTTTGTTTTCATGAATACCGAGTCACGACGATAGGCAAAGGTTTGTTTAGTGTAGAGAACTAAAAGTGTTCAGCTACGGAACGAAAATTCACCAGCTGAGTTTTAAGAATTATTTAATTCAAATGTAATATGTTATTTAATTATTAAATGTTCATAGTCGGCAAAATTGTTTTCTTAATATGAAAAAGCGAGTGAGATATGTCAAATGGGTTAAGCTATTTTATGGATAAAATTATGCAGACTATGTATGTTGAAATCTTTTGCAACTAACAAATGTGAACCAACTTCGTCATTCAACATGTAATTTTACTCCTGTCGTAACTCTCTATTCGATTAGTATTGCTTATTAAATTTTTAAATACTAGCAGATTATTTCTGTACTATCCTAGTAGCTATTGATCATCACTTTTTAACATTTATTATTTAGTGTTCTATCTAGAACCCCATGTAAATTACGAATACATTCCTATGGAATGCTAGTTTCCTAGCTTTTTGACTGATTTCATTTTACATATATATATATATATATATGTATATATATATATATATATATATGAATATGTAGATATAAATATTTGTATATATATATAGCCATAGTCAAAATAGGAATAAGGAATAGGAATTCAACTTAGATTTACATATGCACATACATAATATATATATATATTATTATTCCTTATTCCTATTTTGAATATGGCTATATATATACAAATATATATATATATATATATATATGTATGCAATTTGCACGAAGTCACCGATGCCTTTTTAAATATATTGTTTTTTTTTTGTTCAATCCGTAATTACAACCACAACTTGCATTCCGCTAAAAAATTCAGACTCATTTAGAGCAACAATTCTAAAAAGTGTAGGCTAACAAGAATAACTTAACGCTTTTGTTAACTAAAGCGTGCGGAAGCTTTTATAAAATAGTTAAAACTTGACAGTTTTTAGGAATAAAGGGTAAGAATTTAGATGGTAGGTGTGGATGGAAAGTTTTAGGTGGAAATTTTCTAGTCATTTGTTCGTGGTGTACAGTCCAGAGTGTTATGTATGTAGGTTTATTTTAAAATAATTTTACAAATCTTCCTTAACGTCTTTTTTCATCATCCATACAGGTATTCAGTTCACCAGGTGTGATGCTCGGCGACAGCCATGATATTACTCATATACCTACATTTTAAATAAACAAAAGAGCCTTTTAATTGTCTTCCTCTAAGGTTATGTAATGAGTAAATATATTACACCGTTAAATTTTCGTGGATGCAAAAGAAACTTTAAACTCTTGTAATGCTACAAGCCATGATGGGTATTACACGCAAATTTACAAAATTCTTTCAAACAAAATATTGTACTAATTACTATTTGGCACATACATACATATGTAAGTACATAAGTACATACCATGGGCACATATATGTATCTAACTTTATGCAGGCATAAATCTCATTTACTTAAAATAAATAAATCATAATTTACTAAACGAAAAATAAACTGCTCCACTAACTACATGTTTTGATTGATTGCAATGCCTGTTTTTATAAATTTGTAAGCTAATTTTTGTACAAATTATAGCTAGTGAGACTTGAAGTTTTTGAGAGACTGAATTCATGTAAAAATGTGTTGAGGGGTGTGCAGCTAAACCGGTAAAACACAATCCTTTAAAGTGTTGCCAGGCGAAGCAATTAATTTCATATTGCTCATCAAAAAGAATAATTTCGAAATTTAATTTCAAGAGCAGTCACATCCAAGGTGGATTTATTTTAAGTTAAGAGAAGAAAAACGAAAACAACAATTTCCGTGAATTTTGTTTTTGCTTTTGAGTAGTGATTGTCAAAATCATGGAAAATTCTATAGCTTTTAAAACTGCACAAACTGTCTAAAATTAAATTAAATTAAAGCAACGAAAACATATTGAAAAATAATTTTGATAATCTTTGAATGAAAAAAATTGAATTCGCTGCCGTGGTGACTACACCTTATTAAGTTCGCTTTAGTTACCCATAAAAATAAAAACGCAGCACGTGCGATTGGAAATTTAATTTCAGAAATAATCGCTTTCTAATCAGACGTATGACACCCAAACATCGCTCAAAATCTTTGTTCCAGGTTCTATTTTCCTCTTGATAATTTTCAACAATGTTTCTCTATCATAATTTGAGACAAATTCATCAAATATTTTTTCGTCTCGCGATCTATACCTCCAAAAGTCCATTGACCATCAATCATACGGCCACAATTGTACGTTCTATCCTCAAGTTCCACCTCTATCCACTAATTTAGTCCTATCGTTAGGTCTTAACGCATTATCCATCATAACTTCTTTCAAAAAACTTTCCCAATTCATGTATAATTTTTGACTTAGGTAAATTGAATTCGCTTGTAGATATTCTACTCGAGGGGATTCGTACAGATGTATGCACATACATTAATAATAACTTCGAAATTTTTGCAATGCTTAATTTTGATCGTAAGTGTATTTTTCATGACAGATGCAATGAAATTGCTCCGTAAAGAAATTATTTCCTTTAATGACAGTTCTCTCTCTTTGTCATTTCCAATATAAATAGTTGACATTTGCTTAGCGCGAACATCATATTGCAAGTTGGGCATAGGAGATCTTTCCTCAAAACCCATGCACTACTAAAAATTACATTAATTCTTTTTCTGCTAATTTCAAAAATGAAGCCACTGAATTTTCCCATCCACCACGACCAGTATCAGCCATTTTAGCGTACAGTGTCGGCCGTTATAGCCTATTTCTAAAGTTTTTAAACAAATACGAAAGCACGACGACACAGGTTTCCGAGCGAAATAAATAGTCTCAAATATATTTCGCGGAAAACAAGAAGAAGACTAATTTGCACACGTTTTAAAACAAGCTTATAACGCAGTTATGCAATATTTTTAGTTTTTCCATTAATTTCTTCACTTTTTATTTATTTTTAGTCATGAAAAAGGTAAGAATACATAATCAGCGACAAATATTTACCGCGCTCTACACATTTTTTTTCGTTTTCTTTATTTACGTTTGCATATCTTCTTCATATGTAAAGAGCTGTTCACGATAGAAAATCAATCTGTAAAATTTCCAACTACATTTCACCATCCACGAAATATCTGTTTTTTTTTCTCGTTAGTGCTTTATACCGACCTTTATCAAAGTAATGTATTTATGTAGCTAACCTTTTCGGGCATTTGGGAAGTAACTATTATTTTTTATAATAAATAATTATTCCTAAACATTTGCTACTGCGAGTTAGTTGATTTTCAATTGAAACTAATACTTGTCTCTAATAATAAGTCTGTTTGCATGACAACTCATCAACTCCAAAGCGAAGTTAGATGATTTTTCGCATGATAGTCTTCTACAACAACAATTTACACTCATTTATAAGAAAACGCGTAAATTCGCCATTTCGAAACTATTTTTGTCAAAAAAGTTTTTGGATTTATAATTAAAGTTTATTCGACAACGAGTTTTTTGGTATGATTTTTTTTATCAATTTTAATAAGGTGTTTCATAAGTAGCAACACTGCTCAATTACCAAATCGTTATAATTTTTTGTATACCATTACACCATATTCATACAGTGCATTAAACTAATAATCGCCATTTCATTGCATTCAAAATAAAAATCACTGAATTTTTACAAACCAAATCTACAATTAATTGTTCATAGCTTTTCCATGTCATCATTTAGATTGAATTGTTAAATGATCAAATAAAATTGGCTAAATGCCATTAATTTTTATAAGAGCAGTGAACATTTCCCTGATATTATTATATTATAATAATTAGGTTATTGTATTATTATTCATGTGAAAATAATGGGAACTCTTGATGGAAAATTACCGGAGGTAAAATTATTGTTTTAATCATATACATATGTACATATGTGCATGTCCCTCCAAACAAGGCGAGTATTCCATGCACGCGTGAAATATATACTCCACGCGGAGTATAAGCCTAAAATAAATAGATATGGTCCAATTAACATTGTGATGTACGAGAGCTGCACTATATACTCCACCTCTGCGTAACACCCGAGTACTCCATGGAGTACCTACAGCGGATTATATTTTGGAGTACATGCGAAAAATTACATTCGAACATACTTTTTAGTTTCGAATATATTTTAGTTCGCAAATTGTTATACGTATTTGCATTGAAACAATAATAAATACTGAACGTCTTTTGTGTATCATTAGAGCTCATCAGCGAGCATAAAACTTATTGTGAAATTGTAAATTCACGTGGTGATTGCGATCGGTAAAACACGAAGAATGATCGTGCCGCGCTAAGCTGGTTTTCCAATAGTACACGCAGAAGATTATATTTGTAGATATTTCAATGCACTATGGTTCACAAATATATACAGGGGTATTTTGGTTCAATACAAGTGTGGGTAAATATGTACAGTGGCACAGAGGTTCAGGAGGGAATAGGTAAATGATTTTGTTCTGAAACTATTCATCGGTACTATGTGTGCACGACTTCAATAAAGCCATTCATTAGACAAACAACAAACTAAGCCGAGTTGCCTCCGCCAGGGAGCTGGAAACCAAGGATTACGACTTATGGAACACAGTAATTTTTGATAACGAATCAAAGTTCAACCTTTTCGGCTCAGATGGAATGGCTTATATGTGGCTGAAACCCAATATTGAGCTTTATAGATGTAACATCAGCCCACTGTTAAACATAGTGGGGGCAGTGTTATAGTATTGGCGTTGGAAATTTGGCCTTTATTGAGGATATTATGGTAAAATGTTGAAACTTAATATATTAAAAGCAAATTTACACAAAAGTGCCGATGAACTTAGGACAACGATCATAAACACAAATCGACAATAGTGCAGAATGGATAATATGGAATTATGTCAACATGTGATGAATTCACCCAACCAGTCACCCGAAATGAACCCGATGAAGAATTTAGGGTCTTTACTAGAAAATAAAATCCATAAACACCGCCTAAGTAATAAGGAAGAACTAAAATGTGCTAGACTAAAAGCTGTATTAAAAGCTAACGGATATTACACTAAATATTAAACAAGTTTTAATTAAATAATTTAACTTATATTTAGTAAAAAGTACACTGCATGAAAAAAGCTATGATATAAAATTTGTTAGTGTATCTAGTTTTTTGTTTATAAGTTGTTAATTAATTAAAAAATATTAAATGGAGTATCTTTTATGAACTACACATTCGTTCCAACAACTGGGAGTTTTAATTATTTCGATATGTATTTTTGTTGTCAATATATAGTACTTTAAATTGAATAATTGAATTTGCATGAAATCAACTATGAACCGCTCTTTTAATTGAGAGACAAACTTTAAATTTCATTCGAATATATATATATGATTTTCGCGAGATAACTCCCTCTTCCTCTTAATTGATTCACTTCCTTTGCTTTCCAAATGTTATCTTCGGCGATTGCTAATAAGTCAAAAGACAGTTAACTTCATCGACTCTAAGTACCGATGAAAGCTCCTTGCATCAGTTGTCTGCCGCAAAAGTAGCAGGGAAAATAATGTTGTAAAATCGAATTAAAAACAAAAAGACATAAACCAATCGTCTTTGGCGGAAATGCTGTGGAAAAAATGTATGTATGTTTACATTTATACAAACAAATGTTGTTCGATTTGAGCGCATATACGTACATACATTACATATGTATGTATGACCAACGTTTAAGAGGCGTCGTTTAAAAATTAATTTTTTTTATGGCGCCAGCCAGACAAATTTTTTTAAGCAGAAAAATAAGGATTTTGTGTTTAAAAATAACATTTCCATCATATAGTTCTCACGATGTTATTAAATTGTTCTCGCTCCAGATAAAATAAAGAATTCAATTTCATAAAAAAATTGGTGAATTCTTGCAAAATTTGTGTAAGCTATGGAATGATTTCATGAATCAATTAATAACAATTATTAGGATATTCCTTGACATTACTTTCTTATAAATACACTTGTTTGTTAATATTTGAGAATATGATAAAAAATTAGAATCTTGTTTAATATTTAAAGATTTTCAACATAAAAATTTGGTAGTGTGGACGTATTTATTAAAGATTTTTAAAAATAATAAAAGATATTCCCGTAAGGAATTAATATATATATGTATTAGAGCTCCAGATTTTGCTCAAACATCTTCGAGCAGTGCGAGAATTTGAGCAACGTGCACTCGCACATCTGCTCATTGCTTAATACTCGAAAATTTTCGAGCCGAGAACGAGCATTTGACAAACACTTTGACTCTTTTCTTGCACCTTTTTATTAATTTTAAACTTATTCATGCAAAATGTAAAAGTCATTGAAACGCCAATGAAATTTTGATGAACAAAATTTTTTTGTTCTGCTGAGAAGTTGAGCAATGAGCGAGTATCGAGCTGCTCGAAGTGCTCTAATATGTAGGCATAACTTTAAATGTGATGATAAAGCCGGTTTAACAAAAACCAATGTGTGCCTCTGCCTCTGAAAGGCTGATGGATTTTTATGAGGAGCTTTTATTTTATGTCAGAAACACACTAGGAGGGTTTGACAATCCCTTGCCGAAGGACAACTGTAATGCAAAAATTTAATTTTCTATAATTTTATGATAAAACGATAATATAACAACTAGGTGAAGTAAGTAAGCAGTTGTCCTTCTCCCACAGGCTGCCTTAGAAAAACATGTTGCTTTTATACCGTTTTGTCCCAATATTTAAAAAAACAATAAATTTGAAAAAAGGGTGAGCTCAAATTTGTTATCAATGTAAAGGGGAAAACGGTTTGTTTTACCGGTATTACGTTATGAATAAGATTTTCATCATTTTGTTTTTTTTGTTTTAAAGATATTAATCTCGCATTACATAGTTCAGAGGCATCCCATATATATATATATGGGATGCCTCTGAACTATGTAATGCGAGATTAAGTCTTTGAATTTAGTTTAGATTAACATTAACATATTAACTCGCATTACATAGTTCAGAGGCATCCCATCAAATGCATTTCGAAATATGAAATTTGACACAAATAAGTTCCTTTTGTAAATTCAAAACAGTATTATAAAATTACTAATTGCTTCTTCCAACATTCCAACAATTAAATGATTTTGGTTATAATTCATTCTAGTAACATAATTTTCTTCAAACTAGTGACAATCTTTATGGACTTCGCATTAAAAAGCCATAACATTAAAATTTACAGCCATAAGTTTTATTTCAAATGTTGGTCGCAACTTGTTTCCAACCCTGCCCTTCCGAATGTAAGTACGCTTCGAAGTTTTTAACAGCATGAAGTCTTCAGAAAAGAACTATAGAAATATGTCAATGAGATATATTCTGTACAATACCTGCTCACGACTAAGCCGTCATGTAATGGAACATTGTTTGGTATGATTCGTGTCCAGATTGGACCAATAGTGATAGGCAATTGTTCTGGTCGCTTAAGTGTTCTTGTTATTATAAAGCAAAGTAAAGTCTTACCTTTCAAAATGAGGTAGACCTGAGCAGGGGGTATAAGCATGTATTTTTCTTTATTAAAAAGGTAATATAATTTGTACAATTTCAGATATAAGGAATGAAATAATTGATACGCACTAAAACTATACTAATAGTGAAAGTAAAATAATTATTTCCTGCTCATGTGATTGAAATAATCCTTGCTTGGAAGAAATCAAGTAAATTTCAATATTTATATAAATTTCAATATTTATATAAATTCCCCTAAAAATCCCCTATTTCTCTTTCGTTCCTCCCCTTTCTCTACATATCCGAAAATACAACGTTGAGCTTAAGCATTGTCAAAATCTATTTCTACCCTAGTTCACATATTTTTTATTCCGTTATGATGCAAATCTACAAATGAAAATAACAAAGGACTACTACGAATCTGCAATTTAAATTTACAATCGATTTCAAGGATCAAAGCAGTAAAAAATAACAAAAAAGACTTTTTCGAACAAAAAGTTTCATGTTGACAAAAACATACATACATGATTGATTAATTTTGCTATCAGGTATTGTGTATTTTAAATATTAAGGTTTTTATTATTTAAAACATTTTTTAATTTTACAAGGGTAGTAATTTTTTCAGGAACTTTATCTTCAATTACGAGTAATATTATGTTTATTTAATAACTAACACAAAAATAACAATTTTTTAAAATGTGAAGGTGAAAATAATAATTTTACGGAGCCGTTAAAGCATTGGAACTTGAAAGACAGGTATTAGTCTCCCAAGCCACCCTTTCTTTACCACTGAATTCTGTGAAATATATTGTAAACTGCAAAATGTGTTTCTTTAAATGAAAGGAAGCATAGAGGTACATATTTCCTTCTTTTAGAATATGTGAATAACGGAAACAATATAATCCACATATTTTAAAAAGGGGTCGTTTTAAACCTAAAAGTGGTAAAAGTTAATTTATGAATTAATAAGAGCTTTTCGTTTTATACCTTTCATGTGCATAAAATGGTGAACTAATTTTGGTCCGAAGTATGTAAGTCCAGAAGCAGAAATATATACCTATCGTTTCAGAATGACGAGATTTAGCCATGTCTGTTTGTCCGTCTGTTTGTTTGATTGCAAACTGGTTCTTCAGTTTTTGAGGTATTTCAACCAACCTGGTATGCAGATGCACTTATATTTTTAAACGCGATAGTGCGATTAAACGATAATTTTGTCGGAACCCGCTATACCATATATACGACCGATTTGAATTTTTGGGTCATAAATGCGTCAAAAGAAGTATCTAAGAACGTGAAAGTGGGTTATACTAAACATACATAAAAAATTGCAAGTTATTTCTGCAACTCATGGAAATCACATTTCTATAAGTAAATCATAGAACGCCCCTTCCTATAACCGTTTTGATTAGATATGAGGGTTTGGGTAAAAAAAATCCGCTACAGGCAACAAGGAGCGTGAAATTTGATATAATGCACACATATTAGAATTGCATTTTGGAAGTGAAAATCCTAATAAACGTTATACTATATAATATAGTTCCCTTACAACCGATTTGTTCAGATATGAGGTTTTAAATCAACAAATCTGCTAAAACCACATCCACTTGATTGAAATTTGATATAATGCACACATATTCTGAATTGCATATTGGTACTGAAAATTGTTCAGATTTGAGAATTTTGAACAGAAATCCTTTAAAAAATCATATAGAAGCGTGACATTTGTTATGATACAGACTTAAATTGAAGTTTATATTGACACTGGAAATCATCGAAATCGAAATTTGCAGTTTTCAATAAATTTAACGTGTTCCTCAAAGGTATCAACTTCGGCAGGGCCGAAGACAGCGGTTATATTTTGTTTTTGCTTGAAAGTACTTCTAAGCGGGTAGGGCAGAATACAGAATTGGGTGTTGCTGAAATTCATGCAATAATTAGACAGAATGCCAATCTCAATAGTAACTCGTAGAAGAAAATAAACAGAGAAGTGACCACATTTCCCTGTTTTTCGCACGGCCAGTATACCAGTATACTTCTTGTTTTTACTTGCATACTATCTTTGCCTTTACGCCCGAAAACTACTTGACTACATTGTTTACCATAACGCTCTCTCCCGATTATATTTCATTAAACCATAGTTAAATTTAATCAATCTATGACTCATTAGCTCTAGAGATAATACGAGGGCGGTGAATCGATTTAATTTTAAAACAGGGTGTTATATCTTTTACGTACATGAAATAACTTTGGTCTGATGTACTGATGGTATCACAATGACGAGTTTAGTTAATTTATCCATGCTCGTCGGTTTCAACGCAAACTAGTGCCTGTAGGGACCTTATCCTTATAGGTCTGTCGAATTGCATTATTTCGGTCTAAAACGTTTAGTATATTCCTAAAAGTTGCAAAAGTATTTAAAGTTTAACTCTACTGAAAAATGGGTGATCCCCATTTTTTTATGACATACTTCTTTCTATTTTCTGTCATAAATTTAATTTGCTTTCACAACAGCGTTTCACACTAAGCTGTTTATGTTGCAAACCCATGTAACATACATACATATGCACATATTATACTTTAATCGCAGTCTATTAAACTTAATGTGGGTAAATATGAAACCCTTTTTTTATGTGAAATTTATTACAAAGTCATATTCTTAAGTGTTTGACTATATAAACAAAATACACAAATGTGCGAATAAGCGTATATATGTATGCTACCCTGCAGTTCGGCTGGTGTCAAGCGCTCTGGTAATCGCCCTGGTAATCGCTTGACACCATCCGAACATAACATAACTAACTAACAATTTCACGCGTTACTGCTAATTCGTCATTCCCCTAATGATTGGGAATGCTACGACGCATTACTCGAAAAATTAATTACCAGTGTTGGTGTTTTTGTTGGCAAGTCGAAACCTAAAGCTGCGAGTAATATTTAAACTCTTTTTTCATGAAATGTTGGCTTCAACTGACCATGACTTTCAGTTAGAACGGAGATTAGGGCTATAGTTTGTGATGCCGCCGCACGAGTTTATGTTAGTGGAACTCCGTCTCATACCTCCTGTTATGGTTGCACCAAATGTACATACATACGTAGGTAGGCCCGAAAATAGATGGTGCTTTGCCATACAGTACTGCGTCCAAGGCCTTATTACTAATGAGGATTTTTCAACTAGAAAATATTCTGAATATCATGGTGCACCTTTTGTATCAGAAAAAAATATTAAAAAATTTATTTATTTCTAAAAAATTTGTTTCTATGAGCAGTATCATTCCACAGGAGTTCGTTCAAAATCTAAGGCCGAATGAGGTTTTAGTACATTGGAAAGCAACAGAATTTAGGCTCCACATTCCTTTTATTGCACTGCTCCTATAGGCTTTTTTACTTCCCTAAGCAACGTTATTCAAACTTAGACACTGCGCAATATATGCTCAATAACTATAGGAAAATTTCTAATTTTGTTTTGTAAAAACAGTGTCTCTTATTACGTACATAGTCTTCTGCGCTTAAAGGAAACCGCAAAACATATAGGCCCCAATTTTAGAATCCTGATACTCTTTTGAAAATTACCTGTAGTACATCATCGTCAATTACATCGAAATATGATTTTTGAATGTTCGTTTTCAACATCACTTGAACATTCTGACACCTATTTTAAAGATAACAATGCTTTTTGAAAGGATCAGTTCTCAGTAAGAAGCAAATATGCCCAAAAAACAGAGAATTCACTTAAATATGTCAAAACTGACAGTTTCTACCAGACGCCATTTGATTCTGGTTGCTTAAGAATAAATATTATAGTTTTTGGAGATTCTGATGCTGATATTTATATATATATATATATATATTTTTTTTTTCTTTAGACTGAGTTTACACACGAATACTTTTGTTGCCGAAACTCTTAGTTTGTCGTTTGTTGACGACGAAGAGAGCAGCGTATCGACTCTGTTGTACTCGGTCAACACGCTTTGTTATCTTATACGTCGCCGTAAAATTTGTCATTACTTTTCACATTTATATTTACATTCTCTGAATAGTTGCTATTATGATAAGTTTAAAATGAATGTTAGAGAATTTATAGAATTTATAATTTAAATTTGTATATGTATGTAAATGTATTAGCGATTCGCTAACGATTTCTGAACTAGTCATTTCGCTAATGATTGGTAGTGTGGCGTCGCACCGCTACCCCTCGTGGGACGTTGCAATGTTATAATCGTTAGACAAATAACATTGAGAGTAATCGGTTGGTAATTGGTACCAATGATTCAGAATTAGTGAAATCATTAGCTCTTCTCTGATAGTGCCGAACTACGTCTTGTATATATATTTTTTACAAATATTATATATGTACATAGTAATAACTCCATAATTTCACGACCAGACATTCGCTACGAAAAAAAATTAAAATTCTTTACATTTTCGTTTCCTCACTTGATGATTTTTCTTCGTGATGTTCAGTGACTTCATAAAAAGGAGAATCGTTAAATTTTTCAAAGACAAAATTTCTCCAATTACGAATAATTCAAAAAACTGGTACTGAATACACTGAAGAAGCTTCTAGGATTCAAAATAACGAATTTTTTTTCGGGAGTATCGCGTCATTTGTTCTATCAGATAAATTAGCTTTTCGATAATTAGATTCTATCCTATCGTGTTTATTTTGTTCGTGCGTATATGCGGATTTCTTTGATGTGGTAAAGATCATGTGTTAAAACTTTATGGTTCTCCTTTGGTTAAGGGAATCGGCGGAAGATTACTTCTCGGAAGCGTAAACAATGTAAAACTTTCTCTAAATTTCAAAACGACTTTTGCTAACAGGCATATTAAAATAGTAACAGTCATAAGTTTGTCAACAGATAAAATTTTTTAATACCTCTCTTTCTACATTCAAAGACAACAGCACTACATATGCATACATATGTATGTACATTAACAACAATAAGAAGAGCGTAGATTCAATTATATGCTTTATTGGAATTCTTCCAAAATGAACTGTTGCGAAGTGTGAAAATGTGCAGTAATCATACAAAATCTATGTATTTGTGTAAAAAAGAAGTAAATTTTTACTAGAATCTCCCCTTCTCCATCTCTGAGCTTCGCACATTAACAGTATTTAGTGTTATGGGAACTTTTGCTCTTTCTGGCCAAGAACAATTTATAAATAATAAATGGCTGGCGACAGTGTGCAGATGAGAAGTTGCCACCATTATTTTAGATGCACATACATGCATATCTGAGTGGTTAACATTACATACTACCATTCCGAAGGCAAGAGTATGAGTCCAGTTCCGACCAGCATCCAAAAATTAAAAATTATAATTTAAAAAAAAGTAAAGTTAATTTTTCTCATTGTGATCGTTCCTCGACTTGGAATATCAACCCCTCCGAGTGAACTTCGAACATTATAGAAAAGCTCTTCATAAAGTATAAACTCATGAAAAACATTAAGATGCACACTACAAATTAGAGGAGGAATTCGGCCGAAAATCGCTACAATTGTTGCAAAGTGCCAAATACATATATATGTATGTATGTGTATATATGGTACTCGTTATCGTACTCGTATAAAAAAATCTCGTGTCACGGTTTTAGTTACCAAATTCCCCCGATTTTTATGAAATTATGTGTGCACATCGGGTAGGTCTGGGAAACTACCAACATCTATTTGTCACACCGGGAAGTGGACCAGGAACTGACCTATTGGCTCGATTTAATGCTTAGGTAGCTTTTTGCTTAGATTAGCAGAGATAGACTGTATGGGAAGTGGACCTAAGTCTTAACTTTTGGAAGTGAACCGATCTATTATAAAGCAAATATTTATTATAAGATTTGGCTGAATTTTTAGATGATATGAATCAATGCAATACTTTTATTTTACGGAAAAGCACCAGGCACAGGGAAGGGGATCACTGACAGACTGATAAAAGTTAGTAGGATTAAGATCGATGATTTCCCAAATCCTTCGAGCCCAATCACACAAATAAAAATCGCCAGCTATGCTTGCAGTTTCTTAATTATAAAGAAACGACTCAACGTTTATTTATTACTCAATAAATAAATATTTGCTTCAGTATTTACAATCACTGATTTTTACAATTCTCACATTCTATTATTTTCTGTTTATAGTAGTGTTACCAACGAGTTCGCAATACGAGTGATTGCTCCAGCATTTGTGCTTCGCTATTATAATATACTAACCGATTGCTCTAGGATTGACGACTGGAATGGTCGATAACGAACATTCTCGCTTCACGCTTTAGATCATGCCAGTTTCGGTCTCTCTCTTTCATCTAACATTTGCTTCTCACTTTTTTCACAATATGATATTTGCGTGAAAGACTTTATACTTATATATTAATTCAATATCGAGCATTTACAAAGTCAAGTTCGTACTAAGGATAAATTAATTGAATATTATTTGCCAATGTACATAGGTAAAGGAATCATACCAAAAATTACAATACAAGATGATACAGCGCTAAAACTCTTTAAAGAGGCTATTATAATTGGAGAAATTCCTAACAGGCCACGAAGCTGAACATTTTTAAAGCAGGTTCCTTAACCTAAAACACATGAAGTTTGTAAAACATTACGCTCTGTTACAGGCTGCCAGTGTGGTAGTTGGTTTTTTTTTTTGTGTGGAAGGACTAAGAGTTTAATCGACAAACTCCGGCGTTTCACTAAAAATGAACAAATAATTTATACATATATATTTATATATATATATAATTGGAGCTTTGTAAACGCTGAAGCAATTTTCGGACAAGCTCCTCCTCCAATTTGAGGTTTTGCGTCTTGATGTTTTTACCAACAATTGGAGAGACCTACTGTTTATTCTAAGCCGCCTCCGAACGGCCGATGGATTTTTATGAGGAGCTTTATTTCATGCCAGCAATACACTCGGAGAGTTTGACATTCCCTACCGAGGGGCGACCGCAATTAGAAAAATAAACAAATAATTTGCCAATATCATATACCCAACAAAAAATAATGCCGGTCTACTTATTTTCAAGTCAACATCTTACGTAATTACAATGTTATTAAAAATAAAAAATAAAAAATAAATAAAAGCCTCTATTGAAAACTTTACATTTTGTCGCTTACGCTTACTTTTTGAAAATAGGTTGCATACAGAAGGGATTCAACTTGTTTTTTTTACTGCGTGTGCTTAAGTAGGTACAAATATACACATATACATATCTTCTTTTATGTACATATAAATTATCCGAAAACCACATATCCTGAGGTGAGTTAAGCTGCATCCGGTCAGGCTCAGTTCAAAAGCAAAATGTTTCGACACGTACTCAAAGGGAAACTTATTAATCCTACATATATTTGTATGTATGTACTCGTATGCATGTAAGGTGTTTATTTTCATGATTTCGCATTTGTGATAAGGATTAATGTATGTATTGCATGCATTTACATACATATGAGATGAGACAACAGTAATCTGTGTTTCGACCATTAAAATCCTGTTTTACGGATTGGACATCATCGACTTCAGACAATTTAGGGTATTTGTAGTGACTCGCACGTTTTGAAATACAGTCTAACAATTGTCCATTTCACTGTTTATACGGCCATTCCATCTCAATGCAAGTCTTCGAATTGGCTGAAATTAGACATATGAAATTAGTTTCATGCTAAAACTTGCATTTAAAACATATCATAGAACTTATAGTCGTTGCAAAAACTGAGAACATATAGTACATAAATATACGTACATATAAAAGGTTTTCCAATAGTTATCATATTATTTCTAAGCGTCGTTTTGACCATTTTTAATATGTCATTATCTGCCATTTTTTTTTCATTTCATTCAGTAACGTTTACAATATCATCATGACAAGATATACGCAAGAACAACGTTTACAAATTATTCAATATTATAAAATTATATCTTCTCCGATGAGGCTCACTTTCATCTGCGTGGTGCAGTAAATAAACAAAACTGTCGACTCTGGTGCAAAGAAAATCCACAAGTTATTCATGAACAACCTTTACATTCAACTAAATTGACAGTTTGGTGTGGTTTTTGGTCTGTTGGAATCATCGGTCCGTACTTCTTTCGAAATGAAGCTGGTAGCACTGTTACTGTCAATGGAGAGCGATATAGATCGATGACAACCAACTTTTTATGGCCACAATTGGAAGCAGTAGATCTTAACAACATCTGGTTCCAAAGTGACGAGGCTACGTGTCGCACAGCACGTGCAACAACCGAATTTTTGCGAGAAAGGTTTGGAGATTTGATTATTTCAAGAAATTTTGACGCTGAATGGTCTCCAAGTAGTTGTGATTTAACACCATTATACTACTTCTTGTGGGGTTATTTGAAGTCATTGGTCTTTAGCAATAAACCAAACAAAACGTATTACAAAATTTACATATATCATAGCATTTTATAGATTTAGGTGTTACGCGAATATTTTTATGAAAATTCCCTTTAAATCTTCACTTTTAAATAAAAAAAACCTATTTCTAAAAAATTAGTTTCTATTAACAGTCACATTCCAAAGGAGTTCATCCGAAACACGAAACCGTTATAGGATTTAGTACAGGATAAGATAGGAATTACCCTAAGCAACGTGAATCAACCAATATATGCTCAATGACTTTGTAGGAAATTTTCCAATTTTATTTGGTGAAAGCAATGGCTGTTATAATGTTCATAGCCTTTGCGCCTAAAGGAAACATGTAGGTGACCCAACTTTAGGATCCTACTGCTCTTTTTAAAATTACCTGCAGTACCGCAAGAAAATGGTTAAAAATCCATCAAAAATCCTACAGCAACTACGTCGAAAGATGATTTATGAATGTCCCTTTTCAACATCACCTGACCATTCTGACATCTAATTTAAAGGTAATAGGAGGAAAAGGATCAGTCCTCAGTAGCTCTCAACCTGATAATATCTGCTATAAGAAATGAAATTTGCCTGTTGTAATGCATGAAATAACAGATGATTCACTTACAGGTAGAAACTCACAGTTTCTACCAGACGACATTTGATTCTGATGCTGATATTGCAACATTTTCTTTATCAGATTTATAATGTGAAGCTTTCGCAATTCCCTTTGAAGACAAGTATATTGTAATACCAATGCTTCATTTTTATTAGATACAACACTGATTTTTTATTTTAGTTTTTAAAAAATATTACTAAATATCTTAAACTATAAACCCAGACAGTTAAAAAATGAAGAAATAAATTTAAAACTATGAATACAGGATATGAAAAAATTCAACAAAAATAAATAAAATAAAAAATTTACATGAAATATGAACCAATAAACATAAATAATATTCCTTAAAAATATTATAATTAAAACAATTCATGGAAGAAATTAATATGGTTAAACTAAGAAGTTCTATAATTATTATTAGAAAGTGCGATATGGAAGGTCATAGCCGAAAAAAGATTAAGAAGACATGCTACAAGTAGTACCAAAAAAAAGCAATAGATGCAAATCATGCGAAGATATGGCGGTATTAAAGGCTTTCTTCGAAAGAAAGGTAAAACCTGCTCATAAATATTTTACTCTTTTTTATATATATTTTTTATATCTAGAACTGATGGAGAGGAAAATTGCTAAAGTTTGAGCACAGTGCCAAGTCCTGCTGGAGGAAGTGGCTCAACAGAAGGTGCTGATTCAACAGCTTATAAGAGAGCGTGTCAACGACTCTGCTAATTGCTCTTTAATTGTTCAATTTCCCATTAACACTAAGGAAGAATTTTCTCAAATGAATAAGGGAAATTGAAGTTGTCGGAAAAAATACCTAAGAAAGTAATAATTAATTAATATATATGTGTATATATTTTTCTTTATTAAACTCTGTTTATTTGTGCCATTCATATACTTTACTGATTTATTTAATGTAATTAAAAATAAAACCTTAAAAATATAATTAGTGATAAATTGGCCATGAAATAGAATTTAAATGGGGTATTGGGCAAAGGTTTGCTAAAAGGACTTACGATATATTTCGACGCCCTTATTGAACAACAACTAGCATTAGCTCATCTTTGAAATAGTAAAATAATAAATTTTTATTATTATTTTAGAGTTCATTCCTAGCAGGATAGATGCTGGAATTAATTAATGCAAACGCTGGCGATTCACAAACGATTTCAGAACTATTCATTTCACAAATGCTCCCACTCGTAGGGTATTGCAATGTTCGAATTGTTAGTCAAATAATATTGAGAGTAATCAGTTGGTAATTGGTACAAATGATTCAGAATTAGTGAAATCGTGAACTCTTCTCCGATGGTGGCGAGCTACAGGATACCGTCGTGGTATATTTTTACAAAAAGTATATACATAGTATTAACTCGAAAATTTCACGACCAAACTTTCCAATAACTAATAAAATACCATAAAAAGTACGCTAAAAGAAAAGTAGAAATTTTTTACAAGCGCCAAGTTATTTGAATGCAAATACATACATATATATATTTATACCCAATAATCACAAAAAGGGAGAAATATAATTTCGGTTTCCAGTTTGGATACGATAAAATAAATTTCTAAAATGGTATATTCTTTGGGATCTTTTTGAAACAAACAGTTTTTTACCCATTCAATACAAAGCATGATTATAAACTAATGTTTTTAGGAGAAAATTTGCTACGACATTAAAAAAACAAATACAATTTCTTTACATTTTTGCTTTTTCACTTCTTGATTTTTTTATTCATGCTATTCAGTGACTTCGTTAAAAGGGGCTTAATTTAATTAATTTAAAGCATTCCTGAATCGATAATTCCAATTATGAATGTTTGAAAAAACTGATAGTAATATTGAATTCACTGAAGAAGCATCTAGGAATTCGCCTCATTAGTTGATTAGATAAATTAGCTTTTCGAGGATTGGATTCTATCCTGATGTGTTTATTGGGTACGTATGTATGTATGTGCGTATTCTTTAATGTGGTAAAGAGCATGTTCTCTTTTGGTTAAGGGAATCGGCGGAAGAAGGATGTGACTTCTCGGGAGCCTAAACAATGTAAAGCTTTCTCTAAATTTCAAAACGACTTTTGCCAACATATTAAAATAGTAACAGTTATAAGTTTGTCAACAGATAAAAGTTTTTGTTATCTCTCTTTCTGCATTCAAAGATAACAATAATACATATACATAAATACATATGAACATTGACAACAATAAGAAAAACATACATAGGCTCAGTTCTATGCTTTATTGGAATTCTTCCACAATGGATGGTTGAGGAGTGTGCAAATGTGCAGTAATCATACATAACTTATGTATGTATTTGTGTAAAAAAGAAAAGTGATTTTGTATTAGAAACTCCCTTCTCCATCTTTGAGCTTCGTAAAAAATTAACAGTATGATAGATATAGTGTTATTGGAACTTAAATGGCTGGCATGTGCAGATCAGAAGTTGACATCATAATTTGAGATACACATACACAGGCTCACATAAACATACATACGGTAACGATTTTTCACGAAATGTTTCAATTCATTTATTAAAGGGTAAAACTAAAAAAGACATCATACCAAGTCTTTTAACTTTTCAAAAATGTCGTTTCCCTTTTAATTCGTCCTATACACACTCACAAGAGTATACATACGATTGATTTCGGAATGAGTTACTGTAATTTTTTAAACGAAAAATTGCTTTCTTATTTTTGTTATTAGTTCAGTGTAGATTCGCATTTATATTTAGCAGTCATATTTTGTAATTATTTGTGAGAGGAGTCCAAAATGTCGCAAAGTTCTAAAATTTCTTTAGAACTGCGAAAAATCAATCAACATTTCCATATCCACACTTAAAAGGTTTTACCACTAAAGCTTTGACTATTTCAATGTTATCTCGACTGTCTGCTTTGAAATAAGCCAAACAAGGCCACAAAACTTATTAGAATTAATTATTATTCATTTATTTTTGGTTATAAGTAATGAGCTGTATTCAAAGGCCTATTTTTGTTAGAAACATTATTTTTTCATTAAATATTTTGTTATACAACAAAGAAAAAATGGTGGAAGTGACAGCTGTTTCGAAGATCACCACATCTCGTCATCTCATCCATACTTCTATTTTACGAAAATGGGCCAGGGACAGGGAAAGAATCACTGAAAAATTAACAAAAATTAGTAGGATTAAGCTCGATTATTTCCCAAATACTTCGAGTCCAATTACTGGATTATTAAATAAAAGTCGCCAACTATGCTTTCAGTTGTTTAATTATAAAGAATTTACTCAACGTTCATTTATTACTCAATAAACAACATTTTGCTTCAGTATTTACAATAACTTATTTTACAATTCTCACCTTACTATTTTCTACATAGTAGTGTTATCACCAACGAGTTTGCAATACTACTGATTGCTCCAGCAGTTGTGCTTCGCTTCGTATACTAACCGACTGCTCGTATTGACGCCTGGAATGATCGATATTCTCGATTTATCGGCGTCTCTTTTTCATCTGACATTTGTTTCTCAATTTTGGCACAATAAGATATTCAGGTGAAAGACTTTGAGTAGCGAATATATGAATAAACATTAGGTAAAATACACGATTATATTAACAAAACTTAATGTTTTGTATATATACTTATATATACATCCAATATCAAAATTTACACAATCAAGCTTCTACTAACGATAAATTAATTGAATATTATTTATCTAAGAAAATACTCTTAAAAGTGTCCAACTTTCCTGTTCAGTCACAAAAATGATATTTAAATAATGTTAATCGCCTTCGGGCTTCGAGTACCATATGAACCGCAAGAAAGAAAGCAGCCTATACTGACGGGAAGAAGCCTACGCCACTTAAGGGAGATGCTAAACCGTCGCGTTACGTAAGGTTCGTCTCAGAAGGCCCGCACAGGGCATAAAACAGGAGAACAGGTATCAGCCATAAAACCAGCGACATCCGCTACAACGTCTGGCCTTGCACCGGTAGTGCGCAGCGCAGGTTGGCTCAAGGACTGCATAAAACTTTCGTCGTGAGCAGATAATAGAACGATAAACCTCTTTAAAGAGGCTATTGCATAAATTGGAGAAATCGCCAACAGGTCACGAAGCTGAATAATTTCAAACCAAGTTCCCTAACATAAAACACATGACGTTGTAGAACTTTACGTTATGTTACAGCAATACCAAGTTGTCAGTGTTGTAGTTCGCCTTTTTTTTTGTGAAAGCACCAAGAGCTTAAGCCATAAAATCTGTCCCTTCACTAAAGATGAAAAAATAATCCACTGATAATATATACCCAGTAAAACATAGCGCCGGTCTACTTATTTTCAAGTTAACACCCTACGTAATTTCAATGTTATTAAAAAAAAAAAAAAAAAAATTAAAAAAAAAAAATACCTCTACTGGAAGCTTTACTTTTTGTCGCTTATACATTCTTGGCAGTTAGGACTCGATATGTAGTTACTATGCACAGAAAAAGCACCCTATCGAAAATAGGTTGCACACAGAAGAGTTTCAACTTGTTTTTACTGTGTCTGTATGTGCTTCTGTATGTGCAAATATACATATATACATATGTAGATATATATCTTCGTTTATTTACATATATATTATCCGAAAACCACATATCCTGAGGTGAGTTAAGCTACATCCGGTCAGGCTCAGTTAAAATGCAAAATGTTTCGGCAATAACTCAAACGTAAACGGATTAATCCCACATATATACATACGTTAACATCTACGTATGTACATACATATGTATGTATGCATGTAAGGTGTTTATTTTCATGATTTCGCATTTGTGATAAGAATTAATGTATGTATTGTATGCATGTGCATACATATGAGAGGAGACAACAGCAATTCGACCATTAAAGTGTTGTGTTGCGGAAATAACCATGAACAGCATTGACTTCTGACAATTTAAGACATTTGTAGCGATTTGCACACTTCGAAATAAAGCCTTACAATTGTCGATGCCACTTTTCATACGGCCATTCCATATCAGTTCTATGGTCTGCGAATTGACTGAAATTGGGCATATGGGTTAGTTTCATACTAAAACTTATATTTAAAACATATCATAGAAGTTATAGGCGTTGCAAAAACTGAATATATATATGTATGTAGACTAATATTTAACCACAAAATTTGGTAGCAATGGATAGCTAATGTATTACTCTTCATATGTATCTGTTGCATCAGATTTCAGAATTTCCAAAAACAAAATGTTTTTTGAACCAACTTTGCTTAATTTATTCGTTCATATTAAAAAAAAAAATTTTACCAAATCATATTCAAAGGAAAATAAATGATATTTATACTTTTAAAATTAATATTTTTCCGAAAAATATTATTATTATATTATGATTATATTATGATTGCGTACTTTCATTCAGAAGACCTATGTTCGAACCCAGATTCGAGCAACATTGAAAATTATAAAACTAATGTTTCTAATTACATTCGACCCTCGGCAGAGAATGTCAATCTCTCCGAGTGTGTTTCTTAGCATGAAATAAAAGTTGCTCATAAAAATCCATCGACCGTTCGGAGGTTGCTTAGGATAAACTGTAGGTCTATAAATTTGTTGGTAAAACCATCAAGACGCAAAACCAAAAATTGGAGGAGACATTAACCTTCATTTTGTGTCACTGTATTATTTATACAGAAATTTCTTACAAAATACGAATAGTGCGCTCTACTAGAACATAAAAAGATATAAATAAACGGATAATCCGTTCAACTGCACTCTCTTTAAATTTGTATGAACTCAGAAGAGAAAAATAAATCAGGCCGTTCTTGCAGGGATACTCTTAAAATTAATATTTTTCCAAGATTGAGTCTCAAAGGGACCAGAAGTTAAGAGTTCCGGTCGCGGAGAAATTTTTTCCAGGCTCATCACAATGTGTGGATACAACTGAACAAATGCAATTGCATACCAGGGTATTCTACTCCATTATTGGCGATTTGTACCCTCAAATTTGCTTACATACATATGTACATATGTACATATGTACAAATTATTTACATTTACACAAGACGACCTATATCGAGGCAAAATTCGGATAAAAGACTTTTTATTTTGTTCGTATTTGTTTGATTGTGTAAATATTTGCCTTGGCGCATAGCGATTCCGGGTTGGGGTCATTTGCTCAATTCATTAGGTTGATAGAGATCAATAGAGACTCAAATATTTGACTAAGATGTATACAATACTTGTAGAATATGAAAATAAAAGACACCTAATACATGTAAAATGGAAATTTAAGAGATTTTGCCAGCGATAAAGTGGCTGTGAATTGTGCTGTAAATGGTTTTTGAAATTGCCCTTCTATTTTGCCAACATGTGGATGGACATACATAAATATGTTATTTGTTTTCTAAGAGGTTTTCATTGATTTTAGGTATTTATTGACAACATACAGTTGTGAAAAAACGTCTACAAACACCCTCCGTTTTCGTTGAATTGAAAGTCCTAAAGGTTTATTGGAAAATGTAATGATGCAGTTTACTTCAACTATCTTCCAACATAAAAAATTTTTTAACATAAAAGAGTAAAGCTATGACAAAAAAAGGGTAAATCCAACAATGACAAAAGTCCACAAACAGTACATACATAACTTGTAACATGATCTTTTCAGTATTTAGTTGTTCCACCGTTTGCATCAATAACAGCTTGAAGCCGTCGTGGCATAGAAGCTACTAAATTTATCAATTCTGAGGGAATAATACTGTCCCAAGCTTCAATTACCCGTTCTTTGAGTAATGCTGGGCTAGAAATCAGATTTTTTCTCATTTTTCGCTCAAAAATCTCCCAGACATATTTAAGAATTTTCAAATCTGGGCTTTGAGTTGGTGTGTGCAGTTCCTTGGAGTATGGTAAAGCAACCAATCCTTAATAATATGGACCGTATACTTTGGATGGTTATCTTGTCCAAAGATCCAGCCTGTGCCAAGCTCCTAACTGTCCACAATGACTTATATTTCAAGAGATCCATATTACCCTCAATAAAAACAAGGTTTCCAACTCCACATACCGTAACCGCTCCCCAAACTGTCACGTTGGTACTCTATTTTTGGAGTTAAGTGCAGTGTTTTCTTTTTCTAAATTTTTACTCTTCCATTACTGCCGAATATATTGAACTTCGATTCGTCTGTAAACAAGAATTTTTGCCAAAAATATATTCCCTTGTCTAAATGTGCCTTAGCGACCTCCAAGCGAAGTTTACGATTTTTTTTAGAAATAAGACGCTTTTTACGTGCCATTCTACTGAGAAAGCCGTTATCGCTCAGACCTCTTCGAACTGTTCTTAAATGGACACACTGTCTTGATGAGTTCGCAATGTTTTTGACTAATATTGGAGCAGTAACTTTAGAACCATCATTCACTTCCTTCAGAACAAAGCTGATATCTCTTTAAGTTTGCTTCTTCGGGCGGTCAGCACGCGGCTTTTTTTCGGTGGATCCATTTTTTTCAAAGTTTTTTACAATGATCTGTACCTTTGGTGGACTTAAGATTAAAATTTTTTTAATTTCGCTATACGATTTCTTATTTCTGTGCTAAATAACCAAGCTTCTTACGTCAATGGATATTCCTTTTCGCGGAGCCATTGTTGATGCTAATCGTTCAAACCACAACTAAATTCAATATTAGCAAATTAGCAAATTAGAAGACATAATTAAAAAAAAAAAAAAGCGTACCTAACTAATAACACAGCATATCGACATAACTGCTAGTAAACCTGTGGTTTGCGTTTTTAATACATGTGTTTTCATAAAAGTGAGTCATGAAAAGGATTTAAAATAAAACTGCATACCTACATTTTACAGCATAGTACTTTCTACACAACGAATACAGGCGGTGTTTGTGGACTTTTGTTCGCCACTGTACATTAAAATGTCATTGGTCAAGCCTATACACACCCATTGCTTCAAAAAGATTACCAAGTACAATATATGGTAATACATACATCTGATTTGAAAAACATAAACATACAATTGTATTGTATTTATATATAAACGAATTAAATTTTTTTTTCAATATGGCTGGCGAACATAAAGAATTTTATTACATACAGTATATGTATGTATAATTAATTAATTAATTAATAATTAAATTAATAAAGAAATTTTTATATAATATGTACCTAACCTGCATAGAATATTCACATTTATGTATGAAGATATACTGACTTAACTAAATGAATTCAATAAAGAAGCCAAAAAAGCATGACTGATTTGAAAATATTTAAAACTTGATTTCAATTCCAATTTGAGATTGGAAAAAAGAGACAAATTTTAAAAACTTAAATGAAAGCATAGCCCAAAAAAAAGTTTCAATTACTTATGTGAAAGTTATTAAAAAAATAAAGTTCTTGCTTTAAATGCTTTATACCTTTCATGAATATATCAAATTTAGGATTAAATATTAATTTTCAATTTTTAAAATGCGTATATAAAATTTGCTTGTTGATCATATTCCCACTCTTTCCAGGCGGATTTAAAAGGTACCATGATACATGAAAGAGTTGAAACACTTAAAAAAATTTAAATCTAAGGATTTCAAAAAATTTAGAAATTCCGCTAATCTGTACTAATACAGTCGGTACAAACTCTTTTAAATTTAGATAAATTCAACAGCCTCGATAAATTACTTTACAATAAATACATTAATAAATATGAAATCAATATCAAAAGTAACCCGAAGGCGTTCTGTAGTTTTATTAAATCTAGGAAATCTAGTTCTGATATTTCTTCATCCGTCTTTTATGTTGACAAGTATGCTAATACTTCTGATGTTACAAATTATAGGCCGATTTCAAAATTGTCTTCTGTTTCTAAATTATTTGAGATAATTGTAAAAGAAAAAATATTATTCCCGGTGAGTAGTCTGATTTGTACCAATCAATCTGTACCGCAGTATCAAATCTCGCGGTTTTTACAGAAGGCTGTCTTACAGCTTTCAAAAAAGGTATCAAATCGATACAATTTATACTGACTTTTCAAAAGCTTTTGATAGAGTGTCTCACAAGGTCCTAGTTTCCAAATTATCTAATTTGGGTTTTCATTCTACTTTTCTTCAATAGATAATGTCTTATCTATCTAGAGTCTATTAGAGCAATTGTTTTTGATAATGTCTCATCCCGACCTTATATAGCGAGATCGGGCGTATCTCAAGGCAGCGTCTTCGGCCCCATGCTGTTTATCTTATTCATCAATGATGTTATTTCTTGTTTTCTCTTGGAAATATTACACTTCAATGTCCCTAGTCGATATCTTAAGCACGTAACTCCTTTTTATATTGGGCTAACTATTCCGAGTTCGCCCCATTAAGAAGAAACTTTCTGTCTCCTGTGCTGCAGTTCGTACGTATCTTATATAATTACTTTAATTAGCCTTAGGTCTTAAGTTTTCTTTCCTCATAGTTAGTAAGACATTATTGTTCATTTGAATGAAAAATAAATAAATAAATAAATAAAATATCTCAAAAAAATTAGGTACTAGTTTGTTTTCAAATAGACGGAAATGGCTAAATCGACTCAGTTTGTCTTTCTCATTATAATGGTACACATTTCTATGGGTCTATGTTATCTCCTCTACTTCTGGTACTTACTTACGAAACTGCAAGAAATAGCATACATTGAATTAAAATAATAATTAAGAGTAATTAAATAGGCTAGATTATTTTAAATACAGATGAAATTCAAAGTTTTAAACAGTAAGAGAAATGTAGCTCTGACTCTGGAATAGTTTACGTCCGCTGCTATCATCCCGCTTTAATTGCTGTATTTAACTCTTTACATGTCAATTTGATAAACTAATTTACATAATAGAGTAATTTTCATAAAAAGTACTAAAAGTAGCGCTCACGCAAGCCCAAATATATCTGGATAGATAAGCGGTGACCTCACTTATCTCTTTCCCCATATCCTTTTCTATCAACATTCGTTGACAATTGAACTTGTTAAGATTTGCATTTTTGTATAAATTTTTTTTTTATCATTTAACTAGAAATATATAGCGATTCCAGTCGAGCTTGTTTTCCAGTTTATGGTGTGCGTCTTGATATTTTCCATCAAATGGAAGGATCTACCCTTTATTCTAAGTCGAACGGCCGATGGATTTTTGAATAACCAATTTCTATAATTTTGGATGTTGTTCAAACCGGAACTCGAAGCCTGGCCTTCCGAAAGATAGTACGCAATATTAACCACTCAGCTGTTGTGCAAAATAGCATATATAAATAAAGCTAGTGAAAACCAGTTTGTGTGCACTAAAAAAATTTGTCCGGTTCTTAGTAACTTCTTCTTCTTCTTTGGCATAGGCATCGCTTACGCGATTATAGCCACATCAACAATAGCGCGCCATTCATTCCTTCTCTTTACTGTTTGGCGTCAGTTGGAAATGCCAAATGTAACCAAGTCGCTCTCCACCTGGTCCTTCCAACGGAGTGGAGGTCTCCCTCCTCCTCTGCTTCCGCCAGCGGGTACTACATCAAATACTTTCAAAGCTGGAGCGCTTTCATCCATTCAGACGACATGACCTAGGCAGCGTAGCCACTGTCTCTTGATTCACTGAACTATGTCAAACTATGTCATCTGCGGTATTCGTCATTGCCAACGTGCAGAGGACCATACATTTTCCGCAAAACTTTTCTCTCGGAAACTCCTAAAGCCGACCTATCGGATTTCGAAATCGTAAAGGCTTGTGCACAATATGTCAGACGGCAATGATTAGCGACTTGTAGAATTTGATTTTTGTTCGTCGAGAGAGGACTTTACTTTTTAATTGCCTACTCATACCAAAGTAGCACCTGTTGTTTGCTTTAAATTGGCAACAGGAACTCTGGTCTCAGTGCTAACTCGTTCACTTTTTCCTATGTAACACAAAATATATGTATGTGTCCCATTGCTTTCATTCTAACCATATTGCTGAACACTCACAAATAAAGATAGGGAGAAAGCATAAATTGCAATATTTCCTTTTACTCCACTGTGCACTTAGAGATTTCAATGAACAGGAAAAAGTTGTACTATGTATGAATGTCCACATGCATGTTAAACGTCAAATAATTTTAGGTTAAGATTTTATTTTTGCCCATAAAGTGTACAAAACAGTAATACAAATGTGCCTAATCCGATTATGTGAATGTGCAACATGTAAATTCTTGTTCAATCTCAACGTGAAAAATTTGTTTTTCCATTAGTTGCATTATTAATTTCTTTATCAATCCATTTATTATTATGTAGCATTAAAACAGCATTTTAGGATTTGAACGTTTAGTGTTTTAATATCATTTTTTGCAATTTGCATATTCCATTTTATAAGAAAATTAATTGCAGAAATGTTTTGCATGACCATTGCCACATTTCTCGAACACAAATATGTACACTCAAATAAATATATGTAAGTATATATGAGTATACGAATATTTAAATAAAAATCCAATAACTAACAAAGCCACTAATATATTTTAAAACCGTAGTGGAGAAAACAATAGCAAAATACTACAAGGACACCGAAAAAGTGCTGAGCTGAGCGTAACTGCGTATGAAAAATACATGCTATAAAACGGTCAGCTAACAGGAAAATTAGAAGTGAATACAATATAGAAACTATACATATTTACATATACATATGTACACATGTATATATGTAAGTACTAACATTTAACTGCTCGAATGCATTAATATTTATTTAGGGTGGTGTGGATTTCGGGCAAAACTAATACAGTCTACTAGTACCTGAAGCAATCTTTGCGAATTTGAATACTTATGTACATATGTACGAGTATGTGTATTGTTAAAATAATGTTTCAACATCAGATATGTTCAAATCGGTATAATTTTATATAAAAAGAACAATTCGTGAACGGAAATTCCTACTCATAATAGATCATTCACCAAACCGAAAATCAACATTCCTAACTGTAAAATCTACTTCAAAAATGCCCGATATGAGGTTGCATTCGACTACTTCCAATTCAGGAGATGTAAACAAATTTAATTTTTCATTTCCTCAGCTTTTTATCAGAAGATCTTCAGGTATTTGGTTAAAATTTTGGCGAACTGATTAAATTTGACGTAAGTTTGAAGTTTATACAAACATTGATGAGGTTAATGCGGAAAGAACTCATAAAAAAATGTATACCGATCGAATCAGAATGACGGGTTGAGTTGATTTAGCCATGTCGGTCTCTCTGTCAATCTGTTCGTACGCAAACACGTAAACTAGTACCATCCGAACGGCTGATGATTTTTCAGGAGCAGCTTTTATTTCATGTCAGAGATAAACTCGGAGCAGTTGACATTCCCTGCTGAGAGGCCACCGCAAATTGGAAAGTTAACTTCAAATTTTAAATTCGTAATTTGTAGGTTATACTCGAACTCTGACTTTTCAAATGATAATACACACTGCTAACCACTCGGCTATTTATACGATCCTGAACTGCCCAGAACGGAACACTATAATATATAGCCCTATACTACCGATTTGTTCAGATAAAAGGCTGTATTTTGACATCTGTCAAACTTAACTGTAAATCTAAACAATTTTGGTTTTAATTAAAAGTCAGACATTTGTGAAATTGGATCGCTTAACAACAAAAATGGTGATTCAAACGTTGCCACGTTTATGCTTTAAGAGGAGATTGTGGTGCACATCATCGATTGGTACAATTTTAAACAAATTTTGTAGAGACACGGTCGGTTACAGATATTGTAAAGCCTGTGCATCATCGCTTTGCTCGCTCCATCTCAAATATCGCTGCTGTAAGTGAAAGTGTAGCCCAAGACGCGAATGTTGTCTAATTCTCGATGTTCTCAAGAGCTGGGACTTTCTTACGGTACATTATGGCGTGTATTGCACTTGAACTTATACCAAAATTTATATAAAGTCCAGCTCACAAAATAACTCAAGATGCTGACTATTCACAACGCTCTAGATATGTCGATTTGGTACTTGAAAAACAAGCAGTGGACCGTGATTTTTCCAACAAAATTTTCTTCAGCGACATGACACATTTCTCACTCGGTGTATGCGAAAATAAGAAAATAAATAATACATAATAAAAAATAATATGGGGATTTCACGAAAAGATTATTTTAAATGCATTTTACTTATGTTTATGTTGAAAACGGCGAAGTGGATAACCCTGTCATAAAATTCATGATGAATACGGAATTAAAGTTTTTTATAACACAATGCTGGGACTGAACGATAAGAGATGATGGAGGATTTCATCCATAGTCTGAATTAATACGAACAGTTGACAGCAACTAACGGCTCATAAGATCATAAAAAAAACTTGTTAAAAAATCAATTTCTTTTAATGATTTACATTGAAATAAAAAAATATTAAGCTTAGTCCCTAACTAAATATAATTGTGAAAACAACAACAAAAAACGATAAAAACATTCATTAAAAAAATAAGCACAAAATAAAAAAGATTTCTCATTTTGTGCAATATGGGTTACAGTTTTATAAGCGATATTTTATCGAAATGAGGTTTTGAAGAAAAAACCAGAAGCACAGTCAGAAATTGGAAGGACCTCTCCGAATCGTTCGATGCCAAAAGAGGTTTCAGACAGGGTGGCTCTTTATCGTGGGACTTATTCAATTTGATTCTGGAGAAAATAATACGACCTGCAGAGCTAAATAGGCCAGGTACAATATTTTACAAAAGAGTACAGTTGCTAGCGAATGCCGATGATATTGATATCATTGGCCGTAACAACCGCACCGTAAGTTCTGCGTTCTCCAGGTTAGACAAAGAAGCGAAGCGAATGGGTCTGCACGGCAAGACGCAGGCGATGCCAAGCAAATCACAACATGACGCTACATCTTGAAGAAAAGAACGCCATACAAATTGACACTAGTCCATAGAAGTGCAAGTGGCCGAAGAAATGGCCGCGGACACTGCGATTTCTATTGATGCGTCCGAAATTGAGGACGGAGAGATTAGTTCTGAAGCGGAATCTAGGCCCTTCCGCTCGGATAAGCAAAAGGGATTGCAATCTCGGACTTGCCGACCCCTACTGTCCCATGAGAGTCGCCGCCAAAGTGGAGCAGAATCTCGGCCTATCCGTTCGCAGCACACAATTACGTGAAGGCATGGAGCGAGACCACAAAACGTAAAATTTATTTGTACTGATATTTCTAAATAATTCTTTTAAAACTATAACTCAGAAAACTAATTTAACGCGTTTTTATTTTCTTTTATTTAATACGAGTAAAACCACTGGGGTATATACAATTATATGCGCCACGGATTTCCCGAGATTGTTTGCAACAATTTTAGTTCGAAGGGATATACTTATACATATGCATTCATATAAATTAAAAGTACGCTTCTATAAAGATAATTGCGTGATGAAATGACAATTAAAAATATTACAATTTTTTGACTTTCTCCTCTGGCGTTGATCATGTATTTCCATACATACATACATATATAAAAATGAATGTTTCAATGAGCCAGGAAAATGTTTCTTTCTCCAAGTAAAAGTATGCTGTATGGCAAATATGTATGTAAAATTTGATCCAAGTAGAGGTACCTTTTTCAATAGCCTTATTTTGACAGATCCCGCGTGAGCCGTGTCAAGCTGTCATGCTATTTTTGTTCAGTATTGTTTGGCATTTCATCGTGGAATGACTTACATATGTCTGAACGCCGTTTCCAAATCATTCAACTTTATTACGAAAATTTACGTTCTATAAAGAAGGTGTTTCGCGCGCTTCGCTCAACTTATGATCAATATAATCGGCCTACTGTGCGTTCTATTCGCATCACCATCATCCATCTTGAGATCCAGCATTCATTATTGGATAATATTCGAATAGACCATGCTCAGACCGCAGTGAAGACTGTAGAGAGTCGATTCGGCGCCGTTCGCAGCAACTCGGACTGACGTATGGAACGATTTGACGCAATTTAAATAGTAATCTTAAATTGAAAGCGTACAAAATATAGCTTGTGCAATAACTGAAGCCGCTCGACCTTCCCAAGCGATATCGCTTCGTTCTATGGGCTCTTGAAAAGTTCCAAGAAGATCCGACGCTTACGAGACAAATTTTGTTAAGCGATGAGACCCATTTCTGGCCAAATGGGTATTTATGTTATGATAACCGAGATGGTTTGGGGCCTGGTTAGGTGCGAACTTGTTAAGCTGCAAAGTGGTTTGGCAAGAGTACACGTTCATGTTCATACATACATAAAGCGTGATCCATTTTGTAGTGCCCTACTTAAAAAAAAAGGACAGAAAATTCAAATTTAGTGGAAAATATTTTTTATCATTCGAAACAACATTCTTTGGCATTTATTTTTTAAACATTATCTATTTCAAATGTTGGCCGCGGCTACGTCTCAAATGGTCCATTCGTTGAGACCAATTTCCGATGACTCGTTCGAGCATTTCGACTGGTAACTGGCGAATGACACCGTGATGTTTTGCTCCAAGGCCTGAACCGAATCGGGATTGTCCGCATAGACTTTAGGGTATACACTTATGGGTATTGTAAACAATCAAAATCACCGCATTTGGGACGAAGGGCAGCCTGAATAGATTCAATAGCTACCATTTCATCCAGAAAACAACCGGGCCGTTGGTATCATCGGTCTATATTTCTTCAAAAATTATGTCGATGAAAACATAACCGTCAATGGCGAAGGTTATCGCCTGATGCCTGAAACTGAAGCTCGTGATCTCCGCGACATTTGGTTTCAACAAGACGACGCCACTTCCCACACATCGCATCAACCAATGCATTTATTGAGAGAACAATTCGGTGAGAAGATAATTTCACGTTTTGGGTCGGTCGGTTGGCCACCAAGATCGTGTGATATCACACCTTCAGACTTTTTCATGTGGGGATATGTAAAGTCTAAAGTCTATGCGGACAATCCCGATTCGGTTCAGGCCTTGTAGCAAAACATCACGGTGTCAGTCGCCAGTTACCACTTTTCAGCTTAACAAGTTCGCACCTAACCAGGCCCCAAACCATCTCGGTTATCATAACATAAACACAAGCGCACACATATACATAAACATAAATATACATACATATATATATATATATGTACATATGTACATATACGGGTATGTAAAAGCCGTTCTGAAAATTTAACAATTGAATTGTTTTAGCATGTACCACTTTGAAATCTTGATAGGAAGGTGTATCAAAAAATTTGAAATACATCTAATGTTCAGGTGAAATCAACACACTTTTATCTGAGGAAAGAATTTGAAAACAGATTTAATCATCATTATTGCCATTTCGGTTTCTTATAGTAGAACAAAAACAGTAAAAGTAATTTGATAAAAAGATAAACTTGTGTTAATCTAACATCTGCTGGAAAATTTTTTCAATCCTCATCTACTATTCAGTAAAAAAAATTGATCTCGATAGCGACATCGAGACCATTCACGATGTCAATGAGTTGCAGTCCTAATTCGGGTATGGAGTATTGTTGCACACCCTGGGAACATGGACATACCGTGTGCGGGATGCGGTAGCTAACCTGTTTGGAACCTTGGGTGACGGCTATAAGAGAGGGAGCTTTAGTGAAACCACTTCGACATATTCCTACCACGCAATCGCAATTTAAGGGTAAGCCTCTGAAATATTTGGGCTCATTTAATTGGAACGTGCTGCTGGTGCAACTGTTTGATTTCTTCATAAGGCTTAGGACTGACATCGCCTGACTGAAGGGACAAGCAGCGGTCAAGGGACCAGCTAACTCAAGTAGGAACGAATAATATAATCTGGTGACCAAAGTTACATTTCCAGCCTTCTTAATGGCAGTGAATGTGAAGTGTCAGCAGATGCGAACCCTAATTCCCGCCTTAGCTCTTACTTCACTGTTACAGTCATAACTTTGGAGTCGTAAAAAATTTCGTCTATCTTGGAACTAACAACAATTCCAATAAGAATGCAGTCTTTCAAATCACAGAATCACGCTTGCCCATAAGTGCTAATTTGAACTGAATGGGCAATTGAAAAGTAGCATCCTCTCGACTAAAAAGGATCAAACTCTACAAGTCCTTCTCCTCTTTCCGTCCTGCTTTAGATGCTGAAACGTGGACGTTAGAATCATACGAGTTGGCATTAGGAACTTTGAAAAAAACAGGTTCTGGGAAAGGTTTGTGAATCTTTGCGGATTGGGATGGCGAATAAAGTGGACTACTTAACTATTAGCTGGATGAGATATACAGTGAGATTAACATAGTGCAATGAATTCAGTGTCAGTGGCTGCATTGACTAGATCGTGTCACGCGGATGGAACTCCAGTTTTGAAATTTAAAGTACGGAAGTAGATGCAGTACCCGCTGGTGAAAGTAAAAAAAAAGATAAAGATTTCCACTCCGCAGAAATTTTCAGTTGGAGAAAGAGTTGCTTTGACTTGCTGATTTTCCTTGGCGCCAAACAGCTAAAGGAAGAAACAGTAATTGGGAAGACAACGACTTATTGTTTACGCTTATTACCACTCACCCAATCGTTCTTTGCACTTCAAAAAATTTTATTTCGAAAATAATCTCTGACCGAATACAACGGTAACGTCCTTTGTTAATATTCCTTCTCTCCCATTATTTGTTATTTTCGTAGCACTTGATTAGTAATTTCCATTCGATTTCCTTTACAGAGTTCATCTTCCGCATTGATTTTTCAACTGTGGATTAAACAAAAGAAAATTAAAATTATACAGTCATTTTTGGGATTAATGAAAGATGAATTTTTAGCTCAAAGCAAAAGCAAAATGATTGCGTATTATGTTTGTGGATGATGAGGTTGTGCATAAAGCAGCAAACTTTTGGTGAGCACTCTTCTGGAGTGGGTTGAGCGGCAACATAATATGGATGCGAGCATAATTATCATTTTTAAATAAATGTATTTGTAAGTAAAAGAGTGAAAATTTTTATTTCGTGATAAAACTTTCTAGAAAATATAATTATGCACTCAAACGACAAATGACTCTGTAATCCATTCGACAACGTGATTAATGAACTAATGGTATTAGTGGCCGCTCCAACGTGTTGCACTCAGAAATTTTGTTTCAGCTAATTAAATTATTTAAAATACCAACAATATTTTGCTGCGCTTGCCAATTTAAATATTCCAGCAAGAATATAAAAACAGTAAGTGTGGAATGCAAATCTCCCATTTTCAACAAATTGCGTTCTCTTCTAAAGCGATGTGAGGTCCTGCGCTTGTTGATCTTTTAACCAACGCAGATGTTGGCATGTGCATGTTTATATGCGAGTATAAATCCTTTTAATTACGACAAAAATCCACAATAAAAACAGTGATGACCGTAGTCTTGCAACTAAAGCTCTGCTGAATGCACTGAAGGACACGTGTTAGTACGTGAGCAAAACTAATTAAGGAGCAGTTTTTCGGTTTTAATGGAGAATAAATTGTGCAACGAAACTTCTTCTACACTTTTTACGGACATTAAATGATATTATAATTTTGACAAGACGATTCTAACTCGTAAAATGTGAACGAGGCGAGATACTCAGCGTGACTGTCTACTTATTTTTGAGGTATCGTGAAAACTATATTTTGATACGTCTGTAATTAAAAATTAATACAAAAAGGACTAGAGCAGGAAAGGCGTAGTTCTTTCGTAGAAAAAATTCACTGATGGAAGTTAAAAATTCGTTTTTATAATAGTATCAAGGCATAGAGTTTCCTCGATTAAAGACAACGTGTTTATGGTATTCCCGTTTAGTGTGGGGACTGGAAGCAGACAGTCATATCGTATTACCATGCAGTACTCATATATACTTGGAACTCTTTCTATATTTTTGTTTTTTAGGTGTGATATGCTCTCCTCCCAATGGTAACTGAGATGATAGTGAAGCTAGGGCCTTGCTTCTCGGTTAACAAAACTCCGAGTGAGTGCAGTAAAATCAGCTGTATCTAGGGGAAAGGTCGCAAGAGGAGGAGAATTGAGAACAGCCTTTTGAAAGGCAAGTTAGATATCTTCACGAAATTTTGTTACATAGATACGTATGTATTTATACCTTTCCTGGTGGTCCAAAGTACCAGAAGAAGAAGAGAGGCCCATTAAAATTTATACCGAGGAACTGAGTTGAGTCAGCCATGTCCGTCTGTTTGTCTATCCATCTATCCGTATGTTTGAACGCAAAGTAATCTCTGAGGTTTTGAAATATTTTAAAGGAACTTAGTATGCAGAAGCATTTTACACTGCAATAGCAGTTTTTCGGTATTCGCCAGGTCGGACCACTGTAACACATAAACGACGTATTTTTCAGAATTGAGATTTTTGTTCAAGAATCCGTTAAAAAGCATCTAAGAGCTTGAGATTTGGTATTGTTCACACGCAAATTCGAATAAATATTGGCACTGAAAAGCATCGATATCGAAAGACTTTATCATATATAGTCACACTACAATCGATTTTTCCAATATTAAAATTAATATTTAGACTTAAACTATACTACAATAAACTTGATATATTCATGAAATTCCTTCTTGTTTTCCTTACCCTTTAAGTACGGTTGCTATTTCGAATGCACGAATATGACGCCATATTTCATACAACGGTAATATTTAAAGGCATAAAAATCTTGTACTTACATACATACATCATACATATTAAAATATTTAATTTGATTATTAATTAATTGGAAAAGTAAACCAGTTTACATACTAATGAAAGCTTGATGATTTTCACAATTTCACAAAAAAAGCTTAAACACATTGAATAGGCAACGCATTATTTTCTTCTAATTTATAAGGGTCTACGTCTTTTTTGCTATTTGTTAAACCAAAGCTTGAATTCCAAGAAAATTTCTTTGTTTATTTGTAGCAACGTGTTTACTCCAAAACGAAAATAAAAACTCAAGGCTTAAAACAAGAAAATCTTCAACCTGTTTTTTGACTTGATCTTTTCACTTTTTGCACTTGACCTTACTAAGAAACCTTTTCTGTCCGAAACCAGAGCTGCAGTTTGGCTGAACTACTCAAACGATGTAGGACATACAAGAGCGCCCAGATGATACAAGGTTATTTGACTTTCTGGATTGATTTGTTCTGAAATAAATTCATTAATCTGAATAATGCATTTATATCTAGGAAGATGTGTAACTTTTCCACATACTGTGCTGTAGTGTAATTACGTTTTCAGATTTTGATGTTTTAATTTTGTTAACCAATTATGTCTTCATAAATGGAATAAAATTCATCTTTGATGGTTCATTTTAATGATCGTTATGTTACTAAAGTTTTATCTACAACATTAGTAAGACCTATTCTAGAATACGGCTCGGTAATTTGGAATCCGAGGTATCAAATCTACTCTGATAGGATAGAGTTTATTCAAAAACAATTCCAATTCCTACTATTTGCCTTAAGATATTTGCATTGGGACTCTCAGTACAATCTTCTTCCTTATACTAGTCGTCTGAAACCTATCAATCTCGTTACTCTTGCCAGTCGTCTGGAAATGTTTGGGTGTAATTTTCAGGGTTAAAATAATAAAAGACTCAATTTCTAGCCCCCTCAATCTGTCTGAAATAACATTTAATGTTGCGTTTAGAATATCCAGAAATTTTTGCCCCTTATTTTTGAAAACATGTTGTTTGTGTCTTGATTTCAACTCTCATTCTAGCACATTTGAAATATCTGACTCGCTTTTTCATAATTAGAAAACTATTTTATTGACTCTCTACTAAGCCTGAAATAATATTTTATATTTGTATTAAGTTATTCTTAAAAATCAGCTGATGAATTTTTTTTCTGTAGCTGAACTTTTTTAGTTCTCGACACTAAACACACCCCTGCTCATCGTGACTCGGTATTCATAAAAATCAAAACAATTTCGGTAAGTCATGCGGACTGCGTCCGCGTGGATGGGCGGGAGGTGGGTACACCGTTTGGAATAATTAATTAATTAAATCTTCAAGTCGTAATCCCGTACAAATACTTCAAATACTTTTCTAGCATTTCGTTTTGGTAGTGAAAGTATTTATGGAACATACCTACATCTATTTGTATATTCATTCTAAAACATCAACTACCCAAAACGAAATAATTTTCTTCTCTTCTTATCATATAATTTTTGGTAAATGGTTTCACTTCTTGGTAGAACCATATCCAAATTTACGTACTGTTCCAGTTATCATCATTCTTCCCACCTTACACGTCCGTTTGCATTTATTTAGATTTTGTTATTGTTATAGACATTCATTAGGTGAATGTTTAGTTCCAGTAGCTCCTACCATGAATAGAAAGTGTGAATAGGAAGAGATGTTCCCTTTTACGTGCTTCAAACACACACGTATAGTAGTCAATATGACTGACTGATTTGATTTCATGGAAAAAATGTAGTTATTGTCATTTTATCCCCACCATACCATACTTGGCATACATATGTAGGTATGTACATATGTACTTGCCGTGGAGTAGTTTAATTTGTCTATATCAATGTACAAATGTAATTAATTCGTCTCTGGAATATTGCTCTTGTGGCTCTACTAAAATCGGTGCGCATATGCACTTACTTATAAATATAACAGCACGTGAGGATACCTTACAGGAAACTCAACTAAAAAATATAGCAGAGCCTTTTTAACTTGGGTCTTTCGAATATGTAGATTAGTGCCAGCTGGTAATTTAATTCAATTTAAGTTAAAATAGTCATGTAGGGCGTCAACGCTTTTTGCGAAGTTTAAGGGAGCCTTGAAACACCCTTTTAATAATTCCTCTAGTCGTTTTAACTGAGAAGTTGTGACTACAAACAGGTATTTTCGAGATGTAAGCGAGAAATATGTGTGCTTACCTTCACTGCCATTGCACATAATCTTGACTATCCAGCATGCCGCTTATGCATTCCATCTCACCTTGACTCCTCTTCCAGCCCTTTCGAAAATTTAATTGTGTTTCGTATTTGGCGACTTTCGTATTTCCAGTACTGGTTCGGTAGACAAACGGATGGCACATTGGCAATTTCATTAACTATTTCGTTTTCTACAATGCCTTTGTGGCCGGGAACCTAGCATATACGCCGCTATTTCGAGCTGCCATCTCATCTACTGCCACTCCGCTCCGAAGAATATTTTCTAACATAATACGATGTGCAATGAAAAGCCCTCCGAGAAGAAATTTCTTCTTGAAAATCCAGCGGCAGTGCGGAGCTGGACTAGAATTAACTAAAGGTCCCTCTATTTGTAGAAAAAACATCTCTTCTTGAAGTTGTTGAATAGTCAAAAGTCACACGGAGTCAGGTCAGATGTATACGGAGATTGTGGAACAATATGAGTTCAATTTTTGGCGGAAAACTCAAGTGAATCAATGCAGGATGAATCTCCGGCGTCTTGTTGCGGGTAGCTTCAATCAAATTTTAATCAATTTAAGATTTTATTTATATTATAATTATTTCTCCAACAGGGCAAACGTCTGTAGGACACAATAGTATAAAGACGACGGTTTGTAAAATATCGCCATCACGGCATTTTATAACGATAGCTGCTCTTAAGTTAAAGAGTTATTGGTTCTACAACAACAAATTTTTCATTTAAAATATTGCTCAAAATAACAAATATTTTTCGATGTAAGAATACAAAAATAAATCTAGACATTTCATTGAAATTATAGAAAATCAAGGTCCATATGAGGCTGACTTTTTCAATCTTTTTTGAAAAAAAAAAAAAAAATGTCGCTTGTCGTCCGGTCGTCCGGTCGTCCGGTCGTCCGGTCGTCCGGTCGTAACGCAGGTGTGTAAAGCTTGATGCACATACGGTTAAATGCAATGTATCGTAAGAGTGTAAGCATGTAACAAAAGGATAAGATTCACTCACTTGGCAGACGAAAGTTATTGCTCGGAAATCAAATAAATAATACGAGAAGTATGTATATTTAATTTGAATTTTATAAACTGTGATCTACATAGCACACACATACTTGAGAGAGAAATAGTTTTTAAATTTTAAAGCAGTTTCGAAATTCACTATTTCATGCCACAATCAATCACAAATACATATTATTGAATTGGACACATTTCACAAAATTCATAAATTTACACATATACATGTACATACATACATACATTTATATTCGTTTCATATTCTGGATTGGTATGTGGGCAATATAGAGGATATTGTCATTTAGCAAGAGGCTTGCAGTAAAATGCTCTATTTGATATATTGTCGCATTGATATCTACTAGAGAGCACAACATGCAGTTACCTGCGTTGCCAATTATTCCGTAGCCACTACGGCTGATTACGCTTTGAATGTGGGTCACTTTTTGTTTATGACCAATAAATGTCAATCCTTTAGAGCCCTTATATGTGCGTAAGTATGAGCATGCGTACCTACTAATATGTGGAGACTGGAGGTTTTAATGGACAGTACGATGGACATGTGTGGCAGCATAAGATACGCACTTTTAACTACATAATTGCCCATACACATTTTTTTTTAATTCAAACTACGATATGTATGTATGTATATGTATAGTGTTGAACAACTTTTTTTAGTTTTTTAAATATAGAGAAAATTAGAGAAAAGAAGGATTATAACCTCATGGGAGGAATTTTCGTAGGGAATTGCAGGCTTTTCAAAATAAAAGAATGTTCTAAATAGCTTAAAATAGTTGCTTTCGGCTTTATATTTCGGCTACTCTCGCCGAAAGCAGTATTTTAAATATGAGTATATTCACTCTTGTGGAAAAAATGTCGAATACAAAGCATCATATATGTAAATAAATACAAATGTATGCATGTTTACGTACGTATGAGTGTTCGTAAGACTATACACATATATATATATATATTTATGACCAGATACCAGCACACACGACTGTCCTTTTGACCAGATCTCATTACTGACATATTCGACTACAAGTTAGTTTTAAACAACGAAAAGGTTACTGCATAATATGTAAATTTAATATTAATACTTTAAGGAGTTTACCTTCTGCACTTCCTTATAAAAAAATTTATTCGCCGCCTTTAATATTCCGAACAAAATAATATGAACAAACTATAATGTATTGAACAACTAAAGAGACTTGGAGGGCAGAAAATCCGAATTGGCTACTGACTTCTACAAATGTACTCGTATACAAATATATTGGTACTTTGAATAAAATTTGCTTCAAAGTGCCCACTCAGCAGGTTCCCCTGCAGTAGTTGTTAACTAGAATCAAACTAGTTTCCATTTTTACACTTGGAAGATTAACTAGTCATCTATTTCCCATGACCGTGTTGAATTTCTAATTCACATTGATTTCCTCTAACCACTCAGCTATCGATATGATGTACTGAACAATCCTGCAGGGAAAAATACTAGTTGTTAACTAGAATCAAACTAGCTCCCGGTTTTATACTTACTAGACTTTCTTCCATATATTTCTCATATAAGCAACTGGTATTTTTAACGCGGTGATGTCCTACGAAATCTCATATATAAGAATGTGCTGAATATCTAATTCACCAAAAAACCTCACTCTTGAATAGAGGCGAGAACCACACGGGCTACAGTTATAACCTCTAACCCCTAGGTTATCCCTGTGATTTGAAGATCATCGAGTAACTGCTCACTTTAACAGAGTTTATTCGGACATTAAACTTAGTCGTGGCGTTATAGAAACAACATCAACACACGGATGGTGCGGTAGTAAAAATTATTATTATTCCCGTTACTGGTGAACTGCTATACAAATAACAAACTGGTGTGATTCCATGCTATTTCATACTAAGATTTAACTAGAAGTTTTGCAAACTAGTCTACTATTTCACTGCAGGGTACTTACATACAAACACACAAATATCTCATATACATATGTATATACATAGAAATGTGTTTACGTAGGTCGTGGAGAGAGAAATTTTTTCAAAACCTACATTTAATATCGACTTCAACATGTAACAGTTGTTAAAAGCATGTCAACATATGTACATATATTTGTATATGCCAATAAGTATGGAGATTGAGTAAGTCTGCCATGTTAATGGTAAAAACAGCAGACCAGTGGAAGAACATTATCACAGTTTATTACATCCACATTTGTCAATGTTGAAAGCTTGTATATGGGAACACTTAACTTCAAAAACATTCAATTACATGAGGGTACCTCCTTACATACGTACATATGAGTGTGTATATTGATGTGAATAAAACCTAAACTATTGGTTGATCTGTGCATGGCAGCTAGTCTTTAGTTGTATGTTTGAAACATTCGATTCGATTTGTTTTTAAACAGTGACAAATTCTCAGTAATAAATGAAGACTCATAACAGCTCACTATAAATACTGTTTTGGTTTATAAAGCGACCACAAACTACTGGGACAAGTCAACACGAAATTTTAAATATTCCATTAATTGATGAAAGGAGATTCTAAGAACCTTTCCAAAACTCTTCTGGAATTGAACCAATAACTTTTTCATATATTCTTACTTGCTTAATCCACTTCTTTACAATAGACACATATGATCCATCTGTGTACATATGTATAAATGTATGTACTTAAACAAATGTGAATTTTTGAATTTATACATAACAACGGTTTTACGCTTAGCCTGCATCACTGACGATTACCGAACATGCTAGAGTTTAAATGAGATTGTTAACAAGACAGAAAGACTGTCTTTTCAAGAGGGGAAGAATGTGTTTTCAAAGAGATACACATAAAACCGATATTAGAAATTTTAGTGCGTACAATATTTGAAAATAGACCTCCAAAAAGATTTTATATACTGCTGTGGTTCGTAGGATCAAAAGAGCTTTGTTCAAAACAAGTTTTAAAAGGATGAAGCCTGATTTGGTATTGGAGATCATATATATTTAATATAACATTTGAATATTTTATTTTCTTCTTGGAAATGCTTTTGTTTATCCTATATCCATTGTAAGAAATAACCAATCTACTATTTTTTAATTTCAAGAAATCTTGATAAAGCTATGTCATGACTAGAACAGCTGTTAGCAATATCGCAAAGCAAAGAGTATTAGCCATGTGGCTTCATCGTTTTTATTTTAAATATTATTTTGACCATTACAATACGAGTATTACCCATTAACGTACATACATATACACATACATATGTATAATGAAAGGTAATCCACCAGAAGAAAATCAAAGGGGTTATTAGTAAATAAGTTCTTAGATATAAAATTTGTATGGACCGTCTAATAGAGCGATAGATCTCTAGAAGAGAGAAGTGTGGAAAATATAAGAGAAAACAAAGAATGGGGAAAAGATAAAACTGACAACAAAATTAAGCTACATACACTAGAAGATGGATGTACAAAAGTATTTTTGATTTTTGTTTTCCTACATTAAATTTAGACGAGGTTATGTCATTCACCCCGGAGAATGAACGTCTAGCTACAATCTGAAGCGAAAAGAACGATATGACTAAAGATGTATTTTATGAGCGCCCGGGACGTAATTTACAATACTGCCCCTGCCACGATATGAAAGTTATACTTCCCGTCTTTAACGACAGGACAAAAAAGTTATCTTTGACACAACTATCGGAAAATATAGCATCCATGATGAAAAATCTACGAACGGCCTGATTCAGATCGGATACGGCGGATCGGGAAATGTAGTTGTTTATAGCGCCAGATTACGGCACAAAGGAATTCTCCCAGCTACAGGGCTGTCTCCGGAACCAAATCGATCATGTTGTGATAGAACGAAGACATGTCTGTAGTGTTTTAGATGTGCGTGTGCTGCGAGGGTCTAACATCAACTCGAACCACTATCGTTTAGCAGTCGAAATAAATACCTACCCTCCTCTGTGCATTTCAAACTCCCTACGGCATTAAGAGTTTTCGAGACAAAGGGTTTTTGACCTCCGTACATTGGTAACGGCATGTACCGTAGACGATAGAACGATAAGCTGTGTAAGCTATGTGATATATATGACGACATAGATTTTAATTAGTTCATGGGATTAAGAGACTAGGACTATGCTGTCTGGATCATGTCGTCCGCATGAGCGACAGCACCCCAGTTTTGAAAGTACTTGATGAAGTACTCGCCGATGAGAGCAGAGGAAGACCTTCACTTTTTTGGAAAGATCAGTTGAAGAAGTTACTGGCTGTACTTGGTATCACCAACTAGCGCCAGAAGAAGGAACGACTGGCGTGCTATATTATCACTTAAGCGGTGTCTATGTCAGTAAAGAAGAAGACTAAACTAATTTTAATGGTCAAAACATTCCCTTGTTTACCCGAAACACCTTTCACGATAACAAATACTAAGGTATATAAGATTAAGTTCAGCTCGATGTGAGCAACTTTAGTTTTGACCATAGCCTTCAACGCCTTGACCGCAGTAGCAGTGCAGACTAACATGCGGAGTGCCATAGGTTCGAACTGTAGTTGGTCTAACAACAAAAATTATAAAAAAATTTATTATTTCGCCCCTCGACCACCTCCGATATTCTCATAAAAATCCGCCAGCTATTCGTAGATGACTTATAATAAACTGTAGGTACATACATTACCCTTAAATAGGCTTCAAACTGTCACAAAATTAGTTGTTTCACGAATACGTTCTTCCAATATACTCGACTTTGTTGAAACCAGATCAGTATAACATAAAGCCTCCATACAACCGATTTCTTCAGATTACAGTTTTTGGATTAAAAAAATCATAAAAAAATGTATTTAAGAGCGTAAAATTCTTGGCACAAAAAATCTTTGAAATCGGAATAGTATCTCATACATTGGATTTCCATCTGGCGTATTTGAAGACCGTTGTGTGAGTGAAATGTAGTTGGAAACAATTATTATGAGGCTTTTCTTGAGGATTCTTATCGCTTTTCTAAATACAAACCTCCCTGTAGTTTTTCGCACGTAGTTCTCTCGAACTTGTGCCTAGAGCACGAAGCATAGTGAATCGACCCCAAGAAGGTATTAGGCTCATCATTTAAAAACTACCGTTTCCGAAAGAGGAATTAAGATCTTGAATTTTTTTTTTAGAATTCTCCTTATTGTTTCACGATTGCGAGACTTCTCAAGCACTGTTGCTCTTTTGTCAACGCCGGCCCACTAATTCGTGAGTTTTTTATTCTTCTTTTTATCTTCTAAAAAGTATGATCTCTGATCTTTGAGAAAGTCTTTCTCTGTACAGAAAACGGTACCGCTATGTAAAGTCATTTATTATTTCCATCTATCATGTAAACATGAGTGATCCTGCTATAATGAGAGAGATTGTCGATTTATCTGACATTGGTGATGCTTCCATTTCGTAACGTTCAGGCGCACCTAGAACAAATAGGTTATCTTGTGTAAATGCCGGCACTGAAGTGGAAACGGAAACGTTTAACAGATACTGAATCTAATGCGTCAATATATATTAGAAAAAATCTTTAGGCAGTTGAAGCAGCATACGGAATACTTTAACAAAAATACCAGCTATACTTATTTACAGTTTTAATAGACTCACATCATTTCTTCATAAACAGTACAACAAACGTCTGACAAATGATTAAACTTCAAAATAATACTGAAACTACATTAGTTGATGAAGTATCTAAAAATGGTTGGCTGCAAAAAAAAAAATTATAGAAAAGGACATAAAAATTTTGTTTACTGGTTCTTATCAATACAAGCAAGGAATTTCTAGATATTGCTGCGAAGGGGACCAAGAACAATTGGTTGTTGTAACATACACATGTAGCTGCAATAATTTTTTATCTAGGTCACGGATTCTATTTGTAGAAAATTCCCAGACCAGCAGCCACCCTTAATAAGTTATTACGTATCACCGTAATTGATGAAGGAGGCAACGAAGACTAGAACGTATTATCATATTAAAATTGAATTTTTAATTTTGAATACATTAAATAAAATTTCCTTTTCTTTCACTTGAATTTTGTTGTTTCCATTAATGCAGCAATCTAATAAGCATCATTAGAGTCTTTCTGAAAATAATTGGTTTTTAATTATTTTTTATTAGGCGTATGTTAATTTAAATTCACGAAACTCAAAATCCTATAGGAGATTAATTGAGAAATCAAAAAAAAATGTTTAAAAATTGTGCCAAAATTTTAAAGGCATAATAATTGGAGTTATTAAAATTTTAAACGTAACCTCGTATATTTTTGGGGAAAGTTTTGAACCGATATAGCTCAAAATTTTCCCTACAACCTACCATTATCACCTAAAATATATCCAATATCTAGATCAATACATTAACAAGGTGCTGGAAAAAATAGTTTTCAAGATTTTCAGTTTTTATTTATTCGAAAACGGTAGTTGATAGAGAATGGAAGTATATTATTAGTACCAACATATCCCGAAATGATGAGCGCAATACCTTCCTGGGGCCAATTCAACTAGACACGAAATCGGAAACACTTCGATTATTTCCGCTTCAACTACTACACCTAAAATCGTACGCAGTTGCCTGCGACTATATATGTATATATACAAGTATATATATATATATGAATTCCTTGTGGGTTTTTTTTTTGTCGAACGAATATATATGTAAACATATGTAGAAAAATATCAGACTCACATGCACGGTGCTCTCATCCTTTTAGGGAGGCTCCGCAAACGACTCTTAAGAGTGCTTGTTTGCCGAAGAAAAATATATAAAAACACCTGAGTTCAGAAAATAGGGCGTGGCAATACTAATCATTATTATATATTAAAAAACAAGAAAATGTTCAGCTTCCAACTGTCAAATAAATGGCGTAAAACGCGTTTAGCGCAGCGACACTGGAGTACCGCTAATTACTTTCATATACGCATATATATTTAGATATTTAGACAAATGTCAAGCGGATACGGCTAAATCTACTCAGCCCGTCATTCTGATACGATTGGTATAAATTTTGGGTTTATTTTTTCTCCTTCTGGTACATACATTTGACATAAATAACATTTCATGCTGAAAGATAATTTCTAAAGTGAAATTTTTATTTATGTTTTCGACCTGCCCTAATATGGGTACATAGCATGTGTACATACAAAACATGCATATGCTTGTTAGTTACTTATTTTATTCCGCATTCACGCTGGTGTTTAATATTATTTGTGACCCGTAAATTAATCTAGATATTAAAGTTTTGCAAGGAATTTCTCTGACCTCTTTACTCTTCAACACGTTCCAGACATCCTTGCAAAATGTTTTCACTCATTAAATCCCATGGAGTATACACAACAAGTACAAGCATTCTTCTGAAATAACTGGCGGCTGCAACGAAAGTGCATACAAAAAACTGCGTGAAATTCAGATGATGGATGCCACGTGCAAGCACCACATTTGCAACCATCCGCATTCCTGCCCACTCGATAAAAGTGCGGTGCAGAAGGATTTTTTCTGCAGAGTATCGAAGTGCAACTATTTAATTAAAATGTACATATATAAATGCATCGTAAATACGAGTATATTGAAACAGTAGTAATGAACACAACACAGGTATCCTTTACTTGTTTAACCAAACTTTTACTGATTTTTTTTTACGAAGTACGTGGACAGAACTAACGAGATGGAATAAATGAGTTTGCCTTTAGTGCAAATCCCGGAGGGTTAGTAAAAACAGTAATTTTTTTACTGTATTTTCCAATGTTATATTCCTCGTATGTATATATACGAGTACTTACGTATGTATATATACCCTGCAAATATTTGTGGACCATATGGACCATTCGAGTATCTACAAGTGTACTCCTCTGCGTGTAATATTGGACCAACTTAATGCGGCACGATCATTCTTCATATTTTAGCGATCGCACTAACTAAACGAAGTTGCAAATAGAAAAGCATATTGAAATATATAAATAATATCTTGTACACACCTTCACGTACATATACATATGTATGTTAATAAAAATACTTTTATGTAGAAGCCGACATTATTGGTGTTAGTGCTGGTACCTAGATAGACGAAATTATCTACAACTTCGAAGTTATGACCTTCAACAGTGACGTGACTGTTTATTTGATTTCAGGAGATATTTCGTCTTGAGCTCGTTCACTACAGACCCATTCGCTTCGTTTCTTTGTCTAACCTAGGGAACGCAGAACTTACGGTGGGGTTGTTATGAACAATTATATCAATATCATCAGCATAAGCCAACAATTTTACACTCTTGTAGAAGATTGTGCCTGGTATATTTAGTTCTGCTCTGCTCGTATTATTTTCTCCAACATCAAATTGAAGAAATCACGCTATAAAGAGTCACCCTGTCTGAAATATCTTTTGGTAGCGATCGGCACAGAGAGGTTCTTCCCAATTATGACTGCACTTCTGATATTATCCAGGGGCCATATGAGTTTTGTGGGAATATCAAATTCAGACATAGCTACGTGGAGGAAGTTCCTTATTGTGCTATCGAAGGCAGCTTTAAAGTCGTTGAAAAGGTGGTGTGTATCGATTCTTTTCTCTCAGGTCTTCTCCAAGTTTGACGCATGGTGAATATCTGATCAATGGTGGATTTTCCAGGTCTAAAGCCACATTGATAAGGGCCGATCAGTTTTTGACAAAATCATGAAACAATTTTTTCTCTTCAAAACTTCCCTTCGATAAAATATCGCTAATTATAAAAATGGTACACTATATTGAGCAAAATGAAAAACTATTTTTTTTAATTCTTGGGCTTTTATTTATTTTTTAATAAATGCTTCTATCGTTTTTTGTTGCTGTTTTTACTAATAATATAGTTAAGGAATAAGCTCCATATTTTTATTTCAAAGGAAATCATTAAAAGAAATCGATTTTTTTAAGAATCTTATGAGCGACAATTAACATTCACTTTGTGAAAAATTTGTGCCGCGTCGGGTGTTAAATAAAATTGATCGGTAAAATTAAGTTCTTATAAAAATTGTCGCTTCCGCGCATATGAAGTGAATAGTGAAAGTGCTATTAATACTAAAATGTGAAGGTAGCTGAAGGTTAATGGCATTGCCACCCTCTTTCTTGGTAAGTAATCTGCATCTTGTGAATCTATATGTGCAACAAAAATAGTGAAAATGAAAATTGGTAATAAAAGTTTATTAGATATTAATAAATGTGTAAATACATCTATTAAAATATGTATGTATGTATATAAATATGTGTGTATGAAGTGCCATATTTGCGGATGAATCTTCGAGCAGTGATGCCGTAACATTCGCTAGGATGATCGTTACGAAGCGCACTTTCTACAGTGACAATGAAAAGGCATAAATACATATGTATGCCCACGAAATCTTATAATTTTATGCGTTTCGATCAAGGCTGCGCCCTACAAGACAAAATTTTTTTGTTGCGTTGGCGCCCTATTAGATATATTATCCCTGGTTTGGTGAAGTGAAAGGTGCAAATAACGGAGGTCCCTGCAAAAAAAGGAAAATTCAAAGTGTTATTAATGCTAAACTACTAATTTCTAATCGCAATTCTACACATGATTTAGACTTACGTGGGAATGTTTTCTTGTTGATTTCTCGCCATCCACAAACATCTTCTCCGCGACGATGACAAAATTTACAAAAATCAAAAATCAAAGTTGAGCTGAAGTAAAAACAAACACATTCATACAAAAGGGCATGCCAACTTCATTCCCTTGTGCCCCGTCATCTTCAAGACTCTTGGCGACGATCGAAAAATCTGCCAATTTAATAAAATTAAAATGCGAAAAAGAGCGAGGATCTGAACTCATGAAACTTTTGTCGTGTGCCGGCGCAAGGCAGCTTGCTTCATATTGAGGTAACAGGCGAACATAAAATATAGCAGAACGATGGTTTTGTATGATATGCTTGATTTTGATGGTTGACGATATATATATGTATGTATATGCTATTGTGAAGTTGCTCCCTTTTATTGGATGAGATGAGGAGAGCATCCAATAGGGATGATATGATTTCCAAGTGTCGTTTTGGCCATTTTTAATATATCATGATCTGTCATTTTCTTTTCATTGTATTCTGTAATGTTTACAATTTCATCATGGCAAGATATACGCAAGAACAACATTTACAAATTATTCAATATTATTACCAAAATAATCACTTGCTCACTATTCGTCGAATTGTTGAAAATTCCGAGCATACATTTTCTTTACAAAATGTTCAAGTGCCAATTATACGAAGAACCGGTCGAAGTAATGAAAATATTGCTGCCGTTTAGGCAAGTATTGCTGAAGACCGCGATTTATCGATTCCAAGACGTTCTCAAGAATTAGGACTGCCTCAAACCACAGCTCTGCGGATTTTGAGGAAGTATTTGGGCTTGCATTTCCTTAACGATTAGTGTGTGTTTTTATTTTTAAGAAATCATATCACTCATATTAGAAACCGCTATTCATATGTCGTCCAACAAAATAAACTATTTAAAGTTATATTAAATGAGAAATTTTTATTCACATCGGGTATTAACATTTCAAATGTTTAAATTACTTGCCAGCAACTCTTCTCTACAATTTGATGTATTGGTATTTTTGTTTCATTATTTGTGTGTTTTGGACTTCTAAATTTATTTAGAAGTTCAAAGGCAATCATAAATTAACATACACAAGTATATGTATGTATGTACATGTACTTAAAAATTAAGTTTCCAAATTCTGGTAATAAAACGTAAACATTACAAAGAAAGGTCATGGCTGAAAAGTTTGGTATGGAGGCGCCTACTTTGAATGCCTGAAACGCCTATACAATCTAAAAATCTTTGAAAACGTAAATGTATGAAAAGAAGGTGCAGCTTAAGACAACCATATCTTTGCACTTTTCTCGAATATGGTTATTATATGCATGCATTTCGCATGCGATTAAATTGTAATAAAACTCAAAATTTAGAGGATGTGATACCTCATGGACGTTTAAAGGTTGGTTACAATGAGTGCGAGGGGAAAAGCAACTACCAATATGAATACAAAACACAATACAAACTCAGTTGTTCAACGAAGAAAGTTCGAAAAGTGTTTAGAAGTAATGAAGACAGTTGTTTTGCGATGTCCCATTTCCAAATCCTTATAATAAAAAAATTATAACTTATCTAATCCATGAAACAAAAACAAAAAGAAATTGCAAAATCTACCAATTACCAAGAAAATTAAGAATAGATATCGCATTTTTCCAGATGTCAGCTAACAAATCGAATGACTCAAAACCAGAGAGAATTTCTTTCAATTACCTTTATGCTTGATGTCATATCCGGCAGATAAATATTTGAGATTGAAATATTCGTAGCTTCGGCTTATTTTATATAACTTTTGCTGCTACAAATTCTCAAAGAACGTTAATGAACTCAATAAGATCTAGATTTATGTTGATTTCGATATTTCGTTGCCAAGGATAATATTTAGAATAATTAGAATTGTGCAGAATAAATAATTTTTGAATCGAGTGATCGCTTTGTGGTATGGCAGAAGCAATATGAGGTTTCGCATCTATGAACCACCCCACTGTAAGTGGTGGCGGGAGTATAAGATAGACCCTTGTAGCACAAAATCATAGTTGAAAAAGAATTTTCTCTAAGAATACAAAAAAAAAATACCATTGACACTTTTTCAAAACTTTATAGATAGTTTCCCAAATTAATGGTTACCATATCAATTATTAAATGGCATTCAAATGAATTTTTGTCAAAATCACAACATTTTTTATAATTCATTGCTTACTTATATTTTTGTTTACTTTTTGTTACCATTATGGGAGTTTAAATTCTTTTTGTCTATAAATAAAATAAAGCAGAAAAAGAAAATAGGTTTAAGATTTTCTTAATCGTCTTCGAATGCAAAATACTTATATCACGTATTGATGATTGTGTAGGTATATGTTTTATGTAGTCGCGCAAATTGTGACTAAATCGAAATGCATTCAACCGTGTTAAACCACCGATTCGATTTTTTTCTATTACATTTTTTGCACAAACTGTATTTTGCATTGGTGTTTCCATAAGTGGAAAAGGTTTAGAAAAAACCTTAGTCGCGGAATAACTAGAAAAAACAATAGTTAAGTTTGATGGACAGCAAAAGCTTTTTTCACTTGGCAATAATAATAGACCAGGTGCAAACCTAATTGAATTTATGTTTCATGAAATTTCTTTTTCGTTTGAGTTTATTATTGAATTTAGAGGGGGTAAGAATTTGTTAGTATATTTTTTTATGTTCTAGTACATATAAAGCGTGTTTTTTAAAGAGGTATAGAACTTTAAGTTGGCATTACTTTTCAAGATGGCGGCCGATTTAACAGCTGTCAAGTGATTTATTCTCAGTTCGGTTTGGCAATTCATAGTGAATAGACTCAAGTAAGGCGTAGATTCGTCGAATGGGCCCAAAACGAGATTACCGTTGTTCCCGATTTTCATAAGAATTTTGTTTAGCGATGAAGCGCACTTCTGGTTGAATGGCTACGTCAACAAACAAAACTGCCGCATTTGGAGTGAAGGTAATCCTCAAGTGCATGTTGAAACACCGTTACATCCAGAAAAACTGACTGTTTGGTGCGCTTTATGGGCTGGTGGAATCATTGGTCCGTACTTTTTCAAAAACGATGGTGGCCAGAACGTTACAGTCAATGGTGATCGGTATAGAGCCATGATTACTAACTTTTTCATTCCTGAATTGAATAACCATGATGTCCAGGAGATGTGGTTTCAACAAGACGACGCAACATGTCACACAGCTCGTGCCACAATAGATTTATTGAAAGACACGTTTGGTGACCGCCTAATTTCACGTTTTGGACCTGTGAATTGGCCTCCAAGACCTTGTGATATAACACCGCTAGACTACTTTCTGTGGGGCTATGTAAAGTCATTGGTCTATGCGGATAAGCCACAAACGCTTGACCATTTGGAAGACAACATTCGCCGTGTTATTGCCGATATACGGCCACACATGTTGGAAAAGTCATCGAAAATTGGACGTCCAGATTGGACTACATCCGCGCCAGCCGTGGCGGTCATATGCCAGAAATCATATTTAAAATGTAATGCCACAAGATTATCTTTCGGATAAATAAAATGCATGTCAATCGAATAATCCGTCGTTGTTTTATTGCAACTTAAAGTTCTATACCTCTATAAAAAAACACCCTTTATATGTATATACATACACATGGCAGAAAAAGTCCGCGTCCATCTACATAAGTACATTTTGTTTGCACTATGAAAAGTCGAAAGCAAAAAATCATTCATAAACTTTCTTTACATTATTCTATGTAGTTCAACGAAAAGTAACTGCTGCACAAACTTTGATACCAATAATTAATATAAATTTAAAATGAGATGACATATAAGCAAAAAGGTTATTCAAACCAAACAGAAAAAGTCTGCGTTCACTTCAAGAATAATGAAACAAAAGGCTTAAAGTTAAAAAAATATATATTAAGTCAATAACTCGTTTGATATCCACGACCTTTATTGACTTTTAGAACGCGGTTTTTCATTGAACCAACAATTTTACATGTTACTTCTGGGCTTATAGCTTCCCATTCTTCTTCAAACGCGCTCCTAAGCATTTCCTGGCTGGTTATAGCACGCTGTCTAATTTTTCTTTCTAGTACATCCCATAAGTGCTCAATAGGGTTAAGATTAGGTGATTGTGGGGGTGTATGCAGTTGTTTAGGAATATTGCACAGCAACCAAAGCTAACCAATTTCTGCTGTGTGCTTTGCGTCATCGTTCTGTTGGAAAATAAATTGCTCACATGTTAGTTCATGATCGACTCCATAAATTGAAATTTTTCCTTGCCCGAACTTGCCATGCACCCACACATCATAGCACCTCCACCACCGTGCTTTACCGTGGGTACGGGATTTTGCTTTTTTCACATATGGACATAATTTATTTTGGTACTTTAATTTAACGTCTTTTGAAATTCGGCTTGCTATTTGACGTGGGTTAGACTTCACAAGAATGGTTGGGTCGCGCTCTTCTTTTTCCGTCAGATTCTTGGACGTTCAGAACGTGGCTTAGACTCATAAGATTCTGTTTGTTTGGGGTTGTTATTACTGTCTGGACAAAGGAGTACTGCCTTTCGCGATTTCCTGATATTTTTTTACTATTCTTCCACAAACCAACAATGATTTTCTTTTCGCCAATTTCTATTTCTTTTCGCTTCTGGTTCATAGTCAAAAAAATAGTTTCTCCTATATTTACATATATGTATATACATTTACATATACATGTACATACATATGTATACACCTTGGCTTGTTAATAATTGCGATTACAATCGCACATCGTTCAACATAAATAATTTGTATTTACAATGCAACAAACCATCGCTTTTTAAATTGAACGCAGACTTTTTCTGCTCAAATTACATAAGTAGCGGCACTACAATCCCGTTAACTCAGAACGTCGCAGCTCAAATTCTACAAAATTTTGCTCGAACATATGTAATTCAAATAATTGAAAATAAAATAGTGATTGTTTTGAAATGCATAGATTTTTTTTTAAGTTGAATACTTTAATACAGTAAGTGAACGCAGACTTTTCCTGCTATGTGTATGTAAATAGTATTTGAGGATGCTGATTTCATTAAAAGTGGCAGAAAGCGGAATTTAACAATAGTTTTAAATTTATTAACATTTAAAGTTGCACTTTTAACCCATGAACACTATGTATGTAATGTTTGGCTAAAGCGATGTTGCCATACTGTCTAAAATAAACTAAAAAATAACATAAATATGTTTGCGAGAAAATACTATATAAGGCGGCGCCGGTTTGGTCCGGTTCTGGGTAATTTTTTTTTAAATCACAAAGATGTCTCATGGTGATAGTGAGCAGGGCGGAATCGGTATTGGTGGGGACGTATTTTAGAAAATTCACTAATTTATTTTACTGAAATAGTGACACGACGACTGTTAATACAAACCCGATGGCCATCGTCGCTAAATTCACGAATATGATTAGTTGGTGGGGCCACATGGCGAAATTCGTTGAAAAACCGCTAAATTATTTTAATGAATTTGGGTACCCGATTCACGAATATGAATAACGGTTTCCTTGAATTAATGCTTCCTCTGCATTCTTCAATGATATATTTTTCTCAATTATCTTGCAATCGTTATAGATCATTTTTTTGCGTGTTGTTTAAAAAATGTTTAGTTCTATTTAATTGCTACGGCCAGGGTTGTAATGACGAAATTATCAAATTTCTTAATGATCATGGAATTTTGCTAGATGCTTTGAAATTTCCAAAGTGCTACAACGATTGTGCTTTTTTTACGACAAAGATAAGACGTGGAGGTCCAAAGGTAAACAAGGAAAAAAAAAAAAGAAAAAAATGACTTGTGCTTTCAAAAGGAGGTGGCGAATTGGCACTTATTTTTCTAAATCAAAGCTATCAATAATTGATATATCAACTTTCTCAATTTTAAACTGTGATATTAATCCTCACAAGCAAGAATTTTTAATGCGCGAGCTACATAGATTGGGATAGCAAAACGGTGGTTTATTGGAGTAAGGGGAAATTTAAATTTAAAAGGCTATATATTGCATGCCTCGATTATTTTCTTTAAGGAGGTACCAAAGTGGAATTAAGAAACTTTGAGCAGCTGATACTAACAAGCCTCAATGCCACAGATGATTAGATATGAAACTTTCTCAAATTGGATGTTATTGCAGCTGAGAGCGTACCCCCTTCTCACATTTCCATTAGGGTAACTATTAACTATTTTGTATACATATTGTGACGGAAATCCCAATTACGAAGGACAAACAAAAAGAGTAGCAGTGTGACGAGATTTTCAAATAAAAAGGACAGGCAAAAGGAGCGGTGGTATAATGCAAATTCCCCGTACTAAGGACAGACAAAAGATGTGGCAGTATCCTTGAAATTCCCCGTAAAAAAGACTGACGAAAGGAGCGGTAGCAACTACTGCAGGTAGTCCAGTTAGCGCATGAACAGAAAGTTTGGATCATCTTCAGGTTTAAAAAGTGCGGCAGCCGCTATCACACCAGAGACGAGTAGAAAACGCAGTGAGCTGTGTGTTTCAGGAACGGATAAACTGTGTGAAGCAGAAGTATATGTGTGTTATAAAGAATTATAAAAGAAGTCATTGCGTATAGTAAAGAATTGTAATTATTGAGGATGAAATAAACGTTAAGTAAATTCCTGACGATTAAGAGGCCAAACGAAAAAATCTTGGGAGTTTTATTTAGCAATCTAGTGATTCGACTCGCACTCGAAGGATTTGGGAAATCATCGAAGATGGATACGAAAAACGTTACAATATGTATATAAACTACTTATGCATCTGGTAACAAACATTACCTACCTGAGATATTGACGCTGCATAAAGAACTTCAGCCACAATTGCTTTATTACTAGTTTCAACTCTCTTAGAACCTTTTTACTTCCCCTTCACCGGCTCTTAAATAGAGAAGTCGACGACTTTCTCATCGAAGGGATGAATACACACTACACAATTTTTTTCATTATTATTATATTTTTCTGGGCTACATAACTGCTGTCATTTTGTTGGAAAATTTTGGATAGGTTGCAAATGTAACTTAACTGCACTCCTGTACAGTGTGTTTATATCATCGTACAGCCCTACAAGTAGACAAACTATCATATGGTCAAAAAACAGCTGAGATCACCTGATCAAAATAGTCCACTTTTTCACTCAGGGATGTAATAAATATGACTGAAATGAATAATAAATTTACAGCTTAACCCTTTCGACCCTGACTTTTTTCCTATGATTTCAAATTTTTTTTTATCACTGTTCTTATTATATATACTCCAGAAGTATACTGCCAAATTTTGAAGTCGCCACCCCCAACCGTTTGGGCGCTACAGAAAGTTGCCAGTGGGCAATCGTGGTATAAAATTAAACACATTTTCTATTTGCATTTTGTTTTATTTATAAGAAAATATTAAGTATGAAAAGACAAGAAACAGTTTTTATTGTTATTACTACACAGATGGATCTTACATTTAAGGCATTTGGATGTTGGAGTTCCAGTTTTGCATAACCTACAGCGCCCTTTTTCACCGTATACTACCCAATGATCCGTCTTATCATTTCGTTTTGTTTCTGGAGAGTTCGGCTGGAACCTGTACCTCTTTGAGTTCTGCGAAGAGACACTGTTGGATGGTGAGTTAACATCGGAATCCGTAGGATAGCTACTTTCTGCGTTGGATGGCCTACCTCTTTTTATTTGGACAGATACTGAAGAAGATTGCAAAAGGGCATCAGTGATTTCTAGTTGAAATTTTATAAGAGGAATGTGTTTCTGTTTCGGATATAACATATTTAAATGTTTTTTATAAAGCAAACATGCATTTGTAACGGACGTTCCAAGCCACCAATAGAAAATTCGTATATACCACTTCCTTGAGCGGTGGTTAACTTTGTAAAGTTCCATCAACATATCTGCCAAATTTACACCGCCCATGCCTCTATTGTAACAAGCTACTATTGCAGGCCTTTGAAAATATACGTGGGTTTTTTCTTTCGGGTTCCAACGTTCGCAAACCCCAACTGGTTGATGATCAATATACGAAGATATAAGTTGGACAGGTTTATTATCGAACCATCTTAGACACACAATGTTATGATTGATCCTCTTTCTCGTTTTTTGAGCTCGGTCTCTGAAAGTAACTGGCAATTGTTTATACGGTTTTTGTATATAGTTCCTGTTGCGAATATGTCCATTTCCTTCAATGCAATCAGAAGGGTTACCGATGTAAACCAGTTATCAAAATAGAGTTTGAAGTTCTTAAGTTTGGGTAAATTTTTTGCCAGGTAGAGAACTATATCCGAAGAGAACCCCAGTCCATATGATGGGCAGGTACCTTCACCAACATACAGCGTGTAATCGTATACCAGTCCAGATGTTCCAGCACGTGTAAACATTTTGAAGTCCCATTTATTAGGCTTAGCTGGGTTGTATTGTTTGTACGTTGATCGACCTGTAACCGAAGAATTCAGGAGACCTATTAGGGAACCGTTATATACATTCACATAAGAACTCATATATACCTTTGAACGCAATTATTTGCTCATCTATACTTTGAAGTTCTTCCTGAGGGAGTTTATTAAAGTTTTCTCTAACGATGTCTAGTAGAGGACGTATCTTGTACATCTAGCCATAGTTTGCATATTCTTTTTTAGGTTGTTTGCTGTTATCATTAAAATGTGAACACTGTTTAATTTTTTCAAACCTATTGCGAGATAGTGAGTCTGTTATAGCCGTTAACTTCATATTTTCAGACAACGCCATTTTAAATTGGGGCAATTTAATAACACCCAAGTATAGCAGAATACCAATATATCGTTGTATTTCTACGTTGGTGCTTTTAAGTTCAATTCCTAGTTTTTGAAGTCCATATAAGTCAGTTTGCTGGGTGATCAAATCGATACATCGAACATCAAAAAATTGTGAGAAATACTCCACTGGTTTCATGACTTCGTGAATTTCCAAGATACAATCTTCCTTCCACATACTCTCGGGAGCTTCAAATTCCTTTGACCTCCATTTTAATGCCTTCGAATCAATTTTTTCGATACACATGTTTTGAATTGAGTGAGGTTCTTGCCCATTATCTTCTTCAATTAGATTGTCAAGAAGGTCAATTTCTATATTCTCCCCTCTTTCCAGAATCCCCTCTTAATTTTGTTCCAGCACTGCAGACACATCTTCCATATCATCATTACTTTCTTCATCCGAAGAAACTTCCCAATCGAAGTTTAAAATTTGTTCTATGTCCTGTTTTGACAAACCTTTATCTTGAGGTCCCATAACTAAATGCTTACAAATATATTACCACAATTGCCCAAAGTTGCTCAGAAGCAACTTCACAAATGTAAAAATTACTTACCTGATGCTGGTTTACAATTACAAATAATGACTTGTAAAAATATTTCACTTAACTATTGCTGAAAAGTAGTTGATTCACACATGTATCACTAATGACAAATTTATATAAAAAAAATGCACTTTTAAAAATTATCTCTTAAATGAAAACACCACTTTTAGCTGACACTGCTGCAAACTTTTTCAAATAACTTAGCTAAACGATTGAGAGGTGACTTTGTATTTAGTCACACTTCGTGCTAATTTATTAGACTACCGTTATCACACCGGTTTAATAAACAAAAACAAAATTAACGCCTGTGGTAAACCTATGATTTCGCGAAATTGCTCAGGCTCAGGCAACGTTGGGGTCAAAAGGGTTAAACTAAATAGCACGACTCAAAAAGTAGCAACACGAAAACAATTACCAAAAACAGTTAAATAAAAATAAAACTCTATAAAAACCAAATCATTTTGAAATATTTGATATAATTCAAATATATACATGCATTCTACACAAACTACTAAGTCATATATAAATATCTAAAACGTTCATAAATATTTAATTTATACCAGCCGTAGTAATAAAATGAATATATACATTACATGTCCATCAATAAATTCGTTTGTTTTTTTAATCTTCTAAAACTTAAGGTAAACTCTGTAAACAAATTCAAAACTTTTATGAAAGACATATTTAGCACGGCAACACACTCGACTAAAAACTAACGGTTTTGCTCAAAATTCAGGGAAATGTAGCAAAATAGTTGGTAGGCAACCCGCGGCTCGTGCCTGGTGCCTATTCCCCAAATTCGCTTTTTCATTCCATTATATTCTTATTGCAATTTCTGTTCTACACACAGCATTCTGTTAAACATGTATGGGTTAAACCTGAGAATGTGTGTGTGAAAATTATGAGTTTTGTTACTTGTAGACCTGTACAATGGTTTATATTTATCTTCACAACCATACACTGTACACTTAGTATTTTGCAATTTTGTTTTATAAAAACTCGCGAATTATTAAAGTGCTATGCACTAATATACGACATCAATACAATTACTGATTGTCAAATGTTATAACAGTGAATAACGAGACCTCGGAAGGCGTAACTTTGCTAGAACATTCATGATTTTGATATAACACTCGTTTTAAAATGTTGTAAAAAATGGTAATCAGCCCTATTCTACATTTCGACTCGAATCGAAATTTTCTCCCTTCCGCTGATTTGGTATTCTGTGTTACGTTCCGTTTCAATCAAACTTCGAAACTTTCGATTCTATTCACTCTATGTATTCTGCATTTCGATAGTAGCTTTGTTGTACGTTGAAATTTGGTTGGCGGAAAAAATTCAATTTCAGATCTAGGTGTGCTTAAATAATATAATTTTAACAAAAATTTAAATAAAAAATGATTTTTATAGTTGCAAAAGTCACGACGAAGCCTTTTTTCCTTTTTAAGCGTTATTTTGTTTTTACAAATATTTGCAGGTCAAAAACAACACCACCAACCCAATAGGAAAAATTGGCTGAGATAATGTCCAGAAAAATAGACATGGCGCAGGGTTTTCAAAAGCGCCCGAAAGAAGAAGTAAAGGGATTTTGGGAGGAAGTGGCAAATCGCTGAATGCAGTTGGTCAACCAACAGAAGATTCAAATACATGGAGAATGGTAAGGTATTGCTGGAAATGAATCTAAAAATTTTTAAACCTAACGTTTTTTTGTAAGTGTGGGTTGATTGGAAGTGCTATATCAAACGCAAGATGTGTGCAAACAAGAGGGAGATCATGGGCACCGGTGGAGGTCCATGCCGATTACAGCGCATAACCCCACTTGAGGAGAAAGTGATTCTCTTAACTGGCATTCAAACATGCACCAGTGGAATCAAAGGTTGCAAAGATTATGGCAGCAATGTGGATGTTTCTTACATAGAACCCACCACCGAAATGGACATGTCGATGCAGTCGGTTGATCCAGATAACATCGCGTCTACTAGCAGAGGTGCTAGTAAAACTTATTTCCAGAACAAAGAAAAAAGGCCAGACAGGCTTGTTGAGAGAGCAAGTAGCTCTCCAAAAATAATTTTATGCAGAAAACTTGAGACATAACGAAGTTATCTTAGTAAAAATGGAAGAAGCCGCGGCCTATTTACGTCGCATGAATCGCTCTTTCGCATGAATCGCAGAAAAGACACAACCGGATTAGAGAAGAGCTACTTAGAGACAAAATTGAAATCAAAATGCAGATGTTGAGGTTGGACCCTAATTACCATAATACTTGATTAATTTTGGTAATTTTTATACGCTTTTTTTTTTGTTTATCCTTTTTTTATCTCATTTTTAATTTATTTTCTTAAAATAATTAAATGAATTTAATGAATTATATTTTATTTACGAATTATTTATTTCTGGCTGTGAAATTAATTTTATTAAATAGAAAATTTGAGTGACGAGTGACGAAAAAATAAAATATAAATTTTTCTTCATTATTCAAAAAAATTTGAGTGATGGGTGACCGGTTATTTTTTATTCAAAAAAAATCAAAGTGATGAATAACGTGTTATTTTCATTCAAGCGCTTCTTGAATAAAAATAACATGTTATTCGTCACTCAAGAAAATCTGAGTGATGAATAACATGTTATTTTTATTTATGGAATTCTTGAATAACGATAAAACTTCATTTTTATTCAGTTATTTAAAAATTAAAAATAAGTACCTCGAGATCCCGGAAAATTATACCCAGGTGCGCATTATGTAGCTCGTGTATTTTGGGATCATTTTGGGACATTTCGGGACTGTTTTGTGATCATTTCGGGACATATTTGGGATCATTTTGGGACGTTTTTGGATCATTGCGGGACTGTTTTGGGATCATTTCGGGACTGTTTCAGGATCACTCCGGGACCATTTCGCGACTGATTCGGGATCACTTCCGAATCAGTTTGAAAACAATTTGGGACAATCTTGAGATCATATTGGCCCCATTTTGGATCATTTTTTGAGTGTTTTCGGATTCGCTGGTTCTGGAATTATCGTCCAAATAAAATAAACTTATTACAGGATTTACATATGTAAGTACTTAAGGTTTATTTTCGAATTATAGTAAAAAAAAATAACAGCTAATATGTCAAAAATAACATAAAAACTTAATACAGTCAGTAAGTAATTTGAAAATATAAATAATGTTTTCATGAAAAAGTCCAATAGGTACATTTGTGCATATATGTTAGTAGGTATGTACAATGTATGCATGTAAGTACATAAATATGTACTACTTCAAGAAAAATTATTTAAATTTAAATTAAATTTGTTATTTATATGTATGTATGATATAACTTCAGAAGGGAAACAAACGATTGAAACATAAAATTCCCTCTGAAGTGCATTATAAAAAAAGATGAAATGAAATGGTATTTAGCTAGCTACCATTTTCAAATCGCAACATATACGCCATTTATGGCTTTCATAGTTTATTGCTTCTAGTAGATGCCTCACAGATTCGTACGTTTCTTTAGTGTTCAAATTGTATGCTATCGGAACGCTAGGTTTCTTGTTGTTGTAGTACAGCAAAACTGCTTTCATACTAGTTTTGGATGAATCAATAAATAACCTCCATTCGTGGGGAATAAAAGTCATACCCATTTCTGTAACAAGTTTTTCAATATCGTTACAGTAAACGAAGGTGTTTTCTTCATTGCCAGAGAAAAATGGCTGAAATTTTGCTTGGCGATGACGGTAACCAGTAACTTTAACATCAGGTGTCAGTAAATTATTTTGTTTTAACTTATGTGCTATATACTCTGCATCACGTTTTGATATATTGACATGTTTTACCACGTCATCCATCCAATTTTGAGATATTGGTATCATATTTTTGGAAGCTTCAGATATTTCATAATCAGGATCCTGCAACTGGTTTTGCAAGTTCGCAGTCCATATAGAAATCGTAGTAGGGCTTGGTGGCCGTGGTACAGGAATAGCATCTGAATGCGATAATGGCAGGCTTTCATAATCTGTTCCAATATATTTCATTGATCTTCGCGATCTTTTAGTTTTTCCATTTACATCATTCAAACACACATAACAACTCGCTTCACTATGCTCACCTGAATGCACAACCATTCTGAATGAGTACATAGATTCAACACATTAAATAAAATAAACTTACCTGGATCAGTCCAAATCACCGGAACACCAAACTTCAGCGATTTTTTTTATTCCTTTAACCCAGAGACGTAAGTCGTCGTAGCAGGTTCTACATATATCTTTGGGAGCCCAATTTACGTCTTGAACAACCGGCATCCCAAAATAATGTTCATACCACTCTTTCGCACTAACACTTGTACCAATCAGATTGGTTGCTATGCTGAATTTACCGCTAACTTTCGCAAACATTTATTCATTTTAAATTTATTCTTTAAGACGCTTTACGCTACCAAAATCTTCAGAATTTATTTTGCTGTGGTATTGCAACTCACAGAAATTGTGAATGGTAAAAAAAAAACTACTTATATTAATACTATTTTTGCATGAAAAACTATCAAAAATACGACAAATTGTATGACAGCGCCACCTATCGTAAGATTTAGGTAAAAGTTAATGTCAAAAATGAGTTCCTCGATCCAAAAACAAGGCGTTATACAAAAACATCCATCTAAAATTGCTTCATTTGATCAAGTTTTAATCAACTTTTCTCATACACAGGGTTGCATAGGCCAAAAACCCAGTATAAGGTTTTGATATGGGAGGGATAAAGTTTCATCTCCATTTGGTTCCATCAATTACGTAGAATCTTGTTGCACAGTGTTACTGTTAATAAATATATAATATATATTAGCTTACTTATTTGTTCTACGTATTTTCATTGAAATAATAATAAATTCTGCGCACCTTTCGCGTAAGAACAGAGCTCAACAACGAAACGGAACTGACTCAGTTTCATTCCACACATTTTCTGTATACGAGTATAGTATTTCTGTATATAATAGAATACGCAAATGTAACTTCGTGTAGTGATTGCGATCGGTATAACACGAAGAATGGTCGTGACGCACAAAGTTCGTGTAAAAAACATGAGTTGGTCCAGAATTTGCCACAGAGGGGTATATTTATAGGTACTCCAATGAACCATATGGTCTATAAATATTTGCAGTTATTAATTATATTTATGTCTGTATAATATTTCTCTTAGGTGGGTTTGTGAGCGACAAAAGTATATATAAATGCACCAGTGTGTTTGCCTAACAAGTTTGTTGCAAATATCTAAATAACTGAGAAACTAGCGTCTAAACAGGCGGGCATTGGCAAATCAGCTCAGCTCGCCATTCTGATACGATCACTATAAATTTTAATAGGTCTATTTGGTTTTCTTTTGGTACTTACGCTTCGGACCAAAATTAAAATACCATTTCATGTACGTAAAAGTTATAGCAAAAGTAGGATATACGTCAATCATAAAATGCCAAAATATTAACATCTTAAATCTTTAAATTACTTCATCGCTTAAGTTTATTATTCTCTTGTTACAATTTTTGTGCACTCTTTTTATGATACGATTTCAATTAAACTGCTGCACAAACTGATTCACTTCACTATGCACTATGTGATTCGGTGTTACAGCTGATGTTTGTTTTGATTCGGTTTGGCAAACGAACAACACTCACTCAACAGCAAACGTGCGCAAGCGTTGAGTGACAATGAAACAGCTTCTCTCACGAGTAGTTTGCACAACTCCGATTTTAATTGCCTATCGAGTGATGAACGAATCAACAGTTACAACACCATAAAATGTTGTAAATAACTCTGTTCATTCGATGCATGCGACTGAACAGCTAGCGACTAATAGCTTGCGGTTTGCATTTACAAAAAATATAAAATAATAAAAGGCGCTAGAATGGAAGGAATAGTAAGTACAATTTATTTATACGTGATTTGTTATTTGCTTAGCGTTATTTAGTGATTTTGTGATTTTGTAAATGAAATTATATTTACGCTAGTTAAATTCGAGTAGCACCATACCACAAATTGATGATACCAGTAGTGGGAATAAAATTTTGGAGAAATAAAAAGCAAAATTCTTAGTAATGAGTACCAAATTTGTAGCAAAAAAAGGCGTAGTGCAGTTTGGAATATTTTTGGTAAGATTAAAACCAACACGGGCATTGAATTGGAAAATATAGTGGCTTGCAGAACTTCTTGGAATATATACAAATTTAATAAAAATAGCACTTCCAATTTGGTGAGGCATAAGTGCTATAAAGTCATGAAAGATAATGTTTCTACTTCGAAACTGGAAGTTAAGTTTAATGCCATATTTCTATGTATACTAATTCAATTCAAATGAAATTCCTATCTATTTAATTTTTTTTAATACCCAAAAATTTCAAATTTTTCGCTTATGAAGAAAACAATCTTTTTTAGTTTTATCTTAGTTTTTTATAAAATCAAAATTTCGCCTTATGAAGCTCATTTTTTTTACATATCATTTAAATTAAATTTTTTTAATATCGAAAAAATCAAATTTTCATTTGTGAAGCAATTATTCTTTTTTAAGTTTTGTTTATTTTTCCCATGAGGAATCAGGAAGTATGTACTTTAATGTTCAATTACTTGTAACATAAATGACTTACATACATTATACGGAATAAAAATGTATACAAATGTACCTGAGTTAGGAAAACTCTTCTGTTTTTAACTACTCCTTATTTTTTTAAGTGTTAAATTTACTGCACAAAGTTAGAAATTTCGCTTCTTTACAAAATTTTAGTTGGTTTCTGTTGGGCTAGAATCGTCTAAAATGTAATTTTTTATAACCGTATTTTGCGCTTTGTCAAGAAATTGTGTCACACATTTGATACTTTACAAAAAATTAGGAAGTACTCGAACATATGTGAATGCTTGCAGTTTAGATTATATTTACTATTGCCTTTCGAATCAATTGTCAATAAACTCAATTGCCTTTCGAGTTATGTATATAATATGCCGCAAAAACAAACGCCAATTTCTCATCGCTGCAGTGCAGAGAGACTCGATGCGGGCTTTGTTTACAAGCTGTTCGGCTCATATGCCGAATTATTGTTGGGTATACTAGTAAGCAGAAATTTATGCGAGTGGCTTGGAACGCCGAACGGATGAATCGTTGCAGGTGTTTAGTTTCAATATTAAAATTTTTATAGTATGTTGTCTTAAAATCTAATGAAGCTGTTTTAAATAATAAATATAAAAATCAATGAGTGATTTACATACCAAAATTGTTAATGGGGCTCTGTTCCAAAAATTTTTAGTAAGATTTTAATTTTCTTAATGAATCTGCCGAAAAATCACAAGATAAATGCCAGTGCCGTTTGGATCTTAAAAGTATGCTTTAAAATGCTTTATTAATGGCATTATGCTAATTATATAGATATTACAAAAATCTGGTAATGAGACTTAAATGTTCCCCGAAAGTATGCTTTAAAGCGAAGAATTATTATAAATTTAACCTGAAAGCGCAAAAATGTATACTTCATAATATTCGTCTGCTTGCAGTTTTTAAATATCTGTGTCAGGCATAAAGAGCTGTGTGTGAATTACTCCAGTGTGGGAGCTCTCATATATAACCTTTTTTTTTACAACAATAAAAACTTGTATTGCTGTCGAAACGTTCTTAATAGTGATTTTAAGTTTTTAATAATTCACTTATCTGTGCAATCTTAATAAAACACAATTTTAAAATATTAAGTGTACACTGTATAGCTGTGAAGCTAAATATAAACAGACTTCACTGGGCTGAAATTAATTTACATTTGCAACCGACCTAAAATTGTTCAGCGAAATGGCACCAGTTATGTAGCCCAGAAAAATGATATAATTAAAAAAAAAGTGTAATTTGTATTCATCATTTCGGCTATAATTGGTTAGGAAAGTTTTCCTATCCGTGCAATGGCACAACAACAAAACACACGCAAAAAATATGTTACGATAGGATATCCTTTATCCAAATCTATGTATATTTATTTCCCACAGATAGTAAGAAGGAGAGAACAACCCTGTGAAGGAAAAAGCAAACAAAAAAGCAACTAATGCGGCACATCACGTTTTATTTGAATATTTGAGCATGAAAAGGCTATCCGCAATGGGTTGAGTAATGCTGCAACTAGCCCTAAAAATAGTGACTCAGCTGTTGCAACCTACCCTGGACGATACCGTCGTTAACGTTTTCACCGTAGAAATCAGCGGCGATTTGATTTTTCTATAAAACTAATTTTGCTGATTGCACAAGGTTGCTATTATTGGCCTTTATAAAAATATAGTAGGTAAACTAAAGAAAATGCACTTTTTCAAAAGAAAAGGAAACTGAAATCGTAATTCATTATTTATTACCATATACAAGTAGATTGTGATATTTGATTGGCGTTTACATTCCATCATATAAAGTTCCCTCTTCCACTCAAGTTGTACAGCTGGAGGTATGTAGAATGGCTAGTTCGGGTATTACTCTTTTGCAACACTGTTGCAGATTCTCAGCTGATACTTAAATGCGTGCTAATTTTGGTTGGTAAAAAATTTTACACAAAACGCAATAAAAAATAATTACAACGATCGCAAAATAATTCAGAAAAATGTAACACCGAAAAATGCAGAGGAAGCATTAACCGTTACTCATATTCGTGAATCGTGTCACCAATTAATTAAAAAAATTTAGCGGCTTTTCAAATAATTTTCGCCATATGGCCCCACCAACTGGTTAAAAAAAATCCTTTATTCCTATTCGTGAATTTAACGACGATGGTCAATGTGTTTGTATTGTGGCGAAAATGCGAAGCGAATGTCAGATGAAAGAGAGAAGCCGATAGCTGGCATGTTCTAAAGCGTAATTCGAGAACATTCGTAAAGATAAAGATTCGATTATTCTAGGCGGTTGGTTGCGAGCAACCGGGTTGTACATAAGGGCGACAAACGAGTGCAGACAGAGTAGTAGTAAGTAATCAGTCGTAAAGTAAACGCGTTGGTAATTACATTACAGTAAAGTAATAAAACAGTACATTGTGAAAGTTGTATACAAGCGATTGTAAATAGTAAAATGAATTGTAATTGAATTGCGAATTACTGAGTAATATAAAAGGCAATTTAATAAATTCTTTGTAAAATAAATCATCGAGGTTGATTCACAGTCGTCGTGTCACCATTTCAGTAAAAGGTAATCTTTTCCAAAAATTAGCCACACTTTGAACAAAAAAAATGATAGGGGGTGGTAGGGGGCTGCACCCGTTTTCAGAAACTGTAAACCAAACCCACTAGTTTTCGGGATATTTAATGTTAAAGTTTCAAAAAATCTCGAATCTACTCTACTCTACTAATTCGTACGTAAAGCAACTACTTTGAATTTGAGTGTTGCCACATATAAAGAAAACATATGTAAAAAAAACTTTAAGATAAGATTTTATGTGCATATTTTATTGCTTAAATTACTTTCTGGAAAGGGTCTTTCCGGTTTTCCTTTACCGATATTCGTTGTATTTTTAAGATAAAAAATTTGAGTTGCATACTATGCAAGGTGAAGCTGATGTTGGTCCGACCCAGGACCATTTTTATAATGCGTGGTCGAAGGCCGCCATTTTACAAAGTTGTTTCGCTTAAAAATACTGTGCAAGGCGAAGGCGGTGTTGGTCCGTCTCAGGGTTATTTTTTTAAAGCGCCACGCTAAGGAAGACACCCTATTATTTTTTTTATATCTTTCCTCCACAAATACTCTATAATCAAATCCGTAAAATTTGCAATTACATATATTTCATTAAAAATGTCTTTACTATTCTCAATTAAGATTAGATCCGTCCTCAATCATCCCGAGGACGCAGTGGCCTTCAACCCTCCTCTCTAAAAAAATTAGCACAAAGTTAACAACAAAATATTGAAATATTACCTTTGCGTTTTCTTGTGTGCAAAACAATACGCCAGGTAAAAAATATGGGGAAGGGATATGTGGGCCTGCTCAAACCACGTGCCTTTCGTCCGCGAGATACATGGTTTCTCCCTGCAACTTCCTTTCCGGCAGGAGAAGCTTCCTAGCTCCGCATTCCCACTCCTCAGCAAGGACATGGGCGTCCTATGAGAGTAGCACAATTTGCTGCGCAGCAACAGCTCGTGCTCTTCAGCAAAAGTTATGCACTGCTCCACCGAGCCGATATAGTCTCTCATCTGGTGGATATTCCACATGCTTCGGAATTCCGCAGCAGTAATCGCTCTGCGTGTTGGCGCAGCTCGACTAGTGGTTGGGTTTATCAGAATCTAAAAAAAAAACTATACATAAATGTGCATATATAATTATCAACATTATCGAAATTACCGTAATCATCCGTATCACCCATTTTTTGAAATCAAAATGTATACTTAAAACTTTAAACAATGAATATATCAAACACAGAAAAAACGCAGGGAAAACACTTCAATTACTTTTGGAAACACGCTATTGAGTATAACGGTTGATTTTCCCATGAATTAACAAAGGATTTTAGCGTTATAGTGCTTGCTTTTAAGCCTTGCCATGTTATATGATTGGCGGCCTTTGGCCGCGATTTAAAAAAAACCATAGGCTGGATTCACCCCGGCTTCGCCTTGCAAAGTATTTTTGAGCGAAACACCTTTGTATATTGGTGACCTCCCGACGCTCTTCAGAAAATAACTCTAGGCCGGAGCAACATCGGCTACGCCTTGCACAGAATTTTGCATAATTCCCTTAATGAAGAATAAAAAATGCTTTAATATATTTTTGCGTTTGCACATATAACTCTGCATGGCAAAGTATTTCTATTTTTATGCCGTATGGCAGCACACATTTATTTTTATTCTCGGGCATTTCTATTGCAATTCGTGTCGATAAAAATATACAAATATATTAAATTTGTTTTTTATACTTAGTAAAATAAAATAATAAAAATCATACTTGTAATCTCATGTGAACAAATAAGAGTAGATTTATTCAAACTTACATATATACATACATATATGGATCATAAGTACGCGTGTTATATGAAAACTCAATGAGAAGTGTGTGAATAGTTCAAGAGTAAATTATTAATAATTTAACAATATTAGTCATATTTTGTCTACTCACTTATCCTATTTGCTTTGTATTTCTTACTTTGGCTCATTTTGCGTTGTATAAATTTGAATTTTTCTTCGTATATACACAGGCTCACACAAGTATACATACGCCGCAGTTTTCTTCAATATACATATGTGAAAAAAATAATAAAAAAATGTTTTTGTTTGAGAATCAAGCTGTTTTATTTCGAGAGAACAAAAACTAAAATAATATAGTAATTGTCTAGTATAGCTACTTTTGTTAAAACTTTATTAAAATTGACAAAAAAGCATACCAAAAGATCCGTTTTCACGCGAACTTTAATTATATATCGGGGGACGACCAATCTTCGAAACATTTTTTACTTATTAACAAATTAAGTAACATTATTTTGCTTATTAACTGCACTCATTATATGTGTTCTTTTGTCAATAGCTTAGTAAAAACAACAAAAAAAAAAAAACGAAGAATGGACTTTAATTATAAATCGGTAGGAATGAAATTGTCCACCCATATTTTTAGGTATTAACAAAAGATGTAAGGAAATAACAAATATCGCTTTCAATTGATACAAATAGTTGTTGTTGCAGTTAACTATCATTTAACAGCATATAACTTATCTAAAGGGTAAATGGGTTGCCACGCAAATGAATTTAAAGTAATTACGCCCAACTTTTACTTAAAATGACTTCAATTGATGGGTTTTTTTTTCAAAGTAGGTGTCTGAAGATGTCCTTTTCATAAAATCTGGCGAAAAGCGAAATTTTACAATATTTATCATTATTAATATTTAAAGTCGCACAAGTCTTTCTATATAGTACTAGCAAACACACTACAAACACTTGGCTTAAGCGCTGTTACTGCGCTGCATAAATTAATTTATAAAATAATAGTAAATATTAAATTAAAGATTTCATTTAAAAGTACCATGCAAGGTGGAGCATTGATTTTTATAAAAAAGATGTTTTACTTAAAAATACTATGCAAGCGGGCGCTGTTGTTGGCCCTTCCTAGTGATGGTTTTTCTAAAGCGGGGATCGCAGGCCTCCAATTTACAAAAGTGCTTAACTTAAAAATTATTGTCACTCTCCCCACGATTCTTTTTCCTACCAGGACTCTTTTTCCTAGTTTTGACTGTGGGGTTCATACGTATGTAGTTAATGCCATTTGAGATATTTTTGCGATGCTTAATTTAGAAGGGGAAAAAATTAATTTTTCCTCACAGATACAATAAAACTGCATTTGAAAGAAATTTTCCTCTTTCCTTTAATTTCCACCCTTTTTCTTTGTCATCTATAATACTTGTGACACTTGCTTAATGTGCACAAAAATGAAGCTACTGAATTCTTGCAGCCACTACAATAAACGTCCGCCATTGTATGTAAAATATTGTATTCTAAAAATATATCACAACTGCTGATCCCGAATAATTAAAAAAATTGCATTTAGCTTACCTTTTCACTTCACTTTAACCGTTGAGGACAGCGTCTTACATTTCACTTGAAAATAAACTTGCCATACAAACTAAATTATCATTAATTATTATTGTATGGCAAATCATAAATTCTAAAGCTAAGTTAGACGCATTTTCGCATGACAGCTTTCTGCAACAACAATTTACACTAGTCTATAAGAAAATAGGTTAAATACGATATTTCATTACTATTTTTGTTAATAACGAAAAGAGTGTTTGGAAACTTGATCTTCCCCGATCCATTATTAAAGTTCGCCTAAAAACGAATCTATTGGTATGCAATAACATAAATATTAAATAAAAGATTTCTCTTAAAAGTACTATACAAGGCAAATGCTGTTGTTGGCCCGGTCTTGTGTTGGTTTTTCTAAAGCGGGGATGGTTTGGTCCAGGGTTGGTTTTTTTTTAAAGCCCCGCTTTAGAAAAACCAAAACTAGGCCGGACCAACAACAGCTCCGCCTTGCATAGTACTTTTGAGTGAAACATCTTTTTGTATAACAACCAAGTGATCTATAGACAAATCAAATTTGATACGTTGCTATGCAAATGGAAGATTAATATCTTTAAAAGGCAAATTATGTATAAAAAATTGAATTCATCTAAAAAAATATTCAAATAAAGCTTTTTTATTAAATTGCAAATAAAACTTAAGACCAATAACCAAAAGAATTCAGGAACAAAAACTAAAAAAAAAAGGAATAATAATTTTTTATGTTTTGTAACCAAGCGCTATACGAATTATTTGAGCGAGGTTGAAATAGCTATTTTCGAAAAGTCTGTCAAATAGTTTGTGTTTCATAATTCATGTGGTTAATAATTGAAATCTATACGGAAATTCATTTTTATTAATTTCAGTTAAATATTATATCAATTTAGGTAAGCTTAATTAGCTTTTTTGTAGGATAAATTAAGCAATGTTGGCTTTGTCCAACCCGTGACAAAAAAGCCAAAAAGGTATCTTTTTTAATTACAGGAGCTATTATTTTAAACCGTGTTTGTTATGTAGTTCTAGAACTTCAATTCGATTATGAAGTGCAATTGCATTTTCGTTCCTTTAAGATTAATTAAGAAAAAAGTTACAGATAGGGGGGGGGGGCATTTTCAGAGGTGGGTGAACAGGGCCGATAAGCTTTATAGTTTAAAAAATGCTTCAGAAAATTTATATTTAATGGCAATTCTGATCAGAAGGATGGGAAAGGCTTTTGCAGCGGAAAGGATGAGGAAGTATAGACATAAACTCAAGGAATCACCCGTAAAATAATGAAGGAGAAGGTGGCTGCATCCAAAACATTGCAAAACGAAAATCAAAGAAAAGAAAGAGAAAGGAAAAGGCTGCACCCGTAAAACAAAAAATCCTCGGCACCCGTAAAGGTAGATCCGCGCCTGTGTTTGGGGTCATATTCTTGTATCCAGACATTGGGAAAGGCTGTAAGTAAGGTACCATTACCGAAGCGCCATAAGAATATGACCATTAGGGAGCTTGTTTCTCTTCAAAAATGAAAACCCTCAAATTGAGATAAAAATTTCTAAATTTTATGAGCTTCGCCCTGAAAATGTACTTTTAACTAGTTAAATGCCTCACAGCGTGTGTGTCTGTAAGTACCACGCCAATTTTAATTGACAGAAAGTATAAGCAAGAAGATAACAGATTTTCCTCCCACTGGTGCCGAGTTATTACAGAAAATTTGTTGCGATATAACTAATGAGCAATGTATGTTTGGAGAATGCAGCCGATGCATAAAAGAAATTAAAACCATTCTAAACAATATCGATATGTTGGATTTGAATAAGTCCTCTTGCTGGAAACAATGGGCTGAGATCGATGGGCGCCCTAAATAGACATCAGTGGTAGGCACAATCGAGGAAACGCTTGCAGAGTTAAGAGAACAAGCCCCTCGCTTTAAGAGCCATGTATTCATAAAAATAGTGCAATCTGACACATTTAATGAGGTGAAAGAAGGTATAGCCAGTGACGAAGCAATATTGCAAATAGATTTTGCTGAAAACTATAGCGTGGTAATGCAAGACGAGATTCAGGCTGCACACTGGGCCCACAGACAGAAGACTGTATTTACAGCATGTATATGGTTGGCTGAAGACAAGAGATACTCATAAGCTATTGTCAGTGACATCATATGTCATGATAAGTACATGGTTTATGCATGTATCAAAAGGCTCGTGATATCCCTAAAAAATGAAACTCAAGACCTAAAAACGTTAAAAGTTTTCTCTGATGGTGCAGCATCACAGTTTAAAAACAAGTTTACACTATCGAGCCTTTCTTTTATGCCTGAAAAATTTTAAGTTCAGGCAGAATGGTACTTTTTCGCAAGCTGGAAAGGGGGCAGGGATGGAGTGGGTGCCGTAGTGAAGAGGGCGAAGTGGACCGAAGTAAAAAGCCGAAAAGTTGATATTCATAATGCTGTGGATTTCATGTTGACTGCTGCAAAGGTCATACAAAATATTGATGTTATGCATTTATCTGAAGGAGAGGTCAAAGCTAATAGAATGAAGCTTGACGAAAGATGGAGTCGTGCACTTCCTATTAAAAAGATTCAATCGCAACATTTCTTTAAAGGACACAGTCAAGAGGATATATTCGTAGGTCGCACATTCATATCAAAACTAACTTAGATTAAAGTGTTTAAACTTAAGGCATCACAAATTTATTCATCCTTAATTTAGCATCCGTAATTCATAGTCAATAAATTTCTCAAGTACTTAAATTCGCTCGTGTCCCACCCGTTACACTAGTTACAGTTAAGTTTTGGATTTTAGCAATAGAAATGAAGAAAGTAACTTTGTTATTATTGTTTTGTTATAATGCTCATATATCGATTCAAATGGAAATATGTGAATAAAACTAATAAATGTTATAAATTCGCAAAGTTTTTATAATACATTTTTCGTCTCAAAAGTAGGTTCTAAAATTTGTCCCAACCGTTACAATTTTAAATCTTAATTTTTTTTCATGTATATTACATTACTACAGGTTTTCCTTTTAATGTAACGTTAACCGAATATTATATTTATAGACCGCTCCACCAAAAGCAGAAAACGTTAGTTGGTTTTATGGAAATCTACTAGCAAAAATAAAATTTCGTGTAAATGTGCCCCACCCGTTACTATGGAATCGCCCAGCCACATACATAGATACAACCGTGAACCTCATGCGCTATAATGATAACCTCGAACCACTCGGCTATCCAAAGATTATTTCTCGAATTCTTCATCTTTGCGCTCGGCTCAGTGTAACTCAATGAAATATTTTGATAAAGTTTTAGTCGAAACCCTTTTTTTTTGTAATTTTCCATTTTACTACAGCAATTTTTTTAAACTAATAATAATTGTTTTTCATTGTTTTTCCAGATGAAGTGGAGTGGAGTTATCAAGATGTAGCGTGAAACTGTTTTTGATCCACACGATGTTATGAGTAAATATCATGAAATTTTAACAGCTTTTTTAATATTGATTGTAGCTTATAATAGTCAATAATTTAAATTAGAAATTTTTTTAACAATTAAATGTCATTTTGTTAAATTAATAGTAATAAAATATAAATGAAGAGAGTAGAACTTATTGTTTTGTATTGCTTGAGATCTTTTTCACGTAATAGAGTCCAACATTCGTCGTTTATCATGCCTCCCAAAATCCTTGGTAACGTCTTTCAATGTTGACTAGATCTTGGTGTAGTCGCTCTCCTTCTTCGTCGCTCTTATCGTCCATTTTTTCTGGGAATAAAAAAGAGGTGAGAATGCAAGACATTCTAACTACGAGATAACACAGCTTTTTTAAAGGAAATTTTGTTAATTTTTTTGTAAGCATTATTATTACATAATTCGGATATGAACTTAACTTAACCTTAATTTTGTGGCTATTGGTATAATCATTGCAGAGGCAGCAGAAGCAGTAAATTTTTATACGAATTTGTTTGCAAAGTGAAAAAAAATAAATGGCCTGATTCAAATTAAATAAAGTCATTGAACAATAACCTGAAAAAACTCTAAATTTTAATGTTATGAATATGAAATAAATTGTAGTGTTAAATTTACTCTTCTATGGAGTCGAGTCATTAAAGAATTGAGAAGTTGAACGTTTGGCAACATTCCGCTTAACCTCTGTTCGGCTCGCCTAAATATTTTTTTATGTGCACTTATTCATATAAATACATACATACTATGTACTTCGATTACACACTCACAATTCTGAATTTCAGGCACTTCCTTGCGAGTGCCCTGCAACCTGCCCAGCGGTATCTATCACAAAGGGCCTGTAAACTGATGTCCATTTCAATCTATCCTAACCTAAGTAATTATAGAATAAAGCCATTTAAGACGTACCCCTGAAAAATATATTTGTTTACATTGTGTTGACGCTGTGTGTCCCTCAGTAGGCAAAAATGAAATCTTTCTTGTCTGTAATATTTTTTGGAAGTTTTTAAGATATGGATTCACCACGAATGAAATTTAATGAATACGATCCACCTCTTTTCATATACATGCATATGTACATATGTATATAGTACATTAAATGAGTTCGGATAGAAAAATTGCCTTTTTTTTGAGTGTATAACTACGTAAAAAAATAGTATGTAAAAATAAATATTTTCCGTTCAGTTTTATACAATGAATTTTTTATAGTGATATATGTACATAACATTTAATAATAAAATGTATATTTTCAATGTATGTATGACTTTAAAAGTGGTTAAGATGAATATAATTTAATTTCGATCTTATTAAAAACACTTTAACATGGTTTTATTTCATGACGACTCCATTCACTTTTTTCAATGTTGATTAAAAACTAAAACAATGTCTACATCTACATCTACGTTGCGATGGATACTAATAGACGTATCTATTCAAACGATCTTCTTTCATTGCAGCGTGATAAAAGACTAATTTGCTGCCGTGTTAACGGACAAAACCGTCATGATTCGATTCGATTTGATTTGGTGGATATTTGCAACATACCGCCCACCTTCGAGCAATTTTTGATTTTACAATTGGAATTTTTTATTCATTACAAATCACAGCGGCAGCTTCAAAAACATCAATAACAAAAATGCTATTAGGAAATCTAGTCAGAACAGCTTTTCTCGCTATGTACTCATAATCAAAGACGACTAGATACGAAACTCTCTAAAATGTAGATAAATTGCTTTCCTCGATTATTTTCTTTGTGCTGGTAACAAAGCCAAATGAAGGAATTTTGAACAGCTGATGGTAAACAAGCCTCAGTACCAATTCGTCAATAATGAAACGCACCATTTTTCATCAGAAAACCATTTTAGGTTATCAATAAATTTTCATCGAGCACGATAAATTTGTATTTTAAAATTAAGAACAAATGCTGTTTGTATTTATTGAAGTCAAATATTTTCCAAGCACAGCTGTAAAGGTGCAGAAATATTCATTTAAAAAATTTTTTATTATCAAAAAATCCCCAAAAAATTTCCAGAAATCCGAAAATGAAACTTTTTCATCGCAGTGGCACGGTTTGAAAATGTTATAAAAAATGTGAATTTTCAGAGCGCTCTCACGAAATAAAGAGTTTCGTATCTAGTCAACTTTGCTCATAATAATACAATTCGCTACTACTCCTGCGCTTACATATAGACGATAGCTCGATTGAAATTTTTACAGAGTAAGAAAATCTCGGGAAGCGCAACACACTATTAAATTTTGGCATCAAAAACTGAATTAAGTAAACTAAAAGTGTAAAATAAGGAAGACTTGTTTTTGACGAAAAATTGAATATATAAAATTAAATAAAATAAATTCTGTTTTTGAATAGTTCTTATGAAATTCCGTAAAATATATTATTATAAATTATTAAAATATTAATTATTGGAAATAAAGTTGCACTGTAATTTTTTTTTTTAATTTAAAGAAATATCTATTAAAAATATTAATAATAAAACATAATTGCAATTAGTATCGGCGATTAGAACGTAGCGACTTTTAGGACAACTGCTGAATACATTCATATTCAAATTATGCTAAAACACAGTATTTTTTTGTTGGAAATAATTACAAAACAAATTTTTTTCGTATGAAAAATTTTTAGTTCAGAACAAAACTGTCTATGTAATTCATATTTGTACACGTTGGGGTTTCAACCTACGGCCCTCCATATGCACAACTACACGGGTTCAAATGGATGTTTGTTGACTATCCAGAGGATACTTGGTCTAAGACCGGAAGTAGTGATCTGCTTGAATAATATATTACAGCCTCTTACCACAAAGAAAGGATTTATTGCGATAAATTTCTTAAAAAATAATTTTATTTAACATTAAAAAATGTAAACGTACAAAATCGTTGGTTAAAAAAGAAAATAAAATTTCTTTATTTTAATTATATTTTGAAAACGAATGCCAGAGTTTTTCACTTTTTCGCTTCGCGAAACGAATCTTTAATTTTTATTGTTATTAATATTCAAATTCAAAACACCATTCTCATTTGCTCCATGCATTGCATTACCGAACAAATGGTCCATAACTCATAAAGACTCATAAATGTAAATATGATGCTCGTTGCCAAACAATGCTTTTTAATTGCAAAACGCTCTGCTGCAAAAGCAAGGATATAAAATTTAAATACTACTGAAAACAAAAGGAATGGAAAGTAATAAACAAGAAGACGCGAATCGGAAATTTTTATTTTTTTTTATTTTTTAACAAAGGTTTACGTGTTGCTGCTTTACATATGCAACGGTCACTATCTACTGTCATCAGGTGGAACTCATATATGTACATACAAGTATGTGTAAATAAATATGCATATTTATGTATGTACATATACGTAGAATGCTGGCACAGCTACTACGTGAAAATATTTCAATTATATTTTTCCAGTAGTTTTTTCATCAATTTATCTTTTGTCGCATATGGCCACCCAACGAGCTTCTTTGCTCGCGTTAATTACTTTGTGCATCATCCTTTCAAAAAGTTTACTGAAAAAGTTGTCCTATTTACATTTCAAAAACATAAATCATCTTTATGAAAAAAAAGAGAAATAATGACGGAAACTATTAAAAATTATAATGTGAGAGTGGAAAATTGTATGACGTTCAGAGCGGAATTCATTTAAATGTGTTAATGACCCAGTAGTAAAAACCAATGAGATCAAATTTGATATTAATATGTCAAGAAATATGTATATTTAATTTGATCTTTAACATAGTTCCGAAAAGAATTATAGTAATTATTTTAGTCATAAGTACTTGTAGAGAAAACGAGCCCGTCACGAATTCGAGGCTAATTCGTTGCGTTTCCTAGCAGAAGTTGATGATTGTCAAGAAAGTACTAGTTCTGTTCTATGCTCTGTTTTATGAAATAAAGGGTTATCCATTTAGTGGTTTCTAAAGGGCAGGGCTATATTTTTACATCTGTCAAACTTAACTGTCAAACCAAAAATGTTTTGATTTAGTTAAAGGTCAGACATTTATGAAAATGGATCGCTTAACAACCGCACAACGCGTTAAAATTATTGAAACCTAGTACAGAAATGGTGATTTAAGAGATTATGATGCATATAATCGTCCAACTACTTAAGCGACTGGTACAATTTGAAAGAAATTTAAAGAGTCTGGATCATTTATAGATAATGTAAGGCATGTGGACTTACACATACATATATCCATATAAAGTCCAGCTCAGACAACAACTGTAGCCAGTTGACCATTCACAACGCCGTAGATACGTCGATTGGGTGCTTTAACAAGAAGCAAAGGACCGCAATTTTTCCAACGAGAAACATTTCTCACTCGGTGGATACGTAAATAAACAAAATTGCTGCATTTGAGGCTCCAAGAATCCTCAAATAGTTGAACAGAGGCCATTACATCCAAAAAACTTACTGCGCTCCGGTGGTGCGGTTGGACCTTACCTCTTTGAAAACGATAACGGTGAGGCTGTCACTGTCAACTCGGAACGTTATGGCCGCATATAAGCGTCTTCTTCTGACCTGCAATTGAAAAGCACGACTAAGGCAATATGTGGCTCCAACAGTATGGTGCCACATGCCACACAACACTAGCAAATATGGCTTTATTGCGTATGAAATTTCCCGGCCGCGTAATCTCTCGTTTTGGCGGTGCCAGTTGGCCACCGAGATCGTACTCTCAAGCTCTTCAAAACCAACATTCGTCAAGTTATGGCTGAGATAACACCCAATATGGGGGTGTACGTGTTCTAAACTCAAGCATATCTTTCGCTCTTAATCTCTCTCTCCCCTTTCTAATTTAAATATTATTTAATGTTTAAAGCAGAGTATATACTCTGGTTCCAAGTAATGATATCATGATATTCCATTTCACATAAGAATTTACTGCCAAGGAAAATGAACAGAGCGAAAAAAATTCTTGAGCTGAAACACACAAAGTTGAATAGAATGCCATTGACTAACAGTGGCGTTTAATTGCATCCCACAACAATAAAAAACGATATTAAACTAATGCGATACTCGGCTCCGAACTGCAACCAATGGTATTCGCCTTTCGATGAGCATTTAAACAATCTGCGCGAGGTATTCGGCCAATTCCAAAACACCAAAATGCAGGTGAAATTTGACCAACGCAGTTTCGTACAACGCAAGCTGCACTACGTGGGTCATGTTGTCAGTTCTGAAGACATCCAAACGAACCCTGCAAAGATAGTAACCGTAAGAGATATGCCTGATTCTTTGATCTCGCCTCATGGTATCGTCAGCTGTGGATTTGGAGCAGACCGCAGGAAGGTGCATTCCTAACTCTAAATGAAAAACATCATGAGTAAGCCCCACCGGAGGAGCCGGTGGCCGCTAATTAGCCACGTATCCAAAGTATATGAATTTTCCAGGAGCCTCCCCACATTCTCCATCGCCTGCATCCAGCGGTTTCATATGTACGGCAAAATAGGCAGAGGCAAATACCGAATGCCTAAAACGAATCAATAACCCAATTCGATGACCACGATGACAGGCCATGCCTCGAAGGGCACTGTTTCAACAATATTTCGTTTTTTGCATTCTGAACTAGCAGTGTTCTATCACACGTTGCCGTGTCTCTTTGCTATTAGGTATTATAATTGGAATTGTAAAGAATGATGAAGTTAATCTTAGATAAATTTAAGATTTATTATATTATTGACACTTCTACATATTTATACTTATGTGCTTACAAGTACAATATTAGTATTTGTATATTGTAGAGTCTGAGTTATTACCAAAAATAGTTAGAGATTAGTCGCCACTCAAAATCTTCCACGAAAATGTAAATATGAATGCCTCGAAGTTATCCAAACGGCGCTACTTTGGTCTACGCTTGTATGCAATATGATTGCACAACTAAAAATAGTTCGCAACGAAGACACCGAATCGCAAAAGTCAAAACAGACTTTATACTAGCATCACGCAGCGATCTAAGAACGATTTATATTTTTATCGTTATCATGCGTCGATCTGTAATCCCATTCCCGGAAGAAAGTATTGTATATATATGTTAATCTAAAAAAACATACCAATGTACAAAATTTCAGCAAATGGAACTTGCCAATTTCCTTGGTCAATTTCCAAATTTTTTTTGCCCAGAAAAAAAATTATACCTTCCTACAAATTTCAGCAAACCCTACTTATAAAAATATTTGTCACAGTAAGATCGGTGTCTGGTTCACTTCCTGAAAAAAATTTAAATAAATTGAACCGTAAGCTCGATTTTTCAAATACATCTGTTCTAGACCTATTTCCTGGAAGAAACAATGGTACCTGTGTTAATTTAGGCAAAAATATCTGCCGAATTTCATGTAAATCGAACAATACATAAGATTTTTTGGAACACTTTCCGAGCTCCAATGAAGACATCCTTGAATTTCAAGTCAATCGGTTTGTAACTTTTCGAGATATGCGGATCTTTTCAAACGAACGTAAGATTTTTATATACATACATATGTATGTACGTAAATAAAACAAGATATGATAAATACATATGTACATGTAAAAAAATGAACTGGATTACATACATATTTACATTGATTTTTACTTGAATTATTCGTCAGCTGAACGCCGACTTTATAGGCTACGCAAACAACGCGAGTACTCCGCGCACGCGTAAAATATATACTCTACGCGGACAATAGAGTAATCCAAAACCTACAACGTACGACCATACAAAAAATATGGTCCAATTAACGTTGTGATGTCCTAGGGGACCATATAGTCCATCTCTGCATAACATCTGAGTACACCATGAATGATTATATTTTGGAGTATATGCGAAAAATTACATTCGAAAATACTCTTTAGTTTCGAATACCATCTGCTTTGGTGAGAAGCTACGAAAATATATTTATATATGTAATATGCGGTCGTGCCGCGCTAAGTGCGTATAGAAACATGAGTTCGTCAATAGGTACCCAGAGGAGTATATTTGAATTTAGATTGCAGTAATTAGTTTCAGGGCGGCCGGATGGCGAAATTAAAATTTTTCGAAATTTACACGTCTGACGGCACGTTTAGATAACAAAGGGTTACTTTTTTCTTCTTGCAATATGTAGGAAATAAGTAACATGTCAATTGGAAAGTACGCGGCGTGACACGTATATGACGCTACTAGAATTAAATTAAATGTGATTTTTACTTAGCCCTGACCTTTAAAAGACGCATGAATAAATTTGACAGCTGCGTTTGTGAATTATAGCATTTTGAGTGAAGCAACTTTTGTTATTGTGAAAAATTGGATCAAAAGGAATTTTGCGTGTTGCTAAAATATTTCTTTTTGAAGAGCAAAAATACAGTTGAAGCAAAAACGTAGCTTGATGAGGAGTTTCCGGACACTGCTCCAGGAAAACAAACCATAGAGGGTTGGTGTGCTAAATTAAGACGTGCATTGAGGACGGTGGACGCAGTGGACGCCAAAAAGAGATTGTTGCCGACGAAAACATCAAAAAAAAAAAAAAAAAAAAATAACACAAAATGGCTTTGAATGGCCTTAAATTGAAATTGAATGAAATAGCGGGCACTTTAAAGATATCAACAGTGGATGCTGCGCGTATTCACTTTTCACTAACGACGAGTTGATGATTCGGAGCAGTGCCCGGAGATGTTTAAGCGTAATAAACTTGATTTTTTGCGTCGATTTGTGACAATGGATGAAACATGGCTCCATCATTTCACTCCGAAGTCCAATCGACAGTCAACCGAGTGGACTGCACACGATGAACCTTCTCCAAAGCGTGGGAAAACGTAATCGTCGGCTGACAAGCTTATGGCGCCTGTATTTTGGGAAAGGCATGGAATAATTTTCATTGGCTACCTTGAAAAAGGAAGGACCATCAACAGCGATTATTACATAGCATTGTTGGACCGTTTGAAGGAAGAAATCACCGAAAAACGGCCTTCAACGGTTATTTTCTGTTCTCAGGTTTCAAAAGAATGTTCGCTGGGAAGAAATTTTCGTCGAATTAAGAGGGGATCGCCAAAACTGAGGCCAATTTTGAAGCACGAACGCCATACAAGTAATCAGTGTATCACCTTTGAAGGGAATTAAATTGAATTAAAAAAATTTGAATTTTGCCAAAAAAAAAAAATGTTTTACTATGGTAGGCCGGAGACCTTTCAATTGACCTGTTATACATAGGTTTGGGTCTAGGATATTTTATTAAATCGAAGCATAGGAAAATGTGCAGTCCGTGCACCGTATCATGCATTTCTAAGATTAAGCGAATACCCCTAATAGCTATCAGAGCATATATGTTTGTATGTCAATTCTTATCGATTATTTCTCCGATCCATCACTGACTTAATGCCTAATAATTAGTGCATTAACAAATCGAATTCAACAAAAATATTTATTTCACATTTACATACCTTCTTAAATTTTATGTTTGCAAACTAATTTTCATTTGAAAATTTACTTTGTACTTTAATATGCAATGAGTATCCAATAAAAAGTGCTTACTTCGGTTCGGTTCTACCCAGCTTTACGTCTTCTTTGCGTGCTAAAATATATGTAGCTTCTGTCCTTAGAATACAAATTTGGAAAATTCGAAACTGGCACTCAGTCCCATCTTTACTCAAGTTAGGCGGTTATGATTTACGAAACCAGACATGTTTCACTCTTCGAACCAAAATACGTTTTCATTTTCTTCATATATCAGTTTATGCAAATATATTACAATACGAGTATATGTGTCTCGTATATGTATGTACATATGTATAATATATATTCTCGTATATGGAAGTATACATGTACATATGAGATTGTATACTCACGCGTGTGTAGTTCAATATGAGAAGTTGTGATCCTTACTCCCACAAGACTGACGAAAAAGGGTAATATGCAAATTACATAGTGTGACAGAAGAAAGAGGTGAAAGTGCAAATTAACTTCAGAATACCCAAATCATGACAAACAACTATTTACATGCGTCAGTCGCTTGCTAATGAAGACAAGATGTAACATTACATACATACATATTTATTTAAAAAGTAGTGTAAACAAACATGTTTGACTCTCATGTTTTCATGCTTCCTTAAAAATCAGATAGACGAAGAGTTTGGAGAGGGCTAAAATATTAGGTGCAAGTTCCATCAAGGATAATATGTGCTTTTTTGGATTAGGATCTACATATGTATGTATGTATATATGAGTACGTAACTACCGATTTTTGCTTATTTACTCCTTATTTAATCCTTATTTGCTATAGGCAATAAAATTAAGGCTATTGAGAGAAACCCTTTTCTACTCACAATACGCATTGTATGTATAGAGTTTAGATAATACAGTTATGACAGTATTGTGTCAACAAAATAGTAAATACCGTTCTGCAACCTTGCCATTGTCAGCAACAGATCACACATACTTTTAACTCAACTTTCAGCCACGGCAATGATATGTGAATATTATTCTTATATTTATAGTGATAGCATATTCAAGCTTTTATATAGCATATAGTGTTGAAAAATTATAACACTCTTCTGCAACAAGTTATGTAGAATGCAAAAACTGCTGAGTTTCATACGTAGAAAATCCCGCATATGCTTAAAATACCCAAATTCACAACTTGCATAGCAGTTCTATCATCTCAACGTCCGAATTAAAACTGAAATAAATGTAAACTTTTGGCAGTTTTGCAGAGTTTTGTAGCAAATGCTTTCTCAAATAAAGAAGTTAAGAGAATGAAACTGGGGAATGCATTTTAAGAGCCGATAAAGCAGCTCCGAAGAGAAGCATACAATGCTCTTTTAAAAAACTAAAAACGATCAAAAAATGGAATTTGAATTTAAAACTGCGACAGATTGAAGGCTTTTTAAACCGAAAGCATTTTGCATATGAGTGAGTAAGAATCGGTGAATACAACGCGTCGAACTAATAATTTTGTCAGGCAATCTGTTGCAATTCTAAAAAACCAGTACCATGGTCTATTTTGGTTTCCTGCGCGAAATGTCAAGTTCTGGAGAGAAGAAAATTCAAATAAGAAATATTTTCTAAAAAGGTGTTCAAATTATAATTATATTATAGCCGCATCAACAATAGCGCGCACCTCGTTCCTTCCTTGTTTGGGACCACTTGGAAATACCAAATGAAATCAGGTTGCTCTCCACCTGATCCTTCCAACAGAGTGGAGGTATTCCTCGTCCTCTGCTTCCACCAGCGGATACTCCATCGAATACTTTCAAAGGTGGAGCACTTTCATCCATTTGGACGACATGACCTAGTCAGCGAAGCCGCGATAGCTTGATTCGCTGAACTATGTCAATGTTGTCGAATAGCTCGTACAGCTATTCGTCTGAGGTATTCGCCATCGCCTATGCGCAAAGGACCATAAATCTTCCTCAAAACCTTTTTTATCGAAAACTCCTAAAGCCGACTCATCGCATGTCGACATCGTCCAAGCTTCTGCAACACATATCAGGACGGGAATGAAGAACGACTTTTATATTTTGATTCAGATTCATCGAGAGAGGACTTTACTTTTCAATTACCTACTCAGTCGAAAGTAGCACCTGTTGGCAAGAGTAATTTTGCGTTAGATTTCAAGGCTGATATTGCTACTGGGGTTCCTAGGTAGACAAAATTAATCACGACTTCGAAGTTATGATTGTCCACAGTGACGTGGGAGCCAAGTCGCGAATGCGATGACTGTTTATTTGATGACAGGAGATATTTCGTCTTGCCCTCGTTTACTATCAGACCCATTCACTTCGCTTCTTTATCTAACCTAGAGAACGCAGAACTTACGGTGCGGGTGTTATGACCAATTATATCGATATCATCGGCATACGCCAACAATTGCTCACTCTTGTAGAATATTGTGCCTGGTCTGTTTAGCTCTGCAGCTCGTATTATTTTTTCCATCATCAATTTGAAGAAATCACACGAGTAACCCTGTGTGAAAACTCGTTTGGTATCGAACGGCTCAGAGAGGTCTTTCCAGTTCTGACTGCGCTTCGGGTATTATCCAAGGTCAGTTTACATAGTCGTATGATATTTGTAGGGATATCAAATTCAGACATAGCGGCGTAGAGACAGTTCCTTATCGTGCTGTCGAAAGCTGCTTTAAAATCGATAAAAAGGTGGTGTGTATCGATTATTTTCTCTCGGGTGTTCTCCAAGATTTGGCGCATGGTAAATATCTTGTCAATGGTGGATTTGCCAGGTCTAAAGCCACACTGATAAGGTTCAATCAGTTTGTTGCGGTGGGCTTTAGTCTTTAACAAAATACGATAGATAGGACCTTATATGCGATATCAAGGAGACTTATCCAACGATAATAGCGCAGACCGTGGGGACTCCCTTTTTTTGAATTGGGCAGAGCACACTTAGGTTCCCTTCGACGGGCACGATTTCGCTGATCATAGTCTGAAAAGAAACTGATGCCTAATGGATCTCCAGGGTTTACACTTTCACTTTCAATAAGCAGGTTGGAGAAGTGTTCCCTGGACATCTGGCACCATATTACCTCCTTTGTTCCTACATGCGCTTGCTCCAGTCTTCATACCTTCTGTAAGCCGCCGCATCTTCTCATATAATTTTTAAGCATAACCCTTGTCGGCCAGCTTCTCAAGATCTTCATACTCACACATTTAGGCCTCTTTCTTTTTTCGTTTGCAATTGCGTCTTGCTTCCCTTTTCAGCTCTCGGTATCTATCCACCCCGCACGTATTGTAGTCGATCGCAAAGTTGCGAGGTAGGCAGTCTGCTTTTTCTTTCCTGCAGTTCGACATTCCTTATCGTATCAGCTCTCTTTCTGGCATGGTTGAAAAGCAATGGTTTCTGAGGCAGCGGTACGCATGGAGTTTGCTGTTTCGTTCCACAGCTTCCCTATATCGAGTTGTTGATGAGTGCTCACACAGAGCAGGTGTGCAAGCTAAATAGAAAACCTGCTGGCTGTGTGTTGTGATTGCTGCTTTTCAGCACCGAGTGTTCTTTGCTGCTACAAGATAGTAATCCGAGTCGGTATTTGGCCCTCGGAATATAAGCACGTCTAGAATACTGGATAAATGTCTTCTGTTATTACAACATAATCTAGTTGCGTGTCTGGCGACAGCCATGTAGCTTGATGAATTTTCGTTTGCTGGAATCTGGTACTACAGAAAACCATATTTTGGGCCCCACGAAGTTAATCCCATCGTTGCGCTACCTTCTTTGCCCACCCTGCCGTGACGGGAGCAGCGCTCATAAGTGCGTTCTAGGCTCTCATGAAAGCATCTTTGTTCACATCATCCTTCTCTTCTGTCGGGGCTTGGGCGCAAATTAACGATAAGGTGGAATGACAGGACGCTGTGACGGAGTCTGTCTCCCCCCACAAAGCCAACTAATTTATTATCTAGCGTTCAAAAACTATTAATTTTTTTAACTAGCATTATATTAAGGCGTGACGGGATTACAAATTTAAAGCAGAAAAGAGGCAGAGTGCAATGCAGCAGGTGGCGTACGGTACAGCAATTTTTGCCTACCGGAAGAAGCTGTACCAACTTGCCACGGTTTAACAAACAATTAAATTTAGATGATGTTGTGAATGTTGTCCGTACTAGACTTTTCAAATATGGCATGATTATATTGTTGCGATTTTGCTGAATCAACCTCAATGATTTTCCAAATCCTTCGGGTACGACCACTGGATTGTTAAATAAAAATCGCCAACTAAATTTGCAGTTTCTTTATTTATAAAGAATTTATTTAATGCCCATTTATTACTCAGTAATTCACAATTCAATTTACAATTCACTTCACTATTTACAATCACTTGTATTACAAATTGTACAATGTTCTATTTTTATTACTTCAAGGGTAGCGTAATCACCAACGCGTTTAGTTTACGACTGATTGACTTCCTCACTGACTCTCTGCACTTGTGTGTCGCTCTTATATATCACTCAGTTGTTCGCAGCCAACCGCCTGGAATAATCGAATCTTTCTCCTTACCAATGTTCTCGACTTACGCTTTAAACATGGCAGCTACCGGCTTCTCTCTTTCATCTGACATTCGCTTCGCATTTTCGCCACAATATGTACATATGTATGTACTTAAACGCAGTTTTGTTTGGATCGAAAATTTACTTCAAATCTAGAATGAAATAAAACTTATGCTTTTTTGCTTAATATTCTACGAAAAAATTCTGTTTAAACTGAGTTGAACATCTATTAGTATAGAAAATTTTGCAAAAAATTCGGAAAAAAAAACAGCCGACCCAGAAATAGCAAGTTTTTATCGGTAAACTGTCAGCTGTCGTCGTCGCCAACACATTTTCCAGCAATAGCAATGGTTTTCATACATCCCCATATAACCGATTTGCTCAGTAATGGGATTTTGGGCCCAAAATCCGTCGAAAATGCATTAAAAAGCATGAAACCTGATATTCTACACAAAAATTTTTCAGATGAGATTTAGGTTCAACTCGTTAAAAAAACAAGCAATGCAATATTTTTTTATGAAAGGTTTTAAAATAAATTAATAATTAAACATAATTAAAAATTCGTTTTAATTTAATTACCTTTAATCCTTCGATGTCACAACATTCGTTTTCTCGCTTGTTGTTAGCCGCTAATTGGTAACTTGTTGCCAATTAATTATTTCCTCGGCTTATTTTATTGCAATTAGAAGGTTTCTTTGCTGAAATGCTTCAAATTTTTTAATTAGCTGCCTGTGTGAACGGCCTTTTAATGTACCTTGTAACACTAATAGTTCAATTATATTTTTAAGCAATGGAAAATAATCGCATTATATACATACAAATAAATGCATAATAATTTTAGACGGTAGTCAATTTTAGGTCGGGAGTGACACGCTGAATCAGCTGGCATCACTTTCTATGAGCAACGGAATAATTGAGACCTACAAATTAATGGCAGCTTAACGTATTAAATTTGTAACATTTATAGAAAAAACTTCAAAAATACTCAATTTAGTTAGCTTAAAGGTACTACAATGAAATTATTTAATAGTTTTGCAAAGTTGGGTGAAAATTTTTTTGTTTTTTTTTGTTTTTGTTTTTACCTAGCCAATATCATTTATTATTATATATATTTTTTTCTTTCAAGACGTATAAGAAACATAAAGAATATTAATAATTTACGCATAAACTTAATTTTCAGAGCGTTCCGAGTTCATAAGGGCAAAGATTCGTGCAACCAAACACGTTTACCGCCTTCCGCAAAATCGGCTGCAGTATGATCCTCACCGCGCAAAATCCACTTTCTTGTTAAAAGTCCTTCCACACCAACTGGTCCGCGTGCGTGTATTCTCGCCGTTGATATGCCCACCTCACCACCCAAACCGAACCTGAAACCATCGGCAAAGTGTGAACTTGCATTATGGAAAACACAAACAAGCGCTGTCAACCGAAGTCAGAAACTGTTTTGCCAGAGAATCTGCAAAAAAAAAAAATTAAAAAATTAATAATTTCCCATAAGAGCACAAAGTGAAGTAAACTGTGAAAAAAAAGCTTTATGTGGTCTACTCACTAAAAGGTGTCTCTTTTATGAGTCTATTTTGCAATGCATACATTCTTATATGTTACATATAGCGTTCATGAAAGTGTGTTCGTTTTAATTTAAATTTTGAATGTACGTAAAACAATTTAAACTTTTAAAATATTGGTAGTAACTGGTTGATGCCTTCATATATGTATATATATTCATATAAATATCCTTTTGCGACGAAGTACTATGTAAATTGTGCATATACTCGAGTCTGCGTACCTGTGAAACTGCCAAGCAAAACTTTCTAACTTTTCCATAGGATATTCCAAACGAATAGAATTCAATTATAATAACATATTTTTTCCAGCGTTATTGATATTGTCCAAAACGTTGAAAATATTGTAATGCGTGGAAAAGTACTTAATGAAATATTCTTTTTTTCTGCAATTTATATGTATTTCATAAATGGTTGCCAGGTAAACTTGCCTCAATTGCCAGAATATTTTATAGCAATCAGAACGTAAGGAATTGAAAAAACGCAGTTCTACTACGATAAATGATGAATGATATCGATTAAATTAATAATCGCTCATTGCTATTGTGAATAAAATAGTTCAGTGATTATAGGAAAAGAATATGTGAAAATATTGATAATAACCATTTTAATTAACGAATAAAGTGTAAAACTAATTTAAAAAAAGTTAAGATAAGAAATGCGAGAAAAAAGCAAAGTACGAAGTACAATCGAGGGCATCTGCGTGCTTTGCACGAAGTCTATAAAACAAAACTGAGTTAAGCGTAGTAAAAAAAACTAAATTTCAATGAATTTCAATTTTGGAAATTAGTCTGAATGACTATTTTTCTAACAATACTTAAAACACTTGACAGCACTTTCAAAAGAAATAAAAATTGGTAGTGCAGCACGAGCTATTAGAAATTTAATTTCATAAATCAAATGGCGATTTCTATTTTGCATTTTTCGGAAATTAAAATTCAGGATGGTCGCTAATTGCTAGGCCTGGCGGCAACTTTAAATTCGTTATTTAAAGAGTCTGAAAGAACAAAGTCCAAAGCAGTAAAAATTCGACCTAATTGTTGCAGAAACAATATGGCCAGCGCAGTGATCACCAACCAGCTATCATCAATCGGTGTTTACAAGAATATTATTCTAAGTAACTAAAAGTGAAATCTTCATTATAAATATGGTATTCAAATTTTATTTTTAACAAGTAATAACAAATTGAATGGAATGATCAAAAGATTTAAGTAGAAAGAATGTAGTTAGATTCGTTCCGCAAGACTTTGCTTCTAACATTTTTCGGAAGTGGAATATGTGTCGGGTGATATTGGTTGGCCTACCTCTACAAGTAGCTTATTACGTCCTTTTGGTGTTCGGAATATGCGACGCCATTGGTAAGTTTTAGTAAATCTTCCGGATGTATGAAAGCACTCCAACTTTAAAAGTATTGAATGCGGTGCCTCTGGTGAAAGTAGAGGAGAATGATCAAATGAAATGGAATTTCCAGTTGGCGCCAAACAGCAGAATAAAATAATCGAGGCGTAATGGTTAAATTAAAACCACATAATCGTAAAAGAGCATCTTTTTTTTAATTTGATTCCTTTCTTTTATATTAAAATACTCAAAAATAAACTATAATTTTCCTCGTCACTACTCGTCAAATTAAAATTACAAATGTTTGCGATAATATTTAGTATCAATTATCGATAACATTAAATATAGTTAAGGTTGCAACTTTTCGGGATTTTTAGAGGAATTCTGAGTTTGAAACACAATCGCATATTTAATTCTATCAAGTTTTAACATTACAACTAGAACAATTTCTTTAATATTTTCGGCTGAAGTAAACAGAGGTTTTTTTCACATAGTGGTTCTGGCGACTTTGCACATCAGCTGTGTACTGCCAAAATTAGAATGTGAGATAGGTGAACGCTCTCAACCGCAATATTAGGAAATTTGAGTAAGTTTCCCCGTTGTGTAACAGATTGAGGTGTAAGATGAATATATTTAACTCTACGAAATTTCCCTCATAAGCAACGCTGGTGCCAACCCAACGCCAAGAGTTCGCCGTCTCTCATGTTTTTGGGCATGTCGACCATTCGCTGATTTTAATTTTCATTTATTTACTTATAAAGATTGAAAAAGGAAAACTTCAAACAGGTTCAAAAATTGTTTAATATAACAGAGTTTTAACTGATAGAAAAATGCTTTCCTAGAATAGTTGGATGTGTCACGCAACGCAATGAATTTCTATCTGACATCGGCTTGTAGCGAAGCACCAAAGATGTATCCTTGCAGCTTACAACAGAATAATCAGAAATTACATGAACAAAGGTCCATGACCCTCAGAAGGAATTCATTCTAGAATTCAATTTAGTTAGAGTTGGAGTCATTAATTACTTTACTCCGATGCGTAGACTTAAGCAAGAAATTCTAGAAAATTCTATTTGAAAAAAAAATTAAATAATTCAGAAAATTTTTCCATCGTTTCATTGGCTCCCACGTCGCTGTTGAAGGCCATAATTTTAAAGTTGTAGATAATTTCGTCTTTCTTGGAATCAGCAACGAACAACTATGTCAGCCTGAAAATCCAACGCAGATCACTCTTGTCGACAGGTGTTACTTTGAACTGACTAGGCAATTGAACAGTAAAGTCTTCTCTGCGAAAAAAATGCCAAGCTCTAAAATTCACTCATTCTTCGTGTCCTGCTGTTTTCTGCATAGGCATGGACGATAACTCGCCGGAAGAAGTAGAGAAGAGGAAGACCGTCCCTCCGTTCGAAATATCAAGTGGAGAAGGACCTGGATGTACCTAGTATTAACAATTGGCGCCAACCAGTGAAAAGAATTAAATAATGGGTGTTGCTACGATAAATCGCCTATAATCGCGTAAGCACTGTAGAGAAAATGTTGTCATTTCGAAAAATATTTAGGAAATACATAAATATAACTAAAGACGTTATAAACAAAGGAGAATCTAAAATTATACGAAAATTTAAATCATCCGTATCACTCAAAGCGTAAATGAGAACAACTAAAGATGCTTTCGTAAAGCCTTCGTTTCTACTATGAGTGAATGGTTGTATTATATTAATTGAGCAGAACCCCAAATGACAACACAAAAACATGTCAAATCGAATGAATGAAAGGATAGCGGTCACCGAAACGAATGACAATTTCAACATCTTGATATTTCAGAAGACGAAGACGTTCTCTTGATGAAGAGCTCGCATTATTATTATTATTTCCCCTTTTATTACTTAAAACGAAAACTCTCAGAAACGGCCTTTGCCTTTTTATTTTTAGCTTATTTTGAAGCGCTGTCGTAAATTAACTTCCAAACAAAGTAATTAACTGTAAAATATTTTTCCAATATTCTTCCTCACTCACTTTGGGTATTACTAAGTATTTTATTTTGACGATAAGCTAAAATTCTAAATAACCAATTAGTACGCAACGGCTAATTGGGTTGAGCAATTATTCTCACCCTAAGTTGTTGTTGAACTTACCGTTTTCCGTGACAATGGCATCGGTATGCCAGCTACCGTATGTATATATGTATGTGCTCTATTGCTTCATCAATATCCTCAACAATCTCAATGCAACATTCCAGTGCGCCGTAGTCATGCTTCTGACTCTTCGCTGAAGGTGGCCCAAAGGTTAGTTGCTGGCTAAGTTTTGGTCCTGAATAGATTTTAACCCCTTCACGCTTCAGCATGTTGCAGACATCGTTGATGATGCCGCCATTCATTAAGTCCTCGTGAATGAGAAGCATCTCCATAGCATCACAAACTGAAATGACAAAAACAGAAAACTGAGTAAATAGAGTAGAACTCAATTATAGTTAATGTAAACAAGTAAGGAAAACTCAACTTCGGATGCAAGCGTGCTTTTTGATTAAATTCTGTGAAAAAGAATCGGCTTTGAAAAAGTTAAAAATATAGTGTTAGACACAATAGGAATACTAAGATATAATGTTTCTTCTCATTCATCTCTGTTATGAAAGGAGAGGCTTTTCTAAGGCTCTATTAGCCACTCGGAGCCAGTTTAATGCAAAACATATTGCTGGTGGTGGTATAAAACTTATTTCAGGACCGAGATGATGTACATAACGAAGAGCGTCCGAGCAAGTCTTAAAGGAGATAAAAGTCAAAGAAGTTGGGACAATAGTATTGACTACCGTCTCATAGTAAGAGAAGTTACTGAGGGCCAAAACATGTCGATTAGTTTGGCTCTTGCCATTCTGTTTTGGTCAATTATCAAAATCCTAGCCTAAATAAATTAATCTTGATTGAAAACATTGAACATCTGAAGAAACTGTCAAATGATGAGGTCTTCATAAGCATTGTAATATAAACTTATTAAGCACTAGTATGGTGGAAGACGCGTACCTGTTTGCCAAGAAGGAGCAATGAGAATTATCTTAGCAAAAACTAATTAATACATATTTATAGATTCAAACTCAATGAAAACTTTTTCGTAAGGAAATCTATTAGATTTTTTATAGGATCCAACTCTCGCAATTAAATGTGTCAAGACAAAGTCTAAATAGGTGAGAAGATGCAAACTATCATGGGATAGCATAGGGAACATCACTTGATAAACGAACATGCTCCCGCAGGTGCCGCCGTCTGTTGTCTACAGAAATAAAGCGTGGAAGTACAGTTAATTCCTGTAGCGTAGCTCCTACCACTAAAGTACTGAAGGGCAAACGAGAACTTAGAAATCTGGTAGGTTTATTAACACTAAATCTAAAGCTGAGATATCATCTTCATCATTTTGTCCAATTGTTCGATTACACATACATACATACCTACATACATACATAGTTGGGTTAAGTCGGAGAGCCCAAGTGGGGTAGCCTCATGCCAGATCCTTATCTTCCCTATTCAAACAACCGTTTGATTCTGATTATCATCTATTTGATTCTGAATTATTAAAAGGAATATAACTCTAAACACCATGCATTCGGGTATGAAAATCTATTAAGTAAGGGAAAACTGGCGATGGAATACGCACATGCATATAAAGTTGCATATCTATGTCGCTTAGTCCTAACATCTTAAGTCCAAAAAACGTATTTGGAGATATTTACGATTTTATGTAAAATCTGTTGGGTTGCAGTTGTAAACAAATTTATAAAAATCCTTTTTTTGAAAACATCTTCTTTCCGAGGTATTGAATTTAGGATATTTTTTAAAACCACATATTTCGCCAACTAGATAATTTAAATTTTAACGTAAGCCTTTATGCCCGCTGAAGTTATGGTAAAAGAAAAGTTTAAGTAAACAAACATAAGATGTTGGATTATTTTAAAATTGCTGAAATTTTCAAATAAATTTTTAGTTTATGTTGGCATAATTTCTTATAAAAAAACTTAATAACCGATTCTCTATCAAAACCAAAGTTTTAGGTTTACTTAAGAGACACTTACGTCGGAAAGTAAGCCGCAATATTTTTTTTAAAAGCCTAGAATATGAAAATGGATTGGGTTAAAATGTGCATTGCAAAAAAAAAAAAAAAAAAAAAAAATAAACAAGTATACGACCATAACTCAATTTTAACTTAACTCGACTTAAGATGGTATAATATATTGCCACAGATATATGAAACGGGTGATCCACTTAGAAGTTCCCTACTTTTTTAAAGAAAACAACACAAAATTTTCACATTTTAAGGGGGAATGTTTATTATTATTCGAAAGAACATTTTTTGGCATTTATTTTTTTGAAGATTATCTCTTTCAAATGTTGGCCGAGGCCACGTCGCGTATGGTCCATCCGTTCGATGACTCGTTCGGGCATTTCGACTGGTAACTGGCAAATGACTCGCGTGATGTTTTGCTCCAAGACCTGAATCGATGTGGGATTACCCGCATAGGCTTCAGACTTTACACATTCCTACAGGAGAAGGTCTAACGGTTTGATATCACACGATATTGGTGGCCAATTGACCGGCCCAAAACGTGAAATTCTCTGCTCACTGAAGTTTGCTCTAAATAAATCTATTGATTGATGCGAAGCGTGAGAAGTGGCGCCGTCTTCAATTTCAGGCATCAAATAGTCGGTTATCATGGCGCGAAAACAATCGCCATTGATACTTACGTTCTCACCGGCATCATTTTTGAAGAAATATGGACCGATGATTCCACCGGCCCACAAACCACACCAAACCGTTGTTTTTTCTGGATGAAATGGCAGCTCTTGATTCTCTTCAGGTTGCTCTTCATCCCAAATGCGGCAATTTTGCTTGTTTACATACCCATTGAGCCAGAAATTGGCTCGAAAATGTCAGATCTTCTTGGAAATTTTCAAGAGCCCATAGAGCGAAGCGATATCGCTTGTAACGGTCGATCGGCTTCAGTTCTTACGCAAGCTGTATTTTGAATGCTTCCAATTTGAGATATCGACGTAAAATGCGCCAAGTCGTTCCATACGTCTCAGTTGCTGTGAACCGCGCCGGTTCTTCGTGTAGAGTCTCAGCTACGGCCGCTATATTTTCTTCACTGCGTGCTAGGCGTGATCTATTCGGTCGAATATTATCCAGTAACGAATGCTAGGTCTCTAGATGGGTGATGGTGTTACGAATAGTACGCTCTGTAGGCCGATTATGTTGACCAAAAGTTGAGCGAAGCGCGCATAGAGTACATACATATATATATTTTCATCGAAGTAATACTCTTCGCAGCCAACTATTCAATTTTAGTTACCCATCGTTCGTATACAATATACAATCTTTGTATAAATGCACGTATGTACTACATATAAATATATTTCTTGAAAAATTGAAAGTGAAACGCAGCATGCAAACTTGACTGGCCTGGTAAATGTGGGTTGAGCTTTCTGCATGGGTGGTAATGAAAGCTGATTTGCAGTCAACGTGAAGTGAATTCTACAAGTTTATATGCATGTATGCATGTATTTACATATGCACTCAAATACATACATGCACAGAGGTATACGAGTATGTGGAATGAACGACCGTAATGAAGTGCTAACAAAATTTTTAATTATGTGGAAATTGTGTTGACAATTTAAAAGGCATAATTCTGAAATATTGCATAACTGTTGTTCCTTTATAAATACCGTACTGTTTGAATACAAAGCTGTTCAGAGTACATTACTGTGACAAAGGATCATATTTACAATTTAAAATTTGTTACATTTAGCATTTGGACGGCAGCGCGGTATGTATTGTATGTATGTATTCATGTCAGTAATTGGATATACATACATATTTACTTATATATATGAGAAGACTTCTTTTTTACAGATGTACGTACATAAGTGGTGCAATTATTATTCAGTGGAATAAATTAATTCAAATATGCCTGCTTTACAAGTGTGATAATTTCAACACGAAATTCTTGCCCCGGTATGTTTCCAAAGCAGAACTGATGTAAATTAAGTATATATTTGAAATCAGTATGAACTAAAAGTTTTTAACAAGCACTGTTTGACTCTCTACTCTTTTCTAATGAACGCCTACTTTGTGGTTCTCAACGGCTGTTATATCTAGAAAATTGGCACTGTCGACACTAAAGCTTAGTGTCTTTGGACTGGAATAAGGTTAAATTCGAGTTGGACCGGACATAAGTTACCTGGCTGATGTTGATATTAAGTCCGCCGATCAGTCAAAAATTGAAGATTTGCTACATCTCCCATAGAAGATGGGAAGGACTTTTTTGGGGCTCATATCATCCATTATTTGTAGGACCCTAGTCCTCGTTAGAAGTAACATACTTAGCAAGTTCTGTTCTGTTGATTTTGAATGAAACGAGCGGTGGAAAGTAAAAAGTTCGTTTTATCTATGTACGCCTTTGACCTATGTTGTTGCTCGATTGTTTCAATATTCACTTTGTGTGCTTTCTAAACCATGGGAATTATTAATAATTTTATCGAGTGCTGTCCAGCTGCTCCTACCCGCAATTTGTTTCACCGCTCACATTTACTCGGGTTTCGTACTTTTCAAAATTACCCGTTTATGGGAGGTTGATGTGAACTTGGTTAAATTTTAGCCGCTTGCAATAGCGTCCGTGTTACTTGAGTAATCATGCACAGAAGGACGTACGGACAGACAGACAGACACCCCTAAGTCGATTTGTCTCATCATTTCATGAAGATTGATATATGTTTGTAACAGATCAATTGAAGAGTCCCCAGCCGACCATAGTAAAAGAAATTTTTTGTGGCAATATAATTTTTTATTATTTTACGTGGATGTTTTGTCGGTAACAACCTCTTTACCGTATGCGGTGCTCAATTCACTACGTCTAAACTTAGCATACCAATATTTGATGGTTGATTCTCTTCGGACAGTGTCCGGAAACTCGTCATCAAGCCACATTTTTGCTTTAACTAAATTTTTTCACTTCAAAAAGCAATATTTTATCAACAAGCGTAATCTATTTATCCACTTTTTTCAGAATAACAAAAATTGCTAGACTCAAAATGCTATAATTCACAAACTAATTATCGAACAGCAGTTAGGGCTAATTAAAAATCACATGGATTTAATTCTTTCTTATTCCATCTAGGTATGTGTCAGGTCGGGGACTTTTCAATTGACCTCTTAACTACATAGTTAAGATCATAGTGATTATTTTCACGAAACCCAAAGATGATACTTTGATTGAGATAGAGCCTTTGCCAAAAGTAATATGTGTGAGCGTTGGAAGACCTTTCCATCGATCACCCGGACCTTGTCGTAGTACTTTTCCAACATTCGCTAAGTGTATTTTAGGTTAACCTGAACAGGAGGAAAGCACTACTAGTCTGAGGCATTCCCAATCGTCTTCGGCATGTATCGTTCCTCGACTCGAGGATGTTTATTCTTTTAAGGTCATCAACTTTACTGTCAATACTGGCAATTCATGGCCGCGTGACTTAACTACCCAAACACCTTTATCAAAAAATAGCTCGTCTTTATAGCGGGTATATTCAAAGCTAGAATAGTCAATTGCCTGTCAAAACAAATGATGTCGTCCTTAACTTTAATGACGTTTTGGATCTTAAATCTACCTCTCCCATGACTCGACTCTTTCCACCTAGCCGCCGCTCATCTCCTATATGAAAACAAACAGAAATTTTAAAAAGATACATACCTGCTGGATAATCACATTTGGCGTCTCTAACTATTTTAAGTGCTTTTTGGATATGGGCATTTTTGTCTATGAAAACATGGCATAAACCTTCAGTGTGTCCCAAGACCGATATATGGACGGATTGTTCTTGAATGTTGCGCACTGATGAGTCACGTGGTATTATTAAATCAATGTGATCTTCCATCGGCAAAAGATCACTAACAGGCCATTGGCGGATTTTCAGCTAAACGAGTATGACGCAGCACACGACCAACATTCTAAAAGCAAAATAATGTTTCACTTCTCTCCATAAATTATGCGGTATTATGCTCATTTATGAAAACGCGCCAAATCTCATATGAATATGAAAACCAAATGCTCACCTTGTGACTTGATTCAGCAAGTTGCTTCAATCCAACACACAAATCCTTCAATTTAGCAGAATTCAGAGACAAACGTGACCATGATACTTATCTTAACACTAAAATAAATGGTTGTAAAAATGTCGAGCGAACATCTGATGGAAAAATGTTTATAATAAACAAAAGAATACAATCAGAGCACAATTTTTGTATTAAAACGACGCTTACATTGTGACAATTATAGAGTACGAATTTATGGCAGTTTTCTTTTCACGTCAGAAATCGACTGGATGATATGGATTTGCACGCAACTAATGTTAGAAATTTTCACTTATGTACATATTTATGTAGATTGATATACAGGATTAATGTTAAAACTTATGTACATGCATATGTAAACATGTTTATAATTTCAATTCCTTTATCCGAATGTAACTAATTTATACATATTATTTTTACTAGCTAATCTCGAAAGATGATAGTTTCGTCGTAAGTGCGGCCAGAGCCTTTTCCACTTGTTCTTTCCAACGGCTTTTAGAAAAACTTTCTTGAAAATCTTCGACACTGAAGTGTTGCATCCTTTTTATTCGTCAAGAGAGAAATTCACTCAGTCCAAAGTAGTATCTGTTGATAGAAGTAATTACTGATTGGATTTCAAGACTGACTTTGCTAATGGCATGGTTGGTTCCTATATAGAAAAAAATTCCTACGACTTCAAGGCTAGACACACAACGCGTGCCGAAGGAACCAATAAATTGCAGTAGATATGTGTGTAGGTATTTCCTTCACTACCAGACCAATTGGCACCATCAGTTCCAAGCTATTGAGAAAGTGTAATTAATGAAACACTTATGTATGTATGTTTTTTGTGGACAGCTATTTAAGGTTTGGTTTCGCAGAGAAAGTGGATTATTGTTTTCCTATTCCCTTCTAATTCACAACTTTGGCAGTGGCTGTTATAAGATAGTCCCACTTTTGATGTATGATCTCCAGAGGGCCAATGACCCGCTATAGTGGCTTTTCCTCGACCTTTTTAATAGGTCCTTTGCTTTGAACATGTCATACCTGGGCCGAATATGCTTCGCTATCTTGCAGTTGGATATGGATATCCATCTGAATGGTGTTTCGTTCCTAATGGACATGGTATTATCTCCGCTTCAGACTCACCAACAGAATCTTCGGGCTTGGCCAACTCGTCATTTATGTTGCCGAAAATGTTCCTATGGCCGGGATCCAGAAATGGCGAGTTGACCTGGCAGGGAGCTTAGAGCCATCTTGTAATTGTAGCCGACGCTTGGTTTTATAATATACCACTAACGCAGTCTGATTATCTGAGTATACAGATACTTTCTTTATCGCTTCGTAGTTATTCTTTAGTGCTCTACGGATCTTTTTAATTATAAGCACCTAGATTTAGAAGATGCTAGCTGAATGGTAGATGTGAATATTGGACGATTTTGAGATCTTCGGAGCATACCCACATCCCACACTGCATTTTAGAAGCGTCCGTGTAGGATGAAATCCTACAAAACCCCTCCTCCATTCACGTCTAGAGGGTATCCACACCTGGAAAAAGCTATTGAAATATCTTTTAGAGGATACAATCCGATTAATTAAATAATGTTATGAGCTCCCCCCAATCCCTAACCCTGATTGGGGTGTGAATGAAGACAGGCAGTTGATACAGCATCATATTAAATGCATCCGACGGTCATGACTTAAAAGCTCTGTCTTATTAGGTTTAACACCCAGTCCGTTGTTTCCCGTCCATGAGTGTAAACTTCATAAGAATCTTCGCATAAAGAGAGGGATATCGCCCTAATAACATCAGCACTAGAACGTCTGCGTTACCTCTACTAATTTCACTTCACGGCCTGGACCCCTCATATATAGAGCCGCTGGATGCTATTATTGTTCAGCTTATAATCAACAGTTTGTAATCATCATTGTCTCCATCTGTAAACTATATAGTCTATGCCGACTTGAATTTTCTATTATGCTTATTACTTCATGAAGGGCAATTTTTGTTGTACGGACTTTTATTATGTTACTACTTAATGTATTATTTTCCCCAGCATGAGGTTAAAGAAGTCGAACGATTTTCACCATCTCTTAAATCTCGTTTAACACCAATACTAATTACGAAGTAAATACAAATGTATGTAGTTTGTAGCTCGGCGTCAGTTTATCCAGCCGTATAAGTTTAGGGAGATACAAAATTCTCACTTAGCAGCGAAGACTTATCTCGAATGCGGTTGTGAAATCGACAAAGAGGTGTTGTGTGTCGACTCTTTTCCCACAGATCTTTTGAGAGACTTGAGTGAAATAGCGGGTGTAAAGATATCGCGATTGCACCGTTTCTCAAACTCCCTCAGGAATCCTCAGAATATTGAATGCGTTAACACAAATAGGAATATGCTGTATATTATGTATGTATGTATGTATGTAGCTAATGTATTTAGCGCTAAAGTAATTGACCGGTGCGTATTTATTTATAAGCATGGATCTGTACGGAATTATCAATTTTCTTTACTTTTCAATTACCTACATTACAAAAGTGGCAAGAATGATTCTATATTGGATTTCAAGGCTAGCATGGGTGTTTATGCTGGTTCCAAGGTAAACGAAATTATCTACAACTTCCAAGTTGTGACTGTCAACATTGTACGTATGCGCTGACTACTTGCTTGTTGACTTTACTTATACTATAAGATCCACTCGCCTCACGTCTTTCTCCAGTCTGTTTAAATCATGGTATAAACTTTGCGGAGATACCAAATTCAGACATATCTACTTTTCGTCCTATCGAACGCTGTTTTAAAATCATGGTCAATCGTAGGTTTTCCGAGTCTGACACCACTCTGATAATGTTCAATCAATTTGCTGGCCGAGGGAATTCTCCCATACAGTATGCTCACTAAATTTTACTAGTATATGCGATATTGAGGAGAATTGTCCTAGGTAATTGACGTAGACTGAGAGATCACCATATTAGTGGATTGGACAGGACACACTTAGATTCCGATCGCCCATATTCTGCAAAAACATCTGATGCGTATGTCTTACCAGTTCTGCGCCACCGATAATCCATCGGCTTGCGCCGCTTTGTTGTCTTCTGGCGGGTAGATACTATTTGGACTTATTAATAGTTTAGTAATGGGTCGTCATTTACATCGTCGCTGACTGTGAAATTGCCATCTCCATTGGTGTTCCATATTGACTGCCATTCAGCAGACTGGTGAAGTGTTCTTTCCATAAATTCAACTAGATCACATCTTTTGGTGTTGTGTCGATTGCAGGGTTTTAAGGTAGGTAGTCTGTTTTCTCTCCACAACATGATCGAACCGCTAGCAAGCTGTTTGATTCGAAGACAGCCAAGTTTGATGAATTTTGTTGTGTTGAAGTGTGCTTTTTTGCCCTCCCCAGTGTTCAAGTCACCAAGCACAATTTTGACATTTGGGCTGGGGCAGCGCTCATAAGTGCGCTCAAGACGTTCATAAAAGACATTAATTAAGTTTAAAACAGTCATTTTATTAAGAGCTTCCCCCTTCTTATCAAATTTGGAATAAAAAGGTAGAAGGGAATTTCTTCTACAGGTAAAGAAATTTATTTCCCTAAAAACACGCATATGTCGGTAATGAAATTTTAAAGGCAACTCAGCATTTGCATGAAAAGGAACTTAGGCAAATGATGTATTTATGTAGTGTGAAGTTTAAAGTCTGAAAATACTAATCCTTTAGGAATGTTTCATCATATACTCGTAAGAGTAGATCAATTTACATATATATGTATGTACTTATATGTAGATATTTTTGAAGAATTTACTAATTATGTTTGCCACGTATTCAATTTCACGCTTGGCAGTCGCATTACCCGTAGCATATATGTACATTCATATGAAAGCATATGTTAAAGTTTAGCAGTTAAAGAACCCGGTTTTCGGCGATGGTATGGCGAATAAATTATTCCTTTCAATATCCGAATATCCATAATCGTGATTTATGGGTGTTAACCGCTATAGAAATATCTAGCAAATAAGTAATATGAGTATGAGTCGAAATAAAGTAGGCAGACACCTACGAGCATGTATGTAGATTTACTATGGAAATAAGAAATATTGCAAACCACAAATATGTAGTAAATACATAAAAAAAGGATTTGGAAATATAGCTAATAGCTAGATGAAATCTAGAGCAGCAATAACTCTCAGCTTTGGTTATTTTATGCAAAAAGATAGGACTATGTAGAATTATGCTCCATTCATTTTTGATTGATGAACTAAAAATTTCTCATATGTATATCTGCATAAGATGTTTTTACTTTCAACTAAAAAATGATTCGTATAGGGTATGCTTTAAAATATGTATTTATTTATGCCAATATGTGCATGCTCGTACTTACGTATAATTATTGTGGCATACTAACCTGCTCGACAATGGAGGCCAGTCGACCAGGCTATGGATATATTATCTTGTGATAACAGCACTTCCGAGTTTAACCACAAGGCAACGTTCATATACATACATACACACGTTCTTACTATTTAAATCATTTACCACAATGTGTTATTCACTTTATTTATTTATATATTGAGTACAATAACGTTCTAAATGACATTAAATGAAAATGGTAAATAAATAACCTAAGAAATGTAGGTAGGCATAGGTAAACAGTGATATAAGATATGTATGTGTGTTAAGTTTAATTTTGTCGGAAATCTTTACTCGATACATTTGGCAAGGCTTAGAATATTTTAGTTCTGCATTGGTATTGTAATAGAGAGTTCTCTATTTTTTTGGCTGCTCGTATCAAAATCTTAGTCCAGTTGAATGTATTCACAAACTTTTATGACCTGTGTTTAGTTAAGATGAAAGACCTTAATGTAATTATTTGCTTATGGTCGATTGTCGATTATATTGCGTCCACCTGGCAGACTCTATTATTTTATGCGAGTATACATTGGTAGAAATATTGTTGTCTGAAGTACCATGTTCCAGATCAAGAAAATTCATCCGGCTTCAAGGCTATCGCTGGTTTGAAGACATGAATGCACTGTTTTAGATGTGCTTAAGTTCCGAAAATCCAACATTGACTCGGATCCCTATCTTGTCACAACGAAGATATGCACCCTATACGCCTATGTGCAGCAAAGAACGCCCGTCAACGAACACAAGGAAGGTTCAATGTAGAAATGTTGCAATCACAGCAGGCAGCCGGCAGGTTTTCTATTCGACTTGAACACCACTCATCATCTACTCGATATAAGGGAGCTGAGGAACAAGATATCAAACGTGGTGCAGTGGAGAGAAATCAGACTGCCTACCACGCAACTTTTCAAACGACTACAACACGTCAGGGGTGGGATAAATGCCGAGAGCTTAAGAGGGAAGGGAGACGCATTTGTAGACAAAAAAAGAAAGAGGCAGAATCGCAAAGTACTTTAGAAGCTAGCCAATAAGGACAATACACGGAAATTCTTTGAAAAATGTAGGGATCAAGGAGGTAATCTGGTGGCAGATGTCCAGAGCATACTTAATGTATGGAAGGAACAGTTCTCTTGCGTACCGAATGTCAGTGAAAGAGAAAAACGCGGAGATGGCGAATCTGAAACCCCAATCGATGACGATAGACAAAGCGGCAGGAGCCGATGGTTTAACGGCAGAGTTATTCAAATACGGCGGCGAAGAACTGACTTTGTTGTATGCATCGGCTTCTATGCAGAATATGCTCGGAAGAAAGCATTCCCGACGAATGGAACCTAAGTCTGCTCTACCCAATTCAAAAAAGGGAGATCCCACTGCCTGTGCCAATTATCGCGAGATACGCCTCCTTAATATCACATATAGCATATAGGACATTATTGTGTAAAAGATTAAAGCCAACATTCAGCAAACGGACTGGACCTTATCAATGTGGCTTTAGATCTGGTAAATCCACCACCTACCAGATATTCACCATTCGACAAATCGTGGATAATTTATACACACCAACTTTTCATAGATTTTAAAGCAGCCTTCGACATCACGATAAGAAACTGCTCTATGTCTGATTTTTATATCCCTACAAAACTCGTACAGCTATATAAACTGATCCTGGGTAATACCAGAAGCACAGTCAGAATTGGAAAGGACTTCTCTGAGCCGTCCGATACCAAACGACGTTTCAGACAGGGTGACTTATCATGAGACTTCTTCAATTTGACGCTGAAAAAAATAATAAGAGTCGCAGTATTTAGGGTGATAACTTTAAAAAAAGTGTAAAACTGTACACCGTTGATGTCATAACTTTAAAATCGTGGATAATTTCGTCTATATAGGAATCAGCATTAACAACATAAACAATGTCAGCCTTGAAATCCAACGCAGAATTATAACAGGTGCTTCTTTCGATTGAGTAGGCAATTGAAGAGTAAAATCTTCTCTCGACGATCTTACCGCTTAGAACAAGTCCAGAAAATTTTCATAAAATTTGCCTTACGTTCCTTACATTTTTCCGATTCCTTCGTATGAGTCGCGTTGTCCGCTTTTGGGTATTAAAACTCTGAGTAGCTGAGTTTCGCTAATTCTCGCTGTCTCTTTTGCATCCATTACTGTAAAAGGATCAGTTGACTGCCCTAACCTCTTGGAAAGATTATACTTTAATGTCCCTAGTGGAAATCTTAGGCATGTAACTTCTTTTTCTATTAGGCTTGTAAAATCTAACTATTCCAAGTACGCCCCATAAAGAAGAACCCTTACGGAATTAAATGGCATTTTGAATCTTGATTTGTCTCTATCCGGTGGAGCAGTTTGTACTATCTTATATAATTACTTTAATTAGTCTTAAGTCTTAAGGCTTCGTAGTCAGTAAGAATTTATTGTTCATTTGACCGAAAACAAAATAAAAAAATAAAATTTATTAAAATTACGCAGATATGCATATGTATGTAGTATGTACCCGTATGTGCACTCCCGATGTACATATTTTTTCTTACTCCTCCTTTGTTTGCATTGATTAATCATAATAAAAGTCGTGGAATCCATGAATTCTTTCTTCACTTTACGAGTACTAAACCCTCTTGCTTTCAGCACTAAATACTTTGAAAACAACACCACTGTCACTTAAGACCGGAGAGGCTATTATTTACTTCAAGTGTGTGATGGTAAATACTACTCGGAGGTGCAATCATGCTTACATTTCTATGAATATGTGTATGTATGTATGTATATATGTGTAAGAAGTGCAAAAGTTTCAAATCATAATTTTAAGTACAGTTTCTAAGATTTCATTATTGTCCAACCACCATTAAGAGGATTTCTACCTTGAATACTAGATCATGCCGCTCACTATGCGTTGGGAATACCGCGACCTTCGATCATCGGTTCGCAAGAAAAAGGCTGGCGTATCCACCACTACCATTGTACAGGGCTACATGTAACAAAACTCATAACTTTCACACACGCATTCTCGGTTTTTTACCCACACATGGTTAACAGTATGCTGTGTGAAGAACAGGAATTGCAATAAGAATGTAATGGAATGAAAAAGCCGCAGGCACAAGCCGCGGGTTGTCTACAACTATTTTGTTATATTTCCCTGAATTTTGAGCAAAACCGCTAGTGTTTTTGGTCGAGTGTTTGCCGTGCTAAATATGTCTTCGATAAAAGTTTTAAATTTGTTTACGGAGTTTGCTTTAAGTTTTAGAAAATATGAAAAGCAAACGAATTTATTGACGGACATGTACTGTATGTATATATTAACTTTATTACTACGGCGGGTATAAATTAAATATTTATGAACGTTTTAGATACTTATATATATCTTAGTAGTTTGTGTAGAATGCATGAATTATATGATATATTTCAAAATAGTGTAGTTTTATTGAGTTTTTAAGCTTATTTAACTTTTATTTGGAATTATTTTGTTTTGTTATTTTTTGAATCGTGCTATTATGTATAAATTATAAATTTATCACTCATTTTATTCATATTTATTACATCCCTAAGTAAAAAAGTGAACTATTTCGATCAGTTGATCTCAGCCGTTTTTTGACCATATGATAGTTAACGAATTGTAGGGCTGTACGATGACCACTACTAGCAGAATGTTTTGCCAGAGTTTATTGAAGTACGTATTTGCTCGAGCAAACAAAAATTATATATATGTATGTATGTATAGTATATTAGTACGTGAAAATGAAAATTAGGATGGCCGCCCAAACACAATTTCTGCAATACTTAACACTGCTGTCTAAATATCACGATTTTTCTCAAGTAAATCAGTTGGTTTTTTGCATTATATTTAAATTTAATAAATTTCCCTACTTTTTGAGTATTTTGCAATCCACTATTCTCCATAGTACCTTTTCCACTTTATATTTTGTTATTGTCTGAGCGAGCTTCACACAATCCAATCATATCAACTGGAAATGCTTATTTTTGTTTATATATATATATAATTTTGGCGCTTTGTAACCGCTGAAGCGATGTTTGGCCGAGCTCCTCCTCCAAGTTGTTGTTTTGTGTCTTGATGTTTTTACCAACAAATGGAAGGGCCTACAGTTTATTCTAAGCTGCCTCCGAACGGCCGATGGACTTATCTTTATATTTCTTTATATTTATTTCATGTCAGAAATACACTCGGGTTGCTTGACATTTCTTTCTTCTGAATGGCAGTACTTAGTGCTAACCACTCGGCTATCGCGGCTTCCTATATAATTTGATAACCAACCTGATAATCTTGTGTAGGTTGGTGGGTATTCCAGTTTATTCTTCATCTGTTAAATTTATTTCCTTTAAGGTCGGTATGCAGCTCTAACGAAAACCAAAAACTCCATATAACGATGCTAGAAATTTTTTTTTACTAAGCACTACGCACCTCGAACGAAGAGAACTCCATTTTCTGTTGCCTATTTCTAAAGTTTTTAAGCAAAAGCACGGCAACGCAGGTTTCCGAGCGAAAGAAATAGTCTCACATATATTTCGCGAGAAACAAGGATAATATTAATTTTCAAACGTATTAAAGCAAGATTATAAAGCAATTTATTTAATATTTTTAGTTTTTTCATCAATTTCTACAACTCTTATTTATTTTTAGCCATGAAAAAAGTAAGAATATATAGTCAGCGACAAATATTTACCACGTTCTACTCATGTTTTGTTTATTTACGTTTGCATATCTTCTTCCGATGTAATGAATTGTTCACAAAGAAAAATCAATCTGGCAAATTTCCGTACCTACTACATTTTGCCGTCCATGACCAAACTCTGTAGAAAAGACACCCTAATGAAGGCCCTGTAGGGAGTCGCTTTGAAAAGTTATTTTATAGCTAACCTTTACAAGACTTGCGATATTCACGATGCCAACCAATTTTTTAATAATTTTTTTTTAATTTTAAAGTAATTATGTTTTTCAATGTCTCTTTTAGCTTACTTTTTATCTATACCAAATTATGAAATGCAGATTTGGGCTGATAGACATTATTCTATCTTAGGAATTGAATTTCTTTTAATGAAGACCAAAATTCTATGCAAAAAAAATTTCCGTCAGGGCATGTGTACGGAGAAATACTAAATATTTTTGTAAACATTTATTTTAGTTCCTGCTTCGCTGTCGGGTATTGTATACATTACGGTTTCTTTTATTTTAGTTTTTGTTTTCTTACGATGGCGCTTTTCTGTTTTTTGAACCAATGCTTGCGCCAGGCACCCTCGACTGACTTTCTTGTTGGTCCGATCTGGCTTTCGAGTAAATACTTGCTTCCGTCGTTTGTCGCCAGGTGACATGCTGTGTACGACTTCGGATTAAAATACTACATTTCAACATATTTTTATATACATAGATATATGTACATATGTATACCAATACCACGCATCTCACTTAATTCTTATTATACTCATATGTACTTAATTTTATTTATGAATTTAAATTAATGAATTGAAAAAAATTTTCTTACAAACAATATTTAGATAATGAACTCCTTTGGAATGCATTGTAATTTTTAGTACTAACATAATTTGCAATACCACGGTTGTGATATTTGGTTTTGCTAACGTAAGTGCACTTACATAGGTTAGCGTGCTTTCCAAGGCCTTTGCTGAAATAGTCCACATCGTCGTACTATACTAAACAAAGAGTTACAGTCTATTACAGAAGTTTAATGCGGTGCTTTTTCTTTACTTTCTTTCATCCTACTTAGGCTCCATATGTTAGAATGAGTTTTACGATAATTAATTTTTTTTTAAAATAATAAATTTATCTTTTTAAAATGATAAGTTTGGTGAACTTTTGCATTTATCCTAAAGAGGCAGACCTCAGATTTTTACGAACCTTTTACTACCGTGATTTAAAAAAAGAACAAGCGACCGTGATAAATTGTTTTTGGTATTAAACCATGCAATCGGCGGATAACTTGAAATAAGGATTCATGATGCACTGCGTCTTGATAATCGAAGAATAAAGGGACCAAAGCTTTGACATTTTATCAAGCATGGTGTGCTTCTTTCGGTCATACGTTCGTATACTGGAACTATTTATCATTTATTTCAATGTAATAAAATAATCACAATACTATGATATGTTACCCCTTTAAGCGAATAAAGAATCATTATTGACATTTCGTGAGCGATACTCAATAACTTTGGAAGGAACTTTGTTGTCACATGTCACATTACAAAAAAATTGCATGGGATGAGCCAATGGATATGTCGACATTCTCATCAACCCTTCTACTAGTAATTCTTATCCATAACATTTGTTCCTCAATTTATGAAACTATTAGAAATCTGAACTGAAATAGTCAAGAAAATTGCATAGAAGTGTAAGAGTCATTACCTTCTATTATCATGTGATTGGGGCCTCAAACAACGAAGGCAAGCCAGAAACGCCTACTAACGTCAGTGCGAAACACTACTTTGAAAATCTTGAACACTACTTGAAAAATCGAATTTTGAACCGTAACATACATGTGTAGGTACAAAACAGAATTGACCTTACTTTTAACTTCCTACGATTTCAATGAAATATGTTAACCCACTCTTACGCAATACTTAATCGGTCAGTAAGGCTGCGTATTCCGATTTTCTTCCTTTAGGTTAGGTTCTCTTAATCTATTTTATAAAAGTATTGCACATAAAATGAACTTCCAATTTCACAGGTACATATGTACATAAGTATATATGTACAAATATGTCTCGGCTATTCTATTTTATTACAAACGATTGTTAATTGAACAAACTATACGTACTCTATGGAGGTGGAGAATTATTTAAATATTTTATTTCACAACTTATCAAGATGTCAAGTGCATCTCTGCTAACTAATTCAAGCGTCGCTTGTTCATTTTACGCAACAAAATTACTAAATTAAGCTTATAGCACATTCAAAAATTAAACTAGGAAAATTTGTTTTATAGTAGCAATTGCAGGAGTGTTGCGCTCCGAATAATGTAACGCTTGAATATTATTGCGACTAAAAGTAACTATTAAAGAGAAGAGGAGGGAAAAATTGACGAAAGGTGTGCTGCTTTTGGATGGCAAGGCCATGCGTTCGCTACCATGCATAAGGTGTGCTTCGATAATTTGAAACACCCACCGTACAGCCCACAAATAGTCCCGACTAGTTTCCAAAACTAGAACAAGGACAGCTCTGGCATGTTTTGAATATTAAGAGAAACCATTTTTTATGAGGGTATAAGAAATTAATTGATAGATCTGGATTTTAATCCGTCTTGTAGGTGAATATATATATATATATATATTCTACGAGGTTTCCACCAATTTCCATATCTATACTACATGAAACAATCACAGAAAACCTTTTATATCCTTGACGAAGAAGTCACCGGAAACTACTTTAAGAAAGGCATAAAAAATAGATAAACAAATTTTCAAGCGCCAAAAATTGAGTATACTTACTTTCTGAATATGGCTTGTATCTATATTAGCACTAGAAGAAGGAGAGATAGGCCCAAAATTTATACCGAATGTATCAGAATGACGAGCTGAGTTGATTTAGCGCTGGCCTGTAGTCCGTCTGTTTGCACGCAAGCTGGTCCTTAAGTTTTTGAGATACCTGAATGAAAATATTTGGAAGTAGTTTTCTAATGTATTGGTAATTTGTCTAAACTGGCTCGATCGATCTACTATATCATATACCTCCAATACAACCGATTTGTTCAGATATGTAATTTTGAGTCATAAATAACTCAATTAAGCATCTAAGAACGTGAAATTTGGTGTTGTATACACATATACGGAATTAAATATTGGTCTGAAAATCGGGAAATCGGTATTCTATATCATATGTTAAAGTCCCTCATACAACCGGTTCGTTCAGATAAGAGGTTTTTGGTCAAAAATCGGTCAAAAATGCATCTATTAGAGTAAAATATGGTATTTTAAACACGAATCTTCTAAAACATATTGTCTTCGAAAATCATGGAAATATACTATAACTTAATGACCCCATACACCGATACGTTAGGTTTTGATTCAAAAATCCGTCAAAAAACATCGAGCGGTAAATTCGGTATTCAAGTATTCAAAAAATTCGTTATTTTAAATAAATATTGACAGAGAAAATTATCGAAATTAAATTTTGCATTTTGCAATAAATTTTATAGGTTCATAAAAGGTATAAAGACTTCGACATGACTGAAAACAACACTTTTTTCTTATTATAATACTTACTTCCTACATTGATTATAAAATAGCATTTCTTATTTAAATGGAAATTGATGTGTACTTCATATGTTTTAATTCAAAACTATTCCTCAAAAAAGTTCTTCAAATTGAACTTTTCGAATCTTTATCCACTTACCCATTATCTCCGTTAAAGATTATCAACGTGCGGCCTTAAATCAACTTCAGGGCAAAATATGAAATATAATATAGGGACCACTTATAGGGTTTACAACATAATTCGTGAGGTTGTTCTCAAAATTTTAAAGTTTATGTAAGTACAATAGTATTAATCAAAGTATTGTCCATTTGTAGTTAAAACATTTACCCATCTTTCTGGCAATTTGTGGACTCCATCCTAAAAGAACTGCGCTCGCTTGGTGGCCAAGAACGAATCAATCCAAATTTTGATATCCTGTAAACCGTACTCCAGTGAGAGTGTTCGACATCGAACGGAACAAATGATTATTCAAAAGGGCAAGGCCTGGGCTGTAAGGTGGGTGAGGCAAATTTCGCAAATTTCACAGCGGTTGTTTTCTAAATAGGTTTCAACTGGTATTGAAAGATGAGGCGGAGCGTAGTCATCATGGAAAATGAAATGACGCGCTTCAGTTTTCCAGTTTTTAGAAGCTCCTGATACTGCAAATACAGAGCTTTGGCACCAATGGATCTATTTTCATCACCAGTCACAATTCGATGTAATAACTTTTTGAAGCGTACAACAGCTCAATAATAACTTCCCTCAAATACTCTTCTTCAGGCACAAAGAGAAATGCATTATGTATGTTTAATATACCAAATTTCGCGGTCTTGGATACTTTTTTGACGGATTTATGATCTAAAATTTCAAATCTGAGAAATCAGTCCTATACATGCTATGACATATTCTGAAAAAGACGAAACATGGCTTGAAATGAATTAAGTTACAGACCTAGTATTTCCAATAATCTGTACAAGTCTTGACCATAATATCCATAATCGTATTTTTTACCTTTGTTCCCTCGGCATGGAAAATATGGATTATTTGGAACAACAATAAATTAAATTCAGAAAAGTTTATTAAAAATGTTTCAATATTTTTCAGAAGTGCAGTGGTAGGCAAAAATGTCATGAACACTTTAAGGCTGTGAATGCACATGCCCGGAGCCGACAATCGAGACTTTTGCGTTGTATTGCCCACGCGCGACATTTAAGTGGAAACCATTGTACAGCCTACAGAGTATGCAAACTTATCCTCTATTTCCGGTTTGAGCAAACGGTCGGCTAAGCTGATCGTTTTCGTTCCTCACTTCAGTTGTCATTCGCATCTTCGTGCGCTGGGTTGCATTAACATGCATTACATTGTAGAAAAAAAGTAACTATCACCAAATGAATTGAATGAGTGCTGAAATCGGAAATAATAATAATTTATTTCATTATTAAGTACATGGGAAATGTAAAAAGTATTACTTACAACTTAATTTTATTTATATTTGGATAGTTTAGTAACTTTTTTCCCTTTAATTAGTAATTGTAATATTGTAAGGTACCATACAAATACAACCATGCGTAATTATTTGGTTATTGTATTTCCTTTTATTTACATTTCGAAATGCAGATTTATTGTTTTGCTGACGAAAGCAAATGTAGTTTTCGTAATTAAAAACGCTTATTTCCTACAAAACTTTTTGACTTATAGATAAAGGAATTGTTGTGTAACGTATGCACATACATATGTATGTATGTTGCATCACATACACATAGGATTTATACCTCATGGTCACGTTGCTATCCGTAGGCAATTGGAGCGCAGTCACAAGGATGAGAACGGCAAGTTTCAGTTGATTCTTGTTGAATCTGGAATTCATCGCTAAAAAAAGACCAAGAATATTCTGCCAACTAACAGAAAATATAAATTTCAGCATATCACTTCCTCTTACAATTTAGTGTATATAAAACATGTAGTTGTGATTGTGATTTCTGTCCTAGAAGGAAAATACGAGAAAGTATTTGAAAACTGTAGTTTTATTAAATAAAAACATTTTAAAGAACATGTTACATACCATACATATGCATACAGTATAATAAAATTAATTACATTTACGGTTTATAGCAATTTGTGTATGTGTTCAGTTACGTACATCATATATTATTCAGTTTAACTGAATTTATTGTTTTATTACATGTCACGAATTATTTCAATTTTTCTCTTCACAAAAAAAAAAACTAATCCACATCTTATATATTATATATATATGTATATTCATAATTTGAAACTTACATATTTCAGTTAATTAATATAAAAGGCATTCCATTATAAAAACTTCTGTACATATCAGTTTATTTAAAAAGTAATATTATTGCTGTGGCAATCTCATTTTCCAAAGCTTGCAAACATTCTTCTCAATGGGGTTTGTGCCTTCTTACCCATTTCTGATTTCCTACTCACCTTTCAGAAAAGTATTTTGATGGAATTCAATATCAATAGAAATGGAATGGGTAAAATTCTGATTAACTCGCTGTTTTGAAAACTTAATATTTTGTTTTGCATACTTTCTTATAATTCTTCATCATTAAGCACTACCCTGAAAATAGGAAAATACACAAAGTAATTAGAAATATGTACATATTTCTTCCTAGCTAGGACTTTACCTTACAATTTTTTCTGCGCGTGTAGCTGAATTTCTGAAAGTAAAAAAACAAATAATAATTAATAAATTTGTTACAAAGTAAAATTTGCTCTTAAATGTTCAGAAATTTTTTTTAAAATGAATGAGAAATAAACATAACATAAATATAAACAAACAAGCGCAGGGTTGTGCCTCCATCGGATTCGGTATTAATATTTTGGCAAATAACTTTGTAATTATTTTTCATATTCTACTTTATGGAAAAAACCATTACGCATAATTGATGATTTCAAACAAGTTTTATTAATCTAATGAAAGAAAATATTCATAATGTGTGTGAGCATACTTGATTTTCTTAAACTTTTGGCAAAAATTATTGGAACACAACAACCCTACTCCGAATTCATTGCTTCACGAAGCTATTTAAGACACCCTGGCTCTTTCACAACACTCTGGTTTCGACAACCGATAAAAGAAAGTGATAAAAAAGGAAACAAAATAAAAAGGGAGTTAGGATAACTTGTAGTCTGTACAGTGACTTATACTAACCACAGTGTGTATTGTTTTTTACACTCACTGTTCATTGTGTTGCGAATGCTCAGACAAGCAAAAAGGAAATTAATAAAATATATGTACAATAAGAAGAAAGAAATTCATTATGAAAAGTACAACTAACATAGCAGGGAGCAAACCTAGTTGTTTGGTTTCTAAACTGAAAGAGCATCCAGACATAGCAAAACCTTTTTCGCTAGGTTCACCATCTTAGAGAATTATAAATACTCCTTTCTAATTCTAAATTAATTACAGGTTTGTTTAGACTTTAAGTCAGCAGTGAGAGAAAGCAACAAGGCAACAGAGGGAATGAAAATTAGGGAAATACTAATATAATCTTTAGAAGAAGATACTGCAGTTTAAATGAGTGCTTCGGTTGAATTAAAAATTCCAACAACTTGGAGTACATAAATCAAATAACACAAAATAGGGTCTCTGAATAATTTGGTAATGTTGTTAGACAACCCAATAAAAATACGACAAAAACTTTACAAAACATGACGGAGAGTGTGGAGAACCAAAAGAAGCATTTGCCATTCATCGAAGAAGAATCGAAACGACATAAACTTTTAATGGGGAAAGTTGCACTTAACAATTTTAAAGTGCAAATAGAACTTTAAAATTGAAATTTCACTATTTTCCTCAGAATCAATAAAAAAGTAATTCAATCACCACACTTTATCAATATCAAAATAGTTTTTTTAAATATTTCAGAACAGCTGATAATATTGATAATACAGTTCAGGGGATGTTATTACAGTTCACGAAATGTTACTACAGTGCAACCGTCAGTTCCAATGACAGCGTTTACTGAAAAAAGTGATTCGAATGCGGATCGAATATACTACCGCCGCAACGAATCCGACGCTTACCATAATAGGTTTGATTGAGAAATACCTTAATTAATAGCCATTATCAAATATGGTTGCGTTCACCCAAGAAAACCAAAACGGATAAAATATTTAAGAAACTTTCTATTATGCTTCAATAAAAATTAATAAGTTTTGGAGAGAATTTTTCTCTGGTTTCAAATAAGAATCCTTAACTCCTTTAGGTTGTTCAAGAAAATGCCACAGATACATGCCTTTATATGCACTTACGAGTAAGGCAGTATCGTCTAAATTTTCACTAAGCTTCAATTTAGATGATTAATTTAATATTCAGTAGTGCTTAAAAAGGAGGAGGATGGGGCCATGTGTAGAAGTTCACGCAAGTGAGGAAAGTTTCTGACTGCCTGGGAGTGGCCAGAAACGATTCCTTTACATATGGTTCAAGCAGCTCACGACTTCCGGTTTTAGACCAAGTATCCTCTGGGTAGCCAACAAACATCCATTTGGAGGCGAGCTAAAGTGAGAAGGCGAATCCCCTGCGGTTGTGCGTAGGGTTTGGAACCCACCATATAAAAACTATACTCCAATGAAAAATCAGCAATTGCCTCGGATGAGAGACCCTCCTTTTGATGATGACCCCCGCAAACGTTTTAAGGATCATGATTTGAGGATCATGTCCGGTCCCTTAATTGGGAAGGTGCCGCTGCCCAGCTGGTTGATGTCCTCGTAAGACTAAAGGCTGACATCACCGCCGTCCAAGAAATGCGATGGACGGGACAAGGACGGAAGAAGGTGGGTCCTTGTGAAATCTATTACAGCGGCCATTTAAAGGAGCGCAAATTTGGTGCTGGGTTTGTAGTGGGAGAGAGGATGAACGTCTAGCCGCAATTCGCATCAAAGCGAAGTTCCGACAGAAGAGAAGGATGATGTGACCAAAAATTGTGCTAGGCGATTTCAACGCCAGGGTGGGCAAAGAAGGCATTTTTGGCGCAACATTCGGAAAATTCAGCCTCCACGACGAAACATCCCCAAACGGGCTGAGGCTGATTGACTTTGCCGGGGCCCGAAATATGGTTGTCTGTAGTACCAGGTTCCAGCATACGAAAATTCATCAAGCAACATGGCTGTCGCCAGATCGTAAAACACGCAACTAAATCGATCACGTTGTGATAGACGGAAGACATGTATCCAGTGTTCTAGACGTGCGTACGTTCCGAGGGCCAAATATCGACTCGGATCATTATCTCGTAGCAGCAAAAATACGCACCCGCCTCTGTGTGGCAAAGAACGCCCGTCAACAAACACAAGGAAGGTTTGACGTCGAAAAGCTGCAATTACAGCAGACAGCCAGCAAGTTTTCTACTCGGCTTGCACACCTGCTCTCAAATGCCTTGCGTACCGCTGCTTCGGAAGCAATTGGTTTTCAGCGATACCAGAAAAACAACTGGCACAATGAGAAATGTCGAACTGCAGTGGAGAGAAAACAGACTGCCCACCTCGCAACTTTGCGATCGATCACAACACGTGCGGGGTGGATAGATAGATAGCTCAGCTGAAGAGGGAAGCGAGACGCATTTGCAGACGAAAAAAGAAAGAGGCCTAAATGTGTGAGTATGAAGAGCTTGAGAAGCTGGCCGACAAGGGTAATGCTCGAAAATTCTATGAGAAGATGCGGCGACTTACAGAAGGTTTCAAGACCGGAGCAAACTCATGTAGGGACAATGAAGGTAATCTGGTGACAGATGTCCAGAATATACTTAGTGTATGGAGGGAACACTTCTCCAACCTGCTCAATGGCAGTGAAAATGAAAACCCCGGAGATGGCGAACCCGAAACCCCAATCGATGACGATGGTATAGAAGTGCCATCACCCGACTATGAAGAAGTTCGGATAGCGATTGCCCGCTTAAAAAATAACAAAGGGGCGGGAGCCGATGCCTTACCGGCGGAACTATTCAAATATGGCGGCGTAGAGCTGACAAGGAGCATGCATCAGCTTCTTTGCAGAATATGGTCAGAAGAAAGCATGCCTGACGAATGGAACCTAAGTGTGCTCCGCCCGATCCACGGTCTGCGCCAATTATCGTGGGATAAGTTTCCTTAATATCGCATATAAGGTCTTATCTAGCGTATTGTGTGAAAGACTAAAGCCCACCGTCAACAAACTGATTGGACCTTATCATTGTGGCTTTAGACCTAGCAAATCCATCATTGACCAGATATTCACCATACGCCAAATCTTGGAGAAGGCCCGAGAGAAAAGAATAGATACACACCACCTTTTTATTACAGCACGATAAGGAAATGCCTCTACGCCGCTATGTCTGAATTTGATATCCCCACGAAACTCATACGGCTTTGTAAACTGACCCTGGATAATACCAGAAGCGCTGTCAGAATTGGGAAGGACCTCTCCGAGCCATTCGATACCAAACGAGGTTTCAGACAAGGAGACTCCTTATCGTGTGATTTTTTTAATTTGATGCTGGAGAAAATAATACGAGCTGCAGAGCTAAACAGACCAGGCGCAATATTCTACAAGAGTGTGCAATTTTTGGCGTATGCCGATGATATTGATATAATTGGTCATAACACCCGCAATGTAAGTTCTGCGTTCTCCAGATTAGACAAAGAAGCGAAGCGAATGGGTCTGGTAGTGAACGAGGACAAGACGATATATCTCCTGTCATCAAAAAACAGTCATCGCATTCGCGACTTGGCTCCCACGTCACTGTTGACAGTCACAACTTCGAAGTCGTAGATAATTTCGGGTATCTGGGAACCAGAATTAACAACACCAACAATATCAGCCTTGAAATCCAACGCAGAATCACTCTTGCCAACAGGTGCTACTTTGGACTGAGTAGGCAATTTAAAAGTAAAGTCCTCTCTCGACGAACCAAAACCAAACTATACAAGTCGCTCATCATTCCCGTCCTGACATATGGTGCAGAAGCCTGGACGATGTCTACGTCCGATGAGTCGGCTTTAGGAGTTTTCGCGAAAAAAATTTTGAGGAAGATTTATGGTCCTTTGCGCGTTGGCAACGGCGAATACCGCAGACGATGGAACGTTGAGCTGTACGAGCTATACGATGACATTGACATAGCTCAGCGAATAAAGAGACAGCGGCTACGCTGGCTAGGTCATGTCGTCCGAATGGATGAAAGCGCTCCAGCTTTGAAAGTATTCGATGGAGTATCCGCTGGTGGAAGCAGAGGAAGAGGGAGACTTCCACTCCGTTGGGAAGATCAGGTGGAGAGCCACCTGGTGACACTTGGTATTTCTAACTGGCGCCAAACAGCAAGAAGAAGAAACGAGTGGCGCGCTATTGTTGACGAGGCTATAATCGCGTAAGCGGTGCCTACGCCAAAGAAGAAGAAGTCCTTAAAAATAATAAAACTATCAGTATTCTTACAAGATTTATCAAACTTGAAATTTATAACTATAAAAAGTTAATTTCAACTAGTTCTTTTTGAAGATGAAATTGATTTAAAATGAGTTTAAAAAAATCTATGTAGATTCTTCTTTAATTACAGTCCTTTAAACTTAACGGACCATTCTTCCTTTTAACATACAAATAAATATCGAAATCTAAATCGCTTACGTCCAATTGACTTTGAATATTTAATTTAACAATCGATTTGAGAGACACAGCAATACTGTGACAAAATGGTCTACTAGTATAAATTTTTTCAGGACAACTGCATGAGTTAGGTAATTGGTTCTCACTTGCTTTCATACTTGATTTTATTTGGTGGTTGACCTCTTATAACGGGTATATACGTCCATTTGCTATTTAGTGTACTGAGTATCAATGTGATGTGTTTGTTCTAAATTTTCTGTCTAAGTGAGTAACTTTATAGTTTAATATTTGTTGCTGAGATTTGCTAATTCAATTGAGATATTTGTCATTTTCATCACAAGGCGGCTGAAGTTTTTTAAGTTTCTAAAATAACTAGCATTAGTAGAGCAATAGGTTGTAACCCAAGTGTAGTTGTTAATATGGCTTCATTCCAAAACAAACTTTCAAAACACAGATGAAAAAACTTATTAAACTTATTTTCACTTAAACTAATTTTTTTCTCTAAAAACTTACATTTTTTTAGGAAATGAAGGCTCTTGAGACATAATTTTTATTACTTCTTCGGAAAACATTTCAGTAAAAATTATAAAGAAATAATTTGCTTCTTTGATAAACACATTCACCATGTGTATAAGGCAAACGAGGGACATGCTTGCATTCATTCGCCACTATTCTACCCGTAGCAGTAATGTATGACTTTTCCAACTCAGTTCTACATGCTTATGTTCTGTCATACACAATTACTAATAGTTTGAGAAATTTGAGAAATATGTGCCCCTCACTGTTACATTGTTCGGAGCCCAACACTTATGCAATTGCTACTATGAAACACATTTTCCTAGTTTTCTTCAACGTGCATAAGCTTAATTTAATAATTTTGCTGTGCAAAATGAAGAAGCGACGCTTGAATTACTTAGCAAAGATGCACTTTGACATCTTGATAAGTTGTGAACTAAAATATTTAAATAATTATCCACTTCCACGAAGTATGGGGTATATATTTAGTTTGTTCAACTAACAATCGTTTCTAACAAAGTAGAATAGTCGAGACATATTTGTAAATATATAATTGTACATATATAATGATGTACATATGTACCTTTGAAATTGGAAGCTCATTTTATGTAGAGTAAGAGAACCTAAACTCATTGGAATTCGGAAGGGACCAATTAAGTACTACGTAAGAGTGGGTTAACATATTTAATTGAAATCGTAAGAAGTTCAAAGTAAGGTCAATTTTGTCACAAAGATTTTCAAAACAGTTATTCGTACTGACGTTAGTACGCGTTTCTGCTTTTCATTTGTTATTTGAAGCTCATGATAATAGACTCTTACGCTTCTGCGCATTTTTACTTGGCCATTTCAGTTCAGATTTCTAATTACTAATAGAAGGGATGCTGAGGATATCAACATATCCATTGGCTCATGCCATGCAATTTAATTATTTTTTTTTTAATGTTTGGGCAAGAAACATGTGACAGCAAAGTTCCGTCCATCATTATTCTATTCCATTATTTAGTATCAATACCGGTATGTCAATAATAATGACGTCATAATGATTCTAAATTCCTTCTAAGGAGTTATAACTGGCGACAACTCATGGCATTGTTCCAATGGATGATCGAAGAAAGCACGTCAAAGTCAATAAAATTTCAAAGCTTTGCTCACTAGTTTCTTCGATTATCAAAACATAGTGAGTCAGGAGTCCTTATTTCAAGGTCATGCAATTAATAAAGAGCTTTACCTTGAAGCTATTGGGCATATATATGTTTCAATGTCAAACACAATTGACATCACGATAACGTAACTGCCAGTTGTCTTTGCTTCTTTTTTTTGCATAAATAACTCACGGTAATGAGAAACAAAGACTCGAAGAAATCCCAGATCTGCCTCTTAACGATGATAAAAAAATTCATCTATTTAACTCATCATCTTTGAGAAGTAACAAAACACAAACACAAACACATTCTAACATATGAATCCAAGTAGGATGGCAGAAAGTAAAGAAGGAACACAGCATTAAACTTCTACAATAGACTGCAATGGACTACCTACACAAAGGCATCGAAAGTTATTCTTGACGACAGCGCAATTGCGATATGAAGCAGCACCAGCAGCTGTTCGCCGAAAAGCTCCAGACAATTTGATTCAATCTCATAACTATGAAAGATATGACAGCATACAGAAAATAGACCTCGGTCCTTCCCGAGTAAGGACAATTGAGCGGAAGGTAAGACTATTAGTAATTGTAAAGATTGTTATATCTATATGGATTAGTCTAAATGTTAGGCAGTAACGGAATTCTTCTGTGCTCTTCCCAATAAAGAAGGTAGCTTCAAATTCTTTGAGTAATACTCTGTCTTCCAAGCAGAGATTGTGGGATGATCTCAAAAATTTTTAAGTAATCTAGTGGACGAAGCAAAGACTTGAAGGACAAAATTTAAATAATATGAAATAAATTTACGAAAAAACTCTATTTTCTGCTGATTTAAGCTAAATTTTCTAAGCATCTCAATGTACAATATTTTCATTAATTTTCTGCTGAAGCCGTATAATGGACGTCTTACTTCAAAATCTTCTGTGAACTTGATGGAAAACTACGAAGACCTAACTCCACGGCACTTAAGGCATGTGTTGATTGCAACGAAAGCTAAGCAAAAATGATAGACATATATAACTGCATATGCAGTCATACAGCAACACGCTTATCCTATACAACTAAGTTGTCGTGTTTATAACTTGATTCTACTCGTACTTAACACTCTATTATGTCCTAATATAGTATTATTTACATATTCATACAAAGAACATATGAGAATCCGTTTGCGTACGAGCTTGACTATTCGCAAAGTCATTTTCACTTCTAATGATGTCATAAAACCCAAAGAAATTTCATTCATCATGAGATATTCAAATTCTTTAACTGGAGAAGACAATGGATGGGCTATCCACATATATATTCATACATATATAGGTATTAATGTATGAATGCTTCAGAATATTAAGTCTTCTTTTAGCATTTTCAATAGGAAACTGTCAAAGGTAAAAGGAATTTGCTTGGTAATATATACTTTGTATATGAATTTCATGACATGGACATTGCATAGAGTTATATGTATATGTATTTACATTCAATTTATTGATATATGTGGACGAGTAATACTATTAAAAGAAAACTACTTGCCCTAATGACCATATGAATATACTTATGAATTTCCTTTGATTAAAAAAACAATAAGCCGTTGGTCTTTAGCAACTGTTACTATATTCGTTGTTGTGGATTTAAGGTTTTATTTATTTCATTATTCTTCAACTCTGTGATTCATGAATTATTCAGTATTTGCAGTTTTGTGAGTTAATTTAATTATTCCTGCAACGACAACGATAAGCTTGGTAAATTTTTGATTAAGAAATTACACATGCGACTATAATTACATACATATTACGTATAAGTATTTATTTCCACTGGCAGGCTTTCCTATATAACCTTTTATACATGTTCTAAAAAAATTTTTTATTTATTGTAACAGCGGTCTACTTGACCGTTCTTTATTAAAATCAGAACTAAAGCTATTTAACAAAAATCTTATTTTATATTAATCTAAATGACCTGATTACAAAGGTGGTGTGATATTATTATTAAGAAATAATTACATTATAGCATTATTGCAGTTATTCTTTATTGCAATTATTGTATTATTGCAATTATTGCATTTTATTAATATTGACAAATACTTAAATTATAATTATTTGAAGACGCTGAGTTGCGAAAAATCTACTTTTAATTTATTGGGAAAGAGTTCGTTAACTTTGTTTCCGTTAACTCTTTTCCTCTTAAATCGATTGTCCTCAATCGTTCTGAGACGTTTAGCTGAGGTACCGAAATTGTTAGGTATGGCTCAATTTTTTTTTTTTTTTGCAGTATACTCTGATGTAATCTCCTTCTGAATAATCTTTTGGGGGCGGTCTATTTGCATTATGATAATTGAGATCGACTTTTTGTTTTTCTAAAAGTTTCTTTTTTGTTTCATCTCTATCTTTTTCTAGCAATTGGGGGTCAGAACTGACACGTCTACAAAAGAATGCTTCCATTGGTTTTTTTCCTATAACCGTATGCACAGAATGGTTATATTCTTTCACTGATCTTTCTAAGAGTTCCTGAAACGATCCATGCTAGCGGTCATTCTGTAGACAACGCATAATTTCCTGGAGCGTGGAATGGAAGCGCTCTACTTGACCGTTTGAACTACTTGAATATGGGGCGGTTGTAAATACCGAAATTCCAAATTCGTTTTCCATCATAAATCTTATCGACTCTGAATTAAATGATTTTTCATTATCCATTACTATTGATTCAGGTATAAGAGAAAAAAGGAAGTCCCTCAATGGTTGTCTCACATCTTCCGCTGCTTTTGAGCGAATGGATTTTACTACAGCGTATTTCGAAAACTTGTCTAATGCAGTTAACAGTAGTTGTTTCCCTATTAAAAGTATGTCTATATGGACTATTTGCCCTGGTTACTGAGGGATAGGAGTTGGTTGTATTTGTGGTTTGGAAGGGTGCCGTTCATACTTATTAGTTTTGCAGGTTACGCAATTTTTTATGACTCTTTTAATCTTGTTTGCCATTAATGGAAAATAGTACCTTTTCAAAATTTATATCTTATTTTCCTTACAGTTTCTATGGGCTTTGTTGTGATATTTAATTATTATTTCTTCCTGCTCTTGGCTATTTGTTATATCTTCTACTACTACTTGTGTGAATCCTATCTTGTATTTACTAAAATGTAAGGGATACAATTGTTGAATTTTCCCCATAATATCTTCCTCAGTTTTTATACAGTTTACTACGGATGGGTTAAGGTAACGTTTAAGGATATTAAGTAATGTCGCTTCCGAATAATAGGGTTCGGTAACTATAAGACGGTGATATGTAGGGAATACTATTTTGAATTGATATTCTGAAGTAACCTCTATGTTTGGGAATATCTGATTCTTAAAGGCATTAATTGGTATTTCAACACTAAATATAAGCTAGTAAGAGGAGCTATCATCCGAGTTAGTGGCAATTGATAAGGAATTTAAAGGTGTTTCCTGCGGTGGAATCCTTGATAGGCATCGGCGACAACGTTTGTTTTATCTGGTTTGTAACAGAGTTCGTAATCGTATTCTTCCAGTATCGACTTCCACCTTTTCATTTTGCTATTGTTATTTTTATTGCTGAGGGCATATGTCAACGGTTGATGGTCCGCATATATTTTAACCTTTCTTGATCCGTACAAGAAGTTTCTAAAAGAATTTAGGGCCCATATAATTGCTAACATCTCCTTCTCGTTAGCGGCATAATGCTCTTCGGCCCTATTTAGAGATCTTGAAATAAATGATATGGGTTTTCCACACTGAGATAAAACTGCTCCAATTGCAAAATTTGAAGCATCGGTTACCAATTCAAAATCCTTCCCAAATCTGGGTAGGCCAGAATAACATCTTCGGAAATGAGGGAGTGCTTAATTTTTTCAAAGGATTCAATAGCTTCTTGGTCTAAAAAGATTTCGACCCTGGCTGATTTATTTTTTGAGATACGACCTCCTTCCCTATGTCATGAGTTTAGCAAGTTTTGCATAGTCTTTAATAAAACGACGGTAATACCCTGGCATTCCAAGAAAACTGCGGAGCTCTTTAAGTGTTTTTGGCTGTGGAAAATTCTTTATTGCTTTAACCTTTTCTGGATTCGTTTTATGCCCTGACTTGTGATAATATATCCTAAAAATTCTACTTCTTCCTTAAAGAAATTACATTTATCCAACTGAACCTTCATGTTGGATTCTTCTAATGACTCAAATATATTTTGTATATGCCTAATATGTTCATCCTCTGTTCTACTAAAAATTATGATGTCGTCTATGTAGACATAACAACATCTTCCTATGTATTTACGTAGAATGACATCAAGTGCGCGCTGAAAAATTGATGGCGCATTCTTGAGGCCAAATGGGAGACGCGTAAATTCATATTTTCCATTATTTATGCTGAACGCGGTTTTCTCCATATCAGATTTTTTTAGTGGGATCTGATGGAAACCACTTTTAAGGTAAAGTACTGAAAAGAACTTACTAGTACCGGGTTGAGAGATTACTTCTGAAATCTCTAGAATTGGATACTTATCCGCGATGTTAATTGAATTCAATTTTCTATAGTCAATCACCATACGGTATTGCTTGTTTTCAGCCGAATCTGCTTTTTTTGGCACGATCCACACTGGAGAATTAAAAGGTGATCTTGATGGTCTTATAATGCCATCATTTAGTAGTTTTTTTTACCTGATTTTCCACTTCCGTTCTTAGTGACGCAGGATAAGGGTAAAATTTTGTATATACGGGCGAGTCAGTTGTGGTTCTTATTTCACCTACAACTTTCGTAGTGTAGGTAAGCTTTTCATCTGGTTCACAAAAAAGGTTAGAGTGAACGTTCAGTATTTTGTCCATTTTTCCTTTTTGGACTGACGACATATTATCTTCTTTAATATTTATAGTATTCACATTCTGAGTAGGAAGTTGTTTGAGGTTTATCTTAAATCCATTCTTTAATATCATGTAATTTTTATTTGTAATAATAGATGCTTCTAATTCCCTAAGGGTGTCATTCCCAAGGATGCCATCAAACGTTTCTAAAGAAGGCATTAAATAGAATTTTATTTCTTCTTCGATTTTAAAAAGTTTTGCGTAAGTATGCTCGCTTATTTTGATGTCGCCGACAACAGATCTTGCAAAAAAGGGAATTTTATTTGGAATGCGTTTTTTTTGCAAATTTTGGTTTAATATAATTTTTACTGGAGCCGATATCTACTAGGATTTTTAGTACCTTTCCGCTCTCCGTCTTAACTTCAAAGTAAGATATCGAAGAGCTTATCATGCTAAAAAATGAATGTCGCTGGGTTCTCCATATTGTTTGTCTTCTTCGATGCCCTGCCTGTTCCCTATTTTACCTGTATTGATGAGAAATGTTCTTTGATTTTTTTGTTGTTGCTGATTGCCGAATTGATTTGGTCTTTTACAAAAAAATTGATTTTGCTGCGGTCTGTTCATATAGTTTATGCGATGTGATCGTAAACTTCGATCCACATCCATTGGTTCTGGTCGTGGTTGTGGCTTAGGAGGACGAGGAGGGTTTATGTTATTTTGCTCCCTGTGGTTGAACAAAGGTTGGCTGGGTTGGCCGATGTTTGGAAAGTGTGCAAGATGGGGATAAAATACATGATTTTGTTCGAAATTTCGCTTTGAGGACTGTTGCGAAGATAGATTTCTCTTTGCGTTGTATGCATGATGAGAACGAAAGTTCTGATTTTCCAGTTTAAGGCAAAGGTACAGAGCTTAAGGCAAGTCAGATGGTTCTCTGATGCCCAAGAGCCGTGGTAAATCTCCATTTAGGCCCCTAACAAAAGTATCCAAAGCTTTGTCTCTGTATGACTTCGTAAACATACTCAATGATTCATTGCCCATTTCAAGGCATCCTAATTTATTTAAGATCAATGAAAGGTGAGTGTAGACCTTTTGATAAAATTCCTGAACACTATTACGCTGTACCAGTGTTGTCATTTGGTACTCAAGGGTAGACAGGTCTCTCTTGTCGCCGTAGTGCGCTAACAAACATTGTGAAATCGCTTGCCAATTTAATGGTGTATTATACGATTCCAATACTATATCAGCGTTTCCTATCCACTCCTTTTTTCCAAGAATTGAATTCAGCTGGTTGCCCAGAGAATTCTTTGAGATATTTTACTACATCCGGTATTTTGTCCATACCGTCTAAATTATCGTTTTGCCTATCTATAGGTTGATCACTAACATTTCCTAGACCAGCATTTGGATTTAACGCGGACTGAACTACCTGTGGTCCTTGTCTCCTAAAAACGTCTGAAGCTATATTTGATATTAATGAGGTCAGTTCTTCTATACTTAGTTGTGCATTTTGTGAACTAGGGATTGAGTTCGCCGGAAGGACTGGAGGACGGATTAAATTGTTTGGGTTTGCCAATTTTGTTATTTTTTTTTTCACAATATTTAGAAGGGAACAATATTTTTGTATAAAAATTTTTATTTTATTTTAGAACTTATTATTTATCATACCCTTAACCGATTTTTCATTTTGCTTTCTAATTTTCAGATAATATTTCTTTGCATTTTTTCTTATTGCTTTCAAAATATAAAGCACTTCTGTTAAAATTTCTATTTCTTTTTCTCGGCAAGTATGTATAAATTCTCTTTACTTCGGATTCTAATTTAAAATTTTCAGTAACATTCATTTGACTAACAATTTTGCGTTTTTTACTTTTTCCTACTTTTTTTTTATTGTTATATATTTTTTTTTAGTTCATAATTTTCCTAAAGGCTTTTTTGAATCATAATAAAATAAGTCTACCTTATTTATGTTCTCGAACCCGCTGTTTTTCGTCCTTCTTAAGGCTTTTCCTCTGTTATTTGGCTTCCAGTTTAGTTCCGTATTGTGTATCAAGACTTGTTGATTTCTGGTTCCAACTGGTTGTTAGTTGTATAATTTTTGTTCACTTTTTGAAGGCACAATTTTTTCATTAATACTTCATTTAAACCACTTCTTATCGTTGGTTTTACTTGATTTCGCCACTTTTTCCAGTTTTTTTTTTCAAAAGAAATTGTTACTGTTTTTCATTAGTCACTTTAAGGGTCACTTGTTTTATTTCTGCTTTTTATTTCATAGTCACTCTTCCCTTTTTTTATTTTAAGGATAAAATTGTTTTCAATAGTGGATAATTTTTACTTTGGTAGTTTTTTTTTCTTAAATCCTTTAAGGATAATCTTTTATTTTTTTCCCGATAAGGCTGGCACGTTTTATGCCTCCTTTTTGCGCAAGCTACTGGGTAGTCTTTTATCGGATATTTTTATTCAACTTTCTGCGCCAGTTTTTTTCCCGGACCGACCAATACTGCTCGGGCGCCAGTTGAGAATTCCCTTGTCGGGAATTCTAAAATTTTTTTTTATTTATTGTAACAGCGGTCTACTTGACCGTTCTTTATTAAAATGAGAACTAAAGCTATTTTACAAAAATCTTATTTTATATTAATCTAAATGACCTGATTACAAAGGTGGTGTGATATTATTATTAAGAAATAATTACATTATAGCATTATTGCTTATTCTTTATTGCAATTATTGTATTATTGCAATTATGGCATTTTATTAATATTGACAAATACTTAAATTATAATTAATTGAAGGCGCTGAGTTGCGAAAAATCTACTTTTAATTTATTGGGAAAGAGTTCGTTTTGTTTTCGTTAACTTGTATATACATATGTATGTAACAATACCGGTTGGTACTTGTTTATTTATGCGTATTACTTTATGCTACTGTTGCATATGCTACGATATCTTCCCATGGCCATATTTCCCATGCGCCACAAACGTTCCGCTCGCCTTCATTCTCTTCAAACAGTACCCAAGCAATGCTGGCACAAATGGTAATTAATGCACCAATGCGAATGAAAATGAGGAAACGCTGAAACCAAACTTGACTGTGGAATTCACATATGCAGATATGCGGACACTCAAAATCATACATATGGATATGTAACATCCATACATACATATTCAGAGTAAGGATCCGAATAACAGCATTTAGACAGGCCTATTGGGTTCTTACATGTGTTTGTAAACGTTAATTAATGGGGATCAAATTAAATTAAAGTCGATAATCATAATTGGTACAAGGGCGACCTTTGCTAAAGAAACATAATGTGGTATTAAGGCAAGCTTTTTATTGAATATTATTCAAGTGTTGTGTAGCATTCTCATCAGCAGCAAATTCTAAGCTGCATTTACTATGAGCTTTGTTTTTATTCTATTCACCCAGTGTCAAGGAATGTCAACCTCAAGTTTACCACCGTTAAGAGGAATGGGTCGACGTTGCTTTTTAGCAGGCTAGTTTGTCTCTTCTCTACAGGTGGGTTTGACTTGTTGCGGAGGCCAAGTTGGTAGCCAAAGGGTTCGGATAGTTACGCAGTTTTGTTACATATGTACTTTTGTATGCCGATTTCTATCCTTTCTTTGATAGCGTATATGTTTAGATCTCTATGGATATTTTCATTGCGAATGTACCACGGTGCACACGTTAATATTCTTAAAGTATTATATTGAAACCTATGTATTCGATGTATTGTTTAGGCTAAGTTCAGACTTCTTGTTCAAGACTTAATGTGAACTGTTGGATTTGAGCTTAAGCTGCAGCTTTTTAGAGAAATGTGTCGTCTCCATGTTAAACGCCTGCCTAAAAAAGTTCCGAGATATGCGATTTCGTTTGTTTGCAGCATTTCAATATTTACTGGTAATTGAGATTTTTGCTAGCCTTCCATAGCGATTTTTTAGTGGAAATGTATGTACCCGCATAACTCGTGAATGGCGAGACCGATCTGTCTAATTTTGATCTTGAAATATTTGTTGAAGTTCGGAGAAAGTTTAATTGGTTAGAAAAATCCGGTAAGTTGGTCTATTGGAAAAAATCATACATAGATTAGTTCTTCTTCCGAAAAGTGGACTTGGAACCTACTTATTCGAGAAAATTGTATTTATTCGATTTACATGAAGCTTTTAGATTAGCATAAACACCACTTATTCCGGGAAGTGGACCAGGTGTAGTTCGATTTATTTAAATGATTTCCAGGATGTGGACCAATCTAATCCACAAAAATATTATTTATGATTCGATTTGGTTAAAATTTGGGATGATATTTCTAAATGGACTACTATAGTTTCCCCAAAAATGGACTATGGACCAGGTAATAATTCCAATTCGCTCGAAACATAAATAATACTTTCTTCACATTAAAATACAACAATACAATTTCATATTTTGAATTAAATGATGCTTAATTAGAACTTTATGACCATTTGCAATACTAAGTACAACAAAAATTGGAGGAAATACAGAAAGCCATAACAACGTGTGGCCGGATCTGCGAAGATCTGATAAAAATCGTTCGAAGGCGGCTTAAAACTGTAGGTGCCTGAATTTGATAGAAAAACGCACACGACCCATCTTAGGAGAAATACTGCCAAATTTACATACACATACATATATACATATGTGCAGATCTCTTAATTCTCCCATATGTACACATTTGGTTCAGCTTTGGTGCTTTGTTATTTTAAAAAGCGATTAAGCTTTTACCTGGGAAATCGAGTTTTTCAAAAATTTATCAAAATCACTTAAACGCATAAAATAATAATAACCGAATGAAATGTAATTAATTTCACTAAGATAATCTACATTTATTTGCATATTCAATGTTACGTAATAGTGCAAAAATATAAATTTAAATAAATTACGAGACAATTGTTTAAAGCTTCAAAAAGTTGGGTAAATAACAAAGGTGTATTACCAATGAACTTGAATACAATAATATAATAAATTGTACAAGTTGTGTGTGTGTGTACATGTACCCACAGTAACGCATATGCTATTACTGCCCTCACTAAAAAGGACAATAGCAGATGGCTCAATGAAGCCGTGCATAGCGTGTCAAATGAGATTTGGTCAGCGTTAGACGCTAAATGGTCAAGATATTTTACTCCATCAGCATCTCACCGTCATAATAACAGAACACTATTTAATGGGGCATAACGGTAAAAGACTAACCACAGGAAGAATTGAAAATTCCATAGTCATTCATAAGAGTTGCCAAATAGTTCGCACATTTGAAAAGATGATAGATTCCTTATTTAGGTGTCATAATGGGCCAACAGACTTAAGTGTGTTGGCACGCTAGAAGCCACATAAACTCAACTTAACTCATATATTAACAAATGAAATTAGCAGCTGGACGACCATGAAATGAACTTGAGCTTAACCAAAGCATTTACATATTTAGTTGGAACCAGATAAGCTCAAGCGAAATTTCAAATCTGCAAATTTGCAAGTCAAGGATCTACTACGAAGACTAAGGTGGAGTGAAAGTCTCTAAATTATACAAAACGTGGGATACAATGTTATGTGACCAAATCATTGACCAAAAATTTTCAGGATCGTAAAGTTGTGGGCGAACTTTTGATGACATAATCAATATCAATCAGTGTCGTCGAGATTTAATGAATCTCTTGTTATAATTAATCACTTTAAGAAATTTTTCCCGCTTAAGTAATCTAGACTTTTGTACAATACACATTTTTAAATGAACTCGTTATCTGAAGAAAATTCTATCATAAATTCCCCTTCGATGATTCGCTCTGACTTCAAAAGTGTACACATTTTGTAGATGTTTATCTATATTTTATTTATAACTCTCTCATTTTAAGTTTTCTATTAAAAACTCAACTTGAATTTGATATTCAATCTTTCAATATACTCACATCGATAGCCAGCAACTAAGAAAAAGTTGAATACAAGTATAATTATAAAGGGTTATTCATTTAGTGATTTCAAAAGTGCAGGTCTGTATTTTGACATCTGTCAAACTTAACTGTCAAACCAAACAAAAATGTTTTGTTTGAGTCAAAGTTCAGGCATTCATAAAAATGGATCGCTTAATTACCGAATATCGCGCTAAAGTTGTTGAAACCTATGTTTCAAGCTCAAGCGATTGATACAGTTCTAAAGAAATTCGAAGAGACTGGATCGATTAAAGATATTGGAAGGCCTATGCATAATCGTTTTGCTCGTTCCGCCTCAAATATCGCTGCTGTAAGTAAAAGCGTAGCCGAAGCCGATGGCCCGAATGTGTTATTTTGTGACGTTCTGTGTATCTGGGACTTTCTTACGGCATGTTATGGTGTATTTGCAGTTGGAATTGCACCTACATTTATATAAAGTTTTCTTCACACAACAACTGAATACAGCTGACCATTCACAACACCATAGTTACATCGATTCGGCGCTTGCACAGCAGAGGACCTCGATTTTTCCAACAAAATTTTTTTTCATCGACGAGGCAAAGCAAAATTGTCGCATTTGTGGCTCCGAGAATCCTCAAATAATTAACGAGATGTCATTAGGTCCAACAACAAAAGCTTATCGTACGCTCTTTGGTCCGGAAGTGTGATTGGACCGTACATCTTTTGATAACGGCGCGACTGTAATTGAATTAGGAACATTATATTCGTATGAAGTCGGTTACTTTTTTGGCCTGCAATTGAAGAACTAGACTTGGAAAATATGTAGCTCCAACAAGATGGTGTCACAAGCTACACAACACGAGAAAAAATGGATTTACTGCAAGAGAAATTTCCCGGCCGCGTAATCTCTCGTCTTGGCGATGTCGATTGGCCACGGATTGAAGTTTACTGAAATTCACGAGGCGGTCATTTGAATGATTTAGTGTTTCACATATAGGGTTTTCTAATAAGTGTTATATGATTTCTTTAAAAAAAAGGCACGAATTGTTAAGAAAATTCAAATGTTTCTTATTTAATGTGAAGTACAATCGATACAAATAACTTCTGAATATAACATCATTCAAATGGCGTTCGATGAACCCAATTTGTGAGCACTTCTCCCCCAAGTCGTATGTCACGAATGGAACTTTTAATATTGACTTTAAAAACTTGAAGAGAGTCTGGTTTATTGCTAAAGACCAATAACTTCAACTAATCCCACAAGAAATAGTCTAATGGTGTTAAATCACAACTTCTTGGAGGCCATACAATGTCACAATTTCTTGAAATAATTGAATCTCCAAACCTTTCAGATGTTGTTAAGAAATTTTTTTTCCAAATCTGGCCATAAAAAGTTGGTTATCATCGATCTATACTGCTCTCCATTGATAGTGGCGGTGCTACCAGCTTCATTTCGAAATAGGTACGGACCGATGATTCCACCAGACCCAAAACCACACCAAACTGTCGATTTAGGCGAATAATTTGTGGATTTTCTTCGCACCAGAACCGACAGTTTTGTTAATTTACCGCACCACTTAGATGAAAGTGAGCCTCATCGGAGAAGATGATTTTCTTAAAAAAATCGTTATCGTTTTCAAGTTGTTCCAAGGCAAAATCAGCAAATTCACGCCATTTATGGTGGTCCATGGATTAAAATACTTACTGAATACAATGAAAAAAATGACATATCATGACATATTAAAAATGGCCAAAACGACACTTAGAAATCATATCATCCTTATTGGAAACCTCTTTATAACGCCAAGGTTCAAACTTTATAGTAAAAATGGAATTTGATGAAGATTCATTGCATGAGTAGAACATCACTATTAACTCTGCCACAAGATATAATTTAGGTTAATGATATACAAATATATCTCATCTCTCCTACTCTCAGCCTAAAAGGATTGCTATTTTCAGTGGCTTACCTGAACAGGTATTGTCAAAATTTACTAAAATTTCATTCTCAATATTTGATTTAACTTTATTTGGCAAATAAATTCAACTATTTGTAATACTATTTATTTGATTGATCATTTTTTGGATTAAATTCTTATACGGTAGGATGAACAACAAAAGTTCTTATACATATGTATATGTACTTATATGTATTAAAGTCTCATGGCTAACTTTTTAGACAAGTCAACTGTGTACATAACAGTTCTCAAGACATGAAAATATTGAGATTAGTGGAAGTGGGTACAGGTAAGAGAAAAAGGTGAACGTAAGAAACAAAAATTGTTCAGCATTTTAAATTTTAAATTAAAATTTATCAAGAAATTTTAGGGAATTGAATGCATCTATTATACTTTGTCATTTTGTGTATGCACTTAAATCTAATGCTATTATTGGCTAATGGCTTAAAGCCACAATTAATTGTTGTCAAATAAACTAATTGACTTCATTGTATTTAATATTGTATATTTTTGGTTCTACCATAGTTGGTTATGTATACGCCCTACTACTTAGACGCTAAGAGAATGCTGGAATTGCTATTGAGATATGTAGATGCTTTCTTCTTCAAAGCTCTAATAATATTCGAAATACTCTTGCTTTTATGATACAACTGAAGTTTATGCAGTTTTATTTTTCTTATACTCAGAGTTACCTTGTGCTGTAAGCATTTGGATACCTAGTTTCTGAGTAGTTAAGTTACTCGTTGCAGAGGTATGGCTAAATTAAATAGCTAAATCAAAGCAATGTAACACGCTACGCAGCTCAATGTACAATCAAAATTTTATTAAGGAAAATCGTGAAATGTGTATAGAGAATGGTTTGCATTTGATTAAAGCATTGAAAACTTTTTGTCCTTTCTTTCTAGAAATTATTGCATTTTATTGCCCTCTGTCTGACCTGAATCTAAAGCACTACTTAATTAGCAGCGGTACTACTGCCGCGGTAATTTCCCGAAGGCATTCAAACAGAAGTGGATGCGACTTGTTTGATTGATTAATCATTCGATCTTAAACAAACAATTCAATTATGGTCAGTTTGAGCATATCATTAAAATGTTGGTAAATTTAATATATAATTACAAATGTATGTATATTAATGGCGTTAAAGTCTCCCATTTTGACATCACCTAAACGGAATACACTGTACATAAGAAACTTGCTATTGCAGTTATTTTTGTGAACAAAGGGCAGGGAAATAAATATCATAGCGGAGCTCAAAAAGCACATGAAGGTAAAGCTGTCTGAAGCAAGAGAATAACAAACTTACAATAACCATTTCCTTTATATTTTGAAAAGTAACTTTATTTTTCTTTTACCTTTTATGACTTTGGCTGATATACTTTTTATAGTTACTCTTCTTCCTTCTATCATTCACAAAGGAAAAAGTAAATGCCCGAATTACTAATGAGCTTGAACTTATACTTATATAAATGGCTACTTCTCATGAACACTTCAACGCCAAGATTGCAGCTAATTGCAAAGTGATTATATGTTTGAAATTGATTTACATTAGGACTTTAATTATGTCGTTTTGCCGTTTTGTTCAATCGATATCTTTTAGAGGTTATACAATATTTAGAGGATTTCTGTTAAATCGTATTTTTTTCAACAACTTTCCTCCGAAAGTTACCTAATTTTTGATTGTGCGATTGTTCAACTTGACCATGACTGTGATGGTTCGATCCTATTTATAAAATATAAAGTATTTGCCTATTTCTGAGTAAAACTTTAATGAGTAACTAATTGGAAAAGGGAAAAGGGATGAATGATGAGCATGTTTAACGCCTGAACTAAATTACATCCCAAATTTTCCTTAACCAATTTTAAATAAATTTGATGCTCCACTAAAGTATTAATGTATAAAGTATTTCTAATAAATACTTTTGGATTCTCCGAAATGTTCTCCAAAAACTTCACCAAAATATTTTATCATTTTCTATCGATCAATAATTTTCTTACATATTTTTATTTATATGGGAATCCTATTATCAAAATACTGGAAAAATAACACTTTTAAATTAACAAAATATCGTTAATGGATGCAAGGTTAACATAGTGAATGAAAAAGAAAATGTGGAGAGTTTGAAGTCCTAATTTATGCATTTACCTACAGTAAGATATTCAAAAAATATAAATTTTAAAGTACGAAAAAAACAATAAAAGGAATAAAACATCAAATAATTTCAACACAATACAATAAAAGTAAATATAAATATATATACTTAAATTAGCTAAAGTAAAGTAAATAAATTTTGTTAGAATAAGATAAAATAAAATAAGATAAAATAAAATAGAACAAAATAGAATAAAAAATTAAATAAAATAAGGAAAATTAAAAACGTATAATAAAAATTATATTAAATTAATAGTTATGCGGGAATCTTCACACCATTCTTGAGCATATCAAATTTATTGCAACATTCGACATTGATGATTTTCATTGTCAATATTTATTTGTAGTAACGTGTGTACAGTATCCGACTGGAGCTATATGACGCAGTCGACTAATCTGACCGGTTTAATACAAGTATTTTACAAATATACACCCCTTCATTGCGTTCAACTAGTTCAACATTCTGAAACGATCGGTATAAATTTTGTTGGGTATATCTCCTCCCCTTCTGGTACTTACATACAAATAAAATAAATGCAATGAAATTAAATTAAGTTCAACTAAATTATTTAAATATGACACAATAAAATAAAACAAATAAAAATATAAAAATAATTACCCTGAAAATATAAAATAAAAAAGTTAAATCAAATAAAATAAAACCGAATAAACTTATCTAAAATCAAATAGAGCAATTAAATAAAATAAAATTATATATATTAAATTCAGTTAAATTGAATTAAATTTCCCTAGTCAAATAAAAATATATTAAAATTAATTATTGGATGAAATGAAAAAAATTAAATTAAATAAAAAATTAAAGTAATCAAATAAAATTAAGCAAAGAAATATAATAATTTAATTTAAAATAAGTAAATTATAACATAAATAGTTTCGAATTTGAGTTAAGCAAAAAAATAAATAAGGAAATAAATTAAAAAGGTAAACCGAAATAATTCAAAAATTTATTAAATAAAATTAGTAAAAAAAACACGAAAGAAGTTCTGTATATCTTTCATGAGCATATCAAATTTATTGTAAATTGTAAAGCTCCAATCCGATGATTTTTGGTGTCAATATTTGACATATCTGAACTGGTTGTATGGAGACCATATGATATTGTCTTTCGATACCGATTTTCAATATCTATATTATTTCAATGTTATATGTGTAGAATACCAGATTTACGTTCTTAGATATTTTTTTTGGCGAAGTTTTGGCCAAAATCTTATATCTGAATAGTTTGGTGAATTGGAGCTGTATGTTACAATCGTCCGGCTTCGGTGATTTAAAGTATCAATGCGTGATTCACGCTCCCAGATGCAGTTCCAATGAGTTTATTACCCAAAATTTCAAATTTGCAAAATGGATCGTATATACGCCTAAAAAGTTTGGGTCTATCTCTTCCCTTTTTGATACTTACTTATATCGGACCAAAGTACTATACCATTTCAAGTACATGAAAGGTATAACAAATGTGTTTCCATTCATTGAAATATGAAAATAATATATTAATGAATTCTTAACATTTTTATTCTACTTTAATTTTTTTACAAAACAATATTCTATTGGTATACAAATTAAAAAAACATAATATTTAGCACAATTTTTATATAATATTGTAGGTATAACGCAGAATTGCAAACTTTCAATACAATTTTTCATTAACTTTGCACATTTCAAAAAATGTAACTTACATTTTTAACAAACTTCAAAATTTTCATTTAAATTGAATTGAAAATTAAATATTATTTTTAAAATTATAATAAAATGGTATTTAAGGATTAATGAATTTCCACTGTTATTTTAAATTACAAACCAAAATCCTCTTAGTTCAGAGATTAATCATTTTTGAATTCCGTATTTATAAAATACTCGGATAAAGACTTAATTTAATAGATGTAAATTATTTTGGCTGATTTCTTGTGGATGTATGCATGTTGGTATGTATTTGCTGTCATGTTGACACGCTTGTAAAGAAATCCACAAATCACCAGGTCACTGCTTTTATATTTAATGATAAAACCAAAATGGTTAACCTCCCGGCATCGTTGTGTAATCAATACAACAATTTCTCCAAATCAATCCATGTAAGTTTTTAATGGCAGTGTCAACAAACCAAAACCTCTCCCAGTTTTCATTCATTTATTGGTTACCACTTAAACGTCAACACTACATAAAACGGAAGCCATGCAAATGATTAGAAAATGATATGGACGAAGCATTAATTTCTTTTTTGAATGAAAATAGCCCCATCACCGTTATTCAAATACAAGTTAAATCACTTGAAGGACGTCCAACACTCCAAAATCTTGAAAAAATCGTTTTAGTGACGACAATAAAATTCACTCACGCATTCACTTTTCACAGCCACACGCACTTAATCAGAAGACATCCAACCGTCTTGCACCTACACACAACATAAGCTCGCTCCTTTTAGCCACATAAAAAGTGGCGATGCAACACTGCTCCTTCCGCGCCGAGCACTTCTCTGCTCTGTCAAGGTTTTCCGCGTTCACTGCACTTCGCCTTACGTTACTAATAAGGCGTCAACTTAATTTGTTTGTGATACCAATAAAAATTCAAAAATATTATCTGCCACGCGACCTTTAGGCGCGTCTACGCCGAGGCGACTACTAATGGCGATGCTGTTAAGCATAGCGGCAGATGGCCAGCCACTTATTTCTTGGGCTCTCCCGTTTGACAAAGGTAAACAAGAATGTCTGCCTCGAATTGTCGATAAAGCAGTATCGCTAATTAATGTGGTGCTCTTTGCAACTTCTTCTAAATGAATGGTCCATTGTTGGTGCAGAATGTTTCAACGTAAGAGATTTTCAAAAACACACTTCTATACACATATGTAGATTTTTAGGCGCGTGTGTATATGTGCATTTCAAATTGATTGCATTAGTTCGCTCCAAGCTTATTTCGAAGCAGAAGATAAGGCTTTTACTCTCTTCAAGAAGAGAATTCTTTCCCTTCCGCTTTGGTTTTATCTTTGCCGCCTAACTGTTGATTCTTAATAGAAAATTGGTTTTAGCATCTTGGGCGTTTTTGAAATTGAAGCTAATTAATTCATCGATGATGAACAAATTGTCAATCAATAAAGTTTTTCTTATTTTCTTATTGATTGCTTACATTTGCGAGCTTAGGATTATTGCTCATCATATGCACTAGCACATATGTATATAAAAATCGCTTCAGCGGTAACATATATATATATATATATATATATATATATATATATATATATATATATATATATATATATAGAATTCGAAATAAAAACAACCTATCCCATAAGTTGCAACAAATTACACATAAATGGCAACTTGGTGAAGAGTTCACTGGGAGCATACATTATGACACTGGATTTATATATATTTATATATATATATATATGTACATATGTTGTTTTAATGTACAAGTGAAATTCTTATTAAACAATGCTGTCAGGGATGTATAAGTATTACGTCAGTCAGCATCATTATCACGCGAGCCCCTTTATATACTTATACTTTTATAAATATGTATGTATGTATAAATGAATAAATTGTTATGAAAATGTACTGTTCTTTTTAAAATTTCTAAGTGATTTTCATTAAGATTAAAATGAAAATACTTGCAGTTTCATTTTAACTCTTGAAGCGGAAGTTTGGTTCCTTAAAAAACAAGTATAAAAGCAATGGCGTGTGGAGATGCTTTCATACAACGCAAGACTATCGCCAAAGGCAACATAATATTGACTTGCCTTGTAGTAATATGCCGCCGCAGTTAAATGAACTACATAGTACAAAAAAGTTCAGCAATATTAATCAAATTGTTCATCTCTGAAATAAGAAAAAGTAAAAATACAAATAAAAACTTGCAAGAGACCACGAAAACCACACCGATGACACCACTTTAGCGCCATTTTCCGCATTGTCTACAGTACTAAGTGAAAGAAATTTATGTTATGTATGTACATACATACATAGGAGTATTCACTTGCTATGCGCCTATTTAAATTTGAGTCCCACAGGGGTATATTGGAACCCAAGACTAGCCAATTCCAGTACCATTACTTGCAGAATTTGACTGCTTTCCTGCAACCACACAACTCGGACATTCTACTTTTCCAAATTTCCATAACTTGCCTGATCCCACTTATTGGCACTAAATATAAAATTAGTAAATACATTATTAATTTATTTTATTATAACAATAATGCTGTTATTTTTCTCTTTCAACGTCCAAGATGACTGCCACCGCAGCCGCCAAGAAGACTGAAGCAAAGAGCAAATCTGCCAAAAAAATTACTCGCTGTCCCGGAATCAAAGCTGAAGTTCAGCAAGAAACAAATCAGCAACCTTGCCAGTTTGATCAAGCGAAAACTGAAGCATGCTAAAGTTATTGCACTCCGCAAACGCGAGAATTTGGTACGTGCAGAGAAATACCAAGCCGAATATTTGCGAAGTGAGCGTTGTGAGATCAAGCGGACAATTCTATGTTCCTGGTGCTGCTAATTTGGCATTTGTTATGCGAATTCGTGGTATCAACAAAGTTGCACCCAAAGTTCGTAAAGTTTTGCAAATATTCCGTTTGCGCCAAATCAACAATGGTGTCTTCATCAAATTGAACAAAGCCACCACTAGTCTGCGTTATCCAAATTTGAAATCAGCCCGTGGATTGATCTGCAATCGTGAATTTGTCGAGCATAACTGTCAACGCGTGCCTATCATCGACAACTTTGTGATTGAACGTAAGTTGCGCAAGGCACAAAACATTCAGTGCGTTAACTTCAAGATTTATACTGAATACCCCAACCGGCGGCTGGCGCAATAAGGCTAATCACTACGTTGAGGGTGGTGATTTCGGTTATCGTGAAGATTATATCAAAAAATTGCTGCGCAAGATGGTTTAAAAGCTTCAAAAAATTTGCTTTACCCGTTAGATCTGGGGAAATTTCGTTGATGTACAAGGGGAAGTATTTTAATAAAAAAATAATATGTTAACAAAATTTAAAATGTGTTTTTATATCTGTATGAAATGTGTCCATATCTGAAATAATGCATATAAAGATAATTGACAGCGTAACGAAAAAAATCAGTACAAAGAACTTACCTTTCTCCTCCATTTTCAAACTATTTAAAAAGCCAAATGGCGAAAAAAATAACTGTCAAATTGGGCGCCGTATGAATTCGCGAATTACGAAATAGAGAACGAACAACACAAAAAAGCCCTGAAATTCGTAGTTCCGGCATTATAAAATCATGATCAACCATCAGTACCGAAGCCAGTTCCACGTACCGGCAATGATCCTTTGCCAACTTGTCTAGGTATAAGTGCAAATATCCTGGAAACTTCCATTTCAATTCGAATACTCAACCGTGAAGGCTTTTCAGTATTTAATCAAGGTTTCCCAAATTGTCATACGTAAATTTAAAGAAGGAATATTTTTGGGGCCTAATACTTATTATAAAATTAATGACCGACAACTTCAACACCCGATGAAGCAGCAGCTTAGGCATATTTTCAAAATATCGCTCGCTACTTTCTTAATAATCTCAAATCTTCGAATTTTAAACAAAATATTTCTTGGAAATTTATCGAAAGAAAATGTCTCAGAACATACTTTTTTGCATTCTCACGAAAACATGGGCGAACAAGGACAGCTGCTACGCCAAGATCTGGCCAACATCGACGATACGAAGGTATTTGTGATTAAGGCATAATGAATGACTACTGTTGGATTCTAATACATGAAGCAGATGGCAAGAAATACAAAATACTTAGTTCCATCTTTCTTCATTTCTTATTTGTTAATTTTAATTGTCAAAAATCATAAAAAATTAAGTTATTGTCTACAAGTATATGAAAAACTAGAATCAGTTTCAAAAAGCGAAGTGAAGATTCCGATCAAGGGTTATAAGTTATTATAAACACAAAACGTGTATGTTTGTGTAATTATAAGTAGGCTTGGTTTATTTTAATTATTTTAAGTTAGTTATAAAGATTCAACTTTTACGCATTCAGTTCTACACATGGTTCATATTTATTTTTATTTTTTGCATTCTGATTAGCTCACATGTTTAAATTGATTCGAACTAATAGCTCTTACATCTAATTGAAATATCCAACTGAAGTTTCGTGAAGTCAGTGTTCTCATGAAATTAGTTCAGGAAAGAATTAAAAGGAAATTAGAAACTGATTTAAAGTTTAAAAAGCATACTAAATATACTCTTCTGTGGCAGATATTCAGAGCTCTTTTGGAGTACAAACAACTCACCAGACCAAACATGATTACAGATTAATAAACCTGCATTTTATAAGCTTGAAGGCTCCGTAAAAGCATCCGTAGCGAGACCTTTTTAACATTTATGGTGTGTTGTATATAGATATCAAACTATTACTATAAAATATTAATATAACAACACTCAGTGCAAGAGCACCTTTTGTTCTTTTTTCAAATTTCTTTTACGCAAGGGGCTCCAATAAATCGTAGCCTGTCATTAGGCCTACGGTCGATCCGAATACCCTTCAACATCACGCGAGTAGGTGAATGATTTTGGGGGTCTTGCAGGCCATTACATCACACCTTGCTCTGTTTCCAAAGCTAAATTTATTCCTGGTCCGGTTTAATCACCAGATCAATGACACATTTGGTAATCTTATCAACTATTTCGTTTCCCACAATGATCTTATAGCCTGGAAACGAGTAAATATGCGGCTGTTTTAATATAGCAGTCTTATCCCCTGCTTCCTAAAAAATATCTGTATGTCTGTTGATATTTTTGGTGATGTCTCAGTTTTAACTTTTTATCTAAATTTATGTTAAAAATTCTTTTTTCTTATTTTCAAAAATTTATATAAGTCATTGCAAAAGCCACTTTTTAAAACGAATTCTCGTTCAAATTACCAATTGTCTCTCATACACAGGAAGAAAAAACTGTGAAATTATACAATAAATTCCTACTATGCTTCGCTGATGAGACATTCGCGAACATTAAGCGATTTTGGTGCAACATAACTTTTTTTGTGAAAATATGCATCCGAACCCCCAAAGAAAAACACATATACGATGCGTGTTCAAAGAAACAGGTGAATTTTGAAGTTTTTTGAAAAGTACTTATTTATTCAACAATATCTATTCAAAAGTAATCAAAGTAATCCCCCTCTGATATAATATACTTGTGCCAACGCCTTTTCCAATCCTCGAAGCACTTCTGAAATGCGTTTTTCGGTATGGCCATTAGCTCTTTCTTCGATTCTGACTTGATCTCATCACTCTTCCTTGTGTTATTCCTTATTAACTGTACGACCTTTTGGCAGGAACTCATGATGCAACACACCATAGCAATCAAAGAAAACAGTGAGCAAACCCTTCACATTTTCCTTTGAACATACCTCGTACTGTGAGCGCGATTATTAAATTGTTTGATTTACTATCATGTAACATAAATTTCTCATGTTTTAAATATGGTAAGACATCGAATACAACCATGGGTGGGAACAGAAGTTAGTAATTAAGCGAAAAGTACTAATCAGCTGTTTATACTTCAAGAGAAAATGGCAATCTAGGCTTCCGCATTGGCATTGTTCTGAAAAACCTTCCTTTTGGTTCCTGATCGTCAACGCGTGTGGTAGTCTACAAGTAATTAAAATTTAATTTAAACGAAATCAACGCGAACATAAGTTAAAGAATTCAAAGCCAAGCACATGGAATCCAGTGAAGGTGTTGCTGCGAAGATACATGCTGAAACTCATTTTAAATTGATATAATTAGAACGCTCGATTGTCACACGAAAAGAAATTGTTATCCAGGAAATCCTCCAATTTGTATTCAGCATTTCACCTGAATTTGCACAAAAACTTTGTTCGAGTTGAAATAACCTAACCATGCTGTTAAAATTAATACCAGCTTGTATGCATTTCATTAATCGTCGCATATCGTAGTACAGTTAATTGATGAACTAACCAAACAGCAACAAATTAGCGCACTAAGCAGCATAATTCGATAATTCTTTTACGTTTCATTTAACTACATAATTTTGCATCTTAAGAGAAATTTCACATATTCAACGTTTCAAAGTAATAAATATATCTACTTAATATATATAATTACAAAAGTGGGCGAGAAAACACCAAATTGTTGTAGGCTAAAAGTTATAAAAGTATTACACGAGAAGTATGGAAAAAAATGAAAAATGTATTTCTCATTGTCAGTATAATAAGTGTAACTACTATAATTGATATTCTTTGTTGTTGTACAATAGTTCATAGATCTAGTGAGAATATTAAAGCTTAAACGTTCAATCACATTTTTCCGGGCCATCAACAAAAAAAAAAAAAAAAAAAAATCATAATGATAAAAATTCATATTAATTAAATTATTTTACGCATCATTACTAAATTTAAAATGCAAAGTAACTAAGCTAATCCACATATCAATGTAAAATATATTTCAGCCCTATGCTTAATTCTTCTCACGCCGCCACTGGTAGTTCGTAAATTCATAACAGAACAGCTTGTAACCTTGAACTTGAATTTTGCAATTTCGAGAACATGTATATATGTAAGCATATTAATTTTTAAAGTTGAGAGTAATTTAAGTCACCACACCGCAGCAACTCACCAGGCGCCTGCTGATCCAGCTCGGAGTACATATGTAAGTGTTAAAAATGTCTCTTATATTTATTTGCTCTTATATACATTTCCTTATTGTATAATGTATGCTAAGCATACTCAAAATTTGAATAACAGAATTTGAGGTTAAATGATACGTATATATGTAAATATGTAACAGTTAAGGTAGATCTCATTGCATTTTTTTTTTGTTTCTTTCTTTCGATTTCTATTAATTTGTTTTTTTCTTGTTTTGTTTTTGCTTTTCACCTTTAAAGATTATATTTCTTAAACTCATTTAATTTTGTCTTAGCATGATGATGCCACTGTGAAAATTTAGTTTTCTTATTTTTATTTCAAAGATATAATTTTTTTTGTTTATAAGATAATATTGTTAGAGTAGCGAAGTGAAGAAATCATAACAATTTTAATTCTAACACAGAATGTAAAGACTCTTGAAACATTTTCTTCCAAGATGTATTTTGTTTGGAATCATACATGTATTAGAAACAAGAAATAGCACCTTATATATATTACATATATGTATATATATATATATTGTATTGATAGGAATAGAGATAAATAATAAAATGTGAATTTGAATATTGGTTATTAAAATGAAGGAGAGTTAAGTTCATTTAAAAGGGTTGTGAGATGAGTTAGACCTTCGTTTGGTATTGGATGGGATTGGAGATGTTAGTTAAAAATATCTCTCATATGGTTAGGTAAGGGAGAGAAGAGAAGCGGATATATGGCTTCTCCAGTCCGACCGATGCATTTCCGCCTTTCAGCTTCCGTCCGTCCGTTTTTCTTTTTAAATTTTTTTTATTGGGTTTTGGGTAATGAGGTTTTAGTTTGTTTTTTGGTTCCTTTAAGTTAAACGTGCATGAAAATTTTTGTAATACATCCATGATCCACGTACACATATGGCAAGCAAGAACCACCCCAATCCGACGAGCTGAGACCCGGTTAAAACTAGCATGCACGCTTAGCCATGTACGGGGCTTTTGATACATAGTAATGTATCCTAACATCATTTGGTTAATATTTTAGTTAACCATAACAACATCACATACCAACGATGTGAGTATTACAGTACATACATATGCTTATATGTTTATACGTTTATAATATAAAATAAAATAAAACCTACGTTCTATTCAGTGTTAACCTATCTTGAGTATTTTCCTTCTTCTCGTAAAAATCTAAGAGCATTACGCAAAAACACTAATGAATATGCTAATGCTGGGCTGCGTAACTTTATGCAGTTGAAGTGCTATTTTTGAAAACAGCTGCAACGCAAAATGGCAAACTGAAGCTTTAAGATTTTAGTTTTCAAATTTTGTGCTGAAAATTTTTAAGAGGGGACTATCATAGAGAAAAACTAAGAAAATAAAACCAAAAGAAAAATTTGCTTTGAAAATATGTCTTGAGTCTAGCTATTGTACAGGCTTTTTAACCTGCTTATTTACTTTAAATTTCTTGTTATTAAATTTGTTCTGCGACGATTTATTCAATGAAATCCTATTTTGAACACAAAATTTCCGTAATCTGGTATAAAAATTCTACAAGAATATTTCTCGTACTTTGAAAAAAACTTTTTTCCATTTTTAATATCAATATTGATAATTATTGATTGATATTGATGTACCTCCAACAGGCCTATAAATCCACAGATCGATCGATCAAATGGTTTTCTTAATAAAAACCCGACAGTCACGTTTTCAATAAACTCATATATATGTTAGGTAATTTAAAAAAGTCTCCGCGGTCTACTTTAATTGATAATTAATTTTAATCAAGTCCATAACAATACTTGCCATTGCCATTTGTCGTCTAACTTCATAATTCAATCAATGTAGAACTCCTGTGGTTTATCAGCGAAAAACTTGAGCATCATCTGGGACTCATCTGGGGGAATGGAAGGCATTAAAAGCTAAGCTGTAATTGAGGGCGGTTTAGGTAGTTGACATTACATTTTCTTCATTGTTACCTGATGCCTTTTTGCAACAATTTTCTCAAGAATCGGATGAACCAGGTGAACGATTCCACCAGATCATCAAACCAATAAAAACACGATTCAAGAGGGAGAAAACTGGATGCACTGCTCGTAGATGTCTGTTGGTGGTCAAGTAAATTAAACTGTTACGAAGATGAAGATGAAGGGAATGAAGACTCAGACAGTACCACTAGATATGAATGACACAGTGAAGAAAATATTCCAAAATACATCATTTATCTAGCTCAGATGATGATGACAATACAAACGGCAAGCAGATAATATACATATGTCAAAAAATAACCTTTTTTTTATCTCTTTCCCATACATACATATGTATATACCAATCATAAATTCATATTTCTTTTGCCCTAATATTTAAAAAATGAATTCTAAAACATTAGCGTGATTAGTAATAAATTAAAAATTGAAAGAAACCCACATATTTGTTTATATGTAGACGAGTTATTAACCAAAAATTGCGAAAAATTAAAAAAATGGACATTTTGGTGATTTTGATGCTCTATGTGCACCTTTTCCGGATAATTTTTTTTTTTTTTTTGTCGGGGATGTGCTCAAAACCGACTTTGAGCTAATAATTATAGGAAGCCATAAAAGCCGAACTATAGCTAAATTGGCAAAATTAGTCATGCAGAAACTCTAGTTTTGGTAAGTACTTTCAGAAACAATCGCCAAAGCCCGAGGGTATGTGTTGAAGTGTGTAATTAGCAGTTCAAACTTTCTAGTCGTAGAGAGCTACCCAACATTTTTATGGTTAAACTCTCAAAGAGACTGATGTACATTTTATTCCTCTTGTATGAGGTAAACTTGAACGATCCTATTCGGTTATGACGAAATTTTAGGACCTTATTTTTAATGCAAAACAAAAATTCATATGCAGGGCCATGGGTCCATTATTACCAACCTCATAGCGAGTTCTGAAGATTTATTTAAAGTAAATTCCAAGAGCTAATATTAAAAATTTCAGAAAGCGAGTCAATAAAAATTAGTAGATATTCTTTGCGCCGAAAAGAGCCAATTTGACAACGTTCAAAGCGCTCATTTGGTCATACAACCATTCAAAGTCAGTCAAGTGAAGTCAAAGCAAGCACAGCAAGTTCGCATTAGGTCATGGCCTTTAGTCGTTCTGATTATTTTGGTATTTTCGTCTATCTATATTTCGACATAATTTAATTAGAATAAAGTATAATTATTGTGTATTCTTTTATTTATTTATATGAATTGATTTAATTAAATGCTAACAGGTATAATATTCACATATGTGTTTCAATATTAACATGCATAAGTATTGTGTATACTATGTCATATGACTTCTTACAAATACAAATGGCGTAAGTCACTTTTTCGAAAATAATTAGTTAAATAGAGTTTTAGCTGAGTCCATGACAATGCGTGCTATTATTGCCTTATTTAGTGTTTTAAAAGACAATTTAACTTTATTATACTTTGTTTTAATTATCATCGTAAAAGGCTTTTCTAATTTGTATCTTTTTTTAAATTTTGTATACTACTTCCTGCAAACTATGTAAAAGTCATGCTTCAAATATTTTCATCTAAATAAACTTCTCCACTTTCAATTGCATCAGCTTTTACGCATGAGTAATCGTATGTATGTACTTACCTATAAGTATAGTGTTATGTGCATACATTTGTGCAAGTATTAACAGATTTGTGGTCTGTCAACGAACTTCCGATGCAATTAATCACATCAGTGCACTTTGATAAAGCCTATGATCCAATATATGTATAATTGAAAGTCATTGAATGGTTTTATCCCAGTTAACCAAACGTGAAACTAGCAAATACGAGTACATTAAAATTTAACATTGAAATGAAATTTTTTATATTTTAACAAAGCGAAATTTGATTATATTTTTCCTATTATTTAATTGAAAAGTTTAAACTGTATTACGTTTGCATGATTTGTTGCGAGTATGGTTGAGTGAGTGCATACATATGAGTATAGAAGTTTTGAAAATAATTTTTAAATTAAATTTTCTTATGTTCTCTAATATTGTAGGCTATTTTCCTAACTCAGTACTTAATACAAAATTTAATTATTCAAAATTTTAAAATAGAAACTCTGGATTGGAAGAAAAATTTACAATTTAAATTAGAAAAATAATATATTCTTACTTCAAAAACAATAGCAGAAAATTATTAAGCGTATTTTAGAGACGTTTTACTTTATAAAGGAGAAGGTTGTAACGTTTCTTCGCTTTGAAGTCTTATTAAAAAAAAAATATGTGCTTAAGTTGTAAATACTTGAAGTGTTCGTTGCTTATTGTCCTATGGATAATTTATTATGGAATAAATAAAATGACCATAGAAAACTTATAAACATATTTAAGTATTAAAAGAAATACTGATTTGGGAGTAGAACATTAGGCGAAAGTCATATGGCTCCCAGGGATCTATATTAAATATGCTAAACGCTTTATTAACATAAAACTTAGTTTGTGTCGAAATAATGAATAAAATTTTGCAAAGCGGATATTTCAATAACAACAACATAACACACCATCCACAGATTTTTTGATACTAATGTACTAGCTAACACAAGAGCTTTGCGTTGAACGTAAATTAATGTAGATGTTACGACTCTATATATCAATTATGAAAGGGGCCTTATTATTATTCCTTTCTCCTCAAGCAACAAATTCATAATAAAGGCAATTAAAATAACACTGGTCAATAACATATTGGAAAAAATATAATTTTTCCAGTGGAATCAAGATCTGAATATAAATAGGTATATTCTACCTAACAGACTACTGTTACACTTTACAACAGAAAGTTGTTGAAGCAAAATACATATGCAAATCGGTACATCAGTTATCATATTTTAATAAAAAAAATTGTAATAATAAAAATGTGAGAAATCAAATAAATTAAAATGTTTGTGATCTAAAAATCCTTGAGTAGCAATTCTCCTCTTTTGACTTCCCTAAAGTAGTAACTTGAATTTTCCCATGTTGGAAGCACTTCAAGCTTTCTAAAAAAATAATGTTCTTAAATATTTAAAAATCTTAAAATTTTTGTTCACAATAACCCACTGCACACATTTTCACCGCTTCGAATTAAACATGATTTTTTCACAATATCAGGATCCACAGTTACCCAAAGTCTGTTGGAACTTCGCCTTAATCCAACTGATTAAAACTAATATTTTACGCTGAAGTCTGCGAAAATCTGTAAATATCTTCTTTATTTTAACATTTCATTTATATTATATATATGTACATATCTTTTACAATTTATATTTTACTTTTAGTTTACTTGCATTTGTATTTTAACCCATTTCCGGCGGCACTTAGATCAACTGCATTGATTTAATTCAAACTTTAGATTAGATGGAAAAAATTCGGTACTTTAAATTTTTTGAGATTTTTACATTGAGCCGTTTAGCCACGGGAATGTGGTCGAAAAGTCGACCATCAGCCGAAAACGATACTTACTAAAGTAAAACAGTGTTTCATTAGAGTTTATCATTCAACACGTTTATTTTCTTCGATGTTCAAATTTCACTTTACATTTCATAATAAAAGAAAGATACATCTGATAAGTTAGTTTTGGAATTTTTTTTTTTGAAATTCAATATCTTATCTTTATATTTCATGGAATTGATTGAAACATTGCATTTGGTGCATTTATATGACGAATGCTTGTGACAATTTTGACAACGACGAGGCTTCTCTAATTTGTCAATGCCAATTTTAAAAATTCAATAAATTGGGAAAAGAAATTTTTTTGTTAAGTTCAGAAAGATGCAAAATGACATACAATTATTGCTTTCAGGACATATCTCGTTTATTTTCGACTCGGCGATTTTTCGAAGTTGCTGGTCGACCATTAGCTGTAAATGGGTTAACGCACCAATTGATCTGCACACGACGATGGCTGCAAGGTAAAAGAGTGAGTTCATTTTCTTTGTTCTCGATTTGCATCCACCAATTATGACGAGTGCAGCGCAAGTATGCATTTTTTAGTGCTAATGTAAGTAGTATATTTTAACTATGCTTATTACAAGGAAATCTGTAAGTCGGGTTGTAACACTAACAAAGAAAATAAGCGAAAATCGCTTTTTATATTATAATATTGTAAATAATACCCGTTCGCTAGAAATTTTAATAATTTTTAACGTTTTTGACATTATTTCCATAAGTTCGTATTACATGACAACAAATTGTTAGCTATGGGCTGCGCTCAGAATTTTCATTTTGTAAGGAAGAACATTGTTCGATTCAGCCTATTTATAACACCTTAAAATAGCTCCTCTATTTCATTAGGATTTCTAAATTTGTATTCCACTTTCCTTGAACATACAGAAATAGCTCAATGAATTCTTCTCGTTACTTTCTGCTTTTGGTTTTTAATTACATACATAAATATAAGTAAGAGTAATTGAAATTTCAATCTCTGATTATTTCGTAAATTACAGAGCAAGTAGTACTTAAATATGAGCACATGTGCACAAAGGCCATACATTTCTATATGTGTTCATTCTGAAATGATAACATTGAATTGTGCATTTTTCAATTGAATAAATTATTGTTTTAATACCGGGATGCACTGTGTAAAGAAGTAAAATAATGTTATTGACTTACGGTTTATCAATAATAGCCTAAGCTACGAGGAATGTTTGATTAATCAGTGACTTTTTGAATTTGCAGCACATTTACTGTAAATAAAACACTGCTCACGTCAACTGTTACCAATAAATAGACTGTTCTAAAGCTTTGAGGAAGCTTCGTCCTTTTTTCTTTAGACGACGAACTCAGCGGCGACCGAAAATCAGATATAGTCCGGACTGACCTGAATCCGGGACCGATCGCGGAAGGTCGCGGCTACTCTTGTCTCTTACACTGAGGAGCTACAAATTTGCTCATTAGCGCCATAAAGTAATTTGCTATTAAGAAGCGTTAAAAATAAAGAGATTAGAAAAGGAAAAAAGTGTATTTAATATACTGTTTAAGCATTATTTTTTGCATAGAAAAACAATTCCCAAAACCAAGGAAAGTTTGGATAAATACTATGTGGACTCTGCACCATTAATTTCAGTGGTTAAGAAGTGGTTTACTGAACTTCATTGTGGTCGTAGCAGTACGCAGTACGTTCAGGTTGTCACGACAGAAATCTCCGATAAAATCCATGGAACGATATTGGACGATCGGAGAATAAAAGTACGTGAGGTGCCTTGGGCTTTAGGCTTTGCTACTGATCAGTTAATTGACATTTTACATTAATATTTGGACATGAAAAAGCTATTCGAGCGATAAGAATCGCGATTGCTCAAACACGACCTTAACCGCAACCGCATAACAATTTCAAAGGAGTATTTGGCGATGTTCAACCGCAATCCAAATGAAGTTTTGCACCGCCTCGTTACTGTAGACAAAACATGGATCCACTACACCACACTACTCTACCCCTGCGAGTTAGGGATTCAATTTAACCAATAGTTAATCCAATAGTTCCCAGGACAGTCGGATCTTTATACCGGGATGACCCGGATTTTTATCCGGTCAAGGACTGCCACTCCCGCAATATTCGCCGAAGCCCAATTTGAGGATATTGATTTCAAAAGGAAACGACCGTATTTGGCAAAAAAAAAGTGCTGTTTTATCAAGACAAAGCACAGGCGCATATGTCTGTAGTGACCATGACAATAATTCATAAATTGGGCTACAAAGTACCCCATCCAACATATATTCCAAAAAATATATATTTAATTTAAAAAAGTGACTACTGTATCAAACCACCCTCGTAGCTTGAATTTATTTCGAATAATGTATATAGAACTACAGTAATTTTTTTGAAAATGACTAAACCGCTATAAGTTTGAATACATCAATGTACGTATGTTTGATTACTTCATTGAAGTTCATATAATTGGACAAATGACGATATAACATCAAAATCGATCTACTCTTTCAATTGTCCATCATAAAACAGAAATTTCAAATATTATATTCGGTTTAACCCAAAATCGCTCCTTACTTAACATACATAGGTACATACATACACATATACGCCTACTTAAATGTATGCATTTCACTCATTTTAATAAACGAATGTAATTATGCAAATTGATAAGAGCAGCTACTTTTCAATAGTGCAAAATACTTATTATTTATACACATACATATGTACATACTCACATAAAGCATTATTTATAATAATGAAATATTTCATTTTACGGCGCCTTTAATTCATCGACGGAAACTATTCTATCAATAATTCCATTTTGTAGGAAATTGACCACTATTTTTGATGACGAGATCATGAATCAAATAAAGTAAATTATTCCAGCCCAAGTTATTTAAACGACGTTTTGTTTAATTTCGATTAATTGTTTTATTGAAATGTTAACAACTTTGGTTTTTATACAAATCATATCTTCCCAAATATCTTACTAATTAATAGAATTAAAAAATGACACTCGTATTTTTCTGCAGAATTTTTTAAAATTTTAATTTCGCTCTTTTGCGAACACACATTTCTTTTCAAGTCTTAGGCTTTTTTTTTGTTTCCAAATTGATATCCGAAATGTAACCGCTTACGCAATTGAAGACACCAAGTACAGCAATGTCTTTCTTAATTTAATTTTTTTTTTGTGACGAGGGACGAGCCCAACGTTACAAAACCACCGCCCAACCGAATGAAGGTGCACGACTGATGGATAAACCTAAAATCCAAAGATTCAACAGACCGGTGATTGAAAAGTAGGCACAGCCCGGACTGTCCGGAGCCCGAAACCGATCACGGAAGGTCGCGGTTACACTGAACAGATTAAGAAACGTTGACGAATAAATATATTATTTGTTGTATTTAAAACTCTCAGTGAATGTTTTTGATTCCAGAAAGCAGTTCAGAAGAACTGGCGAGTTGAATATTGAAGTCGCTACACAAGCATCTCAATGGGTCTTGCATTTCAAAGTTTGTTTTGCATAAACACAAAGAACGGGGCTAAAATGTCTAGATGATCTTAAAACATCTCTCTATCCCTTTATCACCTTTTATAAGGAGGGAGATTCTTATTCGCATCCCAATGTAAATATTCCAATATATCACTCTAGAATTGATAGTGTGGACTCTATACAACGGAACCATTTTCCAAAATGGGCCTAACGAGTGCAGCATAAAGTAATTGGTAATATATGGGTCATTGAACTCCTTAACCTTATAATTACAAGAACTCATATGATTTCTTAACAGTTCTCTATCTTCTATAGAATGAACTGATTCAAGGAGCTTGATATCATCTGCGTGCATAGATGCTGTAGAACGACGAACCACAGTCGACAGATCATTGATGAATAAGAGGAATAGGAACGGACCAAGATGACTGCCTTGAGGTACACCAGATGTTACTGATATTTCACGTGATGTACAAGAGTTACTCTTTCAAATATGAAAAAATCAATTTAAATAAGGATGGGGGAAACCATCCATACGTACAGTTTATCGTTCCGTCGTTTACGGTATTTGTCGTTACCAATGCCCAAAGGTCCATAAACCGTTCACAAACCCTTCCTCTCAAAAACTCCTAGCGCCGACTCATAGGAACGACTTGTAAATTTTACTCTTATTCGATGAAAGTATATACGAGTTCAAAGTTATGACTCTCAGCAGTGAAACGGGAGCCGAAACGCGATTGCGCTGACTGTTTGTGTGGTGATAGGAGATATTTCGTCTAGCCCTCGTTCACTATCAGACAAATTCGCTTCGCTTCCTTCCTCAGTCTGGAGAAAGTAGAAATGCGCTGTTATTGTGACCGATAATTCCATTTGTCAGGAGTTTTACACTCGTATAGAATATTATACTTTCTCTATTTAGTTCGGCGACTTGCATAAAATACTCCAGCATCAAAGACATCACACGATAGAGAGTCACTGTTTGAAATCTCGTTTGGACCGAACCGCTTGGAAGGCTTTTCACGATTATGAGAGGGCTGTTAGTGTTGCTGAGCGTCAATCTACACAGACGCAGTGAAACCAAATTCAGACATAGGCATAGACATGTCCATCCACTTTGCAAGGTTTTTTTTTCCCAAATTTGATGAATGGTGAATATCTGGTTAATTGTAGATTTTGAATGTCAAAAGCCACACTGATAAGGTCCAATAATTATGCTTTAAAAGTCAGATTGGAGCCCATGTGGATTGGGCAGGCTCTGGTCGTCAGATATGCACTTATCCAATCATATTTTGCCAAATATGCCTTTTCATTTTCTCGCCGACATATTTGAATAGTTCAGTCGGTAAGTCATCGGCTCCCGTCACTTTGTTATTCTTCAGGCAGACATAGTTCAGTATATTCTGTGCATTAAATGCTTCCCGCTCTCTTCAACAGTGTTAGACAGATACCTCTCCCACACAACACGCGTTACGATCGATCGCAACGTTGCTAGATAGGCGGTATTTATTCTCTCCATTGCACCATGGCAATCCTCATCACTCTTCTTTCGACGTTGTCGATAAACAAAAGGTTTGTTTTCCGTTGTATGTAGAAGCATAAAACTATTTATAGCAAAAAGTTTTGGAATTTAAAATTAAAGAAGTTGATAGCTCAACTTCAATTTTAAAAGATTTCGAGACAATTTATTCTAAGCCGCATCCTAACGGCTGATGGATTTTTCAGAAGAGCTTTTATTTCTGGTCAAAGGAGCATTCGAAGGCAATTAGAATAATTAGAGGTTTGAAGGCCTTAAAATCAGAAGTAGTCTTCATAATTGCACATATAAAGCAGCACTTTTGTAATAACGCAAACCAAATTGTGAACAATCGGTGAAATTAAATGGAACACCACAATAGATATTGAATTTTTTTAAATATATAATTGTCCAACTTAAATTAGTTCAACCCTAATTTCTCTTCAAAAGGCTGAAAATACTGCGACCACGAATTTTACAATTTTAGTCGTCGACTTTTCATATTCACTCGTTTGATCAATTGAGGCAAATAAACAAAACATTTCCCCGCTGAAATAAAAAATAAAAAGCACAATGTGATTTATAAACAAACCTATATACATAGTATTCTAACTTTGAGCAGACTCAACTCATTGAATTGGAATAAAAAGTGACATGCATTAGCGGTGTATATTACCATGCGGATGATCGTAGATAGACCAACTCCATATAATATAAGATTTTCCAATAAGAGTGCTATGATTTATTAAAAAAAAAAAAACTCACTAATTGTTAAGCAAATCCAAATGTTTTTTATTTAATGCGAAATACAATCAATGCAATTAAGTTCTGAATATAACATCATTCAAATAGCATCCACGACTTCTTTTGCAGGTACGAATTCGATGTACCCCGATGTACCTAAATTTAAAGCAAGTTGTCATGAATAGCACTTTCAATATTGACATTTAAAGCTTGATGAGAGTCTGCTTTATTTCTAAAGACCAATGACTTCAAATAATCCCACAAGAAGTAGTTTAATGGTGTTAAATCACAACTTCTTGGAGGCCATTCAATGTTACAATTTCTTGAAATAATCGAATCTCCAATCACATTTCTACCATAATTCGGTTGTTGCACGTGCTGTGTGACACGTAGCCCCGTCTTGTTGGAACCAGATGTTGTTAAGATCAACTTGATCCAATTTTGGCCATAGCCGAAAGAAGTATGGACCGATGATTCCACCAGACCAAAAACCACACCAAACTGCCAATTTAGGTGAATGAAACTGTTGTTCATGAATAATTTGTGGATTTTCTTCGCACATTCTCATCAGATGATTTTCTTAAAAAATCGTTATCGTTTTCAAGTTGCTCCAAGGCAAAATCAACAAATTCACGACGTTTATGGTGGTCCATGGATGAAATTGTAAACATTACTGAATACAGTGAAAAAGGACAGATCATAACATATTAAAAATGGCTAAAACGACCTTTTAGAAATCATATCATCCCCTTTATTACTTTCAAAAAATTGTGATCGCCCTTCGGCAGGGATTGTAATCTGAGATGAAATAAAATCTCGCCATTAAATTCTATCGACCGTTCGTTGGGAGCTTAGAATAAGCTGTAGGCCTCCACATATCAACTCAAAACACCTAAGCATTATAAAGTGAGTTTAAGATAAAAATCTTAAAAGAACTAATATTTAATTGTTTCTAAATAAAATATTGTAGTACAATTGCAACTAAACACGACTGGTATACTTCTGGTTCGTAATAATAGGGATTTGGGTATCCTCCAAGAACCCCAAAAAGTTATTTTTCAATCACAATGACATTATTATGGCTTAATTATGCTCCTATAGATATCTCAGGCTTGATTTAAGAAGTGATTAACCTATTTTGTTCAACGAATCTTATGTGTAATTAATGAGCCAACGCATAAAGGCACTTATGTATATGTGTACGTAGTTTCTCCCTGCATGGAAGAATACTAGCTGCTAACTAGAATTGAAGTAGCTTGAATTTTCACACTAACTCACCACCATTCGCCATTTCGCCGTGTTAGCAACTGATATTTCAAATATGGTGATGTCCTACGAGCTGTCAATTGCCCTATTTTGCACCAGCCTCATACTAGTTAAGTACTAGTTCATTAATGCATGTTAATGTTCAACTTCATCAAAAAGAAATTATTTTGCCTGTAGCGAGATTTTAACTTTATTCCAAAATTCTGCAGGCTTGTTTAAGTGCTCCTTCAAGGTCATCCGCTTGAGTCGATTTACTCTCGATATCAAGAGCTTTCTTTGTGTGACTCTGCTATGAAATCCGGCTCTCACAAATAATTTTTGTGCAATGTTTTTGAAAGTCGGTTTGCTGTTAGGCGTGGGTTAGACTTCAGAAGAATGGTTAGGTTACGCTATTCTCTTTCCGTCAGTTTTCTTTGATGACCGGAACGTGGCTTATACTCAAAAGATTTTGTTTGTTTTAAGTTGTTTATTACTCTCTGGACAGAGGAGTACTGTCTCCCAACAGTTTTTGCGATTTCCCGATAACTTTTACCACTCTGCCCCAAACCAACAATGATTTTCCCTTCGCCAATTTCAATTTCTTTTCACTTTTGGTCCATAGTCAAAAAATGAGGTTCGCCTATATTTATTTACACTTTCGCTTCTTCCTAATCACGATTACTATCGTGTATCATTTAAAATTAAATTCAACATAAATAATTTGTATTTTCAATAGAACAAACTACCGCTTTTTAAAGTGAACCCACATTTTTTCTGCTTAACTTACTTAATAGCGGTACTACAATCCCGTTAACTCAGAGCGACGCAGCTCAAATTGTACAAACTTTTGTTCAAATATTCTTCAAATAGTTGTCTTCAAAATAAAATAAAATAGTGATTGTTTTAAAATGCATAACTTTTTTTAGTTGAATACTTTAATACAGTGAGTGAACGCAGACTTTTTCTGCCATATGTACATATGTCGAAAATCATTAACCGGAAAAATTGGAGTAGCAGTTCGGCTCAAAATCGCTTCAGTGGTCATAAACCGACAATGAAATAAACTACTTATGAATTCAAAGTGATCCTTTACTTATAATACAAATAATTTTTGTTCAAATTGGGTTTTTCGATGTTAATTTAAGATAAAATTCTTAATAGAATTAATATTCGATTGTTTTTCAAGAAAAAAATGTAGTAGAAAGTTGTTTTTCAACCACACTGACATTATAATGGCTTAATTACACTATTAGAAATCTCTGACACGATTTAAGAAGTGAATAACCTATTTTGTTCAATGAACCTTGTGTGTAACTAATGAGCCAACACGTGCCTCTGTGTGTACGTAGCATCTCCCTGCTAACTCAACTAGTTTGCTTTTTAACACCAACTAGCACATTTTCCGCCATTTCACCATGTTAGCAACTGATTTTCAAATATGATGATGTCCTATGAACTGCCAACTACCCTATTATGCTCATACTAGTTATATACAAATTCATTTATGCATTTTAATTTTCTACTTTACCAAAAATAAAAATAAAATTGATTTTGCCTGTAGCGAGATTTTAACCATAAATCTTACGCGCTGTAGTGACAGCCTCTAACCAGTAAGTTATCGTGATGATGCTGCTAACGACGACATACTGCGCACTTCAGCACTGCATATCTGAAATGGAAATTTACCCGTGGCGTGAGCAAAATAGCATACAACTGGTGGAGTGACGGAAATTATTATTATTCCTTCTACTGGTGAACTACTATACGAATAGAAAACTAGTATGATTTCATTTTTATAATATTAATATTGGAATATAATTTTTGAATAGTAGCATCTGCAGAGCATTTGTAAGTCTGTTTTTTATTTTGATTTAAATTGTCTCTAGAAGCGTGAAATTTAGTATTATGAACACATATAATGAACGTGAAGTTTGGTGTTCTATAGACATGAACTCAATTTAATACTGACACTGAAAATTATCGAAATCTAAATTTTTCGAGTTGCCTATAATTTAAATAGAGCATGAAAGTTATAAAGACTTCGACTTGGTCGAAAGCAGCCCTTCTTTCTTGTTTTATATGGTAATTATGCTATTACCTGTATATTATATATCTTGAATTCAGTGTTGCACATAAACTTGAAGTTCGTTAGCTCGATATATTTATATACGGACTTTAAAGTACACATATGTATGTATGTATGTTTGTATTTTTTAAATGCTTAAATTTATCACGATTTTAAAATATTTCAACAAGTGTTTTTCCACGAAATTACATTATTTAATGTCAAGCTTTTGTGCTTCACTCGAGCAAAAATTATTGCCTATCATGCAAGAGATACGTCAGATAATAAATATGAAAATGTTTGCTTTACCCTTATAAAGGGTGATCCAAGTAGAGGTACATTTTTTAATAGCCTTTTTTTGACAGATCACACGTGAGTCGTGTCAAGCGGTCATGTTATTTTTGTTCAGTATTGTTTGGCATTTTATCATGGAAAGATTTGTGCCTGAACAATGTTTACAAATCATTCAACTTTATTGTGAAAATTCACATTCTGTAAAGAATGTGTTTCGCGCGAGTTATGAGTCCGTGCCGGAAGTTTAAATAAAATACAAGCATTAGCTTAATTTAGTCTTCCTTTATTTTCAGAACTGCCTTTACATTTTTACGCTTACAACTATTTATACTATTTCTAACTATTGTTTGATAAAAAGATGTTTACATGTTGAGCATTATGTTATCATAATGCTTTGTTACTTATGAGACAAACATGTTTGTTTGTTTTGCTTTGTTACTTATGAGACAAACATGATTGTTTGTTTATTATAGCTTATCAATAGATTGTTTACGTCTTCGTATATTCTGAACAAGAATATACATGTTTATTTGTATATTATAGTTTATGAAATGTATGTAACAAAGTTTGTTAGCTAAGTATGTGTGTATGCAATATATGTATGTATGTATGTATGGACGTAGTTATGCTAACGTCGTTAACTATGTATGGACGTAGTTATGCTAACGTCGTTAACTCTCCCCTGTGTTGAAAATGGAATGTCCTCATTTCAACGGGCTTAGGTTTTGTATTCGTTGTAACTCTGTTTGATAAGCTAATTCGAACTCTCTTTGGCGTCTGGTGTTTAATTGTAGTTGTCGGCATGTATATAATTTTATAATTAAGTACGTGACTAAAGCTAATATAATTATGATTGTGATTAAATATAAGGTAAATTTCCAAGGATGTTCCTCAATTGGTAAAAATAATTTATACATTTCTTGTATATTAGTAAATTTATAATCTGATTCAGAGTTTAAAATTCTTAGTACATTAACCTTTTCATTCTGATAAGCATGTATTACATTTTTTATTTCTTGCTTATGGTTAATATAAGTTTTATTATCAATAGTTGTATTGGAATTGAATTGGATTAAATGTGGGCCATTTACCCTAATTCCGTTCCATGTGTGTTCATTGTCGATAATAATATTACCATTATCTAATATTTGTAAGGGAGAGTTATTTTCTTGGATAATATTACAATGGGCTTTTTGTTTTAATAACAAAGGGATAGTACAATTATCCCTTGGTTCTTTTTTACAAATATGTGTTCCTACGTAATTTTTGCATTTTGATAAATTGGTGAAATTATTATTACACAAGGCAATTCTATTATGAAGTTGATATTTTCCGTATTTAAAGGCTAGTGGGGTTAAATTGTACATTTTACATTTATTTGTTATTATGGGGTATTTATAGATTGTAATAATAGTATTATTAAAAGTACATATGTGTATATCGGAATACTCTAGTACATTTATTATTGGAATGTCATATACTTCGTTTTTTATTACCTGCTGTACGTCTCTAAAATTAAGTGTGCCAGAAAAGAAATTTCCTGTTTTTGCAAAGTTAATGGTATTTGTTATAGCTACTAATTCGTTATATATTTCTGTAAGTACTGACTGATCAAAAATTGATTCTGGATTTAATGTTGCTAAAATTTTTTCAAACCGGGAATTTATTTTCCTTTGCTGATTATTATTATCTATAAGCTGGTTCACTCCAGTTTTAATTTCGACAAGGTCATCGTGATCTGGTATTCCTGTTATAAATTTTAACGCGGAACCTAAAAAATTGAGGGCACGTTTGGCACGATACTCGGATGGTATTAATTGTGACTTCAGAGTTTCTATTTTATCAATTATTATATTTTTTTCATCTGTTTGAGTTGATTCATATTTACTTCGCACAATTCTTTCATATGGTTCTAATATTATGGATAAATTTGATACATGGTAAAGAAATGTTGAACTCTCATAGGTATACACAGTATCTACTTCAGTAAGTACATATTTTTTACCAGTCAAATCTGTTATTTTATCGCAAAATCCGTGAGTAACTATTACTAAAATTAGGAAGCCTATTCGTTGCATGGTGTGCTAGTTTTCCTTATACTGTCCTTGTGTATGATTTTCCCCCTCACTGTTAGGATTGTGTCCCCACGATCTTCTTTTACTTTGTGTTTATTATACTTTGTTGCGAGTTTATTACGTCGATCTGTTCGACTATAAATTATATCACCTGGTTTGTATATAATGGTTTTCCTTTTTTTATTATGTTGCCTGAGTAGTTTTTCTTGTTTATCCTCAAGTATGTCCTTGATATCAGGATATTTTTCTCGGTTGTAAAAAACCTCCTCGGGCTTATATCCTGTTGTGGAGTGAATCGTCCTGTTGTATTGGCGAACTGCGTTGAATAATTCGTCACCGGGAGCAGTATTATTCTCTGCAGCTAAACTTTGGCAAAGTTCAATTAGAGTGTTATGTATCCGTTCAACTTGAGCGTTTGATGTTGAATGATGTACAGGCGTGACAGAGTGCGTTATTTGTAGCCGGCTGTACAAGAATTTTGTTATGTTGCTCTTAAATATACTTTCGTTATCAGTCATGAGGTACTTGGCATTTGGGTAAACTTGTGTGAGTACTTCCTCTATGTATTCGTGACAGTTTGTCTTTGTGTCCAATTTTCGTAAGAAACAGTATTTGGAATATCTGTCTGTAGAACTAAGGTATTGTTTATTATTAATATGGAAAACATCCATCTGTATATACTCTCCTACTTGTGTTGGTATTGGAGTTTTTCCAATAGGTTGTTTATTTGGTTGTCTTTCGTATTTGTGCTGTAGACATATTTCACAGCCTACGACTAGTTTACGGCACATTTCTTTAATATTGGGCCAGTAATGAGTCAACAATATTTCTTGCGTGTTATTTTTGTAGTTCCTATGTGCACGTTTATGTGTTTGTGTGATGATTTCTCTTTGTTCGTTTGAAGAAGTTACGTCGTTTAACTTATTTTGGGCTAGCACTAGGTTATAATTTGGAAAGGCGGAGATAATTTCTTGCTTTAAGTGAAACAGTATTTCCTCATCTATCTTTATTGCATTAGTAACTTTTGCGTTAACTACATCTTTAAGTTTAGATAGTAAGTCCGGGGTATCTCTATAAAATATTGTATGTCTAAACTGACCAGGAAATATTGTTTGACTGAGGACTTCATTCCTTGCATTATCTTGTAACATAATTATTTGATTTCTGAAAGCGTTAAGTGGTTGTTTAACTTTCTTCATAGTTTCGACAGGAGAACTTTGTTGTGAATGATCGGAGCAATTTGTTGTAGTATTTATTTGCTGTCGCGAAAGCGCATCTGCAACGACATTCTGGTGTCCAGGTTTATATACAAGTTTGGCACCGTATTCCTCAATTAGGTTTTTCCAACGCTTTAATTTCGCATTCGGATTTTTTTCGGAAATTGAAAATATTAGGGATTGGTGGTCCGTGTAAATTGTCAAGTTTGCTACACCATACAAATAATTTCTAAGTTTTTGCAAGGACCAAACGATTGCTAGTAGTTCTTTCTCATTGGTACTATAGTTTTGTTCTGTTTCATTCAGAGTGCGTGAAATGAATGCGATCGGGTGGCGATTTTGTGACAGAACTGCCCCGATAGCGAAATTACTAGCATCGGTTGTTAAACTAAATGGTTTAGAGAAATCGGGCTGGAAAAGCTCAACTTGTTCTTGTAAAGCGTTTTTTATTTTTTCCAAGGCTTCTTCTGCTGCTATATCTAATTGTATTGGTATTTTAGCACTTTGATTTTTTGATACCATTCCTAATTCTCCTCTCAAATTAATCGTTAAAGGTTTCGTGATTTTAGCAAAATCCTTTATAAACTTCCTGTAGTAACTAGCAAGTCCTAGGAAAGATCTCAATTCTTTCAAGTTTTTTGGTTTTGGGTATTTCTTTATAGTTTCGACTTTTTTGGGTCTACAGTAATTCTATTATGTTTTATAATGTGTCCAAGGTATTCAACTGAATCCTGGAAAAAATTTGACTTTTCGTCAGAAATTTTCATGTTAGCATTATGAAGTGCGTTAATTATAATCCGGATGTGTTCCATATGTTCTTCTGGTGTAGATGAATAAATTAGCACGTCATCAATATAAACATACGCGAACTTTCCGATATACTCTCTAAGAATGTCGTCAACGCATCGTTGAAATATGGAGGGTGCATTCTTTAATCCGAATGGCATTCTGATAAATTCATACTTTGCGCCGTTGACAGAGAATGCTGTCTTTTCTCGATCAGATTCTTTAATTAAAATCTGATGAAACCCTGATTCTAAGTCTATTGTGGAAAAAATCTTGGCTTTTCCGAGGTTTTGTATTGTCATATTAATATCTGGGATTGGATATCTGTCAGTAATCGTATGAGAATTTATCTTTTGGAAGTCAACAACCATTCTTCGTTTGGGCTTGCCTTGGTCATCGGTGCCCTTTTTTGGTACAGTCCATATAGGTGAATTATATGGGCTTTTGCTTGGTTGTATTATACCGTCGTTTAAAAGTTTCTCAATTTCTTTCTTGACAAAGTCGTGATCGGACATGGGATATGGATATTGTTTTGTCCATATAGGGTCTTCCGATTCAGTCTTGATAGCTGCTTGTATTGTGGTTGTAAAAGGCAATTTCCCATTTGTATTATTATTTCTATTCATTAGCTCTTCCACCTGATCTTTAAATTTTTCATTATTTATTGTATAATTAATCTTGGGTTCTACTTCCAAGATCTTTTTCTTTGATACTTCAAACTATAGTCAAATAACCTAATTTCTGCCTTCATTTGGCGTAATCCCTGTTCTCCGAGTATCATGTCAAAGTCATGTAGTTCCCTAATTTCATAGAACGTTAAATGATGCCCGTACATCGTTATAATTTTTTTAGAATTTACAATTGAGTAACCATGTAAGGTTTTGGTTTTAAATGGTTTCAATTTAATAGATTTTCCTATATTACAATTTATGTTTATGTAATTGTTAGTGGAGCCTGTGTCGATTAATAAGGTAACGGGTGTGCCGGTTAGGCCGCATTTTGTTTGTAAGCAAGGCAACCCGTTTACTCGCCTAAAAAGTACTGCCTGTTTCAAATTTTTCTTCATAATTAGATACATCTACTGACTCTAGATCTTCTCTATTTAATTGGTTAATTCTTTGGAACTTCTTATCTGGCGGAGAAGTTGTGTTATTGTAGTTAGATGCCCTATCTCTTTTATATGCATGGTTTGATTTAAAAGGATTTTGACTTACGGCATTATTGTACCTGGTTGTCTGTATATATTGCCTGGATTGGTCTACGTCCATTGGAGTAGGTGTGGGTTGTTGTTGTCGTTGTGGTGGTTGTTGTTGGTGTTGTTGATTAAAACTCCTTGCCTGGTAGTTATGGTTCTGCATCATTACGTTTGGCTTGTAATATCTTTCCTCTTTATGTTGTTGTGAGTAGGTGTTTCGGTTTGTGCTGTGTTGATATCGTCTGCTGTTACTTTCTGGTCTGGACCGTGTCTCGAATTCTTCATTCTCGTTGTCGTGAAAAATGGTACAAGCTATCGCATATGCCGATTCCAAATTTTTTGGGTTATGGCTGTACAATGTACCGCTTGTATATTTGGAGTTTAACCCAAGAATAAACGTCCTTACTGCCTCCTGATTAGCGTATGCTATCATTCCTTTGTCATCATTGGACATCTCAATCTTTGATAGGGCTAAATTAAGTGCCTTAGAAACTTCACTGTGGAATTCTGCAAGGGTTTTTCTACCTTGTGTGATTCGCTTCATTTCATCAAGAAGCACATATAGTGGGCGTTGATCTGCATACGTATAATCCAATCTGTTGATGATTGAATAAAAATTCAATTTGGTGTTGTGGTTCGTAAGAATGTTAGCAGCGGGTCCTGTAATTTTTGTCCGCATTATTCCCAGGGCACTATAATATTTTGGGTGATCTTGGAAGATCTTTATAGCTTCCATGAATGTCCACACTTGTGATCTCCATGATCGGTATTGTTCTTTATCCCCGTCAAATTTCGGTAGAGATTTGAATAGCTCAAGGTCGATATCCTTGGCGTCAGTAATATTTAGTTTTGCCTCCTCATATAAGACTAATTCTTCCGGAGCGTTTTGTTGCTCCAGTGCAGCAATTCTCTCCGTGAATTCCATTGTTTGTTGCTGCATCTGGTTCATCAGTGTGGTGAACTGGGCATTTAGTTGGGCCAGTTGATGCTCCATTGTAAACTTATTTAGATTTCTGTGGTCGTCGTAGGATTTCTGCTTTTTTCCCCTCCGAAGTCTCCGTAAAGTATCCAGATTTTTCACTTCACTTTTTTGTCTAAAATTTTCAGAGTTTTTTTTTGTTTTATTTGTACACTTTTTTTTTGAGTAACTAGTGTTTTGTCGCCTTTTTTACGATTCCGGTTTATGTTGTCGGTATTATTCCGTTTTTTCAGGATCTATACTTGATTTTCGTTGATTATTTTTTGGCACTTTTTTTCAAACGTATAGTGCTGGAAGTCTTTCTTCCCGTGGATTTAGTTTTTTTCTATTTCTTTTACATAGAAAAATGGCTTAAGGTTCGTTTGAGCCCCCAGTTATGAGTCCGTGCCGGAAGTTTAAATAAAATACAAGCATTAGCTTAATTTAGTCTTCCTTTATTTTCAGAACTGCCTTTACATTTTTACGCTTACAACTATTTATACTATTTCTAACTATTGTTTGATAAAAAGATGTTTACATGTTGAGCATTATGTTATCATAATGCTTTGTTACTTATGAGACAAACATGATTGTTTGTTTATTATAGCTTATCAATAGATTGTTTACGTCTTCGTATATTCTGAACAAGAATATACATGTTTATTTGTATATTATAGTTTATGAAATGTATGTAACAAAGTTTGTTAGCTAAGTATGTGTGTATGCAATATATGTATGTATGTATGTATGGACGTAGTTATGCTAACGTCGTTAACTATGTATGGACGTAGTTATGCTAACGTCGTTAACTCGCGCTTCTCTCAACTTATGCTCAGTATAATCGGCTTACTGAGCGTACTATTCGCACACCGTCACCCATCTTGAGGCCCAGCATTCATTATTCGATAATATTCGACCGAATAGACCACGTCCAGCACGCAGTGAAGAAAATATAGCGGCCGTAGCTGAGAGTATACACGAAGACCGTGGAGAGTCCATTCAGAGCCGTTCCTAGTAACTTGGACTAATGCATGGAACGACTTGCCACATTTTACGTCGAGATCTTAAATTGAAAGTATACAAAATACAGCTTGTGCAAGAACTGAAGCCACTTGACCTTCCCAGGTGACATCGCTTCGCTCTATGGGCTCTTGAAAACTTCTAAGAAGATCCGACGTTTTCGAGCCAAATTTTGTTAAGCGATGAGGCCAATTTCTGGCTCTATTAGTATGTAAACAATTAAAATTGTCGCATTTGGGACGAAGAGCAAACTAAAGAGATTCAAGAGCTGCCATTTCACCCAGAAAAAACAGTTTGGTGTTGGTTTGTGGTCCGGTGAAATCATCGGTCCATATTTTTTCAAATATGGAAAGTATCTCTGGAACGTTTTGCCATTAAGATATTGATGCTTAATGATCGAAACGCGTGGCAGTCAACAAAGCGCTTTCGGAACGAAACTTTCAAAGTCTAACGTAAATAAAATAGTGAGAACCTTATATGTATATGTAACGAAGCATTCATTATATTCCTTAATATATATATAAACATTCACGACTACACTTTAAGTACTATTTTAAAAATCCTAGTAGCAGTGTGGGACCAAACTGTACATGTACCATTTATTAATTAAAAAATATAATTAAAATGCAGCTTATGCATTTTGATAAAGATGGCGGTATATAATTGGAGTATAGAAGAAACAAAATTTTTCTTGCCTTATAAAAATGTATTCTATCTGTCGATATCACAAAATTTTCCTACAGGCAATACTCAAGTACAAATTGCGGAACTTTTGCAAAAAAGTTTTGTGCATGCGACAGTGTTTTAGACGACGTGCAAACAACTTGTTTTGACTAAAACTATTCGCATACGAGGTAAATAAATATACTACTAATGGATGAACTCATAGATATACTAGTATATGAGCACAGTAATGAAGTGCTATCTTACGTACTTTTATTTTATTTTAATTTCGTCCATTAGAATCATTTGATGTGTCAATGATGTACTTACCATACATATATGTATGGTATGTATGTATGTATTTTGCTAATGTGGTCTCATTCCATGGTCACTTTTTATCCCCTAGCCGAACTACTACTTCCCTGCAAACATTTATGGACCATACGGTCCATTGGAGTACCTACAAATATACTCCTCGTGGCAAATTTTGGACCAACTCATATTTTTACACGAACTTTGTGCGTCATGGCCATTCTTCGTGTTATACCGACCGCAATGACTACATGAAATTAAAATTGCGCAATAAGTTTTATACCCGTATACAGAAAATGTGTGGAAATGAAACTGAGTCGGTTTCGTTTCGCTGTTGAGCTCTGCTGGTACGGAAAAGGCGTGCAGAATTTATTATTTTAATGAATATTATTAATTAATTATAATTAATTAATAAATTAATAATGAATATACGTGGAACAAGTAAGCAAAGTAATATATATTATATATTTATTAACAATAAATTATTAATTTTAATATAAATTTACACCATAAATAATATGTTTTAATAGCTTTTCACCAAAGCAGATGGTATTCGAAACTAAAAACTATGTTCGAATGTAAATTTTCGCATATACTCCAAAATATAATCCCCTGAAGGTACTCCATGGAGTACTCGGGTGTTGTGCAGAGATGGATTATATAGTCCAGCCCTAGGACATCACAATGTTAATTGGACCATGATTTTGTATAGATTGTGGCAGGTTTTGGATTACGCGGGTGGATTATATATTTAACGCGTGCATGGAGTACTCGCCTTGTTTGCATGGTTGCGTACAGGATACTTTTTTGAATAGCCTGGCGACTAGTAAAGTCAATTAGGGGATGTGTCATTTAATAGGAATTGTCATTTTCTTTGGGATATGTTATTTAATCTAGTGAACAAAAATTTACAAATACCATTTTAACCGAAATATCGATATTCCGAAGTGTATTTCGAAGCGTAACAATAATTTCAATTTTCGTCACGACGAAAAATACAAGTATCGTCGCTTGGAGTGCACTACCGCGTATACGCTAAATGCAATACCGCGTATATGAAGCAAATTCGCAAATTAAGAGCATTAATGTTTTGACGTTTCCTTATTCTCTTGAACTTCGTATATATAATCGGATATTACATTTGATATAATATATATAATAATATTTGAGTATATTAATTCTTACATCAATCCTTTACGCAAAATAATAGTTTCTTTGAATTAATTATTGTTTGATTTACGTTAGTATTTAAGAAAAAGCAGATGGAGCAGTGTTCAGTCAAATAAGACAAAAATATGGGTCTGGAAAAAATTTTAGTTCAGATATTTATTTATAAAAAATGTGGGAATATATTTTTCGTATTTTCGATTCAATCAGTTTTACGAGGTGTACTTTATATGTATGAATGACTGACTGATCAACGCACAGCCAAACCGCTTCTCGTAGAGATCTGAAACTTTGAGGTTTTGTGTTTTTCGTAGGCATCCTATAAAAAGATTTTCCTAAATAAAACGACAACAAAGTTTCGTTCAACCTGTTTTGTTGGAAATAGCGATAAATTTTCTTCGCAAAAAACAGAAAGAAGTCAGAAAAAATAATTTTCTTAAAAGTATCGGCTGAGACAACTCCTTGGTACTTATTTTATAAATTCCATCCGGGTGACTAAACAATCAGAGCTAAAATATACGAGGAATTGAAACCAATGTGTTGTACACGATTTCATACGTAATATCGCGTATTTCATTTTCATTTTTCTTAATTTTTATCTTTTTTTGCATATATGCGGTATTGTAGCCAAGCGGCGATATATTTTTTATGTTACTCTATGAAATAAACTAACCAAGTTGTCCCTGGTTCACCTAAAGGTACAAAAATTCAAGATTAAATTAAAAATAAACATTATTTTATCACCTCAGATGATTTCAATTTGACTTATTACAGGTGTGATAATGGATCTTAAGTAAGATTTGAGAAATTAGGTAAATTTTAGTACCAATTGGCAAAAGAAGTCTTTCGTTAAATGATGAGCTAAAGGGTTAAATAACTCATACATTACCCGATTACTCTTTAAAATCCCCATTGTTAATCAATAAGAATCTACGTCCTTAAAAATATCGTTTACGTTATTAATTTACGTTATTAATCTACCTACACTCTACAGTCATAGAGAAATAATACATCGGCGCTTTAGGCTTGTGTCCATGAACAACAAAATTTGTTTTGCCAGACCCTATTAGATGTTTGATTAAAGATGTTAAAATTCTTTCGGCTAGATTTGATTACTCCGACTCTCACCGACTGTCATTCATAGTGAGCGATTCTCTTTTCCCTACCACGTGCATTTCATGCTAGTTCCAAATCGAAAGTTGTAATCTTGTGTTAATTTGATACCTCAAACCTTTTCTCATATATATATTTTTTAAATAAATTCGAAAAAGGAAATCTATAATTAGAAGTGATCTGTTATATGCTTGGTGAATATGGCCCCAGGGCCGAACCTAGTGGGGTCAAATCGGTATGCATTGCTTGCCAATAGTGCCGGTATTAAAAAAAAAAAAGAAAGTGAAAGACAAGAAAAAACAAAAAGTGATTAATACTGATCTCATTTTCCCTCAACTCCCACCTGTAAAAAAAACCCGCCCCAAATTTGTGGTTCTTGAAGCTGTTAATAAAAACAAACCTTTATCTCACTACTCATGCTTTTCGGTACATAAATCGATTTGTGCAGTAAGTAAAGAAATAGAAAGTGTTTCAGAGCTGCGTGATGGAAATATTCTCCTATTAACGAAAACCAGAAATACAGCTGAAAGATTTATTTCTTGCACTTAACAATCTTCCAGGTATCTGTGCGGTAAAAGCCAAATATCACGAAAACCTCAATCACAGTAAGGGCACTATCTACGCCCCTTTTCTAAACAATGCATCAATTGAACAAATTATTAATGAATTAAGTTCCCAAGGGGTAGTGGATGCCTACAAATTTCAAAGAAAATTGATACCAATTTATACCATCTGCCAGACAAAATTGATATTGCATGGCGAAGTGTAAAAATTAGGCAATGTATTCCGAATCCCATGCGGTGTAAGAAACCAGTTGCTAGGTCATTCATGGAAATTTTGTAAGCGTTCACTAGCTTGCGTAAACTGTTGTTAACCTCCTCACTCTCCCGAGAAATACGTTCGGACCTTTTGTGCTAATTGCGCTTCTAACCATCCCTCTACTTCTAACATGTGCCCATAGTTCATTCAGACCAAACAGATACTTACAATAACAACAACAAACAAAAAATGCACTATGCGAGAAGCTATTAAGATTTACAAAAATACAACTCTCTCCACTCACGTAAATGATCAAACATACCATCGACAGAGTTGATACAGACACCGCTCAAACCAACTTTAATTAAAGCTTCGAAATTCCCGCCTTGGAGTCTCCCAGCAACGTCCCTTATAACAAGTTTATTTGACTACCCAAAACAACACACTTCCGCACTAGTATATCAAAAAGCGTTTTTGCATATCAAGAATAATCTAAAATCGCAGGGATGGAGATTTGTTTTCACTGACGGATATAAAAGCGGTGACACTATCTCATTGGCAGTTGTAACCGATGGCAGTGATGTAGTTAAGACTGGACTTCTTCTACCACATTGTTCTATTTTTACTGCAGAAGCAATTAACCTCGCCACAGAAAATGATGCTGTGTCCAAAGGAAAATTCGTAATCTGCTCGGATAGCAAGTCGACTATTTAAGCACTGCAAAGTCCAAATACCAGAGAACCTCTGATCCAAAAATTCCGTAACCAATTAGTTGGTCAAAAGACAAAATTTAAAGTAATGTGGATTCCAGGTCACTGCGGGATAACTGGGAATGAATATGCTGACGAAATAGCAAAACAAACTTGCAATTCACCGTGCGAAACCTTTACCGCTTGTTTAAAACCGTGGAAAAGTACATAAAAGAAAACTCAAAGGAATTTTGGTCAACGTATCAGCATCCCTATACAACTATCAACAGGAACGGTAACCCACCTTCAATTCCAGCCAAACTCTCTACAGAGCAAATAAAAATTTTGACAAGGCTACGCTTACAACACACGGCAGTTACGCATCAACATCTGTTAAATGGCTCCTCAGATATGTTAAAAGAATTTTCTTTGGATAATGTGAGTGACATGTATAACTTCATATATCAAATAGGACTCCTACATCAAATATAATCGTATCTTACGCATGGTAACCAATAAGTAACGTAACATTTGTTCTTTTCATTTATTCTTCTTTTATTATATTATTAGTATATTATGACTAAGTTAAGATAATGCCGGCCGAAAGCCTCTGTAGCTGGTACCTCTTCAAATTATAGTATAGTTATTTATAATTATATTTCAATTAAATAAATAAATAAAGAAATACTCCGACTAATAACTCATTTTATTATTATTTAAATCTTCTTATTATTAACGGAGTTGTAACAAAGAGTTCTATGTTGGGTTTCGTTTTCAGGGCAGTATTCACTGTCACTGGAACGCTTATAACGGTCAGGCTGATAGCGCTGAGTTCATCATCAGAAAACCCCTCCAAATTTGAATGAGCGACTTTCATCTTACTCTTGGAAACCTCTTGAAAAACGCCAATTGAATTAAAACATATGTGATCGATCTTTCGATCTTGATTTGCTGAGAACTTTGAAAAATAAACCAATTTTTTAGGAACATTGTGTATAGTTGAGGCTGAGATATTTGAAAGAAATGTATATTTGGGTATTTTTATTGGCAATGTTGTTCATTATTTTCTTTTTAATATTTTTGTATATTTCTCGGAGCAGATCAGAAAACAACAGAAGTATCACAAGCAAAATATTTCGAAAAAACTAATTAAAGTTGATCATTTTAAATGCCAGTTTACAATTCAGATCAAAGACACTTTCTTGGGTGCTGGCTACAGCAAGATTTTAAATACTATTCCGTGAACTACTGCGTGCAAAATGAAATGGGGTTGTCTTTAGGGAAAGTACCTCTGAACACATATTACAATTCAATATTTAAATTTGCAACCTCTTTATATAAGGAGGAAAATATGCCGTGACCTGGAAAGAGATTTTAAATCTTTATAAAATGCTGTAATGCTATCCAGTCAGTGTCCCTTTGTCCCTTCCCCTTTAATTCTTGGGAATTCTCCTTGAAATTAAGTAAATATATGGAAATTTAAACCAACGAATGGTCAAAGCGCGTAAAATTATATGAAATGACTTTTGGTGCTGCGTTGGCGCCAGCGTTGCTCATGCAAGCTTCGCATGCGTTCATCTTTGACATCAAAGCCTATCTGTCTCGCTTCGCAAAGTTCTATCTGCCATTGGCTTAAGATTTTTGCTTGTGTTTTTTTTTTTATGAAAATGCTAACAAAAGCAAAGAGTTTAATGATTCCAAAAAAATCCAAATTTCAATTGTTTTCAGCAATAGTGGCACTTAACTGAACTGAACTGACATTAATTGATGTAAAATTTATGATTATTTCAAATTATATAGATTTTAAATAATTACGTAGTATAGGTATATCTAATAAATACTTTGCCTGAAAAAGGTACTCTGTTGTCTTAAAGACCCATTTTAGTCACAGTTAAGATTACCTCGACGTGCTCAAAAAAAAAAAAAATGCCATAAAAGAATTTAAGTCTTTTCTGGGTAAAAGCATATTGTTTGTAATTTAGCCACAATAAATACTCAAAATTTATTACTTAATATAGAGGAACTTACGGTCATAGTGATATTTAAAGTGGGTTAATATATAGATATGGTTGAATGTATATGTATCTTTACTTCATTATGATTTTCCTTCAAAAGAATTGTTATGACAACAAAGAGAGTGAAGCAAAAAGTCATCTTCTCCTTGTATATGCCTACCTATGCCTGAGATTGTGTATCTGATTGGTAGCTTTTGATTCATTCTTCACTTCCGTCAACATAATTTTAATTGACACCTGTCAAAAACGATGCTGTCTACAGATCACGGTGCGCAGATAGCGACAAAAGTAAACAATTACCTTATCATTACATAACTTTACAGCCTCAGTTATTATTCATTATTAATTATTTTGAAAGAAGTGATGGCAAAGTTACGTTTTGACTTTTGCTTTTGCTTTCGCGTTGGCCGTCACTGACGCTACAGTCAACGCTTTCTTCCTTTTCTGGCTGCTCTATATCCTTTGGTATGGCACAAAGTTCACGTTTATTATATTTTCTCTTTTCACTGCTTTTCTGTAATTTTTAAAGGCGCAGTATGACTTATTAGCGACATTTTCAAGCAATTTATGTAATAAGCAAGTAGACGATAATTTTCGCACGGGAAAACTTAATAATTTTAATGATGGCTTTCCTTTTATGTGCATACAAATGTATGCATGCATATCGGAAGTTTAAAGTTCAAAAGTGTAAGATGAAATCATTTTCAATGCATACGCTCCTATGTTCAAATCAGAACTGTGATTCTGATAATCTCAATCTCTTCGTGAGTAGTTGTAAATCATCAAAATTACCTTAGCGAGATAAAGGATTTAATGGAATACATTCTTCACTGTGTCATTCATATCTAGTTGTATTCTGTGAGTCTTCAGTTCCTTCATCTTCATCTTCATAACCGTTTAATTTACCAACATAAGCAGTGCATCCAGTTTTGCCGTTTTTCCATTGGCGTGGTGATCTAGTGAAAGCGGTCACCTTGCACCTTCAATTACTGCTCCTGGTTGATCACTACAGCTCCTAGATGATTATTTGGTCTATTAAGTACGCATGTTCAAAACGAAAATCCATCGCGGTCGAATCATCTCGAACTATGAGAGTATGTGTTCAGGAAGTAGGCTATTGTTTTAGCATTTATAAATGTCAGTATATATTACTCTTAGTACAACATATGCCCTACGAAAGTAATGTGTCGCTTTGGAGATAAAATGACATATTATCTTCTACATTACTTTTTTGTTCATGAAATGATGAAATATATTACATAAATTGAAAGAAATGATACATAAAATAAGTTTCATTCAGCCTAAAATAATCGCTCCATTTCACTCTTTATGTAGATTTTCATTATTTAATTTATATTTATTATTAGTTTGCCAAGAGACAATTTCACATATTAATGTTCTAATTAGAACAAAAATGGAAGAAATGTTACTCACAGTAACACTTCCCCACCGTTGGCATGAATGTTTTCTTACGTTGGATTAAAATTCGCTAATTTTTCCATGTTTAGAAAAAATAATGCGTTACACATTTTCCAACTTATAATACACACAAATTTCCATATCCCAAAGTTTAATGCCAAAACATAAATGACTAATTCCTCTTCAAAGAGACGTTTTATAAAGTTTGATGTATGACTAAACCTATATTGTGGCGAAAATGCGAAACGAATGTCAGTTGAAAGAGAGAAGCCGATAACTAGCTCTAACTGTTCTAGAGCGTTAATGGAGAATATTCGTTATCGAGAACATCTCGATCATGCAAGGCGTTGGTTGTGAACAATCTATTAGTATATAAAGGCGAAGCACAACGGCTAGAATAATCAGTCGTTAAGCAAACTCGTTTGTGATAACACTACTGTGGGGCAAAAATAGTAGTTTGTGAGAGTTATAATATAAGTGATTGTAATTAGTGAAGCGAATTGGTAATAATTGAGTAATAACGTTGAATAAATTCTTTAAAATAACAACTGTACACATAGTTGGAACTTTTATATTACAATCCAGTGATCGGACTCCAAAGATTTGGGAAATCATCGAGATTAATTTAGGTTAATTTGGATGTATCTACATATAAATGATTATTTTGAAATGTTAAAAATTCAACATAATCGAAATCTTTAGCAGTATTTCCTTTTAAACAATATTTTTGGTTTTTCTTTCGGTTGTGTTTACCTTGGAGCTTGCCCCTGGGAGAAGCAGATTTCTCTTACGCATACCTCTGCTACCTCAAGAGTTTGAACTTGAGTATTGTTCATGGTTATTGCGAAGCAGACTTTGGTGGTAATTTGGTGGCATTAGGGGAATCCTGGGAATAAATACGGACTGTAATCGAAAACAATCGGTCACTAAAGTAGTTTGAATTATAATTCGATGCAATATTTTTATAATAAGGTACCTCTGCAAAATGTTGGTGAGTAGCAACATAATTGGTGAGTTGCGGGACGGGGGCCTTCATTGTATTCAGCAACTCGACCGCATAATGAATGAGATCATCCGTGTTTATGATTGAGTCGGTGGACTTATGGTGGTGGTAAATATTATTAATACTCTTCTACTGCGATAACAATTGTAAAGGGTGTTTTTTTACAGAGGTATAGAACTTTAAGTTGGCATTACTTTTCAAGATGGCGACCGATTTAACAGCTGTCAAGTGATTTATTCTCAGTTTGGTTTGGCAATTCACCATGAATAGACTCACGCCTGAACAACGCTTGCAAATAGTGCAATTTTATTTCGAAAATAATGGTTCTGTGCGGAAAACGTATCGCGCACTATGTCCATTTTAGCGATGTTTAGCGTTCAAGCGCACTTCTGGTTGAATGGCTATGTCAACAAACAAAACTGCCGCATTTGGAGTGAAGGTAATCCTCAAGTGTATGTTGAAACACCGTTACATCCAGAAAAACTAACTGTTTGGTGCGCTTTATGGGCTGGTGGAAACATTGGTCCGTGCTTTTTCAAAAACGATGGTGGCCAGAACGTTACAGTCAATGGTGATCGGTATAGAGCGATGATTACTAACGTTTTCATTCCTGAATTGAATAACCATGATGTCCAGGAGATGTGGTTTCAACAAGACGGCGCAACATGTCACACAGCTCGTGCCACAATAGATTTATTGAAAGACACGTTTGGTGACCGCCTAATTTCACGTTTTGGACCTGTGAATTGGCCTCCAAGATCTTGTGATTTAACACCGCTAGACTACTTTCTGTGGGGCTATGTAAAGTCATTGGTCTATGCGAATAAGCTACAAACGCTTGACCATTTGGAAGACAACATTCGCCGTGTTATTGCCGATATACGGCCACAAATGTTGGAAAAAGTCATCGAAAATTGGGCGTCCAGATTGGACTACATCCGCGCCAGCCGTGGCGGTCATATGCCAGAAATCATATTTGAAATGTACTGCCACAAGATTATCTTTCCGATAAATAAAATCCATGTCAATCGTATAATCCATCGTTGTTTTATTGCAAATTAAAGTTCTATACCTCTATAAAAAACACCCTTTACTTAACTCAGTAGGGAGAATTATATTATATCCACCTCTAGAAAGTCACCAATTCCTATTTAAAACAACAGATCTGAGAACTATAGGACAATGAAATCTCCCCACAGAAGAACCCTCACAATTTTGGTAAGGCGATAGTTTAACACTGTTCACCAAAGACTTCACATGAGACCCATTTACACATGCGTTAACTTCGTCTGCTCGCATTCCTCTTCCCACTTCTGACAAAGCCTGCCGGAGATCACATGCTGAGAACACAACAGCTTCTCCCACTTGACAATTGTTATTTATAATATCTTGTAAAGATCTCTTTAAGGCTTCGACCTCCTCAGGAGGAAAAATCAACCCATTCGAATGTGATATGAAATAAAAGCTCCTCAAAAAAATCAATTAGCTGTTCGCAGGTGGCTTGGAAAAAACTTTAAAACGCACCTAGAAAACTTAAAAACTGGAAGAGGAGTTAGGCCGAAATGCACTTCAACGGCTGTTAAGCGTCAATTTACTCAATAACTTAATTATTATAAAACTATAAAAAAGTCTAAACAAAAATTCACTTTGTATATACAAGAGTCATAAGGCATAGTCTACGCTCATACGAGTATATGAAAATTGTTTGATATGTTGCAAAACAGTCATTAAGTGGAATGGAATTCCTTGAATTTAAAATTTTCCCCTTTTCGGTGCTCAGCAAAAGTAGTTATTTCATTCCTCCTTTTCCATTTTCTCTTCTTTACTACGAACACACTTCTCCGCTTTCATTTGATAACATATAAAATGTGTGAATTCTCCAAATATACTCGCACTCTTTTGTTGATGAGTGCCAAAAAATATAAAACAACTTTTTTGAACTCTGCACACAATAGTTTTCTAGTTTAGTTCATAGTTGGTAACACATATTTCCGGATTGGGAAGAGCTGGGTCATTCTAATAAGCATTTAAGAACTGAGCAGCGCAAGCAATCATTTGTTTGGGGTTTGAATTCAATTTTGAACGAAAGCATATTTACATACATACAATACCCAGCAAACAACGCGAGTACTCCATGCACGTATGAAAGGTATACTCCACGCGGACAATAGAGTAATCCAAAATCAACCACAATCCATAAAAAATATGGTCCAATTAACATTGTGATATCCTAGGGCTGGACTATATACTCCACCTCTGCATAACAATATTTCACAATATTATTCCATGGAGGAGCTACAGCGGATAACATTATGAAGCATCTACGAAGCATTATATTCGAACATACTTATTTGTTTCGAACACAATCTGCTTTGGTGAAAGGTTAGTAAAACATCACAAAACTTTATATAAATTTGTATTGATAGTAATAAATATATATAAATCATGCATATTTAATTTTGTGGATTTTTTTATTTGCATTGAGAAATATTAATTAAGCATCAGCGGATTGTACCAATGAAACCAAATTGACAGTTTCATTTCCATACATTCTTTATATGCGAGTATAAAACTTATTGCGGAATTGTAACTTCGTGTAGTGATTGCGATCGGTAAAATACGAAGAATGGTCGTACCGCACTAAACTGATATATACACATGAGTTGGTCCAAAAATACACTTAGAGGAGGTAGGTACTTTTAGGTACTCCAATGAACCATATGATAAAAACGAAAGTTTACACTGATACCTTTCATTTTTAATATTCTACTGAGAAAAATAATAAGTTAAGGTAAAACGAGGTTATTACAAGAACATAAACTTTTTAATAATTTTTTAGTATTGAATTTTGTTTGTTTGTTTCCTTTTTAGTTATAATTTTTACTACACCTTTAGTATACACATATTTACTTTTATTTATATGCTCAACGGAGTCTCACTTTTGGTGTAGTTAATGCAATCCTTGCTAAACATTTAGTTTTTCCCTTCTGCGACTGTTGATTGATTGAATGCTTTCTGCTACTATAATTGCTCAGACGCGAAATCTTCATTGATGTTGATGTGATTCTACTGCAAATACATTTCGTATTTGAGGAAAACATTTATGTAGTTTATGTCGGAAGTGGGTAAAGAATACAACATGCCATCAAAGCAATTAATGTTGTAAAAAAAACTCTACGATTGGTTTTTACGTTTGCGCTATACAAACTAACGGGTTATGCCTATTGTCGGAGCGTTCAATATTTTTTTAGCAAAATATTTTGATTGACAGAGTCATTTCAGCTATGCAGTGCGCTGGTGTTAATGTACGCCCACAACGAAGTCAATTCCATTTACAGAAATAGGATGCAGCGCATATTTGACGCTTAGTCTGGGCTATAGCATATGTGCATATGTAACGTGCTATGTAAATGTGGATAGTGCATACACATATTATATCTGTACATATATGTACATATACCAAATAAAATGGGTTGCTTTTTCAAGGTTTTGCAAATGCCACTATTTCATTTAATGTGCGTAGTGTTAGCCTAATATTACATAAAAATTGTTTATTAATTGTACAGTTGTATGAGTGTGCATTACCTCATGTGGAAAAATAATAAAAATTTTAAGAATTGGAGCAAAATGGCTTTTGTTCTTTCTATCGGCACCTTATTATTGCTGAATTTTTAGGGAAAATATTTTAAAATGATATTATTTTGGTCCAGATTACGGATTGTAGGCAAATATAGACATATTTACATATTTGCAAACAGGTACATATACATACATATGTATGTATGAACATATATCAAACTTCATTGAATGATGAGAAAAGTTAGTTCAGCTATGTTTGTCTGCTTGAGACCAACGTTGCCCCTTTCGGAGGCGGTTTGAACCTGTAGATCTCTTCAATTGTAGGACAACCCACGAGGCTGACCAATTATTCATTTAGAATAAAATATTTTTAAGAAAGAAAACCACATTCCATCGACGAGAAGGTGAGGAGTTATAAGAAAGGTCACGTTTGGTAACCGGAATGGAGGAAGGATCCCGGAAGGACTAATATATGACCACATGTTTTATAGGCGAAACTTAAAACACACGCAATGCTGATAACGTGTTTATTTAATTGTTTTTAATCATAGATAAACAAAGGCCTGTAGAGCTCTAATTTATAACTGCCTCTTATTCTTCTTTTGAGATTATAGCCGAATCGCCGAATCAACAAGAGCGCGCCACTCGTTCCTCTTCCTCGCTGTTGGGCGCCATTTGGAAGCACCAAGTGAAACTAGGTCGCCCTTCACCTGACACTTGCAACAAAGTGGAGGTCTTCCTCTTCCCCTGCTTCCAACAAGGGTTCCTGCATCGAATACTTTGAAGGCTGGAGTGCTTTCATCCATTCCAACGACATGACTTAGCCAGGGTAACCGCTGTCTCCTTATTTGCCGTTGTCAACGTTTACAGGTCTATAAATCTTCCGCAAAACTTTTCTTTCGGAAACTCCTAAAGCCGACTTATCAGATTCCAAACTTCTGTACCATATATCAGGACGGGAATATGAGAGACTTACAGAGTTTGGCTTTTGTCCGTCGAGAGAGGACTTTTCAATTGTCTATGCAGTCCAAAAAAGCACCTTTTAGCAAGTCTGGTACTGCATTAAATTTCAATGCTGACATTGTTGGTATTGTTAATGGTTGGATTCAAGTTAGACGAAATTATCTACGACTTCGATTTTATGACTATTAACAGTGGCGTGGGAGGTGAGTCGCAAATGCGATAACTGTTTCTTTAATTACAACAGATATTTCGGCCTTATCTGGTTACTACCAGAGCTATTCCTTCGCTTACGTACCCACTCTGGAGAGAGCATAAAATATGGTGCTGTTGCTGTACAACCTTATAGAACCTTTAAGAAGATTATACCTTGTCTACTTAGCTTTGCAGCTCGTATTATTTTCTCCTGCAATAGATTATAGAAATCACTCTATAACGGGACACCAAGTCCGAAACCTCGTTTGTTATCGAAAGGCCCATAGAGCTTCTTTCCGATCCTGATGAAGATTTTGGTGTTGTTTAACGTAAGTTTACGCAGCTATATAAGTTTGGCGGGGATACCAAATTCAGACATAGCGGAATAGAGTCAGTTCCTTTTCATGCTATCGAAGGTTGATTTAAAATAACCGAGGAGGTTATGTGCGGGTCTTTTCACGTGTCTTTTACTAGATTTAATGTATGGTGAATATCTGGTCACTTGTAGATTTTCCGGTATAAAGCGACAGAGATAAGGTCCAAGCAGTTTGTTGACGTCGGCTTTAGTCTTTCAGATAATTCGCTCGATAGGATGTTTAGGAGGTTTATTGCATTGCTGCAGACTGATAATTAATAATAACGAGAGGATAAAAAAGGCAACTATTTACTCGGATATCCTGGAGGCATTGATAGGACTTCGTGGTCGTCAGCATTTGTAGAAACTCGCTCGAAGGCCAAGTCGGCATCTTCATAAAACAGGTTCTCGGCCCTAGGAACATTTTCGGTACCAAGAGATTGAGGAGTTGGTCTTGTCGGGAGGACCTCTTTCGAATGCAAGTCAGAGTTAATACCATGACCGTTAAGAACGATCAGAAAACTTTGACTAAAATATTTTCTAAATTGCGCTGAACAGGTGGAATCTATATTCAACTGTAAGATAAAGGAGAAGGTTTGGCCCAATTATGACTTAGCAAAAGGACTTGTTAAGAAGATCTAACAAAAATAGTGCATAGGACTGTCGTGTACAAAGAACTTGCTTTCAAACCACTTTTTCCTATAAAATTAAGGTTGTTCAGGGGTCGCTATAAATATCGTTTACTACAATATCGTGTTCCGTTCAATATTGCGAAGAGTCTAGCGTTATTCGGCACCGGAAATTAACATCCTCTATTATGTAAATATTATAAATATTATGGGGTCATGGGTAGAAGAGTTGAGATGCCATTATCCTAGAGATTAGAAAAGTTTGTAAGAAGTTTTCCATACTGTTATGATGAACTGATCTATAGCAGATTTCAATGTCCTTTAAAAAAAAAACCAGTTGCACTCTAAGTAAGAATATGTAATAATTGAAAATTATATTTACATATTTTTGTGTTATTGTGATATTCAGTGACAGAAATTTTATGATCATCATGTGCCTTTTTGTAGTTATATTGTATTTTTATTTTTACTGAAACCAAATCAGAATACAAAACCGGACGAGAAATGGAAACTAATTCATTCATATTTAAGAGTTCAGTTGCATGCTGAAAAATTCAAATTGGCTTTGTAGCATACATAAATATAAAGGGTGTTTTTTATAGAGGTATAGAACTTTAAGTTGGCATTACTTTTAAAGATGGCGACCGATTTAACAGCTGTCAAGTGATTTATTCTCAGTTTGGTTTGGCAATTCATCATGAATAGACTCACGCCTGTACAACGCTTGCAAATAGTGTAATTTTATTTCGAAAATAATGGTTCTGTGCGGAAAACGTATCGCGCACTACGTCCATTTTAGCGTCGACAAAATCGTCCATCAGACCAGTTTATTCGATTAACCATGGAACGTTTTCGCACCACGTTTACTCTTATTGATAACTCGCATCCCCAGAGACGCCATACGGTGCGCACGGAAGAAGCTATTGCTACTGTAGCGTAGCATCGAGGAAGACCCGAATGAGCCATCCCCCATCGAGCACAGGAATTGGATCTGTGTCCATCCACTTTATGGAAGATTTTGCGAAAGGATCTTGGTTTGGGTGCTTACAAAATCCAACTCGTGCAAGAATTGAAGCCAAACGATCATCAAGTAAGGCGTAGATTCGTCGAATGGGCCCAAAACGAGATTACCGTTGTTCCCGATTTTCATAAGCGAATTTTGTTTAGCGATGAAGCGCACTTCTGGTTGAATGGCTACGTCAACAAACAAAACTGCACTTGGAGTGAAGGTAATCCTCAAGTGTATGTTGAAACACCGTTACATCCAGAAAAACTAACTGTTTGGTGCGCTTTATGGGCTGGTGGAATCATTGGTCCGTACTTTTTCAAAAACGATGGTAGCCAGAACGTTACAGTCAATGGTGATCGGTATAGAGCCATGATTACTAACTTTTTCATTCCTGAATTGAATAACCATGATGTCCAGGAGATATGGTTTCAACAAGACGGCGCAACATGTCACACAGCTCGTGCCACAATAGATTTATTGAAAGACACGTTTGGTGACCGCCTAATTTCACGTTTTGGACCTGTGAATTGGCCTCCAAGATCTTGTGATTTAACACCGCTAGACTACTTTCTGTGGGGCTATGTAAAGTCATTGGTCTATGCGGATAAGCCACAAACGTTTGACCATTTGGAAGACAACATTCGCCGTGTTATTGCCGATATACGGCCACAAATGTTGGAAAAAGTCATCGAAAATTGGACGTCCAGATTGGACTACATCCGTGCCAACCATGGCGGTCATATGCCAGAAATCTTATTTAAAATGTAATGCCACAAGATTATCTTTCAGATAAATAAAATTCATTTCAATCGAATAATCCATCGTTGCTTTATTGCAACGTAAAGTTATATACCTCCATAAAAAAACACCCTTTATATGTATGTCATAGCGAACAAATATTTATGATAGCGCAAAATTACTTTGCATTTCGCGTCATATTTTTATTATTATTTATTTATGTATTTTATTTTGTGTAACGTTTTTCACAAAAAAAAGGAACTTAAGATGAAAATAAAATAGAAAAACAAATACACTTGTTTGTATGCATAGATAGAAACATAATTAATATCACTTTAAAGTGTATGCCTTGCATTCATTAAACAATTTTTAACGCTTTTTTGTGTATTTATTTATATTACACCTGAGCCTTTGACTGCATGCTGCAGATGGGTCCCAAATATTCCACTTAACTAACATACGTACATGCAATCATGCATATATTTACATAATATATATATATATATACAAGGTTTTAGTTCTGACTTTTTGATAAGCCAGTACTTTTTACGATGTCTTTTTTTACGGTGACGGAACATTTGCGGTTGATGGTCGTCATATACTGAAGTAAATGTGCATATCACTCGAAGTCATTCGCCTTGGGTGGATTCCTTCATCAAATATTCAAAGTTAAGTGAATAAAATCGTCGTCGGAGAAGAGTTGATTGAAGAGTTTGAAGCCACATTTGCATAGCCACCATCCTTTATTTTACATACATATAGTACGCGACGCACATATTCACCAAATCTGTTTGATTTTGGCTTTTTAATTGCCCGATTATTTAGAGCATATTATGTTACTTTTATAATTAGATGGTTACGGAGTAAAAATCTGTATTCCTTGTCAGATTGTACAAACATTCACTTAACCTTCCTTTTGTAAATTTTTTTTTCTGAACCTCATAAAGTTCATTTTAACTCCCTTACTAAATGGCAAGAAAACCAGTCATGTCAAATATCTCTGGATATTCTTAAATAGCAAACTCAACTCAAATCGAGCAGAAACACGACAGAAAGGTCGAGGAAGACAATAATAGTGCTTTACGATGCAAGGCGGACATTGGCAAGCGATGGGCCTGAAACTAAATTATAATCCATAATCCATTTAATCCATCATATTCCACAGTGCCACCGTATGCTGGCCGGCACTCGAAAAATTACTTTCAAGGGCAAACTAGAGATAGCTCAGAGGTCGGGAGCTTCAGAGGTCACAGCTCCCGATACAGCTGGACTACACCACCTCCAACTTCTGCTTTGACTATCACTTTCTACGAGAAGACTAGACAGGAACGAATGGGAAAACACAAACGTCCACAATCAGAAAGCCATGGGCATCTTCCCAAACGAATCAAAACGCGATGACAAAGTAGATAATCAAAGGAATTTTGATTTGTAACAACGGCGCGCTTTCGATGGAGAATATATTTAATATATAAAATTCTCGCTTCACGTTGTTTGTCACCAAGTGCCTCCAAAACGGCTGAACCGATTTTGATTAAATTTTGCGTGCATATCGGGCAAGCCTGAGAATCAGAAGGCTTGACAATCCATGCCGAGGAGTGACCGCAATTAGAAGGATAAGTTTCTTTAATTTTTGATCTTGGTCGGGCCAGGATTTTATTCTTCGAATGACGGTACACATTGCTAACCTCCCGTCTATTGCGGTTGCGAAGAAAAAGTTATTGTAAAATCAGTCATTTAGGTTGTACACATCAAGATATTTCTGTGTTTACAAAATGAATAAATTAAAATAAAATTAAAATAATATTTTCCACTGAAAAATTAAAATTAAAATAAAATTAAAATAATATTTTCCACTGAAAAATGAATTAAAATATAGATTCTTATAAATAAATAATAAATATAAATAAAATTATCTTAAAAAGAAAAGGAATCAAGTATATTTCCATAAAATGCCAGTTGTGAATCCACGATTTTTTTTTTTTTCTTTTTTGGTAAGGTGAGTTAATGACAAACTAAAAATTTTGCATTTCAATAGTTCTACAATATCAGGGATAAATTAACTTGCGGTGAAGCGATTTTTATTTATCTCATATGTTTCGCGGATGCGTAATGGTGGGTGTAAAAAGAAAACAATTTAACATGTACAGGAGAGCTTAGTAATGCAAATATAAACACAAACGACACGATCTATATGCGTAAATAATTATTTTTGCTAATTTTGTTTTATTTTAGTATTAGTATTTAGTATATTTTCTGCGTCAACTATTGTACAAGTGCATTGTAAAAACATAAAGCGGACTCCTCACTCTGACCTAACGATTTGTATATAGCCAATTTTAATTAAAAAGTGTAAAGTTTTTTCATGTGTAAATTCGATTTTAATGAAAATTGATTGCTGAAAAATCGCAATTGGCCAATCTCAGGAATTTTGACATTTTTATAGAAATATAACCTATGTGAAAATGTATATGTTGATAAACTCATTTAGAGAAAAACAAATAAAAATGTCATAAAATCTGAATATTCGCATATGTATATATATATGTATAGAGCAAATGTACGTTGCGTATTAGGGATCAACTTATTTGTGCTGAGGGGGTGGACCTTATGAAACTTATCAAATACATACATATAGAAGTACATACATATGTAAATTTCTATGTCATGACGACTACGTGTTAATATGACCTGTTCAAGGCATGCTCATTATTCTAAGTTTGAATGTGAACCATACCTTCAGTATATATACATATATATATGGTGCTTTGAACCGCTGAAGTGGTTTTCGGCCGAGAGCCTCCTCCAATTTGTCGTTTTGCGTCTTAATGTTTTTACCAACAAATAGAGGGGCCCAGAGTTTATTCTAAGCCTCCTCCGAACAGATGGATTTCTATGAGGAGCTTTTATTTCATGTCAAAAATACACCTCGGAGGTTTGGACACTCCCTGCTGAGGAGCGGCCTCAATTAGAAAAATGTTTTTTCTATAGTTTTGGATGTTGGTCGAATCTGGGCTCGAACACTGGCCTTCTTGACCATTCGGCAATCGCGGTCGCCCTAATAGTTCAATATAATTACATGCTAGAAAATTCAATTACTGCAATCCCAAGAGTTCAGTGCACATAGTTGAATCAAAAATTTTAATTTTAATTAGAACAAAATGATAATGAAAATTTCGTAGATTTGAAGAAAATTAAATTTAATTATAAATAAAAGTAAATACATACACAGATATGAAAAATTTAAAACTCCTTTCAAATTGACCTTCATAACTTTGAACAATTATTATTACAAATTTATTTAAAATCAAAATTAATGTCAGAAAAGGAGAAAAAATGGTTTTGATCATCCATGATGCAACATGATGCAATAAGACAAGGTGTTATACGTAGTGACAGCTCGTTTTGTCGGCTCCCTTAGCTCAATGTTGTATTTTAAGGGGCACGAAACAGGAGAAAAAAGGGAAGGAAAAAAGAGCACTTTGCGAAATAGTATCAAAATTTAATACTTTTTTTCGCTTTTTATATTTCAATATTTCTTAATATATTTTGTTATGAAAAAGTGTTTATCATTAGCTTATTGCAAAAAGTGTACCGTTAACTTTTATAATCTCAAACGTACTTTATAAAACGAGATAAATAATAATAAATCAATAAATTTATTTTGGGCCTCGATGACTTGACCATTATATTGATAAAACAATTCCTCACGTGCCTTTATTTTATTTAAAAATGCGGTGGAAGGTTTTATCAAAGCTCCCCTTGATATTTCGTCCACCCATGTATATGTATTCTCTTTGCTTTATATTGAGAGAGTCCTAATTTTCTAATAATGTAGTCTGCTACATACTCCAACCTATCCTCGTGTAAAGCTTCTATATCATCAACTCGTGGCGAATCATCAATGTTAGAAGTGGCATCGACATTATCAGTGACCTCATTATAAAATAATAATTCATTGTTTAGGTCATAATTCAGCCATTCAGTTTCATCTTCTTCAACGTTTCCGCGTATTGCTAATGATTCTATGTTTCGTGCTATAAATATGTATGATAAAAATACCAAAAAATTAATAGGTGTATGTTTTTTACCTAATAAGTATCTTCGCAGCCTATACTTGAACTGCATCGCTGTTGGATGATCATGTAAGCCCCCTCTTGCCGTACTATGTGAAAACAATTGGGCCGCTAATTTGACTTTTTGGCGGCCCGCGTGGTGCACTGTGACATGGACTTCTGAAAGCTTGTGAGCAATAGATACGTCGGAATCAGAGATGTGGGCTATAAGATCAGCAATGGTACGATAGGTTAGGTGATCACCCCGAAACTTAATCCCAGCGTCATCAACAGCAAAGACAAAAACTTTTGATCCATTCACCGGATTCATAAACCACGTTTTGTCTAAAGAAATAAAGACTAGATTATTATAATCTTAAGTTTTATGTAAATTATTTAATGTACAAATTGAAATATTCAGCTCGTTCCAAAGTCCAATATTTTGTGCTCCCATGTCTGAAACGACCCCAACAACTGGATACCCTGCTTCAGCGACAACTGAAATTATGTTGAACAATATAATTTTTCATCCTACAGTCGTACGCGCAAAACACTGGTTGCTTCCAGGAGCGCTTACGACCTCGAGCAATTATTACTTGAACATAATTACTCGGCGTTCTAAGCATGTCACTTAGTGAGTCGTACTCATATGCTGGGTCCGCTTTCATTTCATCGAAACAAAGAATACAAACTTTGTCTTCAGTTGCCATGTCGTTCACGCTCCGCATTGCCTCAATCGAAAAATTCAAAACACCGTCTTCAAACTTTACTTTCTGCATCCATTTCGCCACAGTTGACTCATTTGGAAGAGGATGACCACTCTTCAACAAATGGGCATAGGCTTTGGGGCCAGCCGCATGAAGAGCTATAGTAGACGACATATCTTTCCACGTCCAATGAATACTTCTGGACGGGTTTTAAATTTTTCTGATCTGGCCTTCTGTTATAAAGTATATGCTTGAAGATTTTTTCGTATCTTCTGTAGCTCTTCTACTTGGTTTTTCAGTCTTTTTATTTCAAGCTCAAGTATTGGGTCGCGACACGCAATACTTATGTATTATATTATGTAATAATAACAATTATACATAACATATTGTAAAATTACTCTGTTTGGGTTGATGCGTCGACAAATTTTGGCTCATTATAAACTAAATCTTTTGGCATTGGGACAACATCATTACACAACTTAATTCGTTCTTGATCAGAGCCCGACAAGAAATCCGAAGAAGAGAAATGCAAACCGCATATTTTTGCCCCGGGTGTTAACACCACTCCGCAAGCTTCCGCCCATTTTTTCTTTTAATTTCATTTTTTGGTACATGATACATCTTTATGCCTTCAACGTTTCACGTCTTATGACATAAGGCACAACTTGCTTTAGGCATTTTCAGAAAACTGAAAACGCAATAAGGTTTAAGATTATCTACATTTATTTATATAATAAAAGTTTATTGTTGTTGAAAGTTAATACTTTTAAAAAATTAATTCTTTATTTCAATAAGTTTTTTATTTACACAAAATGAATTAATTACTCTTTAATTTTAATCTTAACAATTAAATACCTAAATGTGATTAAGAAATTATTTTTTTTTTCCAAAGTACAATAGTACTTTTATTTTAATCGTAAAATTTAATTACTTAAACATTGTTTTGAAATTATTCTTTCATTGTAAAAGTTAAATATTTTAATTAGTGTACCTTTCTTAAATTAATTAATATATGCTACAACTGTTATAGTAATCTTACTTTCATGTGAAGCACAGTTGGAGCACAGTCCACGAAATAATCTGCACGGAAAGCAAAGTGGTTGATGCAGCTCACGAAGATGTTGGCGAATAGGTTAGAACACACAGTTAGCAGTGTGATCCACAGGGTCAGATTCAGCTCCTTTAAAAATAATTTGGTAATTGTATATATGTCTAATATTACATAAATTTTTACCGGTGGTGTAATAGTTTCACCAATATGCATACAAACTTGTTTATAGGCGAGGATACATGTAAATATGTAAATACCACGCAAACAGACTACAAAAAGCACTCGGAAAGCGAAACGATACAGATGAAAACCTTTGAAATTTTTTTATTAATAGCTAGTAAAATAAATTTTGCAAAAATACTTACGAGTGGACCAGTATATTTGAAATAATCCCAAGAGCCGACGAAATTTCTCGGATACGCACAAACCAACACAAAAAATCTTTTGAATATAATTTCATATAGATATTATATTGCAAATACATAATATACTTACGATGTGACTAATTCTTTTAAAATACCCAGCGACTTTTAGTTAATTCTATTGAATTTTATTGTAAATATGCAAATTTTAATATATTTAAATTCAAATTGTCAACGAATATCAATAGCATATAAAATGAAAAAATGTATCAGTGATGCTAACGCTTGTCGATCTATATTTTTTCTGAGGTGAGCACTATTTTTAGTACTTCTTCATAAAAATTATTCTAGCATAAAAAGTAGTTTGTCAAAGAAGCAAATTAAAATCTGTAAGGGAGTTTAAGGAAAAAATTAGAGCGAGAGGGAGGCGAACATATAACACCTTGTCTTATTTCATCATGTTGAGCATCTAAAATATTCGCTTATAGGATGGTATAAAGTATAATATCCATAGGCATGATACAAAAAGAGAACGTAATTTCACTCAAATATATTTGACACTTTCATGACTTTTCAATATTTAATAATATTTTTTTCATGAACAATGTCAAGACTTCCGAAAATAATTTTATTTCCATTAGCTTCAATAAAAAAGACTTTAAAGATATGGAGATCTTGTGGTATGTTTCATATTTCTTAATTATGTATATGCTAATAATAGTATATTATAATTTTTTACTTTCGGAATTTAAAAATTTATATTTTAATAATTAATTGTTAACGCAAAAATTATGCAAAAGTCGAAAAATTTATGTAAACCTAATAGCTAAAAAAAATTAGAAAATATTAAAATGGAACTACCTTTTTCTGGTATCATAATCCATAGGCCGCAATAGCCGAGTGGTTAGCATTGCGTACCACAATTCGGAAGGCCTGATTTGAAGCAACATCCAGACTTATAAAAAATTAAATTTTCTAAATGTGGTCGGCAGCGAAGGTCAAGGCTTCTGAAGTGTATTTTCAAAAACGCCATATATATATATATATATATATATGTATATAATCTATTGTTATAAACAACCACTCACTCAATTCGTCCGTCATTGGGATTTTTCAAGTGATTTAAATGTTAAAAAACATCAAAATAAGGAATAAATGAATGAAAAATTACTTTGGTAAGCTGTTTGTGGAGCAGACACAGAATTATTGAACTATCTTTCTAACAAAAAAAAATTTTCAAGGTGTCAATGTTATGAGAAAAAACTGTGATTTAATTTGATTGATTATTTATTCTTCTAATACAGTTTTCACGAATTTATTATTGAAACAATTAAAATTAATTAATTTCGAAAATATCCTCGAACTCCAATAAACTCACATCAATAGTATGGGCCTAAGTAGAGTATAAAAATCAAGTAAATTGTCGAATTGGTAGACGGTGCAGCAATGAACAAATCTGACATGAATTTTCAATATTGAAAATTATTGAGTTATGCTTATTTTATTATTATTGTTTATACTCATATTTTTCAATAAAATAACATTTAAAAAGTTTGTTCGTCTCAAAACTAAAAATAAAAGATTTTGATGGAACATTTTCGAGCAGTTGGAGTATTTGAGCTATGCTCGTTGCTTCTCGGGGATTTTGACAAAAACTTCGACTTTTTTCATTACTCTTTTTTAAATAATTTTAGACTTATTTTTGAAAAGTGTAAAAATTATTGAAAAGCTAAAGAAATTTTGGCAAACAAAAAACTTTTGTTCTGCTAAGCAGTTTGGTAGTGGACAAGTGTTGAGCCCGCATCGAGCTGTTCGCATTGTTCGATGTATCTAGGCCGCTAGAATATATATAAAGTAGAGCATATAAATTCCTTTTGCTGCTGCATATACTTATCTAAAGGGTTATCCATTTAGTGGTTGCGAAAAAACTGTCCTTTATTTTGACATTTGTCAAACTTAGCTGTCAAGCCAAACTTTTTTTTTTAGCTTAAAGTAAGCCATTTATGAAACTGAATCGCTTAATAACCGCACAACGCGTTAAAAGTGTTCAAACCTACTATATAAATAGTGATTGAAAGGTGGAAATGTTTCGTATTATAAGAGGAGATTATGGAGCACAAAATCGTCCAACTACTCAAGCAGTTGGTAAGATTTTTAAAAAATTTGAATAGACTTTATCGATTACAGATATTGGAAAGCCTTTCTATCATCGTTTTGCTCATTCCACCTCAAATATCGCTGCAGTAAGTGAAAGTGTAGCCGAAGACCCAAATGTGTATATTTCTTGACGTTCTCAAGAGGGACTTTCTTTCGGACCATTATGGATTTACATTTTCATCCATATAAAGCCCAGCTTACACAACAACTGAGGCCACCTGTCCGCGTAACTTCTCAACTTGGCGATGTCAATTGAATAAGCCTTTAAGTCTTGAGCACTTGAAAACCAAGATTCGTCAAATTATGGCTGAGATACCGCCCAATATGCGACAAAAAGTAGTTTGAAAAAATTCACGAGGCTGTCATTTGAATGACATATAATGTTCAAACTTTATAATAAAAAACGAATTTGCGCAAAAAGGATAACCCTGTAAATCTATCTGTACCCTGGAGGGAAATTCTAGTTGCTAACTAGAGTCCAAGCAAATGGTAAGGTTAACGTGTCCTTCGAACTGTCATATATGCATAAGCATGTGCTGAATTTATAATTCACCAAATATAAAATTGTTGTGATAACCTCTAATCACTTGGTTATCGCTATGATATAAAGAGAAACAACATAATTTCGCACTTCAACTGAGTTTAATAGAAAATGAAAGCCTTTGAATGTGATTATAAGTAAATGTTTCTTGTTGCCTTCGTCGCCTGGTCATGACGTAATTCCAAAGAGTCAATGGCTTCAGCACTCGTCGCTTTTAAAAGTTATGTAAGCCAACCCCATCCGTCGGTGCACTTGAGCAAGTAACATAGCGCTCCGCTCATCCAGATAATCTAGCACATAAAAGCTAATCCTGATTTTATCACAAAACTTTTCAATATTAAATCTTTTGTTATATGAAGTACATGCATCAAAGTCATTGGTAATTAAAATTTTTTAAATATAAGTATTTGGCTTACATAAACGAAATTATTGTCCATCTTTGCTACATCAGTGGTTACTGCATAGAAACCCTTTAAACTAAAGTCTTCTTCGCTAAGCTGAAGAAAATTCATTAAATTTAGTCAAGGAGTGCCATAGTAATTGTAAAATCTTCTTCTTCGGTATTTACTTGGCAATAAAGAAGCAAAAAGATTACTTCTTCGCGTTATTGAAACTTGCCAACCAACTTGTTAAATGTTATAAAATCAAAACAAAACTGTGTAGGGTGGAAGCCAATTGATGTTGCCAAATAGCATCGTAAATCCCAGCTACTAACGTAAATGCATGCATGTAACGGGTTATCTATTTTTCGGTTGCCAAAATAAACGTAAATAAAATGCATTTAAATTTTAACTATTTCATGAAATTCATGTTTTATTATAAATTTTGAACCTTGACATTATACGTGTAACACTACAATTTTCAAACGACCGGACGGATGGGCAGACAGACATTGTGAAATATCTTATCCTTCTGGTACATATATACTTCGGACCAAATTATAGTATCATTTCATGTACATGAAAGGTATAAAAAACACTTTTTTCCAACATTAGGCGCACCTTGGCAGGGAATGCTCATATCTCCATGCGTTTTTCTTGCTTAAAAATAAAAGCTTCGCATTAAAATCTTCCCGCCAATTCAATCAATATCATGTTTTATCGTGACCTATCGACGTTAAGTTCAAATCACAATACTAACAAACCGCAAACGATCCATCAACGTATCAATTACGTATGACAGCTACACAACGGAAATCGGAAACTGCTACTAGGGACTCTGGGAGAGGAACTGCTTTCGGTGGCTTACAATCACCAAAAATGCTAAATTTATCCTTTAGATTTATATATAATATCTGATGTTAACACTTGTTTTAGATTTATATACAAGTTATCGATTATAATTGAAATATAATTTCCCAAATACCCCATGTGTATCCTTATTAACAATGGGAAGCATACTAACAATAATTCCAAATAGAATGGTATATATATAAAAGCTTCTCTCTAAGTGGTGTTTGTACATGAGCTCTACGTCTTTGAAGAGTCGATAAAGCAGTGTGAGCAGTGAAGCCAAGAACTCTTTGACGTCTCACTCTTAAATTTGTGCACATAACTAGACAAATCTATATACGCATATAAGTATATGTACGCTTATCCACACTGATATTAAATGTACTGGTCATGAACTACTTAAAAACCGTAGGAATAGGAGAATGACTTACTTTTAAACTGATAATATTTTACAAAATGGTAATCGTTATTGTAAGCTTACACTAGACAAAGCTATAAGGGATGTGTTGTGCGCATTTGGAAAAAAATTATTCTCTGAACTTAAGTACAAACAACTTCAAAGAAATATAGGGATGTTGGAGTGGTTCTCAGCCCGACTAAGGCTAAGGGAACATCGTAAAAAGTGAATTCCCACTCCACTTGGTCTTTCTTCCTCTGGGAACGGTTTCCTCCAGCCTACTATCAAAAAATCATAATATGAACTCATCGGATATCACCAAGCTCATTTACAACATATAAGGGATATCAAAAAGGCGAGGAAATTGTGCAGTACGATATCGGATATCTGTTTTCAAAATATTCTCCACTACGATCTATACACATGCATTTGCATGCGTTTGTAAGAATTGTCGAAGCACTTTTGTCACTCGATTGAGGTATCTCTTAAATATGAGTTATGAACGCATCAACCGACTCTTCAGCTGTCGAAAAACGTTGACCTCTCAGTTTATATATTACGTCATTCAGCACTAAATGGTGAATGACTCTTCACATTGATGTTTTGAGTGCTCAAAAATGGTGTTGTTTTCAGCTCCCATTGCCGTGTTGGAAAGTGATCCGTCTTCTGCGGTTGGTTTTCCTGATTTCTTAAAATACAAATGGCTAACAAATGGTTGTGTACCATTCATAATTTACTGTTCTGCATTGCTTTAGAGGTACGGTTCCGACATGACAAGTTTTTCCAAAAAACAGACAACCATTTGTCATTTCGTGCGTGAACAACTTTCGTTGAATTTGGCTATTCTTGAAACACCCATATAGTCGACTAATATTTAGCTCCGGCTCATACGCACAAATCCACGAATCATAATCTGTTACGATATCATATACGTGTTTCGAAACATCGCTATCGTATTTTCTCAACATTTCTCTCGACTAATCGACACGATTTTTAACGATTGACAAATTATATGGCATCCAACGTAAACAAATTTTGTTTACAATCAAATCACTAACAATTATAGTTGTCTCAATCTCACAAGAGGTCGCTTGACGATCTTACCATTTCAGTTTGTGCATAGCACAACTCTTTTTGGATTTGTGCACAGCACAACTAAATTTGTCTTAAAGTGATCTACGACATTGGTTGAATTCATCATACCATACAGTGGTCCTTAGTGGAGCTTCATCGCCAAAGCTGAATATTTCAAACTACTGTAAACAACACAAATAGAGCTCGTATGTCAAAAAGATCTGAGTATGTATTACATTAAAAATGTCTTAGTTAACGATAAAGTTGTCAGTTACCAGATTGCAACACTAGGGTTGCCAGATCCCGAAATATATAATGTAAAATGAAATATATAATTCCCAACGGTTTACCCACCCTCCGCCTTATTATACGAGAGGCGCAGTTCGCATCACGTATTGAAACTATTTTTGTTTTACATTAATACTGGGTTACGATGAGCAAGAGTTTAACTAGTGTCGAGAACTAAAAAAGTCCACCTACAGAACAAAAATCCATTAACGGATTTTTAAAAGTAAATTAATTCAAATATAAAATGTTATTTAATGATTAGTTGACAGTCGACAAAATTGTCTTCTTAACAGAGTTAGATATGTCAATTATTATAAAATGAGAGTTGAAATCAAGACACAAACAATACAAAGCCTCGTTCAAAATTCGTTTTACAAGTTTGTAGAAACAAGCAAGCAAAAATGTCTCGACATTCTAAATTGAACATTAAGAGAGAATAAGGAATAAATTTAGCCTGTTACTATTTCATTAATGAAAATTACACCAAGAATTTCGTGGCAACTAAAAAGAGGTGCGAAGTTAATAGGTACTATCTTATCAGAGTAGTTACATTATCTACTGGTTCCAATTACCGAACCGTATTCCAAAATAGGTCTTACTAATGTTGTATACAAAGCTTTAATAAAATAAGTATCCTTGAATACCGTCACCGTTATACAAACGTTAATATACGTTTGATCTTTTTTACTATCAAACCAATGTGTGAAGTTCAGTTTAGGGTACCCAAGTCAATGAAACAGTGAACTTGTTCCAAATTAAGGTTATCTATTGTGTAAGTAGCTGTATGTATGGCTTTTCGGGAGAAACACATAAATTTATTTATAATGGAACGATTTTCCGTCATTCCTTGTCAATTTTGGTTTTGCGACAAACCGGTTTCGGCGTTCCGCCATATTCAATGCCTAGTTTCGTTCGCAAAACCAAAATTGACAAGGAATGACGGAAAATCGTTCCATTATAAATCAACTTACCACACTGTCGGAAGATCAACACAACAAAAGGAACATAAATTTATATTTTTTAAGATCTTGGGGCATCCGATTTATTTTACACCATTCAACCATATTGTTTATGTCTGTTTGCAGTAAGATACCTTCATTTGCCGAATTGCAAGATTTATAAATAATTTTATTATCCGCTTACATTAAAAGTTTTGAAAATATTTTCTGAGAAGATATAACGTTTATAAATAGTGAAAGCTTCATGGAGCACCACTCTTCGAGTTCGATCATACAGTTATGAGGAAACACATTGTACAAATTTTGGTGAAAAACCCAATAAATTCTTTCTTCCTTTCATAACACAATTTATCAAGGGGTTTGCTGAAGTCGGAATATATATCAAAACTGCGGGTTTCTTTGAACGCATTGATGGTATAAGAAGTGAACTCAAGTAAATTGGTAGTTGTAGATTTTCTTTTAACAAAGCCATATTGGCAATGTGATATAATAGATGAAATTGAACGAGTAATTCAAATAATTTTTTAATTGCAAATAACTTAGCTATACCTCTTAAATTTTTTGACAAAGATCTGCTTCTATTTATATTAAGGAGTATAACGAAAGATGTTTTCCATACAGATTGAAAAATGTTCTCTTTAAGTGATAAATTTAATAAATGAGTCAAGGGTTCGTAAGAAGGTATATGATCGGGATCATATATGCAAGACTTTTTTAGTCAACCCTATTCAGCATTTCGATAAATTAATTATTTAAATTGAAATTTTTTCTGTTCGGCGGATTTGGTATTCGATTCTTCCAATTCTATGCATTCTACATTTCGATCATAGTTACGTTTTTGTACGTTGTAATTTAATTTGCGGATAGTTTGATTACATATTTTCGTATACTTAAATAACATAATTTTAACAAAAATGTAAGTAAAACATGATTTTGATAATTGCAAAAGTTATAACGATGTCTCTTTTTATTTTTGTGACGTTGACGAAATACAGTTGATTCACCAGTAAAAGACTCCATGATTTCGAGAAAGTTGTACAATGGCATTGACACTGTTGACCGACATATTCCTACGTTATAGTCTGCACCTCAGCCTTCCGTAAAAAACGCCAGCTACTACTCGATTGGGTGAAGTAAACCAAGTCAAAGTACTTGATTGAGTTTCTTGCACAAAATATCCACGACATACTTGAAAGCATCTTTATTAAGTCTAAAAAAATTTTATATCTAAATACGTAAATTTATTATATAAAAAAGCTCAATTTCTTAAAATTCATCACTTATCTGAAATGGATGACTTTTGTTTCTCAATCCTCATGAAATATCGCGGCTCTTGACACCATTTAACGTTGAAATCAAAAATTTTTTATAGTCATTGTAATTATCCAAAAATAGCTTACAATTATTTGCTTTGTTTTGTTTCAATTTCACAAATTCACATTAAACCAGCTGATTTCGAAAATATATTTGCTCTTCTATCCTTCTTTCGATTCGATCGTAACTGAGAATACCTAATTACGATTGTGGCGGAACGGAGAACGGAACCGTAATCGAAATGTAAAATTACCCTGATTGACTTTATATAGAGAAGTACATCGTCAGAAGATATTGTAGGTGAATGGACTACGTTATTCAGACATATTTTGTAAGGGTAATTGGCATTTACTTGACAACTCGGAGATTAATTAGATTTAAAATTTGAGCGAAAAATTAGAAATTGTCTGACCATCTCTACATGAAACATCATAGTGGGAGGCAATCCAAATACCTTGGACTTAGAGTTTACGAAACTATAAAATTTTTGTTTCAGGGAAGTAAAATACACACAAAATGCTGCAAAATAGCGAAAATTATGTTCAAAAGATATAACGCAAAGCTTACTAGGTTTCTATTAACAACTAAGAGGCCAAACTCTAGGCTGCTTGCATGCATTCAAATTGACCTCGTTGAGGACAACAAGTGCAGCAAATGCATGGAAGAGCTAAATACAATATGACAGCAATGGATAAATGTCCAAAAGCTTCGAATTGCTAAGAAAACAGCAATGTTTTTCAAATTATAGACACAACAGGGAGTGCTATAGTATTTACATAATTTTGGTCTCATGCAGCATAATCTTTTATACAAGTACATGACTCCTTAAGGAGACAACCAGCAAGTACTTATACATATGTATGTACTTTGGAATTGAATTAAATCATTAACTTTTCATTGCTCTTTATCTTTATCTTTTGAAGATTTTCGTTGGACCATTTTTCAGAACTTGACCGACCTGAACAAAATTGGTATTATTATTACGTTATTTATTATTTTGGTTTTATAAACTCGCTAAGGTTTGTCTACATGTTTAGACTATCTATCGCCGTAAGCCGAGTAAGCTAAGTTTCAAACACTTGTCAAAAGTGATGCATAGGAACCCTGTAAAATAAATTATAAAAAATCCTAAAACTATGTTATATATGTAAATAATATGCAAATTAACATCTGATAATATATCAGAGTATCTGATGTTCGATTCACCTTCCCTATTGTATTTTTTTCATATTCATATTCATATATTCATATTGGTGTAAATTTGAATATCTCTAAAATGTAAAACTGCGATAAGAATTTGCCTGTGGCATGTGAAGTCGCGGCAGAAAAGTGAAAAAAAAATTTTTTTTATCAGGTGAAAAATGAAAATAATTATGAATCAGAGGCTTAATAACGTGAGTAGCGCTCCATTAAAGCTTTATAGCTCTTTAAAATGAACTGCGAAAAATCTATGTACATACATATAACATATGAAGAGGAATCTATATAAAATAACTATATATATATATATATATATATATATATATATATATATTCTAATATATAAATTAGAAGCATCTTGAAACTGCAGCTATAAGCAAAATTTAATCGGCTTTTGAAGTTCTACCATAAGATGTTTTAAACGTGCAATTGTACATATTAAGCCACATGTCATTCAAAATTCACAAGGAATAAAGAAGAAATATTGATATATATATTTTCTATCTGGTATATCTCTTATTTGATATATAAATTCTTTAATTGTTCATCTTAACATTTCATCAAGGTTTATAGAATAGAAGGTTATGACAAAAGCAATATATATACATATATATATATATATATATATATATATATATAGATATATATCTGTATATATATTTCATGACGAAGTTGTTTCAAGTATGTAAGATGCCAAAGAATTTAAAATAAGTTTGTATGATTTTATCCATAAAACAGTTTAATATTTTTACTATACAATTATAAATATCTACATGGTATCATTAAAAAAAAATTATTTTTTGAATTAAATACGTACATTTCAGAAAATATTTAAAAAAAATTTTGAAATAAATTATTTTGTTATTTTTAAACAAATATAGCTAGCAAATCGAACTTTTTATGTCATATAATATGAATTACACGTGCAAATGATGTCAAAATTGTTAAAAATTATCAAAATTTCAAGCGAACTATTTATTAAATATAAAAATCGATTTTCGCGTATTTTCTTTGTCAAATTCAAGATTTAGGGATATGGTTAAAAGAATGATGCGATATTGCAGCATATTAATAAATTTAATAACATAAATTTTTTTGCTGAAAGTTTGATGTTTTTGTATTAAGAAAATATGAGATCATCGGTTAAGGTTAAATATATAATATAAAATAAAATATTATTAAAAAAATTTTCTTCTGTATAAATGTTATTTTTACATTTCGGAAAATTCTTAGCATATTTACATACTTTTTTATATGACAAGGTTGGTTTGGTGTCGTAAGCTGTATTTTATGAACCTTGAACATGCGCCGGCCTAAAAGTATTCTGGATTGTAAATATTGTGGCAAAATTGCCAAATATAACTGTCAGGTAAAAGGAAGAGACCGATAATCGCAGCATGTTCTGAAGCAATCGAAAATTTGTGACTTTTATTCAACAATCCACTGATGGAACATGAAAGATTTGAAAATCATCGCTACAATACGTTGCAAAATTTATTTTTCTTCCACTTCTTGCTGTATTCGCCACGATTATAGGTCGCATCACCAAAAACTTGTAAATCCTTTCTTTTTCCCTTTTGTTGTTTCATCCTAATTGTGGACACCAAGTGAAACAAGTTGTGGTTTTAGAATGTCGCCGTTTATATCGTACAACGTTACAAATAATCTTAACCAAAAGCTTTCCACTCATTGGATAGTCTAAGATGAGCAACTTATATATGGTTATCCATTTAGTGGTTTCGTAAGTCCTAGGCTATATTTCGACCAAACATGCTTCCGTTTTAGTTAAAAGTCAGGCATTTATGAAAATGGATCGCTTAACAACCGCACAACGCTTTAAAATTGTTGAAATATAGTGATTCAAACGTGGCACCGTTTCATGCTTTAAGAGGAGATTACGGTGCACATAATCGTCGAACTGAATCGGTTACAGATATTGTAGGACCTGTTCATCATCGATTTGTTCGTTCCGTCTTAAACATCGCTGCTGTAAGTGAAAGTGTAGCCGAAGACCCGAAAGTGCTTATTTCTCGCAATTCTCAAGAGCTGGGATTTTCTTACGGTATATTATGGAGTACTTTGCATTTTGACTTAAGCAGTGTATTGCTGTTATTCCAACAAAATTTTCTCAACAACGAGGCACATTTCTGACCTGGTGGATACATAAATAATAAAATTGTCGCATTCGGGGCAGTCATGTAAATGATGTAGTGTTTCACATATAATGCCAAGGTTCAAACTTTATAATAAAAAGGTAATTTCATGAAAAAATTATTTTAAATACATTTTATTTAAGTTCATTTTGAAATTCCCAAAATGATTAACCCTGCATAACCTGGATTTGTTTGTCGAGAGGACTTTACTGTTCAATTGTCTCTCATTCCGCTTTATTTCTTTCTATGCTCTCCATTTCTCAATTTATATCGGCTCCTTATATCCGTATTATTTGCTTTAGCATTGAATTAAAGAAGTTACACGGGAGAGCCTTTTAAGATTCTGAACGCGTTTCCGGTGTTATTTAGTCAGGACGACACGAAATGCAAGCACTTATTACGTACAAATGCATAATAAGAAACTAAAAATTGGCTTAATTTAATTTTGTGTCTTCAATTCTCATCATTCGAATGGAGAAAAACACTGCCGTTATATTTTCTTGTTCAAATGTTCCATTAACAAACGCAACAGTAGCAAGACAAAAGTTTTTTTCCCTGGAGAAATTGGAAACATATTGAGCTTGCGAAAAATGGGAGAATAAATGCTGTGTAGATATGAATTCTAGTTTCGTTGGAGCAGAAAATCATACGATTTCGGTGACTTGCCGCAAAGAGCAGTATCAATTTATAAACAGAGCGTTTCGAAGGTAAAATGCGCATTGTTTGGGAAATAAAAGTTTTTCATGCAGCTTTTTTCATACAAAAATGTATACAGTGGCGGACAAAAGTCTATATTAACCCCCTGTTTTCGTTGAATTGAAAGTCCAAATGATTTATTGGAAAATTTAACGATACAGAAATAGAAGAGCTATAATAAAAAACGTAAATCAGTGCACACATAATTTATCTTAGCGCCAAAACTTTGATTACCATCAGATAGCATAATCTTTTTAATATTTAGTTGGTTCACCATTCATATCAATAATAGCTTGAAGCCACCGTGGCATCGAAGCCACTAAATTAGTCAAATCTGCGGGAGTAATACTGTCCCAAGCTTCACAGAGACGTTCTTTGAGTAATGCTGAGCTGGAAATCTGATTTTTTCTAGTTTTTCGCTCGAAAATCTCCCAGACTTGTTCAATAACATTCAAATATGGGCTTTAAATTGGTGTGTGCAGTTCCTTGGAGCATGACAAAGCAACCAATCCTTATCAATATGGGTCGTGTGCTTTGGATCGTTATCTTGGCCTGCGCCAAGATCCAAACTGTCCGCCGAAGGCTTCATATTAGCTTCCAACAATGACTTATATTTTAACCGACCCGCAATACCCTCAATAAAAACAAGCTTTCCAACTACAGATGCCGAAACCGCTCCCCAACCCATTAAGTTGCCGCCACCATGATTCACTGTTGGTACTATATTTTTGGAATTAAGTGCAGTGTTTTCTTTTCTTCAAACCTTTGCTCTTCCATCGCTGCCGAATATATTGAACTTTGATTCGTCTGTAAACAAAAGCTTTTGCCAAAAACCCATTCCCTTTTAGGCTATTTTTGGAGCAGTAACTTTAGGATGGTCAATCAGTTCCTTCAGAATATAGATGATATTTCTTTGGTGGACTTAAGTTTAAAATTTTTAAATTTCACCAAACGATTTATTTTATTTTCTGTGCTGAATATCCAAATTTCTTACGTCAATGAATGTTTCTTTTCACGGAGCCATTTTTAATGCTAATGTATTTAAATTACAACTAAATTCAATACTAGTAAATTAAAATTCATAATTTAAAATTTTTTTAAAAAAGGGTACATAACCGCCATAACAACACAGTATATCGACGCACCTGTTAAAAAACCCGTGGTGTATGTAGACTTTTGTCAAGGCTATTTTTGGGGGTTTTCACCATAATTGTTTTATTTTATGTTAGAGAATGGATTTGTTTTAATACATATGATTACAAAAGGATTTAAAATAAAATTGTATACCTACATTTTTAAGCAAATTGATAGTACTTTCTACACAACGAATACAGGCGGTGTATGTAGACTTTTGTCTGCTGTATATGTGTGTAGACTCGTTAGTTGTTTATTATAAAAATATTTGTGGCGGATGTAATTGTTTCTTCAGGAAAAAGTTAATCTTAGTGATCCCAACTTTATAGTACATTCAGTACTCCAACCAGTTTTACCGGCATATTTGTCGATTGTCAGGGTATATGCTTTTTAAATAATTACTTTTATACTTTGATCAATGGGGGTATAACCATATACTACACAGAAACTGTTTTGCTCATACAAATTGTCAACTGTAAGCGAATGACATTCAAAGAACTACAAAAAGGGAAGATTTCCTGATAAATCATCACTTTATCAAAAGGAATTACTCACAGAAGAGCACACATTCCTTTCGTATGAACTTTATCCGTATGTTTGTGTCCAATTGTATGTTTGCTTGAGTGCTGCTAATGGCGATCTACTATATTTATACCTTTCATGTACGTGAAATGATATATTAACTTTGGTCCGGAATATGTAAGTACCAGAAATTTATACCGATCGTATCAGAATCACGAGCTAAATTTATTTAGCCAAGACCGTCTGTTCCTCTGTCTGTTTGAACGCAAACTAGTCGCTCAATTTTTGAGGAAGATGCACTTATACGTTTAAACGATCATTTGTCGGAAGCGGCCAGATCGGACCACTATAGCAAACATACGACCGATTTTTCAGATTTGAAATTTTGAGTCATAAATCCGTTAAAAAAATACCTAAGAACGTGAAATTTGGTATACTTAAAGAATAGCATATTGGTTCTGAAAATCATCGGGTCAAATTCCGCCATAAAACATCAAAGAGCGCGAAATTTGTCCAATACACACATATTATGAATGCCATATTGGTAACGAAAATCATCGAAATCGGAACAGTATGTCATATAGTATGGGGGCAATTTGTTCAGATATGAGGATTTAAGTCAAAAATCGTCTAAAAAGCGTCTAGGAGCGTGAATTTTGCTATTTGACATATGTAAATTCATGTTCATTAATATGTTCATGAAAGGTATAAAGACTTCGGCATGGTCAAGGACAGCCGTTCTCTCTCGTTTTTAGTAGCTTTTTTTTAATATTTGTACATGCATAACATACAAAACTACTGTCGTATACAATATTGACTTTGTCCGCGACTCCATCTGTAGCGCATTTCAAAATGGATCTAATATGATTCTTAATTGCATTTTTACATTATTTATTTCATTATAACATACAAATTATTGTTTTAAACATTTGAATACTTAAAAAATAAAACCTTTTTTAATCAAAAATGATTTATATACATACAAGCTTACGCAACAAGCTATTTATGTATTTAGACATATATTCCAAATATTAAACAATGCGAACCATTAGTGCATTTCCTTCGTATGGATCGATCTCTCCACAATCCAGGAATATTAAGTAAATCGAAACCTAAATACGGTTTTTCAAACAGATCGGACAGAGACACTTCCCTGAAAATCCTTTCAGATCGGATGCCTACGTTATGCGCGAAACATACTTTGCAAATTGTTTAATCCGTCAGTTATTCCAGACAAAGATTACACATTAGAGTAAAAGATCTCTCTGAAGCGGAGTACAGTGTTTTTAATATGTAGAGATGATTAAAATCACAGCCTGTTCTACGAATGAAAGCCAGCATGATGTACGAATTAGCGGTTATGTATGTCAGCTATAATGCATGCGTAACGGGAATTCAAAGTAGGCTCCTAGGTATTTAACCACACTAACTTATTTCAAGTATAAATTTGAAATATGATAGAGAGTTTGCAAGGTCGTCTGATGTTTCGAATAGGTGATTTGATTAAATTTATTAATATTTAGAGATATTCATGTGTGGAAATTGTTAAGCTCAAATTGAAGCGCAGTCGAAACATTGAATATCATTTATAAATAAATTGAAGAATAGGGACCCTAAAACATTCTCTCGTGACATACCAGACGTCGGACTAAAAATGTTTGAGCAAATTGCTTCTAAAGACATATAGCTTTTTCTATGAACTAGGTATGATTTTATCGTTCTTAGCATAGTAGAATGAGACCCAAGATTCAAAAGCTTCGCAATCAGAATCCTATACGAAATGCGAAATCTAATGCGAAAAGTCAGTAAAGTTGGTATCTACATGATAACTTTCATTAAAAGCGGAAAGGCAGTAATAAAAAAAGAAACAGGGAGGCTGGTAATGGTAAATCTACCAGGTACAAAGTCATGTTAACTAGGACAAATAACGTGTTTTATATTGAAACATAGTCTATTTTTGATAATTTATTCAAAGAGTTTTGAAACAATGCTCAGTTTCGAAATGAGTAACGGTTGTTACTTACCAATCATCAATAAGAATTACAGCTGCAAGAGAGCTATTGAAAAAAAGAAAAGAAATCTATTTATGTGGAACTTTTTAAGTCTTTCACTTCCTCTATAATGTTATAATGTGATAGGGCTAGGGAGACTAAGTTAAACACTGAGTTGAAAATATTTTACTTATTTGGAAACCCATCATATACAAAACTTATGAGAAAATAAATAAGTTGCTTCTGAAATGGAGTTACGTGTGGCTTTCCAATTCCCTCGCACTTCCAACTCTTCTTATTTCTTAAGCTGATCAATTTCATATGGTACGACCGTCTCCCGAACATCGTAATGTGCACATGTGTTACTTTAAGCTCCATAACACTTTAGTAATATATATAATTCATACATAACTACATATATGTATGTGCATATTTAAGTGTTTACTGGTAATGAATAATACCCTTCTGTCGAGCCGGAGCCAATATGCGTTTTAGTCTACAGGTGTACATAATGACCTACGGCAACCTGTCTTAAAAGCTTTAAGTAATTATGTTGAGAACGGGCTTTTGTAATCAAAGTAATTTCACATAACTTACACATGTACATATGTATACAAATAACATACGAATATGGCATAAACATATGGTATAAACAAAAACGGTAGCTGCAATAGCCGAGTGATTAGCCAAAATAATAGAATATTATTATTTTTTTCACGAAACACCTGTCAGGAGCTCTCGTTTATGTTAGACTACCCGTTTTATGCTATATTTATGAAGCAGAGACTTTGTTATTACGGAGGCTGCAGAGTATATTGATAAAGCTACATGTATCACCTTCTTTGCAGAATGTGGTCGAACGAAAGCATGCCCAACGACTAAAATCTGAATGTGTGAACAAACTAATTGCTCCTTACCAGCGTTGCTTCAGACCTGGTAAATATACCATTGACGAGATATTCACCATGTCCCCCAAACCCTTTAAAAGGCCCGTGAGAAAACACCGACATACACCACATCATTGTCAATTTTAAAGCTCCGTCAGCTTTAGGCATCTGCGTGAGAAAGGTTTTGCGGGAGATTTATGGTTCTCTGAAAGTTGGAAATCTGGCCCCGCTAGTGGCGAAACAGATATCTTCAACCGTTTTTTCACAGCTTATGAAAAATCCAAAAATATATTAAAGGATCAGAAGAAACCAAAAAATCATTTATTATGTCTTCCATAGTTTTTTTCAGTAATTTTTCCTAGTGTTGTTCTTACGTATGTTTCTTAAATCCTTGCTGCGCCATGAATTAAATTCTGTGAACAGCTCGTAAACTACAGCTCACAAAACCTTCTGTTTCAGTTGTTCGTACTACCATTACCAGCCATGACTGGTATATCAAGACTATTTTCAACTCGACAAAACTTTCTGTGAATTTAATTTGGAAGAAATTAACCAAAATTTGAAAAGTCCATAGAGAAAATTACAAAATTGGCGTCAAATTTGCGGTTTCTGGAACAGAGTTTATAAAAGATAAGTGATAAAAACACTTTCACCTTGTACTAGCCCTTTTTAATTGGTCACATTAGCCATGCGAGAGTACAAAATTGTATATTAGTTCTTAGTAAATTCAGAGTCAACAGAAATTTCGTACGTAGTTTAAGGGGTATACTAGCCCAGAGCGATGCATTTTAGGTAATATTTGAAGCAACCTTTCTTTTAACTTTTCAAATTTTATAAAAATAGTAAAAAAAATTTCGAATGAGCGTAGTTCCGGACATAGAAAAGTCTATAAAGAGAACTCTCCAAAAATTTCAAGCAAATCAGTCCAGTGGAACTTGAGAAATCATGGGTACCGTTTTGAAAAAGACAGTTTCGAGAAAAACACGTTTTAAGTTTCACGTAAAGTCCGAGACGGTAAGGATGCCGCGTCCGAAAAATACTTGTATCTCCGAAAATAATTTCAATTTTGAAAAATTCTCTTACAGTCTTCTTTTTTTTTGTTGAGATAGTTGAACTTTAAAATTATGCAAAAAAATCGAATTTTTCAAAATTCTATCCCCTTAAAAGCGACGACGACTTAGGCCATATCAAATTTGTATCAACAGCTGTCAATAGTTATCGACACAAATTATGGCAACACGATTTTGAAAGGTCGTTTTTGTTTATTAATTTAATATTTATTAGTGGTGCTCATAGAACCCCACCAAGAAAATATATTTAAACGTTATCCTCGGATATCTGGTGCCTGGGCTAGTTACTATTTGTCTGTTCGGTTGTCTATTTTTGACGTAAATCTATAACCTATCGCATTAATTATCAAAATTTCAAAGCACTACGAGTTAGGTAGATGGCAAATGCGACTTTTGCGCCACGGCGCGTGACAGATTGACTTCGACGTTTAATGGCCATCTCTCATCATTGATTTTATTTTTAATTTAATTGCTAAATTTTATTGCGAGTTCCCAAGAATTAAGAAAGAAAACTCCATTTACATGATATGACAAATTTTTAGCTTTTTGATGGAAAAATATACAATAGAATAATACAGTTACAATCTTATGCTGAAATAAAAATTTTTTAGTACACATTTTTACTTTTTTGCTGTTTCTTTTACCGCAGAATTTACTGTTTGTGGCTTGCACACCTTTGACAGTTAAGAGAGTGGCTACTGTTCACAGAAATACTTTTATAACTCACTGCAATACAATTTTAGTACGGTTAATTGTTAAAATTTGCGATCAGTCTCAATTGAAAGTATAACTTTCGTTGTTAGCGTTTTCCCTTTATTTACTGCACATGAATATGTATGTATGTCCATGCAATATTAAACTTTAATTTAAATCAACCAAATCCGAGCCATGTTTAAATAATTCAACCCCTGTGTTGCGAGAAGCTTAGAAATATAGAAGGAATTGTGGAGCAAACAACCAAACTTATTAACGCAAAAACTGAGGAGTCGGAATTTCCAAACAATATAATAAAACAACGTCCGTCAAATTACAATGTTAATTTGTCGAACCCAACTGTGTTTGCTGTTAAACCACTCGCCTATTTATTAGTGACCATTAAAATAACTGTTCACTGATGCTGCGGGCCGGAAATTAGTGCGCATGGGAAGGCGTTTAGTGGTTAAACGGCTGTGGACGACGACAAATTATAAAGTTTCCCTTTTGCCTATGTTAGAAAGCTTTCAGCTGATTAAATTTCGCCGCTTAATTTGAACAACAAATTGTTGTACCGTTATATTCATTTGCACATAATTATGTAAGTAAAGGGTGATCCAAGTTGAGGTAATTTTTTCAATAGCCTTTTGTTGACAGATCACGCATGAGTCGTGTCAAAATGTCATGTTATTTTTGTTCAGTATTGTTTGGGATTTCATCATGGAAAGACTTACGTCTGGACAACGTTTACAAATCATTCAACTTTATTAAGAAAATTCACGATCTGTAAAGAATGTGTTACGCGCGCTTCGCTCAACATAATCGGCCTACTGAGCGTACTATTCGTATCATTCATCTTGAGACCCAGCATTTATTATTGGATAATATTCGTCCCAATAGACCACGTCCAGCACGCAGTGAAGAAAATATAGCAGCCGTAGCTGAGAGTGGGTATATAGACTAGTAAAATTGCCGCATTTGGGACGAAGAGCAACCTGAAGGGGTCCAAGAGATACCGTTTCATCCAGGTGTGGTTTGTCTGCCGGTGGAATCATCGTTCCATATTTCTTTGAAAATAATGCTTGAAATTGAAGCTCGTGATCTCTGCGACATTTAGTTTCAACAAGACGGCACCACTTCCCACACATCGCATCAATCAATGCATTTATTGAGAGAACACTTCGGTTAGCAGATAATTTCACGTTTTGGGCCGATCGATTGGCTACCAAGATCGTGTGATATCACACCATTAGACTTTTTCCTGTGGAGATATGTAAAGTCTAAAGTCTATGCGGACAATCTCGCTTAGACTCAGGCATTGAAGCAAAGCATCATTCGCGTTATCAGTCGAAATGCTCGAACGAGTCATCGAAAATTAGACTCAACGGATGGACCATCTGAGACGTAGCCGCATCCAAAATTAGAAAGAGATAATCTTCAAAAAATAAATGCCAAAGAATGTTCTTTCGAATGATAATAAACATTCCCCATTAACTTTGAATTTGAAAAAAGTAGGGAACCTCGAAATGGATCACACCTTACATACATATCCATGCATGTAATTATGTTTGAGGATACACACACAGCACTATGGTACAGAGTATGAAATTTTTTGTAAAAATAACTACTAAATACGAAATCATAACACCGATTGAAAACTATAAGAATTAGAACTTAAATTTGAATTTATGAATTTTTCTTAAACTGTTGAACTGAGTAATCCAAAATCGAATTGCTTAAATGAATTTATTCCATGAGCAAAGCAATATCTTCTAAATAAATATTTTGATCAAAATTTCATTGGGGTTTTTCCAGGAAGGATCAGATGTTTATGATATCTAAAAAAAGAACGTAAATTTTGCAGAGTCTCTGTTATCTTGACTTTCATGGATATTTTTATTTAATTGCAAGGCACCCTTTGATGTAATTTGGTGAAATTATATATTATAAAAATATAGAAGGTTGCCAACTAAAGAAAATTTTAATATGGAAATTTTATTTTATAATCCAAACATGGTCAAGCTCAAAGCATTATTGTTTGCTAAAAATATATTTCTGTTCCACTGTGCAGGCCTTGCGCCATTAATGGCAGCAACGAAATTATAAAACCTTGGGAAGTTTAAGTGGGCAGAACTGTTGCAATAAAACTAAACCATTTTCAGATAAATTCTGAAAATTGAAAACTCATTAAAATAGTGCAAATGTTGAGCAGAAATAAAACGCCGCGAATAGTATACACAAAAGACTAAGTTTTGATCATTTAAAAGCGAAGATGAAGTAATTGAAAATTTTTTGCCGCAAACTTAGAAATCTTAAAGGCCAAAAAGAGAGCCATTGTAGGAAAGAATTTTTAAGCGAATTTTTAAAAAGCATATTTAAAAAATACAAATATAGAATAAGGCGAAACCAGGTCGTTCTCCACCTGATCTTTCTAATGGAGTGAACGTCTTTATTTTCCTCCGCTTGTAGACTTTGATTTAGGTTCATCAGAAAGCAGAAATTACGGTGCGGTTGTTATGGCCAATGATACTAATATCAGCGGCGAACGCCACTCTCTATGCACTCCTGTAAAATGTTGTACCTTGTCTATTTAGCTATGCAGCTCGTATTAATTCTCCAACATCAAATTGAAGCAATCACACGTCAAAGAGGGAGTCACTCTGTCTGAAACCTCATTTAGTACCGAACGGCTCGTGTAAGTTCTCCCCAATTCTGGCTGCGCTTGTTTTATTGTCCAGCGTCAGTTTAGCGGCATAGTGACAGCTCGCTTTTTGTCCTATCGAAGGCAGCTTTATAATCGATGAAAAGATTATTTTCCCAGATGTCTTCTCCAAGACTTGGGGCAGGTGAATATTTGGTCAATGGTGGATTTACCAGGCCGAACTAATGAGGTGCAATGAATTTGTTGACGATGGGTTCAACAGGACCTTGTATGTAATATTGAGGACCCTTATCTTACGATAATAGGCGCATACCATGCAGTCTCTATTTTTATGGGTTGCGCAAAGAACACCGCCATGCTCCCGCCGCTTTGCTATTTTAGAAACGAGCAATCACAATAGTCCTAGTCGGTATTGGAATGTCCTTTTCAACCTCTTCAAATAGGGATTTGGGTTCACCACCTCTGGGTGTCGCATTTTCACTGTAATTCCGCAGGTTGCAAAATTTTTTCCTCCATAATCTCAGTATGCTATGGACATCGGTGACGAGATTAAATCCTTGTTTGGCCGCATCTTTTCATAAAACTTTTGCACATTACCCATGTCGACCAGCTCGACTCCCTCTTCAACTCGCGGTATCTATCCCACTCCGCTTGTGTTGTATGATCTCAAAGTTGCGACGTAGGCAGTCTGCTTTCTACCGCAGCACGGCTCATCGTACCTCAGCTCTTTCTTTTACCTTGCCGAAATCATATCATTTATGCAGCGCAGCGGTATATAGGGAGCTTGAGATACCGTTCGACAGATGCTAATGAAGGCTCTCAGAGAACAAGAGTGTAAGTTTTGTAGAAAACTGCTCGATTGTCTGTGGTAATTGCAACTTGTCGGTGTCGAACCTCTTTGTGTTTTTTGGCGGACGTTCTTTGCTGCGCAGAGGCGGGTGCGTATCATATCTGCTACAAGATAGTGATTCTAGTTATATTTGGACCTCGCCACGTACGCACGTCTAGAACACTGGAGGCGTATCTTCCGTCTATCACAACAGGATCGACCTGGTTTTACGTTTTTCGATCCGAAGACAACCATAGAGCTTCATGTATTTTCTACTGGAGGAATTTGGTACTACAGACAACCATATTTCGGGTGAAGTTAAACAGCCTCAGTCAGTTTTGGGATGTTTCGTCATGATGGCTGAATTTTCCGACTGTTGTGCCTAAGGTACCTTCTTTACCCACCCTGTCGGTGAAATCTCCAAGCACGATTTTGACGTTGTGGCTTAGGCAGCGCTTATTGGTTCGTTCTAGGTGCTCATAGAAAGCATCGTCCTTCTTCTTCGCTTTTGATGCGAATTGTGGCTAGAAGTTTATCCCCCGGGGTGAATGTCAGAACTAGGCGATGGAGCCTGATCCTATCACGAAACCAACACCAAATTTGTGCTCCTTCATATGGACGCTGTAGTAGATTTCACAAGGACCCCCTTTCTTGTGCCCTTGTCCCGTCCATCGCACATCTTGATGTCCGCTTTTAGTTGAGGACATTAACCAGCTGGGCGTCGTTACCTCCCTAATTGAGGGACCGGACATTTCAGGTGCCTTCTCTCAAATCGTGATCCTTAATACGTTTGGAGGGGTCCCTCATACAAATAATTATTCGATTTGTCATTGGGGCAGGATTTGCATGCAGTGGATCCCAAACCATACACACAATCGCAGAGAGTTCGCCATCTCACTTTAGCTCGCCTCCAAACGGATGTTTGTTGGGTAACCAGAAGATACTTGGTCTAAACCCGGAAAACGGGAGCTGCATGAATCCTTTCTGGCCAGTCCCAGGCAGTTGGCTATATCCTCCAATTGTATATCTGGCTGTTGCCCAGTGTAATTTGCTATCTACAGTTACATTCATATTATTCGCACAGCAGGTTGTTTTTGTGTTTTATTGCAATTTATAAAAAGGTATTAGAGCAAAACTGCTTTTTACATCGATATAAAACCTTGCCATGCATTTCCTATGCAAATTACAAGAAATTTTTTTTCACAATTTACACTTATTTTATTTTCTTGTGATAAAGTGAGCTTGCAACTATGAAAATACATATGTGTATACATATGCACATATATGGTACTTGTAAAAAATTAAATGCTCTGACGGAAAGGGACATGTCCTGTACATGAGCAGAATTTATAGTGGCTAGAACAATCCCCTTTCTTCCCAGCTATTCTAGGAATATTCGGAACCGAAGCATACTTCGTTTATAGTTAACGGTATAGCTTTATTTTATTTAAGAAAAAATGCACTTGAAAAAGTGAGCAAAATATTTATTCCAAAAATATATAAGCTCCTTCATTAAATGGCATTTCAACTGAATCAAGCTTAAAGGCGTCCAACTGTAACCGTCAGCATCCACCTCGTTCATTATAAAATTTTGTTGCTCGCGTATAATTGAATTTAATTTTCGCTTTTAAATCTAAGAAATGCCTTTCACACGAGCGCACAATCCTTTCTACATCTACCTTTGCTACATTTGTGCCTCTTTTACTGTTTCAATTTATTTATTTTTGATCTCTTACTAGTCAGCAAGTAAAGCACAAATACAAAGAAAGTTTTAAATATTAACATACGCAGCATTTCAACAAGCTTTGCTCTCGACTTCACGAAGCGTACCCTTAAGTACCCTTAAGTAGGTCAGTGGATCCATTAGGTAGAGGGCAACTAGTACCTCTAAGATATGCAAAACTTCAGGGCTTGACAAAATTGCTTTTATCCAACTACAGTAGTCACCAGAAAGCAGCGTCAGCTGGCCTTATGTTATATTAAAAGAAGCATGCAGTCTGCACTACATAATATACTTAATTAAATAATAAAGGAAATTGAGTTTCCAAATGTGGAAAGTTATTCCACACCAAACCTATAGGTTTTAGACCAATAGGACTGCAATCATTTATGTTTAAAGTAGCGTAGCAATTGATGAAGGTTTATATTAAACTCTGTCAAAAAACCAACACGCCTACATGGTAGATCAACAGAGACAGCGCTACGCATGACTGTAACGCAAATCGAGAGATCTACCTTGGTTAATGAGTACATGGAGGAGGGGGCATGCAGAGTCATAGCGTGTGTGGGTTGTCTGATTATAGAAATTGCAAATTCCCATAAAATTTATGTTATATCATGCAGGGCAGACTAAGAGGATATAAAAGTGAAATAAAGACGTTGATTAAAGACGCATTAACCATTAGAAGATGGAACTTGATCTGATTTAGGCCAACACTAGAGAAAAAATATCATACTGCTGCATAATCTTATCCGACTTCACGACAGATCACAAGGTAAATATCCCGGATAGAAACTAATGTGTATGGATAGTACCAGCAAATGCAGACTCGATTCATTTTTATACGGACCAGTTAACGGAAAAATAGATCCATATCTTTTCGAATAGAATCGGAAACAGTCAAGAATTCTTGCAGATCATGTAGTATGTTGGTTAAACCGTTCTCTCTGAACGTTTACCTGGGAAAGAAGAAGTCACAATGGTTGCAATTTGACTAGGATAATGCGGCCAACATCATAGGTCACGAGATCTTATCGCGCTGAAAAGAAAGGAGATTTTTACAAATAAGGGTATTATTTTATTGGGCAAACACGTTGAGAAGTTGGACGAACCATTAGACGGCCTTTTTACTTTGGACTTTTTATACAAATATTAACTGATACTCGTAACACTGTCAACATACATACATACATTAATTTAAATGTATGTATATATTCAATATGTTTGATATCTCAGATGGTATAGTTTATATGTAGTTGTCTGCTTTACGTTTTCTGCGTAGTTCACAAACTCATTATTCAAGAAATTAATTGTTCATATTTCCTTAGTTGTACGCAACACCTGCTTATTAATAATAGTCATACTTAGATGAAAATATTGCACCCTTTTTATTCATGTACTCATTTGAAGGCATAGTGCGGGTTGTTGTACCAAACTAGAGCAAAAAAAAATGAAATTTTGTCGCAATTCACTCATACTCTGAATATATTCCCGTTGGCCGATTTTTTCTTACACGTCTAGATTTTTCGATATGATTTTTTTTTAATTTCATACATTTTTTTTATCTTTTTAATAACAGTAAATACATATGTATACACACAAAATAATTTAACGAGTTGTAAAAGGAAGAAAGAAAGTATTGAAATTGATTTTTATGGCAGTACATATGCGCATGCGCAGCATCCGTTGTGAGTTTACAACAGTTAATTGCAAACTGTACTTCCAATTGTTTACATTCTATATAAAATATTTTGGTAAGTTTTGCATAAAATTCATGTTTTCTTCATTTGTGTCGAGTATTTTAGGTATAGTTTATGTATTTTTTATAGACGGAGCCCATAAATCTAAAAAAGAAATTTGAAAATTGTTCTAAACTATTTTTTTTTTTTAATTTAAAGTTATAGAATGCCCGAGCTTGTAAAAATTCTACAGACAGATTTTGCTACATTTGTGGTGAGTTTACTCTAAAAGTACAACGAAGTGGCACTACAGATCTTGTTAAAACAGCATATATGTGTAAACCATATTTTGGATTTTCTATCGATGTAATAGTTGTTCGAGAACATTTAGAGGTTTGCTTGAAGGAAGTCAAAATTCTATGCCTTTTACAATGTCAATGATATGGAGTGAACCTCTAAGTCATGAAAATGATTATTATTTCTGCATGACATCAAGACAAGAATTCTCGAAAAAAATAAAAAGATAATCCAGACATATCATCTGCAATCCCTCGTGGTGAAAGCATTTTACCTCCAGTTCCACCAAATATCAACGATATGAAAAATGAAAATTATTCTGGTATACAGCCTCAATCGAATTTTATTTTTACTGATAGTACATTTTTATCTTCATACACTTTATCACGGATCTTCATCCCCATCAAAAGAAGCTTATTTATTTTAGCAATGTGATTTGAATGATCTTGCTAGAGAATTGGGGCTTTCAAAATCTAATACACAATTAGTCGGATCAAGATTAAAATAATGGAATTTGTTGGATCAAAATACAAAGCCTAATGATTTCGCATAAGAAAAGAAGATTTTATTACTTATTTCTCCAAGGAAGCTGATTTGGTATATTGTAATGATGCTGCAGGGCTTCTTCAATAACTGAGTTTCCCAGTAAATTCTGAGGCATGGAGACTTTTTATTGATGTCTCTAAGAAAAGCTTTTATTGGAATTGTTCGAGAATAAATGGCTCAGGGGTGTGCAAATGCGAAGTATTCATACATAACCTATGTATTTGTGTAAAAAATAAATATTTTTTTATTAGAAACTACCGTTTCACATCTCTCAGCTTCGTATATTAACTGTATGATAGATTTAGTGTTATGGGAACCTTTGCTCTTTCTTACTAAGGACAATTTATAAATAATAAATGGCTGGCGATAATGTGCAGACAAAAAGTTGCCACCATAATTTGAGATGCACATACAAGCATATCTGAGTGGTTAACGTTGCATACTACCATTCCAAAGGTCATTGTACGAGTCCCGGTCCGAGCAACATCCAAAAATTAAAGAAATTTAATTTTCTAATTGCGGTCGTTCCTGGACTTGACATTTCCTCCGAGTGTATTTCTGATATTATAGAAAAGCTCTTCATAAAAATCCTTGAGCCGTTCGGAGGCAGCTTAGTATAAGCTGTTGAAAAAAATAAGACGCACACCACAAATTGGAGGAGGAGTTCAGCCGAAAATCGCTACAAATGTTGCAAAGTGCGAAATATATATGTATATACGAATATGTATGTACGTGCGTATATCCTTCTAATACTCGTATAAAAAAATCTCCTGTCACGGTATTTGTTACCAACCTCCTCCGAAGCGCCTTATGTATGCATATCGGGTAGGTCTGAGAAACTGTCAACATCTATTTTTCACACAGGAAAATGGACCAGGAACTGACCCATATTTGGTTCGAGGTACGTGAAATTGGATTCTTAGGTAGATTTTCGCTTAGATTAGCAGAAATACAATGCACGGAAATTGGACCTGAATCCAACCTATTGGAAAAAATCGTATTTTGGTTCGATTTATTTGAAATTCTTTTTTCCAGGAAGTGAACCGATATATTAGAAAGCAAATATTTATTACAAAATTTCGTTGAATTTTAGATGATATTGTGGCGAAAACGCGAAGCGAATTTCAGATGAAAGAGAGAAGCCGATAGCTGTTCTGAATTGTAAATCAAGAACATTCGTTATCGAGAACGATTCGATTATTCCAGGCGGTTGGTTGCGAACAACCGACAAGTATATAAGGGCGACACACAACTGGAGATGTGTCAGTAAGTGAATCAGTCGTAGAGTAAACGCGTTGGTGATTACACTACTGTGAAGTAATAAAAATAGAACATTGTACAAGTTGTAATACAAGTGATTGTAAATAGTAGAGTGAATTGTAATTAAATTGCGAATTACTGAGTAACAAAAGGATCACTGAAAATTTAACAAAAATTAATAGGATTAAGCTCGATTATTTCCCAAATACTTCGAGTCCAATCACTGGAATATTAAATAAAAGTCGCCAACTATGCTTCTTAATTATAAGGAATTTACTCTTCTACTCTCATCTTTTATTACTCAATAAATAACAATTTGCTTCAGTATTTACAGTCACTGATTTTTCAATTCCCACAGTGTACTATTTTCACTATATAGTAGCGTTATCAGCAACAAGTTCGCAATACGACTGATTGTTCCGACAGTTGTGCTTGGCTCTTGTATACTAGCCGATTGCGTGGAATGATCGATAACGAGCATTCTCGATTCACGCTCTAGAATATGCCGGTTATCGGCCTCTCCCTTTCATCTGACATTTGTTTCTCATTTTCGCCACAATACGATATTTACGTAATAAACCTTAATATTTGGTATATATAGTTATCTATATATACATCTTATATCAAACATTTACGCAGTCATGTTCCCACTAACGATTAATAAATTTAATAATATTTACCTATGTATGTAAAGAAGTCATACCAAAAATTCCAATTTAGGAGCGCCCCGAAAAAATGCTCTTAGAAGGGTCCGAATTTCCAGCTCAGTCACAAAAATGAATGCTTAAAGAACGTTTATCCCCTTCGGCCTTCGAGACCTATAGGGACCAATGCTAAACCGTAAGAGAGAAAGCAACATATACTGGCGGGAAAAGTCTACGCCCCTTAAGGGGGAGGCCAAACCGTTGCGGTACCGACTCCCGCTACAACGTCTGTCCTTGCAGAAGAAGTTCGCAACGCAGGGTGGCTCAAGGGCTGCATAAATCTTGTGTCGTGCGCAGATGAAAAAGCGGCGAAACTTCTTTGGCATAAAACAAAAGACGTTTGTAAAACACTACGTTATGTTACAGCAATACCAAGTTGTCAGTGTTGTAGTTTGTGTTTTTTTTTTTGTGGAAACATCAAGAGTTTAAGCGACAAACTCTACCGTTTCACTAAAGATGAACAAATAATCCACCGATATTATATACCCAATAAAGGAATAGTGCCGGTATACATATTTTCAAGTTAACACTTTACGTAATAGCAATTTTATTCAAAAATAAATAAAAACATCTCTATTGAAAACTTTACTTTTTTGACTTACGCCCTCTTGGCGCTAAGACTCGATATGTACTAAAGAATAGAAAAAGTACTCTTTCAAGGCAAAAATCGAAAAAAAAAATTATTGAAAGGACTTTTTGAAAATAGGTTGGACACGTATGTACATATCTTCTTTTACGTACATATAAATTATCCGAAAACCACATATCCTGAGGTGAGTTACACTGCATCCGGTCAGGCTTAGTTCAAAAGTAAAATGTTTCGGCACGTACTCAAACGTAAACTTATTAATCCTACATATATACATTGACATCCACGTACGTACACACATACATACATATGTATGTATTCATGTAAGGTGTTCATTTTCATGATTTCGCATTTGTGATAAGAATTAATGTATGTACTGCATGCATGTACTTACATAAGAGATGAGACAACTGCAATCTGTGTTTCGACCATTAAAATCCTATGTTACGGAAATAACACTGAGCAGCGTTGACTTCAGACAGTTTAAGACATTTGTAGCGATTCGCACATTTTGAAATAATTCCTTACAATTGTCGATTCCACTTTTCATACGGCCATTCCATATCAGTGCAATGGTCTGCGAATTGTCTGAAATTAGGCACATGAAATTAATTTCATACTAAAATTTATATTTAAAACATATCATAGAAGTTATAGGCGTTACAAAAACGAAGAATATAATGTATATAAGTATACACACATACGAGTATATGTATGTAGACTAATAGTTAACCACCAAATTTGGTATCACTGCAAAGCTAAAGCATTGGGCTACATATGTATCTGTTGCATTAGATTTAAGAATTTTCATACAAAATTTTTCTTTAAAGAACTTTGTTTATTTAATTCGTTCATTTTTTTTTTTTTTTTTTTTTTTTTTTTTTTTTTTTTTTTGACCAAACAATATTCAAAGGAAATAAAATGGTATTTATACTTTTCAAATTAATATCTCCGAAAATATTTCCTGGATAGATTCAAATTTTTGGTATGCCAATCCTTAGTGCTGCTTTATCGTTTTAACTAATTTACGTATTGTATTACCGGCATCCAAAAATACTGTTCATACAATTTTCGCATAATTTTGCTTATAGCAGTAAGACTATATATTCACTATCTGTATAATAAATGGCAAAAATTGCACGCAAGTGCCACCTCTCGTGAGCTTTAGTTAAAAAATAAACACGAAAAATTAATTCCAAAAAAGAGGAGGATACCAAAAGAAGAATTCCATTATTGTATGGAATTTTAATACAATTAGCTTAAACTCTAAACTCGCATTAAAAAGAAACCAAAAAAAAAAAAACAGATCTATGGTTATGGGAGGTGTAGCCGTCATTTGACGAAGTTCCTGCACTGCAAATATTTGTGGGCCATATGGTCCATTGAAGTACCTACAAATACACCTCTGTGGGAACTATTGTACCAACTCATGTTTTTATACGATCTTAGTGCGGCACGACCATTCTTCGTGTTATACCGATCGCCATTAAAACAGAAATTTTATGGAAATAAAGCTGAGTCAGTTTCGTTTCGCTGTTGAAAGTCGTGCAGAATTTATTTCAATGAAAATGCGTAGAGCAAATACGCAAACTAATAGATATTATTTATTTATTTATTAACAATAAATTATTAATATTAATATAAAATTTATATATATATTATCTTTTACTAACTTTGCACGAAAGAAAATGGTGTTCGAAACTAAAGAGTATGTTCGAATGTAGTTTTTCACAGATACTTCATAATACAATCCCCTGGAGTACCCGGATGTTATCCAGAGATGTATTATATGGTCCAACCCTAGGACATCAAAATGTTTATTGAACCATATTTTTTATGTGGATTGTGGCAGGTTTTGGATTACTCTATTGTCCGCGTGGAGTATATATTTCACGCGTGCATGGAGTATTCGCCTTGTTTGCATGGTTACAAAGTGAGTGTAAGAAGATATAACAAAACGGATAATCCGTTCAACTGTACTCTCTTTCAATTTGTATGAACTCAGAAAAGAAAAATAGACAGGACAACTTGCTTTGTTGTGTTAGTGTTGCCCGAAATCGTTTAAGTGCATTGGTGAACCCATCATTCCTTTCTTGCAGGCATGCTTATAAAATTAATAATTTTCCGAGATGAAGTCTCAAAGGCCCAGAATTTAAGAGTTCACGGAGAAATTGTTTCAAAGTTAATCCGAATATATAGATATGTACACCTAACTGTGCAAATGCACTTACATCCCGCAGTATTCTATTTCACTATTGGTGATTTGTACCCTCAAATTTGTGTACTTACATATGTATAAGTATGTACATATGTACAAGTTATTTCCATTTACACAAGACGACCTAAATCGAAGGAAAATTCGAATAGTAGACAACATTTTATTTTGTTCATACTCGTTTGTAAGATTGTGTAAATATTTGCCTTGGCGAATACCGCTTCCGAGTTGAGGTCATTTTCTCAATTCATTAGGTTGATGGAAATATAGACCAAAATATTTGCCTAAAATGTGTACACGTGTGTCAATATGCACCCACAACAATACCCGTAGCTTATGAAAATAAAAGGCACTTAATAAAACTGAAATTTAAGAGATTTTGCCAGCGATAAAGTGGCTGTGAATTGTCTTGTTAATGGTTTTTGAAATTACTCTTCTATTTTGCCAACATGTGGATGTGCATACATACATACGTATGTTATTTGTTTTCTGAAGTCTTCATTGATTTTAGGTATTTGTTGACAAAACACATTTAAATGTCATTGATCAAGCCTATACAATACCACAGCTTCAAAAAGGTTACCAAGTACAATATATGTTAATACATCTATCGATTTGAGAAGCATAAACGTACATTTGTATTGAATTTATATCTAAATGAATTAAATTTTTCCCAATATCGCTGGTGATGAAGTGCCATTAAAAATATACGACATGTGCAAAACTTTAATATTATATATGTATGTATGTATTTAATTAAAAAGGGCATAAAGAATTTTATTACTTACAATATATATACATATGGGTACACATGTTTGTAAGGAGAATTTCCTTTTGGATCCCAATAATCTGCTATCTTTAGCAAATAATTAATTAATTGTACAAATCAAGGATTGACTTGATTGAACTAATGTTTTAGTAATATTATACGAACTTTGAAATTTTAAACAAAAATTCAATTAATAACGAAATGCTTATAGGATATGTACCTAACCTGCATGCATAACATATGAAAGGAACCAAAAAAACATAACCGATTTCAAAAAAGTTCAAATTTGAGCTCAATTCCAATTTAACACAGGGAAAAAGAGACAAGAAATGCTATCTTCGGCCATGCCGAAGTATTTATACCTTTGATGAACATATCAAATTTATTGTATTACCTTTCAGAATTAAATATTAATTCTCATATCTGAACAAAACGACAATATGAGGGCTATATGGTACAATGGACTGATCTGGGTAGTTCCGGCAAATGATCAATACATAACAAAAATATGTCTGCATACCAAGTTTGATTAAATTATCTGATAAAGTTGAGGTAGTAGTTTGCGTTCAGACAAGAATTGCTAACTCAGCTTTCGTTCAGTACTCTTCTACTTCTAGTAATTACTTTGGAGTAAATTTAATTTACCATTTAATGTTCATTAAAAATATAAAAATTAACAAAAACCCGCAAAAGATAGCATTAATGAAATTAAAATAATAATTAAGAATAATTAAATAGGCTAAATTATTTTAAATATAGAAGAAATTCAAAGTTTAGAATAGTGAGAGAAATGTACAGACTCTGGAATAGTTTACACCCGCTATCATCTCGCTGTAGTTGCTGCCTTTAACTCCTTACATAAAAATTTGACATAGTAATAAACATAATATAATAATTTTTATAAAAACTACTAAAAATAACGTTCACCAAAGCCCAAATACATATATTTGGATAGATAAGCGATGACCTCACTTATCTTCTTCCTCATTTCCTATTTTATCAATATTCCTTCACAATTGGATTTGTTAAGATTTGCGCTTTTATAATAAAATTTATTTAACATGTAACTGCAATTTATAGCGATTCCAGTCGAGCTCGCCTTCCAGTTTATGATGTGCGTCTTGATATTTTCCAACAAATCGAAGGCCCTACAGTTTGTTCTAAGTCGAACGACCGATAGATTTTTGAGAGGCACTTTTATTTCATGTCAGATATATACGCGCAGGCCTTGACATTACCTACCGAGGGGAGACCCCAACTGGAAAACTGAATGTTCTATAATTTTGGATGTTGGTCGAACCGGGACTCGAAACCTCAACTTCTGAATGGTATTACGCAATGCTAACTACTCACGACTCTTCTTCTTCTTCTTCTTGTTTGACATAGGCACAGCTTCAACAAAAGTGCGCCACTCGTTCCTTCTCTTCGCTGTTTGCCACCAGTTGGAAATATCAACCAGGTGAAACCAGGTCGCTCTCCACCTGGTCCTTCCATAATGGATATCTTCCAGCGTGTACTCCATCGAATACTTTCAAAGCTGGAGCGCTTTCACCCAATCAGACGACATGACCAAGCAGCGTAGCCACGGTCTCTTGATTTGCTGAGCTATGCCAATGCCGTCGTAGAGCTCGTACAGCTCATTGCTCTGTCGTCTGTGGTATTCGCCGTCGCCAACACGAAAAGGACCATTAATCTTCCGCAAAACTTTTCTCGTCCAGGACATCGTCCAGGCTTCTGCACCATATAGCAGGACGCAAATGACTTGTAGAGTTCGTTTTTGGTTTATCGAAAGAGGACTTTACTTTTCAATTGCCTACTCACTCCAAAGTATCATCTGTTGGATTTTTAGATAGATGTAATTATCTGACAGGAGATATTTCGTCTTGATCTCGGAACCACGAGGCCCATTCGTTTCGCTTCTTTGTTTAACCTGGAGAAAGAAAGTTCTCTGTCTAACCTGGGGAAAGAAAGTGGGGTTGTTATAGCCAATTATACAATATCATCGGCATACGCTTTGATAAAATATTGTACTTTATTTATTTAGCTTCGCCCCAGCGCTCGTATTTTTTCTCCCGCATTTTATTGAAGAAATCACCCATTAAGAATCACCTTGCCTGAAAATATAATTGGTATCGAACGGTTCGGAGCGGTCCTTCCCAATTCTAATGCTGATAAGATCCAATCAGTTTGCTGATGGCTTTAATCTTTCACATAATACGCTAGATATCACTTTATATGATATATTAAGGAGAATTATGCCATACTAATTGTGGCAGTCCGTAAGGTCCTTCTTTTTTTCGATGGAATAGAACACACTTAGGTTCTATTCGTCGGGCAGGCTTTCGACCGACCGTATTGTATTCTGCAAAGAAGCAGATTTTTGCACTTTGTCAGTTCTTTGCCGCCGTATTTGAATTGCTCTGCCGGTACGGCTCCCGCCGCTTTGTTATTTTTTACGCGGGTAATAACTATTCGAACTTCATCATAGTCTGGTGATGGAACGTCTATACCATCGTCATCGATTGGGGTTTCGGGCTCGCCATCTTCGGGGTTTTCACTTTCCCTGCCATTGAGGAGGCATACACTAAGTATTCCTTTCATACACTAAGTATGCTCTCGCATACTGTCACCAGATTACCTTCTTAATCTCTACATGAGCTACATACATGTGAGTACTTATGTATATATCACTCACCATACTCACGCATTTCCGCCTATTTCGTTTTTCGTCTGCAAAGGCGTCTGACTTCCCTCTTCAGCTCTCGATATATATCCTACCCAGCGAGGCAGGCAACCTGTTTTTTCTTTCTTTGTTTTTCTTTGCTTCCAGTTTTTTTCTGGTATTGTTTAAAACCAATTGTTTCCGAAGCAGTGGTACGTAAGAAGTTTTCTATTTCTTTCCACCGTCCTTGGTAACTGGTAAGTATAAAAAAGTTATTTTATTAGTTTTTAGTCTGTTCGCTGCGCATACTAACTGAAACTTCGGTTGTCAACAACTACTTATGTTATTTCTGCGAGAAAAACGACACTACATAGTACAAAACGGGTTGATGGCATCGTCTTAAATCGAACTAAATTTATATCTGCTTTAAATTGACTAATAACAACTTTTCTCTCTCTTGGAATTCATACACTTTTTCCATTGCAACACAAAATACATGAGTCTCGTCCCAATGCTTTGATTCTAACCAAATTGCTGAGAAAGATTAAATTCATATATTTCCTTTCCTATTACTCCACTGTGCACTTGAAAATTTCAATGAACATGAAAAGTTTATACTTTGTATGAATGTCCGTATGGATATGTATGCATATAAAAAAGTCAAATAATTTTAAGTAAAGATTTTTGTCCATAAAGTGTACAAAATATAAATACAAATGTGACTTATCCGATTTTGTGAATGTGCAAACATGTAAATTCTTGTCTAATCTCAATGCGAAAAAAATGTTTTTTAGTTTGTGGCCTTATTATTTTCTTTATCAAACCATTAATTATTATTTGGCATTAACACAGCATTTTAGGTATTCAACTTTTAGTGTTTGTAATATATTTTTTTTAAATTTGCATATTCCATTTTAAATGAAAATTAATTGCTGAAGGACTTTGCGTGACCATTGCTACATTTCTCGAACACAAATATGTACTTGTACACTCCTATGTACGAATATATTAATATTTAAATACAAACAACAACAAGGACACCGAAAAAGTGTTGAGCTGAGCTTAACTACGTATGAAAAATACTTGCTATAAAACCCAAAATGAAAATAGGAAGTGAATGCAATGTATCAACTATGCATATGTACAAACTATGTGTACGTACATATGTATGTATGCATATGTATGTGCTAACATTTAACTGCTCGAATGCATTAATATTTATTTACATGCACACATACACAAAATTAAAATCCTCAACTAGTACCTGAAGCAAACTTTTCGGAAATCCGAAAATCAACAATAAAAGCTAAAATGCCAGATATGAGGTTGTATTACAGTTATAACTATAATTTATGAGAATTCATTGATCTTCACAGTCTACTTTCAATTCATGCTATGTAAACAAATTTAATTTTTCATTTCTTTGGGTTTTTATTAGAAGATCTTAACGTATTTGATTAGAATTTTGGCGGATTTGTACTATTAAATTTGATGTAAATTTAATGTAATACATTGATGAGGTCAATGCGGAAAGAAAAAAATTATACCGAACGGAGCAGAATGACGGATTCATTTGATTAAGCCATGCCCGTCTGTCTGTCAATCTGTTCGTACGCAAACTAGTGCCATCCGAACGGCTGATGCTTTTTCAGGAGGAGCTTTTATTTCACGTCAGACATACACTCGAAGCGGTTGAGATTCACTGCCACCGCAATTTGGAAAATTAACTTAGTTCTAAATAAATTTTCTGTCATTTTTGTATGTTACTCGGCTATTTATGTGATCCGGAACCAGCCAGAATGGACCACTATCACATATAGCCATACACAACCGATTCGTTCAGATAAGGGATTTTAGGTCAAAAATCCCGTTAAAAAATCATCTAAGAGCGTATTCTAAACACGTACATTCAAATAAACACTGAAACTGAAAATTATCGAAACGCGAAGACTATATGGTCCCCATACAACTGATTAGTTCAAATTATTTTGGGTCAAAAGTCCATATTTGATATGTTCACGCAAATAGTAAAAATTCATATACAATATAAAGAGTTACTAACCCCACTAAAAGGGTTTCGAAAGCGCAGGGCTATATCTTGACATCTGTCATACTGAACTTTCAAACCAAAAATGTTTTTATTTAGTTAAAAGTCAGGCATTTATGAGAATGGATCGCTTAATAACTGCACAATGCGTTAAAATTGTTGAAACCTACTACAAAAATGATGATTCAAACGTGGCCACACTTCTCGAATGGGGCTACTTTGGACTGAATAAGCAATTGGAAAGTAAAGTCCTCTCTCAATGAACGAAGAAACTCTACAAAGCTATAATAATTTCTGTCCTTCTGTATGGTGCGGAGGCCTCGACTATGAAATCGTCATCAGATGTCGGCCCTAGAAGTTTTTGAAAAGTTTTACAGGAAAATTATGGTATTTTGTGCATTCGCTACGGTGAATATCGCAGTTGATAAAACAATGAGCAGTATGAGATATACACGTCATTGACACTCTCCAACTTTGAAAGTATTCGAAAGGAACAAGAATCCCTTCACTCCGTTGGAAGAGTGGGTGGAGAAATACCCTAACGAAATTGAATGTCAACCCTGGTATAAAATAAAAGGTCGTCATAACAATTCATCAGCCGTAGAAGGCTTCTAACATAAAGCGCCAATGGCATACATATATACATATGTATATATATAAATATAAGTATGCGGTAATCAAAATTGTAACAATCAAGAAGTTTATTTATATATAGCCTCTCTAAGTTTGTAGGTACGAGTACCTTTCATGTACATGAAACAGTATATTAACTTTGGTCCGAATTATATAAATGGCAAAAAAAAATTTATACCGATCGTATAAGACTGACGAGTTGAGTTGATTTGGCCTTGTCCGTCTGTACGTCTGTCTGTTTGAACGCAAGCTAGTTCCTCAATTTTTGAGATATTTCAACCAAACTTCGTAAGCAGATTCACCTATACCTTTAAATGACCATTTAGCAAAACCGGCCAGATCGCCGGGTCATAAATCCGTCAAAAAATGTTTCTGAAAATCATCGAAATCGGACTAATATATCATGTAACACCCATTCAACAGATTTGTTCAGGTAAGGTGAGGTTTTGGGTAATAAATCCGTTACAAAAGCATATATGAGCATGAAATTTGCTATTCTACAGACGTAGACTCAAGTTTATATTGACAATGAAAATCATCGAAATCGAATTTTGCAAGTTGATATGCTCATAAAAGGTATAAAGATTTCGGCATGGAAGACAGCCTTTTCTTTGTTGTTTTTAATTTTAGAAACTTTAATCGGTATATCTTCTAATTCCTTTTTATGGATGTGCATGTGATACTTATTTTAACGCTTCAGCAATGTTTATTATATAAATATTATTTATCTTATGGAAGGTGCAACATATTATTTTAATATACATACATGCATATATACCATATTCACAACGACAATACCTATTATTACGAATTTCTATGTAATCATAATGTACTTATATGTATTTGTCACTTATTACAACAATCAACTATAAATCAATCGATCGGGAACACATATGATTCATTTTCTGGGATTTGGTAAGAAAAAATACCGGAAATGAGATAAATTTTTTCTGCACCTTACTAACGACTGATCTAAATACCGAATTTGGTTTAGGTTACCAGACTGCAGCAGTTGTTGCTTCCAGAGGAAAAGGTATGTATAACGGCTCATAAGATTCTTAAAAAACGTGTTAAAAAATCGACTTCTTTTAATGATTTGGTTTAAAATAAAAAAATATGGAGCTTATTCCTTGTTCAATGTGGGGTGCCGTTTTTTTTTATGATATCTTATAGGAATGAGGTTTTGAAGAAAAAAAATTGTTTCATGATTGTGTCAAAATATAATATATTTGTTATTAAAAGTTAAAATTGGGGAGAAACCTAAATTTTTTGGGGATTTTTTGAACCGCTAGTGCTTTTATTTGAATTATTGGAAGCCATCGTTACCCCCAAAACAATAAATAAGTTATTACCGCTGTTTCAGAGGAAGATGAAAGATGGCAAAGTCGACAATTGAGGTTACCACATCTCAATACATGGCCCCAGCTCCGATTTGTACAAGGATTTATAGAATGGAAGCATTAATTACTTCGATTGCAAGACTGCAACTCCTCGCTCAGTTGTATGGAGGCCCAACACACAACTAACGAAGTACAGATAAAAGGAGCGGCAGCAGCTATCGCTATCGGCAGACAAGTAGAAAACGCAGTAGCGTTAACATCGGAGTAAGCTGTGTGAAACGGATAAACGGTATGAGGCAGAAATATATGTGTGTTATAAAGAATTGTAAATAAACCATTTTGTATAAAGAAGAATTGTAATTATTGCGGACTAAATAAACATTGAGTAGCAAGCAAGAAGCCAGACGAACAAGTTTTGAGACTTTTATTTAGCAATCCACTGATCGGACTCGAAGGGTTTTTGAAATCAGTGAGTTTCAGGTCGAAAATTTTGACGTTTATATCAACTTGTGCACAAAAATGTGTTCTTTTGTCGCTATGAATTCTTTTTGAAGTACTTTAATCCGTACACTATCTATAACAACAGATCTATACATATATATTTATATATATGTTTATAGTTTTGAAACAAAATATGTGCATTAATTGCTTTTACCAATTATTTAATATCGGGTTCTGTGTGGAGATCTAGCTTAACAACCGTCATCAAAGGTTAAAGCCATGTAACCACCACCAATTTCTGTCTGGCCGTTCAACGCACATAAAGTCGAAGTATCCCAACTCGTCCAACCTGCCTTTTTTAAGACAACGTCGGTCGAAATATTCTCGAAACTGCAACCGGGAATCGAATGGATTCAGCCGTAAGGAAACATTCGTAAATGAGATGATGATTCAACAGGTGTATGTATGACCTAGCAGCCAGCCAGTGTAACCTAAGCTAGCCTAAGTTTATCAAACTATTCTTGGAAATATGTAGATCGAAATGGTTAGCTCTGCTTTAGAGATCTGTAGCCCTAAATATATAAATATACCTAGCTATGTTCTTATGTACATATTTATGTACATATGTATATAAACATATTGATAGTATAGTCAGCTATACAGAGTTAAGAATTGGAGATATGTTGATGAATATTGGAACGAGTTCATCAACTTTTCACCCTGTCGGAGAATCAACTGAACAAAACCAATCAATTGGAGATATACTTATACAAATGCATTGATAGTAATTAAAAATGCACTCTGCTCTTTCCATTTAGCAAAGAATTAGTAAATTTAAATATGTTTAGCTACATAAACAGCATACTGATAAACAAAATGGCAAAGATACGCTTCTAAAAAGTTAATTGTTTGTTGAAATAATAATTAAAAATTCTTAACTTTCTTCACTTCCTCCTCTGGCATTGTTCATGTATTTTCATACGTCCATACATACATCCACATATGCAAATGAATGTTTCAATGAGCCGGGAAAATTTTTCTTTCTCTGACAACTGCAATTGACGACATAAAATGCAGAAAAGCACAATGATTGGAATAGGGGTTTGTCGTTGTTTGTAAACTTCGCCTTCTTTAATGAAATTTGCATAGAACAGCACGCTTGTAAACCACAAACCACAAACATACATACATACATCAAACATAATTTCCGTAGCTCAACTTAGCGCCATTCGCCGAAACTGAAAAACCACAACGGCATTCCGTGGCAGTCAAGTGGCAGTAGAAAGCAATTAGAGAAAAGAAGCTCGGCAACTTGGCTACTGACAACTCAGTTAATATTGTAATTAAAACAGTTAGCGAGTGTTTGTTGCTGAAACAAGTGCATAAGTGAGATTCGAGGATAGCTTTTCCAGGCAAATATTTGTGTTTTAGTGTTATGGCAAATATGTATGAATGTTTGTATGGACATGAACTTTTACTCTGCTTGCCAAAGTACTTTGCAGTTTAACAAGTTCACACCTAACCAGGGCTCAAAGGGATCTCGGTTATCATACCATAAGTACAAGTGCATACAAATACATACATATATATATATACAAGTATATATATACATACATATGTAGACGGACATATATATATATATATATATATTCTTAGTATGATCAAGTGGGTTCCTGCTGAATAAAATCAAATAAAAAAGGATGAAGAATTTCTTTTTTTAAGCCATTTCTTTTTATTTTTGCTTTGGGGTAGGCATTATTTTAGTCACATTGCTACAAATAAACAAAGAAATTTTCGTGGGAATAAAGATTTAATTTGAAGAATAGCAAAAAAGACCTAGACCTTTCTAAATTAGGAAAAAATAAATCGGTAAGAGAAGATTTCCGCATATTCAATGTGTTTAAGGTTTTTAAGAAAATCGACTTAATATAGTGAAAATCATCGAGCTATCATTAGTATGTTAGCTGGCTTACTTCTCCAATTAATCAGTTATTAATATAAAATTGAAATTAAATATTTTAACGTTCATGATGTACGTAACATATGTATATGATTTTCATACCTTTCAATATTACAGTTGTACTAAACGAGGAGGTAATATTTGTGCCTTTGGAATATCAACCGTACCTAAAGGTTAAGAAAAACAAGAAGGAAATGCTATATTCAGCCATGATGAAGTCTTTATAACTTTCATGAACATACCAAGTTTATTGTAGTATGTTATATATATATATATATATATATATATATAGAAAGCTGTTCTGAACAAAAAACTTTTTCGATAGCGAAATGGGGACCATTGACATCGTGCAATGAGTTGCAGTCCTAATTCGGGAGTAACAACAAGACTTGTCCCAATTCCTACTCTTGCACACCCTGAAAACATGCGCAACCCGTATTCGGGATACAGTATCTAACCTCTGTGAAACTATGGGTTACGACTATAAGAGAGGGAGCTTTAGTGATACCGCTTCGACATATTCGGTTTAAGGATGTACCAGAGTATTTGTGCAGCAAATATTCAGTGCAGCTACTATCGAACGTCGCCCTAGAGGCAAGCGGCTAATTATATAAATATGATATAAGTTAAGGGTAAGCCTCTGAAATATTGGGTTAATCAATTTGGAAGTGCCATTGGTGAAACTGATTGATGTGTTCATAAGGCTTAAGACTGACATCATTTTACTGAAGGGACAATCAGCGGACATATATATAACTCAAGTAGGAACCAAGAATATAATCTGGTGACCAATGTCAAATTCCAGGAGATGCGAACCAAAATTCTTGTCTTAGCTCTTACTTCACTGTTACTGTCATAACTTTGAAGTCGTAAAAAATTTCGTCTAACTTGGAACTAGCATCAATACCAATTAGAATGTAGGCTCTGAAATCCGACACAGAATCACGCTTTCCCATAAATGCTAATTTCAACTGAGTGAGCAATTGAAAAGCAGTATCCTCTATCGACAAAAAAAGTCTACAAGTCCTGAAATGTGGACGTTGAAGTCTGTTTTACTGCATTAGGAGCTTTAAAAAAAGGTTTTTGGAAATGTTTGTGAATCTTTGCGGATTGCGATGATGAATAAAGTGCACCACCTAGCGATTAGCTGGATGAGATATACAGCAAAATTAACATAGTACATTGAATTAAAATTCAGTGGCTACGTTAACTAGATTGTATCTCGCGGATGGGACTCTCTAAGTTTAAAAGTACGCGATGCAGTACCCACTGGTGAAAATAGAAAAAGAAAGATTACCAGCACTCCGCATAAATTATCAGTTGGAGAAGGAGTTGGCTGGACTTGCTGATTTTCTTTGGCGCCAAACAGCTAAAGGAAGAAATAGCAATTAGAAAGACGGAGGTGCTAAATATTCCTCCTCTCCCATTATTTGTTATTTTCGTAGCACTTGATTAGTAATTTCCATTCGATTTCCTTTGCAGAGCTCATCTTCCGCATTGATTTTTCAACTGCGGATTAAACAAAAGAAAATTAAATTTATACAGTCATTTTTTGGGATTATTAAAAGATGTAAAAGGTGCACAATCGCAACGATGTAGTCAAAATGGCAAGTAATTTTCATGTTAGCCTGTAATTCAAAGCAACAGCAAAGTGATTGCGTATTATGTTTATGGATGAAGAGAGTGTCTAAATCGGCAACCTTTTGCTGAACACTCCTTTGCAGTGCGTTGACCGGCAACATAAATGGATGTGAAAATGGATAGTGAAAACAAATTAAAATCAAGGTCGCTCAATATTTTATTTCGTAATAAAACTTTCTAGACAATATTATAACGAGTATGCACTGAAACGACAAGCGACGCTGTAATCCATTCGACAACTTGATTAATGAGCTAATGTTATTAGTGGCCGTTCCAACGTGTTGCACTCAGAAATGTTGTTTCAGCTAATTAAATCTTTTAACGTATCAACAATATTTTGCTAAGTTTGCCAATTCAAATGTTCCATCAAGAATATAAAAGCAGTCCATGTGGAATGCAAATCTCCCATTTTCGACAAATTGCATTCTCTTCTGCTGTGGTGTGAGGTCCTGAGCTCGTTGGTCTTTTAGCCAACGTAGATGTTGTATGCGCATGTGTATATTTGCATGAGAGTGTAAATCCTTTTAATTAGGACAAAAATGCGCAAAATGTGAACGAGGCGAGATGCTCGGCGTGACTGTCTGCTTATTTTTTTAGATATCGTGAAAACTAAATTTTAAAACGTCTGCAATTATAATTAAAAACAAAAAGAACTAGAGCAGAAAAGGCGTAGTTCTTTCGTAGAAAAAATTCACGGATTAAAGTTGGAAATTCCTTTTTATAATAGTATCAAGGCATAGAGTTTTCTCGATTAAAGGCAACGGGTATATGGTATTCACGTTTTGTGTGGGGACTGGAAGCAGGCATATCGTATTACCATGCAGTATTCATATATACTTAGAACTCTTCCTATATTTTTTTTTTTAGGTGTGATATGCTCTCCTTACCAATGGTAACTGAAATGATAGTGAAGCTAGGGCCTTGCTTCTCGGTTAACAAAACTCCAAGTGAGTGCAGTGAAATCAGCTGTATCTAGGGGAAAGGTCGCAAGAGGAGGAATTGAGAACAGCCTTTACATACATACATATGTATTTATACCTTTCCTGGTGATCCGTAGTACCAGAATTTATACCGATCGGATAAAAACAAGGAACTGAGTTGAGCCAGCCATATCCGTCTGTTTGCCTATCCATCTATCCGTATGTTTGAACACAAAGTAGTCTCTGAGGTTTTGTAACATTTCAAAGGAACTTAGTATGCAAAAGAATTTTACACTGCATTAACAGTTGTTCGGTATTCGCCAGGTCGGACCACTATAACACATACACCACCTATTTTTCAGAATTGAGATTTTTGTTCAAGAATTCGTTAAAAAGCATCTAACAGCTTGAGATTTTGTGTTGTTCACACGCAAATTCGAATAAATATTGGCACTGAAAATCATCGATATCGAAAGACTATATCATATATAGTCAGGTTACAATCGATTTTTCCAATATTAGAATGAATATTTAGTTTTATAACATACTACAATAAACTTGGTATGTTCATGAAAGGTATAAAGACTTCATCATGGCCGAAGACAGCATTTCCTTCTTGTTTTCCTTAGCCTTTAAGTACGGTTGATATTCCAAAGGCACAAATATTACCTCCTCATTTAGTGCAACTGTAATATTGAAAGGTATGAAAATCATATACATATGTTACATACATCATGAACGTTAAAATATTTTATTTCAATTTTATATTAATAACTGATTAATTGGAGAAGTAAGCCAGCTAACATACTAATGATAGCTCGATGATTTTCACTAATTCAAGTCGATTTTCTTAAAAAGCTTAAACACATTGAATATGCGGAAATCTTCTCTTAACGAATTATTTTCTCCTAATTTGTAAAGGTCTATGTCTTTTTTTGCTATTCTTCCAACTAAATCTTTAATCCCACGAAAATTTCTTTGTTTATTTTTGGCAAAGTGACTAAAATAATGTCTACCCCAAAACAAAAATAAAAAGAAATGGCTTAAAAAAGAAATTCTTCATCCTTTTTTATTTAATTTTATTCAGCAGGAACCCACTTAATCATACTAAGAAGCCTCCCCAGTCTGAAACCAAAACTACAGTTTGGCTGAACATCCGCTAGAACGCACAGAAGAGCGCCCAGATGACACAAGTTTATTAGACCCTATGCATTGAATTGTTCTGAAATAAATTGATAATAGACATTATAACATGGCTTCGAATATCTGAATAATGTATATATATCTAGATTTTCTATATACTGTGCTGTAGTGTAATTATGTTTTCAAATTTTGATATTTTAATTTTGTTAACCATTTTTGTCTTCGTAGGAAGTTCATCTTGATGGTTCATTTTAACGATCCTTATGGTGCTAAAATTTTGTATACAGAGTTAGTATGTATTTGCCTAAAGAAATTTGCATTGGGACTCTCAGTACAATCTTCCTTCTTATACTAGTCGTCTGATACTCATCAATCTCCCTACTCTTGCCAGTCGTCGGGAAATGTTTGGTGTAATTTTCATGGTTAAAATAATAACAGGCTCAATTTCCTTTTTGATTGTGAAAGTTTTTATGTAATTTACATATGTACATCCGCTTGTATATTCATTCTAAAACATCAACTACACAAAAACGAAATAATTTTTGACAAACCAACAAAAATCGATTAAATAATACATTATCCGTTGTTTTTCAACTCTTTCTATCATATACTTTTTGGTAAATGGTCTCCCTCTCTTGGTAGAACCAAATTCAAATTTACGTATTGTGTTCCAGTTATCATCGTTCTTCAAACCTTACATGTCCGTTTACATTTATCTTGATTTTGTTACTGTTATAGACATTCATTAGGCATCTTAGTGTATACCCTGTACATGAACCTCCGGCTAGGGTAAAGAGCTTAAAAGCTGAATGGTTAGTTCCAGCAACTCCTACCATGAATAAAGAGTGTGAATAGGAAGAGATATTCCCTTTTAACTATTCAAACTCAGTTATTTGCTTCACGTGCTTTGGTCGATTTATGATACTCATGGAAAAAAATGTGGTTATTGTCATTTTATCCCCACCATGCCACATTATACATACATGTGTTTGTATGTACATATGTACTTGCCATGGAGTAGTTTAATTTGTCAATATCATTGTGCAAATGTAATTAATTTGTCTCTAGAATATTGCTTTTGTGGCTCTACTAAAACTTGTGCGCACTTACGTACTTAGTTATGCAATAGCACGTGTGGATACCTTACAGGAAACTCAACTAAAAGAAAAACAGAGCATTTTTTAAATTGCAGTCTTTCATATATGTAGGTTAGTGCCAAATAGAAATTCAATTAAATTTCAGTTAGAGTAGTCGTCGTGTAGGACGTCAACGCTTTTTGCGAAGTTTACCTGAACCTTGAAACGCCAATTTAACAATTCCTCAAGTCTTTTAAATTGCGAAGTTGTGATTACAAACAGATGTTTTCGAGATATAAGCAAGAAATATGTGTGCTTCCCTTCGTTGCCATTGCACATGATCATAGCTATCCAGCATGCTGATAATGCATTTCATCTCACCTTGACTCGTCTTTCAGCCCTTTCGAAAATTTCATTGTGTTTCATTTTTGGAGACTTTCGTATTTCCTGTACTGGTTCGGTAGACAAACGGATGGCACTTTTAGCAATTTCATCAACTATTTCGTTTTCCACAATGCCTTTGTGGCCCGGAACCTAGTATACACGCCGCTATTTCGTGTTGCCACCTTATCTACTGCCATTCCACTCCTAAGAATATTTTCTGACATAATACGACATGCAGTGACAAGCCCCCCGAGTGTATTTCTGACATGAAATAAAATCTCTTCATAAAAATCCATCGGCTGTTCGGATGCAGCTTAGAATAAACTGAAGGTCCCTCCATTTGTTGGGAAAACATCACATTTTGAACTTGTTGATTAGTCAAAGTCATACGGAGTCAGGTCAGATGAATATGGTGATTGTGGAACAATATGAGTTGGATTTTGGAAAACTCTCGTGAATCAATGTAGGATGAATCTCGGCCTCATGTAGCGAATAGCTTCAATCAAATTTAAATCAATTTAGGATTCTTTTATATCATAATTATTTTTCCAACAGGGCAAACGTCTATAGGACATAATAGTATAACCAAAATAAAAGAGCTATTGGTTCTGCAACAAAATTTTTCATATAAAATATTCCTCAAAACCACAAATATTTTTCAATGTAAGAATACAAAACTAAATCTAGACATTTCATGTAAATTATAGACCAACAAGGTCCATGTGAGAATAACTCATTTAATCCTTTTTGAAAAAAATAATTAAATGTCGCTTGTCGTCCGGTCGTAGCGCAGGTGTGTAAAGATTGATGCTCATATGGTTAAATGCAATGTATCGTAAGAATGCAAGCATGTACATAAGTATAATATTCACTCATTTTGCAAATGAAAGTCATTACTCGTAAATCAAGCAAATAATACGAGAAGTATGTATGTATATTTAATGTGATTTTAATAAACAGTGATCTACATAATACACACATACATGAGAGAGAAATAGTTGTTAAATTGTAAAGCATTTTTGAAATTCACTATTTCATGCCACAATCTGAAAAATACACATTTTTGAGTTGGATACATTTCACAAAATTCATAAATTTACACATACATATGTCCAAACATACATTGTTTGTATACATTTAATATTCGTGCATTATAAAGGATATTGTCATTTAGTAAAAACCTTGCAGTAAAATGCTCTGTTTAATATGTATATTGTCGAATTGATATCTAGGAGAGAGCACAACCTGCAGTTACCTGCTTTACCAATCATTCCGTAGGCGCTACAGCTCATTGCACTTTGAATGTGGGTCACTTTTTGTTTATGACCAATAAATGTCCATGCTTTAGAGCCTCGATATACATACGCGTATGTATGTGCATACATACCTACTAATATGTATAGTAATGGAGATTGGAGGTTTCAGTGGATAGGCCGATGGATATGTGTGGCAGCATAAGATACGTAAATTTAACTACTTTATTGCCTCCACCCATTTTCTTAATTCAAACTACTATATGTATTTATGTATATGTATATATATGTGCCAGACCAGGGGTAGAACATTACCACACTTTATTACATCCACATTTGCCAATGTTGAAAGCTTGTATCTGGGGACACTTAATTTCAAAAACATTCAATTACATGAGTGTACCTCTTTACATACATATTTGTATATTGATGTAAATAAAACCTAAACTGTGGGTTGATCTGTGCATGGCAGCTAGTTGTTAGCTGTATGTTCGAAACAGTGACAGATTTGTTTTTAGACAGTGATAGATTCTCAGAAGTAAATGGAGACTCATAACAGCTCACCATAAATACCCTTTTGGTTTATGAAAGCGACCTCAAAATACTGCGACCAGTCAATACGAAACTTTTAATATTCCATTAATTGATGAAAGATGATTCTCAGAATCTTCTGAGAACTCTTCTGAATTTGAACCAATAACTTTTTCAAATATTATTATTCGCTTAATCCACTTCCTTACAATATACACATTTGGTCCTATCCAGGTATGTATTTAAGTTCTTATACACATGTGCATTTGTGCATTTATACATAACAACGGTTTTACGCTTAGCCTGCATCACTGACGATTACCGAACATGCTAGAGTTTAAATGAGATTGTTAACAAGACAGAAAGACTGTCTTTTCAAGACGGGAAGAATGTGTTTTCAAAGAGACACACATAAAACCGATATTAGAAATTTTAGTACGTACAATATTTGAGAATAGACCTCCAAAAAGATTTTATATACTGCTGTGGATCGCAGGAGCAGAAGAGCTTTGTTCAAAACAAGTTTTAGAATGGAGGCATGTCGAAACCACATAATCAAATATCCATACATATGTACATATGTATGTATGTAAGTCAAAATTCAATAAACAATTATGAAATCAACCTGATTTGGTATTGAAGATCAAAATTTAATATAACATTTGATAATTTTATTTTCTTCTGGTAAATGCTTTTGTCTATACTATATACATTCTGGAAAATAACCCATCAACTACTTTCTCAATTTCAAGAAGCCTTGATAAAGCAACATTATGACCAGAACATCTGTTAGCAATATCGTAAAGCAAAGGTTAACAGTCTTGTGATTTCATCCTTCTTATTTTAAAAATTATTTTAAACATTATCATAACCATTACAATACGAGTATTACCCTTTAACGTAAATACATATACACATACGTACACATAGTGAAAGGTAGTTGGCCAGACGAAAATCAAAGGAGTTATCAGTAAATAGGTTCTTACCACATTTCGTTTGAATGTTAAAGATAAAGTTTGTATGGACCGTCTAATGAAGCGGTAGTTCTCTATAATATAGAAGTGTGGAAAATAGAAGAGAAAACAAAGAAAAAGGAAAAGATAAAACTGATAGCAAAATTAAGCTACATACTTACACGACATTAATGTTCAAAGCATTCCCTCGTTTACCCGATAGGTGCTCTTCCTCAATGTGGTCAGCTTTTGTTTAGACCATAGGTCAAACTGTATCTGGTCCAATAACAAAAATTATTAAAAACAATTAATTATTTTAATTGGCGACAGCAAATATTCCAAGAGCCATTTGAAGAAGACTTATAATATAAACTGTAGGTACATACAGTACTCTTATAAAGGCTTCAAACTGTCACTAAATTAATTACTTCGCGATTATGATCTTCCAGTATTGTAGCCAGCCAGATTGAAGCACTCTAACATAAAGCCTTCATGTTACCGATTTCTTCAGTTTAATAAAAAAAAATCATCAAAAATGCATCTTAGAGCGTGAAATTTGATATTCAAGGTCAATTAAATATTGGCATAGAAAATCTTTGAAATCGGTATAATAACGTACATCATATAACCCTCCAACAAGCGACTTTTCAGATATGAGATCTAATATTTAATGTCAAAATGCAATACAATAAATTTTATATGTTCATGAGAGATATAAAGACTTCGGCACCCCTTCTTCCTTCTTAGTCCCCACCTCGCTCTTCCAAATTTTTTCAGATGGAATAGCCTATTGTGAAAGAAATAAAGTGTGGTTAATAATTATTATGGTGATTTTAAAAATTCTAATTGCCATTCTAAAAGTATACATTTGTTAAATGCCATAGTAAATCGGCCCCTGGAAGGTATTAAGCTCATAATTTCAGGATATGTTGGTGACAATAAGATACTTCGCTCTCTAACAACTACCGTTTCCGAATAAAAATTTTTAAGAATTTTTTCAGCACCTTGTTAATCGATTGAATCTAGGTATTGGATATGTTTTAGGTGATAATAGTAGCTTGGAACGGAAAAATTGAGAGCTGTATCGTTCTTTTTTTATTAGAACCAAAATGTGTCCTCTGCAGAACCAAAATGTGGCATATTTATATATATATTTTATTTGTCAATAAATGCAGATGCAAATATAAAGAAAAACTTCCAAAATTATTTTTGCTTGAGTATAATATTTACAACAAGAACAAATACTAACTAAAACCACGTCACAGCTTATTTTGTGAGATTAACCAAACTGTAAAATTTTAAGTTTGTACATGAGTTCTGGTAAAATTTAAATAAAGTTTTATGTAAATATTGCGATTTGTGCTTGGGGTTGTTGTCTTGGTAAAACCTAAACCTGTCCCGAATTCACCATATTTCCGCACATAAATTATTTTTAATAATTTAATTATGAAAATCCGACACCTGTTGATGATATATAGCCACAAACTATAACGTGACCCCATCATGTTTTAATGTACCTCGCAGGTTCTTCGGATCCAACTCTATGTTGTGCTTACGCCAGACGAAAGACTTCCCGTCAGAGCTAAAAAGATTAAATTTGCTTTCATCAGCAAAAATAACGCATTTCCAGTATGTTTTGCCTTTATTAACATTAATTTCGGCAAACTTCACTCTGAATTGCATATTACGCTCACTAACAAACGGCAATGAAAATCAGCTCGTCGTAGAATTCTCCTTATTATTTCAGGATTTTAAGACTTCCCAAATACTGTTTCAACCTCTTTTAGCAACGCCAGCGCACTTATTTCTGGGTTTTTCTAATTTCGATTGTTATCAGCATCTCTTAAATATTGCTTGGGGCCTCACGATCTTTGTCAACCACTCTATTTTTCTGAACAAAGCGTTGGATTACTTATATACTGGTTAGTTTCAGCAATTTTTTCTGCGATTTCCGTTTTCGTAATGCGTAATCACTAATTCGAGCTTTTCAGTAGACGTACTAGGACCCATCGAGGCATTTATGTTAAATTACGATTTCGACCGACTACTTTTTATGTACAAATCTAATCTAATTTCACTTAAAGTGCCTATTGTTGCTAATCGTTATACTGGCGCCGATAACTGAAAAAGGGTACACACAAAATAAGCTGTGACGTTGTTTTACTAAGTATTTTGTTGTTGTTGTAAGCATTATACTTAAGCAAAAAGAGTTTTGGAAGTTTTCTTTGTGTTTGAATTTGAAAATAATGTATCTTGAATGTGCTTTTAAGTTTATTCAAAAATAAAATATGTAAAAAAAATATAGCACAGTTTCTTTTTAAAAAATGTGCAAACGAAATACATGTGTTAGCTGTGAGCCACAGCATATCCCAATCGGAGAATTTTAGAATAGTCAGAATTAACTAAATTGATGGAAAACTTAGCTACTGAATATCCCTCAACACTGATTAATAAATTGATGATTCCGAATACCTGACGAACAAATATTATATTTATTATAAAGGGTTTTGCAATAAGGATGATATGATTTATAAGTGTCGTTTTGGCCATTTTTAATATGTTATGATCAGTCTTTTTTTTTTTAATTTTATTCAGTAATGTTTACAATTTCCTCATGGCAAGATAAACGCAAGAACAACCTGCTGATTTTGTCTTGGAACAACTTGAAAACGATAACGTTATTTTTAAGAAAATCATCTTCTTCGATTAGGCTCGCTTTCATCTGAGTGGTGCGGTAAATAAACAAAACTGTAGAGCAAAGAAAATCCTCAAATTTTTCGTTAACAGGTATTACATTCACCTAGATTGAAGTTTGGTGTGGTTTTTGGTCTGGTGGAATCATCGGTCCGAACTTCTTTCGAAATGAAAACATAACATATCTTTACTGCCAAAGGAGAGCGGTATAGATCGATGATAACCAACTTTTTATGCCCACAAATGGAAGAAGTTGATCTTAACAACATCTGGTTCAAGCCAGAGGCGGGTCACACAGCACGTGTAACAACTGAATTATTGCGAGAAAGGTTTGGAGATTCGATTATTTCAAGAAATTGTGACATATTTAAAGTCATTTTTCTTTAGCAATAAACCAAACTCTCTTCAAGCTTTAAAAGTCAATATTGAACATGCTTTTCATGACATACGACTTGATTTAGTGGAAAAAGTGCTCAAAAGTTGGGTTCATCGAATTCGTTCCTGCAAAAGAAGTCGTAGAGGCCATTTGAATGATGTTATATTCAGAACTTAATTGTTTCGAATGCACTTCACATTAAATAAAAAACATTTAAATTTCTTTAACAATTAGTGTGTGTTTTTTTTAAAGAAATCATATCACTCTTATTGGAAAACACCTATTGTTTATTTCAAGTTGCCTTCGAACGGCCGTTGGATTTTTATGAGGAGCTTTTATTTCCGGTCAGAAATGCACTCGGCGGACTTGAAATTCCCTGCCGAGGGGCGACCGCAATTATAAAAATTTATTTTCAATTATTTTGAATGCTGCTAGACTCGAACCCAGGACTTCCGAATGGTAGTACGCAATGCTAATCGGCTATTGCGGTCGCCGATATATCACATATCTCTATTTTTACTATCAATATAAATTAATATAACACATATGTATATATTATGGATTACTAACTTTTCACCAAAGCAACTTTTATAAATTTTATACAATTATATTATAATTCTTAATATAATTTTTCGTAGATGCTCCATGATGTAATCGCCTATATATACTCCATGGAGTAGTTTCAAAAGTAATTTACTAAAGTACGCCATGGAGTACTCTGGTGTTATGCAGAGGTGTATTATATATATAATCCAGCCCAGGACATCACCATGTTAATTGGACCATATTTTTTGTATGAATTGTAGTTGTTTTTGGATTATTTATTATCCGCGTGGAGTATACATATATTTCACGCGTGCATGGAGTACTCGCGTTGATTGACGCACCTACTGAGCAAAATATTGGGAAGGAATCGATGTTTTAATTTTGATATAGAGGATTTTTTTTACCGATTTTATGGTTTCTGTTAGCATTTACATACATAAGTGGCAGTCTTTTTACGATAAGTAAATTCGTAAATATACATACATATATGGCAGTTAAACCGCTAGGAGTTAAAGAATTTAGAAATTAATTGATTGTAAAATGTTGAAAGGAAAATTCAAATTCTCATATCTGAATATTCAATCGTAGATGCAGGTGCTTTTTAGTAAATTTATTACAATATTTTAATATTCTAGCTCGATGGAGATCATCTAGAGTACGCGAAATTGAATAAGTATTCATGTGTTCATGCACTAGCAAGAACTTCTTGAAAACATCCTCGTGCTAAAATTATCATGCACATAGTATTACACAAGTATGCTAATTTTGTTTGTGAGAGTAATTTCTAAATAATGAAAATACGGAAAATATAAAAATTTGCTGAGTACGTAACAAGATATTTTAGCAAAAACGATACAAACATTGCACAAAGTACGAGGGTTGTTTGATAAGTCATTGACTTTTGGAATTTGCCGCGCAGTTACTTCAAATATAATACTGCTGCCGTCAACTGTCGATTAATAGACTACTGTAAAATTTTGCACATTTTTATGTATGTATGTATTTGACAGTCATTGAAAGCCGACGATCTCGTGAATTTCGACGAAAATGGAAAAAAAATTAATATCGCATACCGATTAAGCACTATTTTCTGCGTAAAAAAACGATCACTGATACCAAGGAAGGACTTGATAACTGCTATGGGGAATTCGCCACAATATTTTCAATGGTAAAGAAGTGGTAGATCGGAGAATAAAAGTGCATCTCTACTGAGTGGGTGTCGCGATTGAACACACACGACCAACCATGTATTCACTTCAAAGTAGTGTTCGGCGATGTTCAACCGCAAACCAAGGAATTTTTTTTTTTTCGTTGCCATGGGCGAAATATGGATTCACCACACCACACCAGAGACCAACGAACAATAAAGACAGTAGGTTTCTCCATACAAATGTGAAATTTTTAGGAGGCACAAGATGGAATTCACATTGGTTATCTTGAAAAGGGTAAAAGGATCACAGGCGAATATTATTCAGAGCTTATCGACAGATTCGATATTGATATGAAGCAGAAACAACCACATTTGGTAGTGCGGTTCCATCAGGACAAAACACTGGTGCGCAATTGTCACCATGGCAAAAATTCATATATTGGGCTACCCCATTTAGCATATTCTCCAGATTTAGTCGTCTGCATTGGTTTCCAAAACTGAAGAAAGATAAAAGATCCGGGTCGAATGAAGCAAACACCTTTTTTGAGGGCCTTGAAAAAACCTATTGATGGGTAAAATTTGGAAAAACGTTTGATTAAATGTGTAGTACTAAACATCATTTTTTTTTAATTTAAATTAATTTTCCAATATTAACAATTGGAGTCACTTCATGGAAGACTTTGCGGTAGGATATTTGTTTACGAGCTTATCAAGCCAAATGGTTGATAAACGGAATTGTCACTTTCTTGTAATGATAATCCACAAGCAATAGTTGAGACGCCTTTACGTCTTCAAAAAGTCGCGGTTTGGTGAGCAGAGGGAATAATTGGTCCATATTTCTTCAAAATGTAAGCCAGCTATAATGTTACAAAAATTTTGAATATTATAGAGCCATGATAAATCATTTTGTGCCTGTTTTGGAGGATATTTATGTGGACGACCTTTTGTTGCAACAAGGCGACGCTACATGCCGCAAAGCCAACGAGGGCCTGTGGCGTGGCCTCCGAGTTTGTACGATTTAGCACCAATGGACTATTTTTTATGGGGTTATGTGAAATTGCGTCAGGGAATGTCAAGCCCTCCGAGTATATTTCTGGCATGAAATAAAGCTCCTCATAAAAATCCATCAGCCGTTCGGAGGCGGCTTAGAATAAACTATATATATATAAATAAACTATAGTGAAAATATAAAAATTTTAATATTCAATCGAATTACCACAACTAGAGAAACAATTTAATCCACAGGACAAACAAATTCTTACTTAAATCGCACCACCACCACCATTACCTTTTCTGTTAGCTCGGAAAACAGGTTTCCGAGCGAAATAAATAGTCACACATATATTTCGCGGCAAACAAGAAGAAGACTAATTTTCAAGTGTATTAAAGAAGGCTTATAAAGTACGTTATGTACTTTGATAATAGTTATTAGTAGTCGTTTATTAAGCAACCCTGGGATTTAACTTACTCAGTTTGAGTTGATATGCTTTCATCCTTATAATTAAAGCTTTGATAGATTCACTGACTTCTTTCGCATGGTACTGATTGGCCACTATTGTTCTGGGTCGTTCAAAAAAATCTTAACTCTATTATACATACATAATTAAATATCTTCAAATATTTTATTTATAACATTGCATATTTTTCAGTTCAAAGTAAGTGGATTCATTCATTAGCACTAAAAATAGCAACTACTGCGAAGAGAGCATGGAACTACCTTTAAGTTGCATATGAACGTGGATGCATACAATATTATGGAAAACTAAAATGTATATCATATATATATCTTTGTATTATTTTTTATTTTATGGTTGAAGAATGAACATTTTCAAATGTACATATATACAATAAAAATATCAAATAAACTTATGTATGTATGTATATATGCATATACCTACATTTACATAAATAATCAAAAGTTTATGCATTAAAACTCTATTAATTGACGTAATCTATTAATTGATCGAAAAAAAAGTATTTATATTTTTTTTCTCACGGTAGCACTTATTTTCTTATTTTCGAAAGAGAATTAAAAATTTTCATCAATTTTAACATTTATTCACATATCCATATGAATTTAAGAGAACCTATAAAGATATTATTTAGCATTTTATTTTTAATTTCTATAGAACTGTAGATTTTATTAAACAAAAAAAACTACATTTACTTTACGTTATTTATTATTATTTACATATGTACATACATACATTCCTATTTATGTGCAATACAATTATATGTATACAGATACATATAGTGTGTTGGTGTGGTTATATGTTAATTAATGTGGTTAAAGGTTAATGTTGTAGGATATGTATGTATGTTCTTCGTTGTCTCAATAATAATTATTATTGTTTGAATGTTTAAGTAAAACTCGAATAATAATTATTATTAACTAAGTGGAAACCTCCTGGTGAAATTTGTTTGTTTATGGGGCTTTCTAAGTGCATCATTTTTTTCGTTGAACAAAATACAGATAATCATTATTTACGGTCCTAGATATATTTAATCTTGCTATATATGTATGTATGTATGTTGTAACCGCAATATGCTCATAGAATGAAATTGTATGTGAGTAGTCAATTAATGATATATACAGATGCATGGTTGCAGTATTCTCATATGCAAATGTATATATGTATCCATTTTACTAAAAAGCGCATTTATAGGAATATGCATTTGTATATACATAAGTATACGTTTAAATTCTAAAGTTATTCAAAATGTACAGTTATTGGTAGTAAATGCGATAAAATAAAAATAAACTATTATGCACATGTACATATATATTTTATATACTTTCATACATATTCGGTATTTTATACAATGAATTTTTTTAAGGATATGTTGAGCCACCGCCACATGTTTAGAAAGCGCCTCCACCACGTCGGAAATATTGTACAGGAGGGCGCATTTCGACAAATAAATGCATTCTATAACAGTGTCCGCTAGAGATGTTGTTTTCATTTGACAAAAGTATTTTCAACAAAGATATGTTGGTAGGTACACTCGTCTACCAGGAGCATTTCCGTGCATTAACTTGAGGTCAGCAGCTAGGTCATGCTCACCTGGTATTGTCCATAGTGCTGGCTCCGATTTGAAATATCTCCCAGTAGAAAAGGTGTATATCCCTTAGAAGGTAGGGATTTTTTCAAATATGAGGTAGATTGTGACGTCGATTTCAATGTGGACTTGGATGAAATGTACAGCCGCGAGCGATTCGCTAAGTCTGTTAGTTTTTATCGGCATAATATTAAGAAACTTAATAAGAAAATCGAGGAGTTACAGCAAAAAAATAGGGAACTTAGGTAGCAGTTTAAAAATCGTGCAATAGTTGCGGATGAATCTGCGAGCAGAGATTCCGTAACATTCGCTAGGATGATCGTTATGAAGCCCACTTTCTCCAGTGACAATAAAAATGCTGACACAAAATATAAGTTATACATACATACATATCTACAGTATTGGAAACATCTTTAAATACCATTGTTTTATCGGATACCGTGCGCAGATCTACAAATATAAATGGATTTAAGTCATGCATTGTTGCAAAAAGCTCTTTGTCAGTGACGTTAATAAAAATAAACGACTAAATTCTGCAAAAATATTTAAACTCAAAGTATTTGACTTCTGGGACAATATAATTATTCCCGATGAATCAAAATATAATATTTTCGGATATGGTGGGCGACTTAAAAGGTGGAGATAGCCAAACGAAGAATTAAACCCAAAAAATACTATAAAAACGGTCAAGCATGGAGGTATGGGGCTTCATGTTAATCTTAGGTGAGAGAAGTACATTTGTTAATTCTTCAAGAAATGTCTGGGGGATTTTATTTTCAACACGACAATGATCCCAAATATACCCGACACGTAGTGAATATGTGGTTAATACACAAAGTGTCCCTTTTGTTATTATCACCTACAAAAAGCACAGATATATAACCCATTGAACATTTATAGGATCATTTGCTAACCGCTAAAGGAAACACCTATTACTTCATAAAATCAACATAGAAGCTTCTTCAAAGTTGAATGACAAACTATCATCAGCGAACTTTGAATTTTCCTTGATTTTATGCTCCTTTTTAAGAATTAAATACTTTTTATTTTCGATTTTATTATATTTCACATGATTAAAAATAAATTTATTCAATAATTTTCTTAATATATTGTATAAAATGTCTTATAAGTAGGAGGGTATCAAGATCTCCGCTGTGCTCTGTATATAAATAGTACATGACATAGGTACGTACATACAGTGGGGAGCAAAGGAAAGCACAGGTTTGCATGTTTCACTTTTCAGACCGTATAAATAGGAGAAGAGGAAACGTAATTTATTTTTTCATTTATTCTATACTTAGTGCAAAAACACTCAACAAAAAGATGGGCATATATAAAGAGAAAAAGGAAACCAGAAGTAACTCACATTAGTTATGCTCCCTTGGGACTTAAGCTTTTTTAACAGTAATTTATAATATTATAATTTTTTCATAACAGTCTCTGTACTTTCAGAACACCTGAAAGTAGCCAAATTTTCAACTTTAATAATTCGTTTAAGGCTAGTGGCAAACAGATGTTTCGAATAACGTTCTTGTACTTATCAATATTGCAACAATAGTAGATAATATGCTGCCGATAAAAATATATTTAAGGGGTTAGAATTGCCGAAAAATTGATTTTTTCTTTAAAATGATATATTATGGTCTCAAAAATGTGATCTAGGAAGATAAAAATTTCTAAATGCCCCATTTTCGTTCTCTAGTTGTTGAAGGCCGTCCGGTCGGCAGATATTCTACTCTAAGCTTCAAACGCGATTATCTCAAAACTGCCTTTTTCTAGTTGCCCGGAAACATAACTCAAACAATTTACAACCGATTCACTTGAAATTTTGACAAAATCTTCAGAAATACATTATCTACAGAAGTACGTAGGATTTTTTTATCTTAAGTATTTAATGAAGAATTTCGAACAATTTTTTGGGCCCAATTTTTATTTTTTCCTTTAGAGACCCGTCATTTTGTCAAAAATTCATATATTGAAAGAATCCTACGTACTCCTGTAGCTATAGCTATTTACAAACGGAACCGTTCAACAACTAATTAAAATAAAAAAAAATTATAGGAGCTGTGTATTGGCATTTATTTTCGTTATTTGTGTGTTGTGGAGTCTTATTCTACATTATTTAGAAGTTCAAAGGCAATCATAAATTAGCATAAGAGATGCATAGAATTAAAAATTAAGTTTACAAATTCTAGTAATAAAAGGTAAACATTGCAAATAAATAGAATCCTAGAAAAGTTTGGTATGGAGGCATACTTTGAATGCCTGAAACACCTATACAATCTAAAAATCTCCGAAATCTAAAGGTCTGAGAAGAATGCTGTGGAGGTGCAGCTTAAGATAACAATATATTTCTAATTTTTTGGAATACGGTTAGTATGTGAATATATTTCGCAAGCGATTAAACTGTAATAAAACCGAATACCGAAAGAATGTTTTAAAGTTGGTGACAATGAGTGAGAGGGAGAAACGCCGCTCCCAATATAAATACAAAACAGAATACAAATTCAGAAGTTCAACGAAGAAAGTTCGAAAGGTTTTTGGAAATAAAACACAACAGCGGCTGTTTTGCTGATGTCACACTTTCACATCCTTAAAACAAAATAACAATGACTTAACACAATCCTTATAACAAAAGCAAAAACAAATTGCAAAACCTACTAATACCAATTACCAAGAAAAGTAAGAATAGAGATCGCATTTTTCTAGATGTCAGCTATTAAATCGAATGACATTCAAAACCAGAGAATTTCTTTGCACACGTCCTTGTGCGGCAACCAATTCGGCAGTCTATAGGAATAAATATAATATATTAATTTAATATTAACGATATTCATATTTCCCATCTCAAAATTTTCTGATGAGGCTTTTTCGCCGTTTTTGCGCATCAAATATCAAAAATCAAATTGCTCGAACGATCGACTTTTGCAAATATTGTAACATTTTAACCTCTCATATGAATATTCACATTTGAAATTTTTTAAAATTGACATACAAACATATGTATGTAGTTTAGCAACCAGTATGGGAGTTGAGCAGTAGCTTATACTCTACACCCTTATATAATTTTAATTTAATGTACCAACATTCTACGTTCACATCTGCACCTAAATTCATTCGGAAATGTTCATTCAATCATTGAATGTTTTTCAAATTAATATTTGATATATGATTATGAGTATTAAACTGTTAATACTGTGAAATTTATTACCAAAATCAATGTTTGCGTGCGAGAAAAATATACTTCGCCAGTCAGGAGTAAAACATCCTTTTATACGTATATTTTTCACCGCTTTGTTTCTATTCCACCCCTCCCCCTTCTTTATACATATAAAACACATATGCGCTTGAAAAACAGTATCAATTCAACGACGGTAAAAACATGAGAGAGAAAAACTGTCCTTAGCAGAAATTGCAGTTTCATGCAAGGCATCTCAGTGAGCCACCGTCAGCATAACAATCGAGGTGATCACTTTGTTGTTTTGGTCGAATGGCTACACCGTTGTGCTGTTAAAATTTTTTATTTATTTACTATGTTCATATTTATCCTCCGTTCCGCCTGAATGGGCGAAACAACATTTACGTCTATTGTAGCTGTTTTAATTTCACTTTGTAGGTTCACAGTTGCCAACAGATCGACATCACATATGTACACACCTTAATGTTTAAATATACTCGTATAGAGTACATATCTACTTACATACAAACAAAGATCATTGGAAAATGTGGTCCTCCTGTTTCACACAGGGGCACTTGTGAAATGCTTCTCCGTAGAATACAAGTAGACTAAGTTTGATGCGATGCAAGTGCTTCAAAGGCTTTCTAATAGAAATTTTATAGATACTAATGTAGTCGTATGGCTGTATTATATGCATTGTGGTATTCTTGAACTGTTCTAAGACCCTTTGGAGAACATTTCAGGCATTTTAATATTTGAATATGGAGTTCACGCTTTATGAGAATGGAGCTGTATGAATATACCGTGCAAAATTTTTTTAACCCTGAAGTACCTACTCTGTGCGTAGACGTTGGATTAGCTCAAGTTCTCAAGGATCTGTGCTTGGCCCGCTCCTTTGGAATTTGATGTATGATGGCATATAAAGGTTACAACTTCCAAATAGAACCAAGGTAATAGGTTTTGCTGACGATATCGCCGTGGTCACAGTGGCAAAAACTATACCCGAGGTGGAAGACAAAGTCAACGAATCAATAAAAATGATTATAGATTGGCTCTCAACAAGAAAACTGCAACTGGCTGCACACAAAACAGAGGCCGTACTAATTAGCAGCAGAAAATTAGTAGAGGTGATTAATATCAGAGTAGGGTCTGAGCTGATCACATCTAAGCCCGCAATAAAATATCTTGGCGTTATGATCGATAACGGATTATCTTTTAAAACTCACATAGAGTATGCGGTTGATAAGGCTTCAAAAGTCCATGCTAGTCTATCCCGTATTATGTCAAATAAATGCGGACCTACACATAGTAAGAGAAAGCTATTAAGCAGGGTGGTAAGTTCTATTCTGCTATACACTGCACCAGTTTGGGTCGAAGCTTTGAGCAACAACTCGCAAAAAAAAAAACGCCCTATATCGATTAAGCTCAATTAGAGCTATTTGTGGATTCCGAACGATATCGGATGAAGCATCATATGTTCTAGCTGGTCAAATTCCAATTGACATCCTCGCTGAGGAAATGAAAAGGGAGGAATAATTCTGCGAAGGGTAGATGGACTTACGAGCTCATACCTTGCTTAAGCCGGTGGATGGAAAGAAGACACGGGGACACTGACTTCTTCCTAACGCAATTCCTTTCAGGACATGGAGTTTTCAGGAAATACCTCAACAGATTCGGCCATGACAACTCCGCGTCTTGTCCAATATGTCCAGAGTGTGAGGAAGATGCGGGGCACGTAATGTTTCGATGTCCGAGATATCGTTCAGACACCACCAGGGCTTTGAATGAAAGCAATTTACTAACTTATATGTTGCTTTCCCCTGAAAATTGGCAAAAAATATGTATGATTTCGAAAGTCATATATACAAGTTTAAGACAAGCGGAAATTTTAAGGCACCAGAACCGTTAATAATGAGCTTGTAATGTTGTGCAGTTCGCGAGGTATTGCAAATGATATCATAAAATGCAAAGTTAGCCTGGATCGGAAACTCGTCCTTTCCGACCACGCTTAAAAGCCTATCAGTTAAGCGGAGCGGAAACAAGGCCTTTCCGCCTGCCCTACTTTGATTTGTGGCAGTCTTAATAATGGGAATATGCAGCGGAAACAAGGACTTTCCGACCATAACCCTGTGCCTGCTAAGAGAGAAAGGAGCGGAAACTTGGACTTTCCGCCCGCAGTCAAATGTTGTAGACTGGAGACTAGGTCTCTCCAGCTACTAAGGTAGCGCGTGTCATCGCAGCACTTTGTTAAAGTAACGCGAAATAGCTAACCAGCTTACCAGCCCCGCGAGGAAATACTTTATTGATAGTTCCGTGGGGAGAGTAGTAGTGGGTGGAGAGGTGTTTAGTACGTAGGTGCAACTGTGAGGTTGCAAGTCGTGCATACTGTTATGTCGGTGTAGCAGTACTCATGAGAGTTTCCTCTTCACGGGCGTCATCCCAAAAAAAAATAAATAAATAAAAAAGCTCAAGTTCTCACCATCAACTTTTTTTTTGTCGATGATTGCTCAAGTTTTATCGCTCGAAATCAATTTTCGAAGTTGCAAGCGCGCTATAAGTTTTGTAGAACATTTTGTAGAAAATGTATAAAGCATAATTGACTCAGTTGCGTTTCTGGTCCTACGCAAAACCCGTGTTAAAATTTGACCTATAGCTGCCGCCAATCGTAGCAATTTTCACACAGTTTTTATATCCTTAACTCATTTTGCAGTCAAAAAATTTTTATTTCGGATTGTGGCCACCCCGAAACTGCAAATAAATTTTCTATAATTGTAGAAATAAAAGTTCAGCATGCAACTGCGCTAATAAATCCACAATTTGATTTCTGAAATTAAATTTTCTTGTGCAGTACTAGCAATTTTCAATCCTCCTGAAAGTGCTGTCAAAATATTTGAGTGTAGTCAGAGAAATTTAATTTTGCAAAGTGGTCATTTAGACTAATTTTCAATAATTAAAATTCCACTTCCATGAAATTTTTAATACTACGTGTGACTGCTCTTGAAATAAAATTTCCAAATTTCAATAATGTTGATTGAGCATGTGTATATTTTGGCGTAATCGGGCATCCATGTGGAGTATATATTTCATGCATCCATGGAGTATTTGCATTTTTCACAGGTTAGGTACGCATGTACATACATATGTATTTATATTTGTTTGAAGAGAAAGTTTGCTTATTTTATCAAGATGGAAATGTAATACTGCATATATTATTTCCATGGACCGTGTTGTATGGTTTCCGCCAATTTTTACGCGCATGGTATATTGCGTATAGTTTTTGTACAGCTTGAAAGATGTTATCAGAGTTTTGTTAATGTCAAAGTACTTTATTGAGTTTTTTTTCGCGAAAGTATCTAGGACATACTTAAAAGCATCTTTTTTTTTTTTTTGAACCTAAATAAATGAATATTTTATACCAAAAATTACTAGTTCCAAGCTTAATATCTTACAATTCATCACTCAGCTGAAAAGTCCACTTTTGGTACACACATTCACATGTAAGCAGCTGATTTCAAAAACCTCTTCTCTCTTCTGCGTATGACTCGATTGTAACATAGAATACCTTAATACGATTGTGGCGGAGCGGAGAGCGGGAGAGCGAGAGCGTAATGGAAATGCGGAATAGCCCTGATGGTTTCGGTTACAAATTTAGCTATAAAAATTTCCCTGCATATGCTCCTTTATTCAAATTTTACGCACGTTTACCAAAATTTCTGTAGGATTAATCATTTTTCTCATTGGACTTATTACACAATTTTCACACCAGCATAATACCCTTGGAAATATATTATATATTACCGAATTGTATTTTATCAAAAACATGACATACTCACAATTTCTTTAGCAATAAAAACTATAAATTGTACTTGTTTTACAACATTCTATTAAGATATCGAATTCGAAAAAAATTTTCTTCATAAATTCGATAATTTGTATTAGCGCCTGGAATGATCGAGATGTTCTAAATAACCAATATCATCGATTGACGCTCGTGAACATGACAGTTATATATGTATATATATATTTTTATAATTACTTTCATTGGCTCTAAAGCCCTATTCATGAGGTGGTGTAATGCAGTCTTCGGCTTCAGTTTCTTCTTTTACCAATAATATAAAGAAACATGATATTAATAAAAAGTTAATTAGCTCAAGTTTCACCTCCAAATTTTCTCCTTATTTAGTGGATAAACGTGTCTCCATTTATCATTTCTACGTTAATTTTCATAAGGAATTCATGTGAGGTTTCAACATTTGCTTCTGTACATAAAAGTTTCTGAAAAGTTCGAAGAAAACTGCTTCCAGTTGCCACACAACGGTCGTTCCATTCCGGCCAGTGCCATTTGTTTGGGTGCTATATGACATCACTATTTCTATCGACCTTCACGGACCTTCATTTTGCCAAATGTCAATACATTCAGCCCTATTCCACAATTCGTTTTCGCATTCCGCTTCCAACGCTCCGCAGCGAGTAATTTGGTGTTCTTAATTACGTTCGAATCGAAAGAAAAAGAAATCAGCTGTTGGCATGTGTGAAATTGAAACTAAACAAAGCAATCAGGCACAAACAAATGCTGCTCCAAGGAAATGAATAAAACACAATCGTGTTCTTTAACATAACATCAGCAATGCATTCAATAGCCGCGGCGATATTACATGAGGAAGAGAAAAGTACACCCGGGAGTTTTGTGGTTAAGAGGAGAGAGGAGTTAAGAGGAGCATTTTGCAGTACATGTGTGATCCTTTTTAGATGAAGGACGAATCGTAGGAAAATTACATAAAAAAGGAAAAATTTTGTTGGTACAAATTGTAATGTCAAACAACATTGTCTAAGTTACTGTATAATTTTCTTGAAGTTGTGGAATATTTTGATCGTGTGTTTTCAAAAGACCTTCATTTCTTCCGAGATAAGTTTTGGAAATATTGAACATTTGAGATGGTGGGTTTGTGGTAAAAGAAGTCGCATAAGGTTTGGGGTTTCTAATGTTAAAAAAATTGTCCAGACTTACAATCGGCTCGAAGACCTTTACCACATTCACAGGATGTACATACATGCTTGTTCCGACTATATGTTCTACCCTTAAGCCGTAATTTGAAGAGATCAATGATGAAGAGTTAAGCGATAGTAATATCGAAGAAATAGCGTCTACAGAGCCAAAACATTTTACCGAAGTAGAATTAAGCTGCTAAATAAGGGATTTCGAACTACACAAAAAATCTGCAGAGAGGCATTTGTGTAGATCTAAGAGTGCATACACAAAATACCATTTTTTTATTGTCAGAAGGATAATCATGTAAAGCATCAACCCTGGACAAGAAGATATTGACTTGCATGTGATATGTTGAAAATGGAAAAGTAGAATGTAATAGACACCTTTGATTACAAGGGATAGAATTATATTGCCCTCTTTGTATATTAAACTATGATTACTGAAATAAGCCGTTTTTTTTTTTTGAGAAAGATCCTTAGTCTAAGCATAGAAAAAATAAAAGGGGATATTTGTATTGGCGCACAGATAAGAATACGAACATTTACTCACATATATGCTGATTTCTTAGGTTCAATGACCAGTTAAGAACAACTTGAGTGGAATTCGCTTGTTGAAGTCAAGTAACTTATCTGAAATTGTTACCAACATGCTGGAAAATTTGATATGTAATATGTCCGTCGAAGTGCTTTTTCTCCACAGTCATCTTGACCAGTTTCGAGAGAATCTTGTTTCCTATTGCGTAGATCAAGGGAAGCGATTTCAACAAGATCTAAAAACTGTAGAAGATGTTACCAAGGCCGAAGGGAACAGCATATGATGACTCACTATTACTGAGGGATGCAACGCGAGAAAGTTTTTATGTACATTCTTAACACTTTAATTTTTTGTTTCGGTGTAAATATTTTGTTTATTTATTCATTATTAGGTATATTCTACATTTCAATTACGTTCCAGCTCTCAGCTCCGCCACAATCGTAATTAGGTATTCTGAGATACGATCGAAACGAAAGAAGAGGAATAAGAGATAAAACATTTTCGAAATCAGCTGGTCGCATGTGAATGTGTTAAACAAAACAAAACAAACAATTGCAAAATTTTTTTGTATAATTCAAATAAATATAAACAAATTCTGATTTTAACGCTTCACTGCCCCTTCAAGTGTCGAAAAACGTTGGCCTCTCGTTTAATTTTTTACGCACGGGAATAAAAAGAAGTCACTTGGTGCCAAGTCAGGACTATAATGATAAGGATGACTCGTCGTATAGATGTTTTGTGTGCTCAAAAATGCAGTTGTTTCAGTGGATGAGTGAGAGATCGCATTGCCATGGGAAAGAGTGATCCGTTTTCAGCGGTTGGTTTTCCGGTTGTATTGAAAGTCAATTTGCAAACCAATGGTAATGTTGCACTCAGAAATTACTGCTCTGCGTGGTTCTAGTGGTACGGTTACGACATGTTCTGGATATCCTGAAAAACAGGCTCATCTCGCAACAGCCATACAGTCGACTGCTGTTTACTGTCGGGCTTAAATGCTTAAATCTTCACGGTGTCATAGACATGTTTTAAAACTTCGCTATCGCATTTTTTAAACATTTGTCTCGACCAATCTCGAGCCTTTTCTTGAGCGGTTAATAAACGTGTGAGATCCAAAGAGCACAAATTTTTCTTACAATAAATGTTCCTGTAATATTGAATTTATGGTTAATAAATTAATAAACGTGTGGGATCCAAAGAGCACAAATTTTTCTTACAATAAATGTTCCTGTAATATTGAATTTATGCCGCTCCCATTAATGCCTAAAGTTGTCTCAATATCACGATAGGTCACATGATAATCTTGCGATATCAGCTTGCGCGCAATATCAATAGTTTCCGGAACAACGACTGTTTTTGGAATTTCGTCTTGGATTCATCGATAAACACTGATCTTTAATAGAGCCTACTAGAGTGGAAGTGGAAGCAGAGTAAGAGGCGGAGAGTGACCGGTTTTCATTGGGTATTTCAAACCAGCGCCAAAAAGAAGAAGAGGAAGAAATATTTGGCTCAAATACCGTGCTGAGATTTTCTGCAAAAAAAGTCACTTTTTCATTTTCAGTTCTGCTTCAATATTTACTGGTGGCTTGAAGTTTTTGTCTTCTTTCCTAACAAATTCTTTAGTGGAAGCGTTTTGAACCATTCTTCAAAATTTTGTTGATAATCAAAGTATGTTGTACTTCTGAAATCAGGAAGAATTTGTGCGAATGAATTCCTAGTTAATTTCTTGAGTTCTGAGACCATGATACCAAAAACGAGAAATAAAATCAATTCACTTGCCTTCCTGGCATATTTTTGCAGCAATTAGAAATTTAGGAGCTATTGAAACACAAAATTACTCATACCTTTATACTCGTATCATTTGAATTTCTCTGACAGTTACTTGAAGTTTCAAACACAGCGATTAAATAGCGTTTATGTATATATTGTATTTAAATCAAATCAATAAATAAATTCATGGTTTAGAGCGAAATAATATTTCGGATCAACGGCAATAACTATGGTTGAATACGTCAAAGTGCAATTGTAAAAAAAACTACAAAAAAAGAACGGAAAATCGTAAAACACTTTTAATGTATTATTCAACTGAGCGCGACATTTCAACTCAAGCGAAAATTTTTTACGAGTATCTGAAAATGAGTGCAAGGAAAGAGTTTCCGCTTTCTTGAAGTTTCCGAAAATTACAATGAAAATGTTGCATTGTAAAATTTCAGGTGTGCACGTCCTTTAACTATGTATGTTAGTCGTTTTGTTAGCAGTGACTATACTATACGATATTATCGCCGGGAGAGATGGGTCGATATATATTTTTTATGAATACATACATATATACATATGTATTCGAGTACTAAGGGAGTTACACATTTGATGTACTTCAGAAAAGAATGAAATTCGTTTCATAGATGGCAATGCTTTCATTCAATTGTTCGCTTTTAAAGGGCAGAAAGTGTTTCATTACGAAAGTTTTTGGATATTGTATTGCGGACATTCATAACCAAACATTAATTTCGTAAATTTTTTAAGAGAATTTTCTTTTCAATTAGTTTAGTCTGCCTTTTCGAGAAGGATAGTTGTTTGTTTGACCAAAGTCTCCTACTAGACGTCCATACCTTGAATCGTGCAGAAGAATACTAGAGTTGCTTTGCTTCTCCACCTTGAATTCGGTAAGAAAATACATTTAGAAACTCTTATTGCCACCTGGAGACGAAGTTCAGTAAAAGCTTTTTCCAAATTCTAATGAATAACTGCGAAATGATGATTTATGTAAGTGATTTTTATAAATTATTTGTGATCTAACTGTTTATTAAGGCCAATTTATTTGTTTAAATTAAGTATTTTTTATTATACAACAAAGAAAAATGGTGGAAGTGACAATTGTTTCTGAGTTCACCACATCTCCTCATCAGACTTCATTTGCCCGGGATCGAACCAACACATTCTAACTTAACGGGCGAGTGATCCACTATTAAGCCAACATCAGCCATGTAACCTGTTTTGGTGATATTCAATTCATTGTTAACTGACAACTATTAATTGCGTAAATTTTTAGCCGCAATTTTGCTTGTAAGTGGGTTAGTGAGTTTTTTATTCAAAATATTGAAACACCAACGGCTAGATCTGTCGTTTTGATATTCTTTAACTTAGTTTTTCATCACTCGAGAGAGACACTATATTTACTTGTGGATGAATCTTAAATTTAGTTCAAATTTTTTTAATCTTTATAGTTTTTATTATTTTTTATTATATGCATCCCTAATACATATGAATGTGCAAATATGCGGAAAGTTTCGTACTAAATGCGTAGTGAGTAAATTGCAATGATGGTGAAATGGATTTTTTCAAGCACTTTGCTTTTTGGAGGTATGCAGGAACATCTGCACTTATGACAACATGCAACATTTTCTCGGTGCATTTACGTTACGCTCTTTTGTAACTAAAGTGATATGCTTTTAAATTCGGTTGAGTAAATAGAGCCCAACTTCGAATAAATACTTATATACATATGTGTGTACATAAGAATGTATGTAAGCATCTTAAGTGTGCTATTATTTGAAAGAACTGCTGACATTAATTCCAGATTTTATTTATTTATAATTTTTAAACGTTTACCTGGATGTAACGATCTTTTTTGTTCGGCTTTCCACTCTTTCTATTACACAATGGTATTTAATTGAAATAATTGATATACATATGTATTTGGCGAATTGGAACCTTTGACGCGTTTTGCGGCCGAACTCTTCCTCCAATTTGTGGGTTTGCATCTTGATGTTTTTTTTTTACCAACAAATGAAGGAACCTACAGTATATTCTAATCCGCCTCCGAACGGCCGATGGATTTTTACGAGGAGCTTTTATTTCATGTCAGAAATACACTCGGAGGACTTGACTTCCCTTCCTAGAGGCCACTGCAATTAGAAAAATTAATTTTCTATAATTTGGGTGCTGCTCGAACCTGGAGTCGAACCCAGGCCTACCGATTTTTATCATGCAATGCTAACCACTCGGCTATTGCGGCCGCCGATAATAATAATTTAATAAAAGTTAACTGATGATATTTAAAATTTAAAATATAAGAAAATGCGAGATATTATGAAGTAAATGATGAATATTTTTAATAAATTAAATTTTTTTCACATTAGTAATTAACCTATTTCCGCAACAACTATTTTAGTTATTAAACCTTTTTGGAGCAACACCCTCTTAAAATTGCCTTAATAAAGTAAGTAAATATATTTTTTATTTGTTATTTAAATATATTATCTTGTGATTTATTTTATCACTTTGAATGAATATTTCTTAAATATGTGTAATTCTTATTAGGCACCCATATTTTTAGTGTTTCTTTTCCTTATAAATTTTCATATCAAATAGGTGGCAACATCTAACCTTATAAAGTGTGTAGAACAATTTATGTGTTTAAGAAGTAACAATCCTTGGTTTGCAGCTCCCTGGTAAAGGCAACTCTGCTTAGTTTGTTTTTCTGGTTAATGAATGGCTTTTTTCGGGATACAGTCGTGTACATGTAGTACCCGACGAACAGTTTCAGCGCAAAATGGTTTACTAAGTTTCTCCTGAACCTCTGAAATAAACCACTTTGGAGCTGACAGTGTGCGAATTTCTTTAATTTTTCGTACAATTAAACGTTCGTCACATTCATTTAGAATTATATATGGTGCATTTCGGTCTTTATTTTGTATACGATTTTCATGCACTACTTAAATTAATTATCTTTAATCTGATAACGATAAACTCAAAAACACACTGAAATTGGCTTCAAACTTTTACTGAATGTCAGTTGTAACAAATTAGAAAAGACTACTACGGCGTGCATGAAATAAGCTGTTAGCAAAATTTCTGGGACGCAGCTGCTTGGAATAGCTGTGAGCCACTGTATGTCTATTATTACAAATGTATAACTGTTAGAAGTGCAAAATTAATACTACCTGTGTACAGTAAATAAGGTGATCTACTACATAAGTTAGCAATAATATATTTTTGTCAGCGATCAACTGTGAAATTTTTAACTAAATAGAATTTTACGATTATCTGAAGATATTCCATATACATACATTTCTACATATGTAACTTACCTTCCATTGGAATGTATTAGAGAATAGAAAGAGTACGTTTCCATCCCAGCTTCGTTTCCAAATAATTAGCAAAAAAAAAATGAAAAACTATTGCTCATAGGAGCACTTCAATTAATTTTGCCGTGTACTTATTATATACATATATGTACAAATGTCTATGGATCTGTATCTTTGTTGTACGAAGAAAAACTTTTTACATTGCATTCATATGTACATACAAATTTATGCATAGGCTCTTGATTGTATTTACTTCTCGTACATTTGCCAAAATTTCCTTTTGGAAAACATGCAAGCATATGAAAATATACTACAGGGACCAATTAGACTATAAAGAACTTTTTCTTCATTGCCAACATCAAGGAAGTAGAGGAGGAGGTAATGTTGTTATTCAACTATTTTAAGATATCAAAGTTTCTACCACGAGAGACTACTAGATAAATTGACAAACGATATGTACTAAATACTTGTACACGAATGGAGCTGAATATTATTTACTTACTGCTGCACTGTTTCACTTTCTCTTACCTTTTAAAATATCGCTTATGCTTCAAATAAAAAGCAAATTGTATAAATTAATGATATTAAAAAATTGGACTGGGATCCTGGGTTCTACATATGTATATTTAATAAAAAAAATATATAAAGAGAGAAATAGCAGCATAATCTTTTATTGAAGGAACTACATACGTGTGTATGAACCCTTGCATGGAAAAATACTAGTTATTAACTAGTATTTCACTAGTTTGTATTCTAAACTAACTAATCCAAATTTCATATATTTCTCATACGTGCAACGGGTATTTTTAACACGGTGATGTCCTACGAACTGTCATAAGTATGCGTTGAATTTCTAATTCACAAAAAAAAAAAAAAAAAAAAAATACAAGAAAAAATGGCTGCCTTTATACCTTTCATAAACATATCAAATTTATTGCAAATATTAAAACTCAATGTCGATGATTTTCACTATCAATATGTAATTCATAATAATAAAAAATATCAAATTGCAAGCCCTTATTGCTTTTTTAACTGAGTTTTGGCCAAAACCTCACATCTGAAAATGTCGGTGTCTGTGACCTATATGTTCTATCCGCCCAATTTTAATGATTCTCAGAACCAATAAAAAAATTAATTAAGCATGTTTAGTCAAGCAAATTTCACTATCTTATGTACCTTTGACCGATTTATGAGCCAAAATTTCAAATCTGAAAAATCAGTCGTATATAAGTGGTCCGATCTGGCCGCTTCCGACAAATGATCGTCTAAACGTATAGGTGCACCTTCCTACCAAGTTTGGTTGAAATATATCAAAAATTGAGGGACTAGCTTGCGTTCAAACAGACAGACTGACAGACGGGCATCGCTAAATCAACCCAGCTCGTCATTCTGACACGATCGGTATAAATTTCGGTGGGTCTATCTGTTTTCCTTCCGGTACTCAGATACATCGGACCAAAGTTAATATACCATTTCATGTGCATGAGAAGTATAATAAATAGAATTTAGTTTGCCTGGAGCTACATAGATATAACCGTGAACCTCATGCACTATAATGATAACCTGGAACCACTCGGCTATCCAAAAATTATTTCTCGTATTCTTCATCTTTGTGCTCAACTCAGTGTAACTCAATGAAATATTTTGATAAAGTTTTAGTCGAAACGCTTTTTTTTGTAATTCAACATATTGCTATAGCAATTTTTTAAATTAATATAAATACTTTTCCATAGTTTTTTCAGATGAAGTGGACTGGAGTAAGTAGCATGAAGTTGTTTTTGATCCACACAACCTTATGAATAAATATCATGCTTTTTTAAGATTTGTTGTAGCTTATAATAGTCAATAACTTAAGTTTGAATAATTTTTAACAATTAATTATAATTTATTAAATTAAAAGTAATAAATCAGAAATGAAAAGGGGTGGAACTGTTTATTTTGCTCGAGATCTGTTTCACGTATTAGAGTCAAACATTTGTCGTTATTCACGCCTTCATACCAAAATCCTTGGTATCGTCTTTCGATGTTGGCTAAATCTTGGTGTAGCCCCTCTCATTTTTCCTCGCTCATTTCGCCAAAGTTTTCTGGGAATAAAAGATCGAGGTGAGAATGCAGGAAATGTACTGTGTCTTTAGATACATTCTAGCTCTAATTTTTCAATAACTTTCCATATGACCTAGCTTAAATTATGTTAATTTTCTTCGCATGCATTACAGTTATTTATATAATTTGGTTATGAACTTAACTTTAATTTTGTGGTTATTGGTATAATCAAAGGATCATATATTTTCCGTTCAGTTTTATACAATGAATTTATTATAGTGATATATGTACATAACATTTAATAATAAAATGTATATGTTTGATGTATATATGACTTTAAATAGTGGTTTAAATAATCATAATTTAGTTACAATCTTATTAAAAACACTTCAAAATGGTTTTATTTCAAGTGTAACGGCTCTATTCACTTTTCAATGCTGATCAAATATCAAAACAATGTCTACATCTATGAAGCAATAATAGAAGCAAGTGCATTCAAATGATCTTCATTCATTGCAGACCACAAGCGTTGCAGCGTGGAAAAAGACCTTTCGTTTGGTAACTGGCAAAACCATCATGATTCGATTCGATTGGATTTGGTGGACATTTGCAACGTATCGTCTACATTCGAACAAGTTTTGTCTTTTTTTTCAATTGGAATTTTGTATTCATTACAAATGACAACGGCAGCTTCAGAAACATCAATAACAAAAAACACATTAGAAAATGTAGTCAGCACAGCTTTTCTCGCTATGTACTCATAATAATGCAATTCATTACTACGCATGCGCTTATATTGACGATAGCGTGCGTAGTCTCAAGCAAAGTCGTGCATAGAACTGAAAACAACGAAAAGGTGCACATAAATTTTGGTGCGAAGCTCGATTAAAATTTGTACAGAGCAAGAAAATCTCGGTAAGAGAGTCAACACACTATTAAATTTTGGCACCAAAAACAGAAATGTGTTAACTGAAACAGTAAAATAAGAAAACCTTTTGTTGAAAAAAAATAGAATAGAATTAAAGAAAATATAAGCTGATTTCAAAAAGTTCTTATGAAATTTCTTGACCTAAATTTTTATATTATTCATTTTCTTTTTTTAAGGTGAAGTAAATTTAAAAATAATTAAAATATTAACTATTTGAAAAATTAAAAAAACAAAATAACTATTAAAAAAATTAATAATAAAAAATAATTGCAATTAGTATCAGCGATTAGTACGTAGCGACTTCTAGGACAACTGCTGAATCCATTCATATTCAAATACCATTAAAACGCAGATTATACTTTTTTTCGAATATCTAGTTTCAACTCCCAAAAACCCGAAAACCCCCGTGCGTACGGAAGTCTGCTTGAACTTGCCACACATGAAATCTAACGCAGAATCACTCTCGACCGCAGGTTCTTCTTGTCTGAGTAGGCAATTGAAAATTAAATGCTCTTTCGACAAGGCGCTTATTATTCTCGTACTGCTACATTGTATATGGTGTATTTTGAAATGGAAAAACGATCATCAGACCCTTACCGCAAAGAGAGCAACTCGCAATAACTTGCTAAAGAAATTCATTTTATTTCACATCCAAAAATGTAAATGTACAAAATCTTTGGTTAAAAAATTAAATTAAATTTCTTAAACTTAATGATATTTTAAAGATGAATGCTTCGCGAAATGAGTCTTTAATTTTTATTGTTATTAATACTCAAATTCAAAACTCCATTCTCATTCTCAACAAATGGTCCATATTTCACACTTGTTTCATAAAGACTCATAAATGTAAATATGATGCTCGTTGCCAAACAATGCTTTTTCATTGCAAAACGATCTGCTTCGAAAAAAAGTATATACAAATTTACATTCTATGAAAAACAAAAGGAATGGAAAGTAATATAGAAAAACGAGAACGCAAAACGGAATTTTTTGTATTTTTTTTAACAAAGCTTTACGTGTTGCTGCTTTACATGTGCAACGGTCACTATCTACTGCCATCAGGTGGATCTCACATACGTGCACACAAGTATGTGTAAACAAATATGCATATGTATGTGTGTGCATACATATAGAAACCTCACACAGCTATTACGTGTAAATCATTTCAATTATATTTTTTCAGTAGTTCTTTTCACCAATTAATCTTTTGTCCCATATGGCCACCCAAAGAGCTTCCTTGCCCACGTTAATTACTTTGTGCATCATCTTTTCAAACAGTTTACTGAAAAAGTTGTTATATTACATTTTAAAAACATAAATCATCTTTATGAAAAAAAAGAGAAAAAATGACGGAAACTATTAAAAATTATAATGTGAGAGTGCAAAATCGTATGACGTTCAGAGCGGAATTCATTAAAATCTGTTAATGGCCCAGTAGTAAAAATCAATGAGATCAAATTCGATATTAATATGTCAAGAAAATTATATATTTCATTTGATCATTTAGCATAGCTCTGAAAGGAATTGTAACTGTAGTCATCGGGACTTCTAGAGAAAACGAGCCCGTCTCGAATTTGAGACTAATTATTTGATCGCAGGGAAAGCAATAATTCTGTTCTATATTCTGCTATATGAAATAAAGGGTTATCCATATAACAGCTCAAGCCAAGTGACCATTCAAAATGCCGTTGTTACGTCGGTTGGGTGCTTAAACAACAAGCAATGGACCGCTATTTCTCCAGCAAAATTTTCTTCATCGACGAGGCAGATCTAGCCATTGTTGTTGTGTAAAACTTTAAGTTGGCCTTACTTTTCAAGATGGCGACCGATTTAACAGCTGTCAAGTGATTTATTCTCAGTTTGGTTTGGCAATTCATCATGAATAGACTCACGCCTGAACAACGCTTGCAAATAGTGCAATTTTATTTCGAAAATAATGGTTCTTTGCGGAAAACGTATCGCGCACTACGTCCATTTTAGCAATGCTTAGCGATGAAGCGCACTTCTGGTTGAATGGCTATGGCAACAAACAAAACTGCCGCATTTGGAGTGAAGGTAATCCTCAAGTGTATGTTGAAACACCGTTACATCCAGAAAAACTGACTGTTTGGTGCGCTTTATGGGCTGGTGGAATCATTGGTCCGTACTTTTTCAAAAACGATGGTGGCCAGAACGTTACAGTCAATGGTGATCGGTATAGAGCCATGATTACTAACCTTTTCATTCCTGAATTGAATTACAATGATGTCCAGGAGATGTGGTTTCAACAAGACGGTGCAACGTGTCACACAGCTCGTGCCACAATAGATTTATTGAAAGGCACGTTTGGTGACCGCCTAATTTCACGTTTTGGACCTGTGAATTGGCCTCCAAGATCTTGTGATTTAACACCGCTAGACTACTTTCTATGTAAAGTCATTTATCTATGCGGATAAGCCACAAACGCTTGACCATTTGGAAGACAATATTCGCCGTGTTATTGCCGATATACGGCCACAAATGTTGGAAAAAGTCATCGAAAATTGGACGTCCAGATTGGACTACATCCGCGCCAGCCGTGGCGGTCATATGCCAGAAATCATATGTAATGCCACAAGATTATCTTTCGGATAAATAAAATTCATGTCAATTGAATTATCCATCGTTGTTTTATTGCAACTTAAAGTTCTATAACTCTATAAAAAACACCCTTTATGTGCCAAATTTCAAATTAATCGAACAATAAATAAGAGTTTTAGGACCACCTGCCATCCTTACTTATGTATTTGCCTTGCTAATGTCAGATGAAAAAGAGAAGCCGATTGCTCTACAGCGTGAGTTGAGAACATTCGTTATCGAGAACAATTCGCAGTTGCAAACAATCGATAGAGTATATTAGGGCGAAACACAACTGCAAAGCTTATTAGTCGTAAAGCGAATGCGTTAATGATAACACTACTTAATTTAGCTAAGGATAAAATTTGAAAAATTGTCAAGATTTAGGATTTGACGATATTGGCAAATCGTGGATTATCTACAATTGGAAATAAGGCAGAGCTGCAATAACGGTTGTGAGAAGCAATGAAAGTAGGCATCGAAGGCATCGACTTGAGCTAATACGAATTCCGTCGTGAGGACGGAGAGATATTTATGAAGGATATCAAGAAGGAAGAGGCCGTTGATTCTGCGAAGGAGTTAGTGCAGCCATCAAGTAAAATTCAAGAAAAGACTCCGGTTTCATATACGAGTTTGGACATGAACATGTTATTGACTGCAATTTAACAAATCAATGCCAACATGACACAAAAGTTGTATGGACAGGATGCCAGTATCTCACAAAAGCTTTATGCCTAAATGTCTGCAATGAAATGCTTGAAAAAATGGAGCAGATTTCATCCGTAGAAAAGATAATACAGGAAAATCTGGTGAAAGAAAACGCAGAGCTTTAAGAAAGAGAGGATAGAATAGAAAAACGGCAAAATAAAATAATTGAGACCAAGGTCAACGAGCTGAAAAATCGTGTCTGGAACTTGAATTTGAATCGTCCAACCAGATCGATTAACGGCAACCGGATAGAAGCACTATCCTTTGACGGCACAACTCATTTCCAGATTTTAAGCTCCAATTAGAGAAGACGGCTAGGTTAAATAATTGGACCATCGAGGGAAACTCCGAAGTACTATTTGTTGCGTTGAAGGGACCTGCAGCGGAAATTTTGCAGACTATTCCCGAGGATTCCCGAGATAGCTATAGCGCATTAATGCGAGTCCTAGAGAGACGCTATGGTAGCGAGAATAAAAGGCAAATTTACCAGATGGAGCTCGAACAGCGTGACCAAAAACACAACGAATCTCTGCAGGAATATGGTTCAGAAATTGGGAGATTATCTCATTTAGCTATTGGGGATGCACCTCAAAAAAGTAAAATTTCATCGGCGGAATTAAAGCCATATACACCAAGGGAGAGACTTATGCAAATCCAAAGTCAACCTTCGTTGAGCCTGTCGCGTATGCCCAAAGCCGTGAAAGAGCGCCTACGAAGTGTGTCGGTTGGAGGTGGAAAATCCAGATGTAAAAAAGAAGATGATGGAAAAGTTAAGATTGATCAAGGAGAATATTTGTAGTGGTGTAGCCGGTAAAAAGATCAATACCAGGAAATGCTTCAGTAGTTGAAAAGCTGGTCACGCGAGTGCAAGACGGCAGAAACGATGCTCAAAAGCTGAGGGCGTAATATACGTCCGGCGAATGACAATTATAAGAGCAGAAAAGTGGGAGACAAGCCACTTCAAAAAATGTCAATAGGAAGATCTGGACTTTGAACTGGTAATGCACGGATTGGAGGTGCGCCGCGGTTCTATTGGGTTGGTTGTCTTCAGTCGATCTTTGAGTGGATTGCTAACTGAAAGGAGTACATAACACCTAAAGGACTAAAATCACGAATTCATTACAAATTGAATGTCAGGTATGGCAAAACGATGAATTCCGAAGGCTTACAAAATGGAGATTTAGTGTGACTATACAATCCAAAACGGGAGAAAGGTTTGACCCCAATACTTCAATGAAATTGGGAAGGTCCATACAAGATAATCAAACGTCCCTAAATGACGTAGTGTACCTTATCCGAACCATTGGGAGGCCAAGAAACAAGATGAAGGTGGTCCACCTAGAGAGGCTTGTGTTTGGAACAGCAAATGTGTCTGATCGGGACAACCAGACTTAGGTGGAGGGCAATGTGGCAAAAATGCGAAGCGAATGTCAAATAAAATAGAGAAGCCAATCATGATTGTGGTAAATACAATTCAAACAACAACAATTAAGGTGCCGTCAGGCAAAGCAATTAATTAAGTTGCATAAGAAGTTTCGAAATTTCAAGAGCATTCACACATATGTAGCATACATATTTTCATGGAAGTTATATTTCAATTTCTGCAAATTAGTCTGAATACGGTTCTTCCGACATTAAATTTCTCTAGCGATCATCAAATCCTTCGATTTGATTAATATACTAATATGTAGAATATTAATTTCAGAAATCAAAATTCAAATAAGTGAATGCAGTTTCACAGTCCATTTTTTATTTCTGCAATTATCGCAATTCAAATTCTATAAATTAGTCCGACCGAAATTGATATTTTTAAAAATTTCTACGTCTGACGGCACCATTAGCTAACAAAGGGTTGCTTTTTTCTTCTTGCAGTCTCTGAGAAATATATATAGTTTTGGGTATAGGATATTTTTCAAATCGTAGCATAAGAAAACCGTGCACTCCGTGTACAGTATCATGCATTTCTATGATTAAGCGAATACCCCTAATAGCTGTCGGTGCATATATGTACATATGTATGTTAATTCTCATCGATTATTTTCCGATCCATCACTGATTTTTAATGCCTAATAATTAGAGCATTAACAAATCGAATTCAATATTTATTTTACATTTACATATCTTCTTCAATTTTACGTTTGCAAACTCTTTTTCCTTTAAAATTTTTTATACTTTAATATGCAAAGAGTACCCAACAAAAGTGCTTACTTAGGTTCTGTTCGACCCAACCTTCGGTCCTCTTTGTGTGCTAAAACATACATATGTAGCTTCTGTCCTGAAAATACAAATTTGAAAATTTGAAACGAGCACTCAGTCCCGTCTTGACTCAAGTTAGGCGGCTGTGATTTACGTTCCCAGACATGTTTCACTCTTCGAACCAAAATACTTTTTCATTTTCAGTTTATGCAAATATATTACAATACCATTATATACCGTATATGTATGTACATATGTATGATATATAAATATATGTACTTGTATATGGAATTATACATGTACATACGAGATGTATGCTCTCACGTGTATATTTCAATATGAGTAGTTGTGATCATTACTCCCACAAGACTGACGAAAAAGGGTAATATGCAAATTACATAGTGTGACAGAAGAAAGAGGTGAAAGTGCAAATTAACTTCAGAATACCCAAATCATGACAAACAACCACATGGGAGCACAATCGCTGGTGTGAGTTTCTGCATCAGTCGCTTGCTAATGAACACAAGACATAATATGTAAATGAATTTAAAAAGTAGTGTAAACAAACATGTTTGACTCTCATGTTTTCATGCTTCCTTAAAAACCAGATAGGCGAAGGCTTTGAAAAAGGTGCAAATATTAGGTGCAAGATTCATAAAGGATAATATGTGTTATGTTCGATTAGGATCTACATACGTAGCTACCGATTTCTGCTTAGCATCAGTCCCCCCCCAAATCTAATCCTTATTTACTACAGGCAATAAAATTAAGGCTTTTGAGAGATATTCTTTTCCACTCACAATACGCCTTATACGTAAATATAAAGTTTAGAAATTCAGTTATAACAGTCTTGCGCCAACAAAATAGTAAATATTGTTCTGTGACCCTGCCAGTGTCAGCAACAGATCAAAGATATTTTTAACTCAAAATTCAGCCTCGGCAATGATATGTGAATGTTATTATTTTATTTATAGTGATTGAATATACATATACATACAATAACACTCCTGTGCAACAAGTTATGAAGAATACAAAAAATGCTGATATTCATACATAGTTCTACCATCATGACCTTCGAACTAAAACTGAGATATATTTAAACTTTTCGCAGTTTTGCAGAGTTTTGTAGCAAATGCTTTTTCAAATAAAGAAATTAATATAATGAAACTGGGACATGCAATTTAAGAGCCGATAAAGCAGCGCCGAAGAGAAGCATTCAATGCCGTTTTAAAAAACTAAAAACGATCAAAAAATGGAATTTGAATTTAAAACTGCGCCAGATTGAAGGCTCTTTAAACCGAAAGCATTTTGCATATGAATGAGTAAGAATCGGTGAATATAACGCGTCGAACTAATAATTTTGTCAGGCAATCTGTTGCAATTCTAAAAAACCCGTTCCATGGTCGATTCTGATTTCTTGCGTGAGATGTCAAGTTCTGGAAAGAAGAAAATTCAAATAAGAAAATCTCCTAAAAGTGTGTTGCAAATTATAATTATATTATAGCCGCATCAACAATAGCGCACACCTCGGTCCTTCTGTCCGCTGTTGGGGACCACTCGGAAATACCAAGTGAAATCTCCACCTGATCCTTCCAAAAGAGTGGAGGACTTCCTGGTCCTCTGCTTCCATCAGCGGGTACTCCATCGAATACTTTCAAAGGTGGAGCGCTTTCATCCGTTCGGACGACATGACCTAGCCAGCGTAGCCGCGATTTGTTGTCGAATAGCTCGTACCGCTATTCGTCTAAGGTATTCGCCATCGGCTACGCGGAAAGGACCATAAATCTTCCTCAAAACCTTTTTTCTCGAAAACTCCTAAAGCCGACTCATAGAATGTCGACATCGTCCAAGCTTCTGCACCACATATCAGGACGGGCATGAAGAACGACTTTTATATTTTGGTTCTGATTCATCGAGAGAGGACTTTACTTTTCAATTACCTACTCAGGCCAAAGTAGCACCTGTTGGCAAGAGTAATTTTGCGTTGGATTTCAAGGCTGATATTTCTGTTGGTTCCTAGGAAGACAAAATTAATCACAACTTCGAAGTTATGACTGTCAACAGTGACAGGAGATATTTCGTCTTGCCCTCGTTTACTACCAGACCCATTCACTTTGCTTCTTTATCTAACCTGGAGAACGCAGATCTTACGGTGCAGTTGTTATGGCCAACGATATCAATATCATCAGCATAAGTCAACATTTGTACACTCGTGTAAAATATTGTACCTGGTCTATTTAGCTTTGCAACTCGTATTATTTTTTCCAACATCAAATTGAAGAAATCACACGATAAAGAGTAACCCTGTGTGAAACCTCGTTTGGTATCGAACGGCTTGGAGAGGTCTTTCCAGTTCTGACTGCGCTTCGGGTATTATCCAGGGTCAGTTTACATAGTCGTATGAGATTTGTAGGGATATCAAATTCAGACATAGAGGCGTAGAGACATTTCCTTATCGTGCTGTCGAAAGCAGCTTTAAAATCGATAAAAAGGTGGTGTGCATCGATTCTTTTTTCTCGGGTCTTCTCCAAGATTTTGCACATGGTAAATATATAGTCAATGGTGGATTTGCCAGGTCTAAAGTCACATTGATAAGGTCCGTTTGTTGACGGTGGGCTTTAGTCTTTAACACACTACGCTAGATAGGACCTTATATGCGACATCAAGGAGATTTATCCCACGATAATTGCGCAGACCGTGGGGACTCCATTTTTTTTGGATTGGGCAGAGCACATTTAGGTTCCGTTCGACGGGCACGATTTCGCTGATCATAGTCTGAAAAGAAACTGATGCCTGCACATTTTCAATTCTCGGCACACTCCGCTTTGTTAATTTTTAATCGGGCTATTCGAACCACATCATAGAAGGGTAATGGAACATCTATACCATCGTCATCGATTGGGGTTTCGGGTTCGCCATCTCCAGGGTTTACAATTTAATTTTCAATAACTAGGTTGGAGAAGTGTTCCCTCCATACACTAAGTATGCTCTGGACATCTGCCACCATATTACCTCCTTTGTTCCTACATGCGCTTGCTCCGGTCTTGATACCTTCTGTAAGTCGCCGCATCTTCTCATAGAATTTTTAAGCATAACCCTTCTCGGCCAGCTTCTCAAGATCTTCATACTCACACATTTAAGCCTCTTTCTTTTTTCGTCTGCAATTGCGTCTTGCTTCCCTTTTCAGCTCTCGGTATCTACCCACCCCGCACGTGTTGTAGTCGATCACAAAGTTTTCTCCCCTGCAGTTCGAAATTCCTTATCGTACCAGCTCTTTTTCTGGCATAGTTGAAAAGCAATGGTTTCTCAAGCAATGGTACGCAAGGAGTTTGCTTTTTCGTTCCATAGCTTCCTTATATCGAGTTGTTGATGAGTGCTCTCAGAGAGCAAGTGTGCAAGCCAAGTAGAAAACCTGCTGGCTGTGTGTTGTGATTGCTGCTTTTCAGCACCGAGTGTTCTTTGCTGCTACAAGATAGTAATCCGAGTCGGTATTTGGCCCTCGGAATATAAGCACGTCTAGAACACTGGATAAATGTCTTCTTTTTATTACAACATGATCCATTTGGTTGCGTGTCTGGCGACAGCCATGTAGCTTGATAAACTTTCGTTTGCTGGAATCTGGTACTACAGAAAACCATATTTTTGGCCCCACGAAGTTAATCCGATTGTTGCGCCAAAATACCATCTTTGCCCATCATGCCATTGAAATTGCCTAGCACAATTTTGACAATGTGGCGGGAGCAGCGCTCATAAGTGCGTTCTAGGCTCTCATGAAAGCATCTTTGGTAACATCAAAGCAAATTAACGATAAGGTGGAATGACGGGACTCTGCGACGGAGTCTATCTCCCACCACAAACCCAACAAATTTACTATCTAGCGTTCAAAAATTATTAATTTTTTTAACTAGCATTATATTAAGGCGTGACGGGATTACAAATTTAAAGCAGAAAAAAAGTTTTGTAAGAAAAAAGGCAGAGTGCAATACAACAGGTGGCGTACGGCACAGCAATAAGTCTTTGCCTACCAGAAGAAACTGTACCAACTTGCCACGATTTAACAAACAACTAAAATTAGATGATGTTGTGCATGTTGTCTGTGCTAAGCTTTTCAAATATGGCATGATTATATGTATATATGTATGTACTTAAACGCAGTTTGGTTGGGTCGAAAATTTACTTCAAATCTAAAATGAAATAAAACTTAAGCTTTTTTGCTAAATATTCTACGAAAAAATTCTGTTTAAACTGAGTTGAACATCTATTAGTATATAAAAGTTTGCATAAAATTCTGAAGAAAAAAAATAAACAGCCGACCCAGAAGTAGCAAGTGACTTTTAGTTTATCGGTAAACTGTCAGCTGTCGTCGTCGCCAATACATTTTTCAGCAATAGCAATGGTTTTCATACATACTCATATAACCGATTTGCTCAGTAATGGGATTTTGGGCCCAAAACCCGTCGAAAATGCATCAAAAAGCATGATATTCTACACAAAAATTTTTCAGATGAGATTTAGGTTCAACTCGTTAAAAAAGACAAGCAATGCAATATTTTTTTATTTATTTTTAAAACAAATTAATAATTAAACATAATTAAAAATTCGTTTTAATTCAATCACCTATAATCCTTCGTTGTTGCAACATTTGTTTTCTCGCTTGTTGTTAGCCGCTAATTGGTAACTTGTTGCCAATTAATTATTTCCTCGGCTAATTTTATTGCAATTAGAGGGTTTCTTTGTTGAAATGTTTCAAATTTGTTAATTATCTGTGAACCTGTGTGAATGGCCATTTATGTACCTTGTAACACTAATAGTTCAATTATATTTTTAGACAATGGAAAATAATCGCATTATATACATACAAATAAATGCAGAATAATTTTAGACGGTGGATAAATTTTAGGTCGGGAGGGACAGGCTGAATCAGCTTGCGTCACAGAAAGTGCTAAGCAACGGAATCATTGAGACCTACAAATGAGTGGTAGTTTAACGTATTATTATTTTTAAACTTAAGCATGCTACAATAAAAGTATTTAAAATTAGTTTTGCAAAGTTGGATGAAAAATTATTTTTTTGTTTTGTTTTTTATCTCTAGCTAATATCATTTATTATTGTAAATATTTATTTATTTTTTTTTTCACAACGTACAAAAAACATAAAGAATATCAATAATTTACGTATTAATTTAATTTTCAGAGCATTCCGAGTTTATAAGGGCAAAGATTCGTGCAACCAACCACGTTTACCGCTTTCCGCAAAATCGGCTGCAGTGTGATCCTCACCGCGCAAAATCCACTTTGTTGTTAAAAGTCCCTCCACACCAACTGGTCCGCGTGCATGTATTCTTGCTGTTGATATGTCCACCTCACCACCTAAACCAAACCTGAAACCATCGGCAAAGCGTGAACTTGCATTATGGAAAGCACAAGCGCTGTCAACCGAAGTCAGAAACTGTTGTGCCGCAGAATCTACAAAAAAAAATAATAATTTCCCATAAGAGCACAAAGTGACGTAAACTATGAGAAAAAAAGGTTCATTTGGTCTCCTGACTAAAAGGTGTCTCCTTTATGAGTCTGTTTTGCAATGCATACATTCTTATGTGTTACATATAGAGTTCATGAAAATGTGTTCGTTTTATTTTAAATTTCGAATGTACGTAAAACAATTTAAACTTTTTCAATATTTGTAGTAACTCGTTGATGCCTTCATATATGTATGTAAAGGGTGTTTTTTATAGAGGTATAGAACTATAAGTTGGCATTACTTTTCAAGATGGCGACCGATTTAACAGCTGTCAAGTGATTTATTCTTAGTTTGGTTTGGCAATTCATCATGAATAGACTCATGCGTGAACAACGCTTGCAAATAGTGCAATTTTATTTCGAAAATAATGGTTCTGTGCAGAAAACGTATCGCGCACTATTTTGTTTAGCGATGAAACGAACTTCTGGTTGAATGGCTACGTCAACAAACAAAACTGCCGCATTTGGAGTGAAGGTAATCCTCAAGTGTATGTTGAAAAACCGTTACATCCAGAAAAACTGACTGTTTGGTGAGCTTTATGGGCTGGTGGAATCATTGGTCCGTACTTTTTCAAAAACGATGGTGGCCAGAACGTTACAGTCAATGGTGATCGGTATAGAGCCATCATTACTAACTTTTTCATTCCTGAATTGAACAACCATGATGTCCAGGAGATGTGGTTTCAACAAGACGGCGCAACATGTCACACAGCTCGTCCCACAATAGATTTATTGAAATACACGTTTGGTGACCGCCTAATTTCACGTTTTGGACCTGTAAATTGGCCTCCAAGATCTTGTGATTTAACACCTCTAGACTACTTTCTGTGGGGCTATGTAAAGTCATTGGTCTATGCGGATAAGCCACAAACGTTTGACCATTTGGAAGACAACATTCGCCGTGTTATTGCCGATATACGGCCACAAATGTTGGAAAAAGTCATCGAAAATTGGACGTCCAGATTGGACTACATCCGCGCCAGCCGTGGCGGTCATATGCCAGAAATCATATTTAAAATGTAATGCCACAAGATTATCTTTCGGATAAATAAAATCCATGTCAATCGAATAATCCACCGTTGTTTTATTACAACTTAAAGTTCTATACCTCTATAAAAAACACCGTTTACATATATACATATAAATATCCTTTTGCGACGAAGTGCTATGTAAATTGTGCATATATTCAAGTCTGCGTACCTGTGAAACTGCCAAGCAAACTTTTCAACTTTTCCATAGGATATTCCAAACGTATAGAATTCAATTATAATAACACATTTTTTTCAGCATGATTGATATTGTCCAAAACGTTGAGAATATTGTAATGCGTGGAAAAGTACTTAATGAAATATTCTTTGTTTTCTGCAACTTATATGTATTTCATAAATGGTTGCCAGGTAAACTTGCCTCAAATGCCAGAACATTTTATAGCAATCAGAACGTAAGGAATTGAAAAAACGCAGTTCTACTACGATAAATGATGAATGATATCGATTAAATGAATAATCGCTCATTGCTATTGTGAATCAAATCTAGTACAATGATTGTAGGAAAAGAATATGTGAAAATATTGATAATAACCATTTTAATTAACCGATAAAGTGTAAAACTATTTTAAAAAAAGTTAAGATAAGAAATACGAGAAAAAAGCAAAGTACAAAGTACAATAATAAGGGCAACCTTTCTAACTGTGTGCCTTGCACGAAGTCTATTAAACCAATGAGTTAAGCGTAGTAAAAAAAATTAAATTTCAATGAATTTCAATTTTGGAAATTACTCTGACTATTTTTCTGACAATACTTAAAACACTTGACAGCACTTTCAAAAGAAATAAAAATTGGTAGTGCAGCCCGAGCTATTAGAAATTTAGTTTCATAAATCAAATGGCAATTTTTGTTTTGTATTTTTCGGAAATCAAATTGCAGAAATTAGTTTCAGGATGGTCGCTAATTGCTAAGTCTGACCGCAACTTTAAAGTCGTTATTTAAAGAGTCTGAAAGAACAAAGTCCAAAGTAGTAAACATTCGACCCAATTGTTGCAGAAACAGTTTGATAAGCGCAGTGATTACCAACCAGCTATCAGCAATCGGTGTTCACAAGAATATTATTCTAAGTAAGTAAAAGTGAAATCTTCATTATAAAAATGGTATTCAAATTTTATATTTAACAAGTAATAACAAATTGAATGGAATGATCGAATTCTTACATTTTGCAAGATATCCCCGAAGAATTAAGTAGAAAGAGTGTAGTTAGACTCGTTCCTTACAGAACATGTTCGGAAGTGGAACATGTATCTGGTGATATTAGTTAGCCTAACTCTAAAAGTCGCTTATCACTTCCGTCCGATGAGTCAGTCGGTCGGCTTTATGCATTAGAAATCTTTTGCTGTTCGAGTTATACAACGCCATTGATAAAGTTTAGTAAATATTTCTAATGTATGAAAGCACTCCAACTTTGAAGGTATTGGATACGGAGCCCACTGGTGTAAGCAAAAGAGGGTCACCTCCATTTCGTTGGAATGATCAAATGAAATGAAATTTTCAGTTGGCGCCAAACAGCAGAAAAGAAGAATCGAGGCGTAAAAGTAAAATTAGAACCATATACTCGTAAAACGGCATCTTGATATTACTTTGACTCCTTTCTTTTATGCTAAAATACTCAAAAATAAACTACAATTTTCCTCGTCAGTGCTCACTTTATTAGCTTTTTTATACCTTTACAATTGAAATTACAAATATTTGCGATCATATTTAGTATCAATTATCGATAACATTAAATATAGTTAAGGTTGCAACTTTTCGGGATTTTTAGAGGAATTTTGAGTTTAAAACACAATCGCATATTTAATACTATCAAGTTTTAACATTACAACTAGAATAATTTCTTTAATATTTTCGGCTGAAGTAAACAGAGTTTTTTTTTCACATAGTGGTTCTGGCGACTTTGCACATCAGCTGTGTGCTGACATTACTGCCAACATTAGAATGTGAGATGGGAGAACGCTCTCAACCGCAATATTAGGAAATTTGAGTAAGTTTCCCCGTTGTGTAACTGATTGAGGTGTAAGATGAATATATTTAACTCTACGAAATTTCCCTCATAAGCAACGCTGGTGCCAACACAACGCCAATAGTTCGCCGTCTCTCATGATTTTGCGCATGTCGACCATTCGCTGATTTTAATTTTCATTTATTTGCATATACAGATTGAAAAAGGAAAACTTCAAAACCGGTTCAAAAATTGTTTAATATAACAGATTTTTAACTGATAGAAAAATGCTTTGCTAGAAAAGTTGGATATGTCACTCAACGCAATGAAGTTCTATCTTACATCGGCTTAAAGCGAAGCACCAGGACATGGACAAAGGTCCATGGCCGTCAGAAGGCATTCATTCTAGAATTCAATTTAGTTAGAGTTGGAGTCGTTAATTACTTTACTCCGATGAGTAGACTTAAGCAAGACATTCTAGAAAATTCTATTTGAAAAAAAAAATTAAGTAATTCAGAAAATTGTTCCATCGTTTCATTGGCTCCCACGTCGCTGTTGAAGCCCATAATTTTGAAATTATAGATAATTTCGTCTATCTTGGAATCAGCAACGAACAACTATGCCAGCCTGAAAATCCAACACAGATCACTCTTGTCGACAGGTGTTACTTTGAACTGACTAGGCAATTGAATAGTAAAGTTTTCTCGGCGAAAAAATACTAAGCTCTAAAATTCACTCATTCTTCGTGTCCTGCTGTTTTCTGCATAGGCATGGACGATAACTCGCCGGAAGAAACAGAGAAGAGGAATACCGTCCCTCCGTTCGAAATATCAAGTGGAGAAGGACCTGGATTACTTAGTATTTCCAATTGGCGCCAAACAGCGAAAATAATTAAGGAATGACTATTGTTACGATAAATCGTCTATAATCGCGTAAGCTTTGTCTACGCCTGTAGAGAAAATGTTATCATTTCAAAAAATAGCTAGGAAATACATAAATATAACTAAAGACATTATAAACAAAGGAGGATCTAAAAGTATACGAAGATTTAAATCATCCGTATCACTCAAAGAGTAAATGAGAACAAGTAAAGATGCTTTCGTAAAGCCTTCGTTTCTACTATGAGTGAATGGTTGTATTAATATGTCAATTAATATAGAGAACAACACGAGATGACAATACGAAAGGCCTGTCAAATCGAATGAATGAAAGGATAGCGATCAACGAATGGCACCCTATTCAATTTCAACATGTTGATATTTCAGAAGACGAAAGTAGACGTTCTCTTGATGAAGAGTTCGCATTATTATTATTATTTCCCTTTTATTACTTAAGAAGCGCTGTCGTAAATTTACTTCCAAACTAAGTAATTAACCGTAATTTATTTTTCCAATATTCTTCCTCACTCACTTTGGGTATTGCTGAGTATTTTATTTTGACGCTAAGCTAAAATTCTAAATAACCAATTAACATGCAACGGCTAATTGGGTTGAGCAATTATTCTCACCCTAAGTTGTTGTTGAACTTACCGTTTTCCGTGACAATGGCATCGGTATGCCAGCTACCGTATGTATATATGTATGTGCTCTATTGCTTCATCAATATCCTCAACAATCTCAATGCAACATTCCAGTGCGCCATATCACGCTTCATCCTATCGCTGCAGGTGGCCCGAAGGGTAGTTGCTGGCTAAGTTTTGGTCCTGAATAGATTTTAACCCCTTCACGTTTCAGCATGTTGCAGATCCCTCCATTCATTACGTCCTCGTGAATGAGAAGCGTTTCCATAGCATTGCAAGCTGAAACGACAAAATCAGAAGACAGAGTTGTAGTGTTGTCAATGATAGTTAATGTAGACGAGTAAGGAAAACCCAACTTGGGAAGCGAGCTTTCTGACTAATTTCTATGAATAAGAATAGGCTTAGAAAATTGAAAAAAAAAATATTGTTAGGAATGGTAATGCTAAGATATATTTTTTCTCATTCATCTCTGCTATGAAAAGACAAGTTTCTAATAGGAATCTATTATCCACTCGGAGGCGGTTCAAATACGTACATAGCTCTTTTCATTACTACGAAGAAATGAAGAGTAGAAAACTCAACCGCAAACCGTATATGTATAAGAGTTCTGTTCAAAAAATATTCTATACTTTGCGGCCAATGCAAAAAATTTTGCTGGTGGTGGTATAAAAACTTATTTCGGGACCGAGATGATATACATAACGAAGAGCGTGTCAGACGTCCGAGCAAGAATTAATTAAGATAAAAGTCAAAGAAGTTGGGACAATGATATTGACCAATCTTTATTTAAAACATTGAACTTCTGAAGAAACTATTCAACGCTATTCCTGGCGGCTTTCTCTAGATCAGTGATCGGCATTTTATAGCAGAATTGTGCGCTCACTGCTCACACGCTTTCTGCCATTCTCTTGCTGGCGGAGGTGTGATTTAAAATGAATTTAGTGACGTTTTTATGTTGAGTGCCGGTAAAAACTTACAACGAGTTCTCGATAAAAAATCATTTTAAAATGAATTTAATAAATATAATAACCTCAGTAATGCATAGCCTCTTCTCCCACTGCCACTCTCTCATTTATATTTCTGCCGATCCTCTGATCTAGAGGTAATTTGGCTTTGACGTATATACATTAGGGCACTTAAAAAGTCAGTAAATTGAACTGAGGGACGAGGGCTCCATGAAAATCTGAGATCTGCATATTCACGAGAGAGGAAAAATTTGATAATTTAACATACCATCCTAAAGGTATAATATTAATACCCCAAATCAGTCAAATATCTTGGAATAATTCTTGGTGGAAAGCTTAGTAGAAAGCAACAGGTTGAGAAAACAGATTTAGAACTCCTGCGAAAGGCCTATTGCTCCAAAATGAGGTATACACAAGTATTTTAAGACTCATACTAACTTATTAAGTACGTGTACCTGTTTGCCGGGCGCAATGAGAACTGTCTCAGCAAAAACTAATCAATTCATATCTAAACCGGGCGTAAGTTAAGGCTATCAATAATAGTGGAGATATTTATATCTATGTATGCTGATGTTCGTGCAACTGCCGTCTGTTGTCTAAAGAAATAAAGCCTGGAAGTACACTTAGGTTCTGGAGCATTCCAACGTAGCTTCTACCACTAAAGTACTGAAGGGCGAAATAGAACTTAGCAATCTTGTAGGTTGATTAATAGGAAATCAACATCTGAGGTATCAGCTTCAAAAAATAGGTAAGGTTCAATCAGTTAAGTACCGAGCATAAATACAACAGAAGGAAACTCTTAAGTACTGCCTTTGTGAGTACCCGGCCTTCAGCTGATTTAGGCCTCATAACTTTCACAAAGCCGCTCAAAGCCTCAGAGAGTACAATCAGCCTACTACATGGCTTAAGGTTAAGTTAGATCCTTAACCTCCCTTTTCAAACAACCGTTTGATTCTGATTATCATCCATTTGACTCCAGATTATCTAAAGGAATATAAATCTAAACAAAATGCATCCGGTTATAAAATTCCATTAAGTAAGGGAAAACTGGCGATGGAATACGCACATGCATATAAAGTTGCATATCTATCTCGTTTTGTCCTAACCTCTTAAGTCCAAAAAACGTATTTGGAGATTTTAGCGATTTTATGTAAAATCTGTTGGGTTGCAGTTGTAAACAAATTTTTAAAAATCATTTTTTTGAAAACATCTTCTTTCCGTGGTATTGAATTTAGGATATTTTTAATACCACATATCTCGCCAACTAGATAATTTAAATTTTAACGTAAGCCTTTATGTCCGCTTAAGTTATGGTAAAAGAAAAGCTTAAGTAAACAAATATAAGATGTTGGATTACTTTAAAATTGCTGAAAATTATCTAATAAATATTGAAATTATGTTGACATAATATTTTATAAAAAAAAACCGTAATAACCCATTCTCAATTAAAATCAAAAATCTTAGGTTTACTTAAGAGAGACGTCGAAAAGTAAGCCGCAATAATTTTTTTTGAAAGCGTAGAATATGAAAACGGATTGTGTTAAAATGTGCATTGCAAAAAAAAAAAAACGAGCCAGTATAAGATCATAACTCAGTTTTCACTTAACTCGACTTAAGATGTTATATTAATTGCCACAAATATATGTAACGGGTGATCCATTTCGAGGTTCCCTACTTTTTCAAAGAAAAAAACACAAAAAATTCAAATTTAATGGGGAATGTTTATTATCATTTGAAAGAACATTTTCTGGCATTTATTTTTTTCAGATTATCTCTTTCCAATGTTGGCCGCAGCAACGTATCAGATGGTCCATCCGTTCAGTCTAATTTTCATTGATTCGTTCGAACATTTCGACTGGTAGCTGACAAATGCCACGCGCGATGTTTTGCTCCAAGTCCTGAATCGAAGCGGAGTTGTCCGCATAGACTTTAGACTTCACATATCCTCACAGGAAATGCCTAACGGTGTGATATCACACGATCTTGGTGGCGAATCGACCGGCCCAAAACGTGAAACTATCTGCTCACCGAAGTGTTCTTTCAATAAATCCGTTGATTGATGCGATGGGTGGGAAGTGGCACCGTCGTGTTGAAACCAAATGTCGCGAAGAGCACGAGCTTCAATTTCAGGTATCAAATAGTCGGTTATCATGGCACCGCCATTGACGGTTACGTTTTCACCGGCATCATTTTTGAAGAAATATGGACCGATGATTCCACTGGCTCACAAAGCAAACCATACCGTTGTTTTTTCTAGATAAAATGGCAGCTCTTGAATCTCTTCAGATTGCTCTTCGACCCAAATGCGACAATTTTGCTTCTTTACATACCCATCGAGCCAGAAATGGGCCTTATCGCTGAACAAAATTTGGCTCGAAACTTCGTATCTTCTTGGAACTTTTCAAGAGCCCATAGAGCGAAGCGATGTCACCTGGGAAGGTCAAGTGGCTTCAGGTCTTGTACAAGCTGTATTTTGTACGCTTTCGATTTAAGATCTCGACATAAAATGCGCTAAATCGTTCCATATGTTAGTCTCAGTTGCTGGGAACGGCGCTGAATCGACTCTCCACGGCCTTTGTGTACACTCTCAGCTACGGCCGCTATATTTTCTTCACTGCGTTTTGGACGTGGTTTATTCGGTAGAATATTTTCCAGTAATGGATGCTGGGTCTCAAATGGTGATGGTGTTGCGAATAGTACGCTCAGTAGGCCGATTATGTTAACCATAAGTTGAGCGAAGCGCCTGAAACACATTCTTTACAGAACGTGAATTTTCGTAATAAAGTTGAATGATTTCTAAACGTTGTTCAGGCGTAAGTCTTTCCATGATGAAATGCTAAACAATACTGAACAAAAATGACATGACAGCTTGACACGACTTACGCGTGATCTCTCAAAAAAAGGCTATTGAAAAAAGTACCTCTACTTCGATCACCCTTTATATTCACTTGAATCTTTAGGTTGTATAAAAGTAACTTTATGTTATATATACATAAGTATATATGTACATATAGATATGTATACATAGAGTACATACATATATATATTTTCATCGAAGTAATATTCTTCGCAGCCAACTATTCAATTTTAGTTATCCATCGTTCGTATACAATGTACAATATTTTTACAAACGCACGTATGTACGTACGTAAATAATTATATAAATATATATGTTTGTTGAAAAATTGAAAGTGAGGCGCAGCATGCAAACTTGGCTGGCCTGGTAAATGTGGGTTGAGCTTTCTGCATGGGTGGTAATGAAAGCCAATTTGCAGTCAACGTGAAGTGAATGCTACAAGTTTATATGCATGTATGCATGTATTTACATATGCACTCAAATACATACATGCACAGAGGTATACGAGTATGTGGAATGAACGACAGTAATGAAGTGCTAACAAAATTTTTAATTATGTGGAAATTGTGTTGATAATTTAAAAGGCATAATTGTGAAATATTGCATAACTGTTGTTCCTTTATAAATACTGTAGTGTATGAATACAAAGCTGTACAGAGTACATTACTGGGACAAAGGATAATATTTACAATTTAAAATTTGTTACTTTTAGCATTTTGACGACAGCGCGGTAAATATTATATGTATGGATTCATGTCATTATTTGAAAATACATATTTATGTATGTATGTATATATTTGAAATCAGTATGAACTAAAAGTTTTTAACAAGCACTGTTTGACTCTCCACTCTTTTCTCATGAACACCTACTTAGTGGTTCTCAACGGCTGTTATATCTAGAAAATTGGCACTATCGGAGAACTTCAGACCTCAGTTTTGTTGGATGCCTTCAATATTGGTTATACTCAGAGATTAGCGTCTTTGGGATAATTAATAACAAGCAGTATATATACCAAGTAAGGAATAAGATTAAATTCGAGTTGGACCGGACATAAGTCACCTGGCTGATGTTGATATTAAGTCCGCCGATCGGTCAAAAATATATGGTTTGCTATGAGAAGATGGGTTGGGTCTGTTTGAGGACCCATATCAGCCATTTTTAGCAGGCCCATAGTCCCCGTTAGAAGTAACATAAATAGGAAGTTCTGTTCTGTTGATTTTGAATGATGCGAGCGGTGGAAAGTAAAAAGTTCGTTTTAACTATGTACGCCTTTGACCTATGTTGTTGCTCGATTGTTTCAATATTCACTTTGTATGCTTATTATACTATGGGAATTATTAATATCAAATTTTATCGAGTGCTGTCCAGCTGCTCCTACCCGCAATTTTTTTCACCCCTCACTCGGGTTTCGTACTTTTCAAAATTACCCGTTTATGGGAGGTTGATGTGAACTTGCTTAAATCTTAGCCGCTTGCAATATAGCGTCCGTGTTACTTGAGTAATCGTACACATAAGGACATACAGACAGACAGACAGACACCCCTAATTCGATTTGTCTCATCATTTCATGAAGATTGATATGTGTCTGTAACAGATCAATTGAAGAGTCCCCACCCCACCATAGTAAAAGAAATTTTTGCAAAATAATTTTTATTTTATTTTACGTGGTCCCCTTCAAGGGAGATACACTGACTATAGTGACTCTCCAACTTTTCGATATCATTTGTTCCTTGCTTCAAAATAGGACTCAGTTTCAGCGATCACCTCTTCATTCGACGAACATTTCTTCCCAGCGAGCATTCTTTTGAGATCTGAGAACAGGATATAGTTGCTGGGGGCCAGATCTGGAGAATACGGTAGATGCAGAAGCAATTCGAAGCCCAATTCATATAGTTTTGCCATCTGTTTCACTGACTTGTGAAACAGAACTTTCTTTTTCTTCAAATGCGTCCGTTTTTCGGCGATTTCGTCCTTCATACGGTCAAATAACGCTATGTAGTAGTCGCTGTTGTTGGCATCCCAAAATATAGACGCCATAACCTTGCCAGCGGACTGTTGCATTTTTCCACGCTTTGGAGCAGGTTCTCGTGTGCACTCCACTTGAATGGCTGTCGTTTGATTTTCAGAGTGAAATGATGGAGCCATGTTTCATCCATTGTCATATATCGATGCAAAAGCTCGGGTTTATTTCGCTTGAACATCTGCAAACACTGTTCCGAATCATCAACTCGTCGTTTTTGGCTAAAAAAGAGCTCGCGCGGAACCTACATTTCGTTCAAAATCGTATTGTTGATTTTCTTGTTTGATGTTTTGTCGGTAACAACCTCTTTACCGTATGCGGTGCTCAAGTCACTACGTCTAAACTTAGCATACCAATCTTTGATGGTTGATTTTCTTGGGGCAGTGTCCGGAAACTCATCATCAAGCTACGTTTTTGCTTTAACTAATTTTTTTCACTTCAAAAAGCAATATTTTATCAACACGCGTAATCTATTTATCCATTTTTTCACAATAACAAAGTTGCTTCGCTCAAAGTGCTATAATTCACAAACTAATGATCGAATAGCTGTTAGGGCTAACTAAAAATCAAATGGATTTAATTATTTCTTATTCCATCTAGGTATGTGTCAGGTCGGGGACTTTTCAATTGACCTCTTAACTACATAGTTAAGATCATAGCTATCTTGATTATTTTCACGAAACCCAAAGATGATACTTTGATTGAGATAGAGCCTTTGCCAAAAGTAATATGTGTGAGCGTTGGAAGACCCTTCCATCGATCACCCAGACCTTGTCGTGGTACTATTCCAACATTCGCTAAGTGTATTTTAGGTTAACCTGAACAGGAGGAAAGCACTACTAGTCTGAGGCATTCCCAATCGTCTTCGGCATGTATCGTTTCTCGACTCGATGATGTTTATTTTTTTAGGGTCATCAACTTTACTGTCAACAGCAATTCATGGCGGCGTGACTTAACTACCCAAACACCTTTATCAAAAAATAGCTCGTCTTTATAGCGGGTATATTCAAAGCTAGAATAGTCAATTGCCTGTCAAAACAAATGCTGTCGTCCTTAACTTTAATGACGTTCTAGATCATAAATCTACCTCTCCAATGACTCGACTCTTTCCACCTAGCCTCTGCTCATCTCCTATATGAAAACGAACAGGAATTAAAAAAAAATATACATACCTGCTGGATAATCACATTTGGCGTCTCTAACTATTTTAAGTACTTTTTGGATATGGGCTTTGTCTAGGAAAACATGGCATACGCCTTCAGTGTGTCCCAAGACCGGTATATGGACGGATTGTTCTTGAATGTTGCGCACTGATGAGCCACGTGGTATTATTAAATCAATGTGATCTTCTATCGGCAAAAGATCACTAAGACGCCATTGGGGGATTTTCAGCTAAACGAATATGCCGCAACACACGACCAACATTCTAAAAGCAAATTAATTTTTCACATCTCTCGATGAATTATACGGTATTATGTTCATTTATGAAAACGCGCCAAATCTCATATGAATATGGAAACAAAGTGCTTACCTTGTGACTTGATTCAGCAATCTGCTTCAATCCAACTGACAAGTTCTTCAATTTTGCGGAATTCAGAGACAAACGTGACAATAGTGGCTTTGCAAGACCATGACACTTTGCTTCAACTAAGTCCTTCGCATTTGCTTGCAAAATGAATTCCGCCCTACTCAACAATAAATCAGCCAAATGGTTAACTGCATTGGCACGTTGCTCCGTAGTGAGCGCCTGCATCTGTCGACTGCCAACGTGCGTTGCAAAAGCCAAAAACATCACACCAAGAGTGAGTTATAATATTCATTCTGCAAAATCCAAATAAAACAGAGAAAGTATTAAGCCAATTGCCGTTGCCAAATGGTGTCGTAAATTGTAAAAATATATACATATGTATAAAACGTAAACGGAAGCAAAGTCACAAATGCACTTGCTTACCTAGGATACGCATATAAACGTATGAATCTCTGCAAAGGATCTGTGAATATTGTAATCACCAACATTAATTTGATACTTATCTGAGCACTAAAATAAATGGTTGTAAAAATGTCGAGCGAGCTTCTGATGGAAAAATGTTTATAATAGAACAAAAGAACACAATCAGAGCACAATTCTTGTGTTAAAACGACGCTTACATTTTGACAATTATAGAGTACGAATTTATGGCAGTTTTCTTTTCACGTCAGAAATAGACTGGATGAATTCGATTTGCGTGCAACTAATGTTAGAAATTTGTTTTCATATATGTACATACTTATGTAGATAGATATGCTGGATTAAGGTTGGAACGCATGTACATACAAGTACATATTGCATACATGTACAAAATTCACACTCCTTTATCCGAATTTAACTAATTTGCAAATATTCTTTTTACTAACTAATCTCGAAAGATGACAATTTTGTTGTAAGTGCAGCCAGATCCTTTTCCGTTTGTTCTTTCCAACGGCTTTTAGAAAAACTTTCTTGAAAATCTTCGACACTAAAGTGTTGCATCTGTTGTAGTATCTGTTGATAGAAGTAATTACTGATTGAATTTCAAGACTGACTTTGTCAAAGGCATGGATGCTGGAAAAAAATTACTACGACTACAAAGCTAGCACCCAGCTCGTGTCGAAGGAGCCAATAAATTGCAGTGTAGATATGTGTGTATGTATTTCCTTCACTACCTGACCAATTGGCACCATCAGTTCCAAGCTATTGAGAAAGTGTACGTAATGAAACACTTATGTATGTATGCTTTTTGTGGACGGCCATTTAAGGTTTGGTTTCGCAGAGAAAGTGGATTATTGTTTTCTTATTCCCTTCTAATTCACAACTTTGGCAACGACGGTTATAAGATAGTCCCACTTTTGAGGTATGCTCTCCAGGGGTCCAATGACCCGCTATAGTGGCTGTAAGTCTATATACACTTTTCCTCGACCTTTTTAATAGCTCCTTTACTCTGATCATTTCATACCTGTGCCAAATAATTTTCATCTGTTTAGTGCTACTTGTTCAAATAGCAAGTAAAACTTTCTCTTGATCGTTCCTAATGGACATGGTATTAACTCCGCTTCAGATTCATCAAGATAATATCCGGACTTGGACAACTCGTTAGCTTTTACGTTGCCGAAAATATTCCTACGACCGGGACTCAGAAATGGCGAGTTAACTTGGCAAGGAGCTTAATTGTTGACGACGCTTGAGTTTATTATAGACCACTAATGCGATCTGGTTAGATGTTTTGAGCTAACAGGTCCACAACAAAATTTAAACCCTGTTTGATAATTAGGAAAGTGTTAGGTAATGATTGCTTAATTTTATCAATAAGGCCATCATGCCACACCTTGCCAATGCTTGAGCCATACCAAAAAAAATTGTCGACAATATCTGAATTCGAGAGCTTTCCTTATGTCATTATTTGCAAGAAAAACGAGAATAGAATATTTTATTTCAGAAACAGATGTTATGTAGTGTATTTTTTCATATTATCATTTACTGACGAGGGCACATTATTACTTGAAGTAGTATTTGGCTCATAACCCTGCAAAACACATAGGGCTATGCAAACTGACTCTGGATAATACCAGCCGAACTGGGATGGACCTCTCAGAGCTGCTCGATACCAATCGAGTTTTCAGACAAGGTGACTCTTTATCGTTTGATTTCTTCAATTTGATGCTAGAGAAAATAATATATAGAATAGCTGTAGAGCTATATATACAAGAAGGTAACCTTTGACCTCATTGTAAGTTCTGATTTATCCAATCTAGACAAATCTATCTAAATTTTGGTATGACATAATCCGATTAATGTAATTATGTTATGATCACCCCTTCAATCCCTAACTCTGATGCCGGAAGCAGCTGGTACTTAACGAATGAAGATAGCAGTTGATACAGCAGCATGTTAAGAGCATTCGATGTATATGACTCAAAAGCTCTGTCTTATTGGGTTTAATACCAGTCCGTTGAATCTCTCCATAATCTTACTGATTGTGGAGGGACACAGCCCTGATAACATGAAATATTTTAGGCTAAGATATTAACTATGTGTTAGGGTTTTGAGGATTTCCATAAATATTTCATCTATGATGTGTAAGCAGTTTATTAAATTAATTTCCTTCCATAGCCAGGTCCTTCTCCACTCGATTTTTCCAAAAGGGTGGAGGCCTTCTTCTTCCTCTACTTCCACCAGCTGGTACTGTGTTGAAAACTTTCAGAGCTTGAGTGTTTTTGCCCATACGCATAGCAGTTACTAGTCAGTGTAGCAGCAGTCTTTTAATTCGCTGAACTATTTCCATGTAGTATGTGTTATGCACCGTTGGGAAAAGGACTTTACTTTTTATTTGCTTACTTTACCAAAGCTGCAAGAGTGATTCTATATTGGATTTCAAGACTAACATAGGCGTTTATGCTGGTTCCAAGGAAGACGAAATTATCTAAATACAACTTCAAAGTTATGACTGTCAACATTGTACGTATGCAAGCAGCCAGTTGTTTGTGACTTTACTATTAGATCCACTCACCTAGCTTCTTTTCTAGTCTGGAGAAAGCAAAACAAACGGCGTGGATATTGACGTCTTTTTGGGGGTGCTCAGCGTCAGTTTAAATCACCGAAGGCTGCTTTAAAATCATGGTCAATCATAGATTTTCCGGGGCACGCCACTCTAACCGAGAGATTTCTTCCATAGAGTATGTTCAACAAGATTTTACTAGTATATGCGATAATGAGGAGACTTGCCCCAGATAATTGCCACAGACTGAGATATCCCCATGTATGTCGATTGGGCAGAGCTTACTTAGGTTCTAATCGCCCATATTCTGCAAAAAGATCTGATGTATATGCCTTGCCAGTTCTTCGCCACCGATAATCCATCGGCTTCCGCCGCTTTGTTGTCTTCAGGCGGGCAGTTGCTATTTAGACTTTCTCCTTATTTGGTAATGGGTCATCATTTCTATCGTCATTGATTGTGGAATTGCCATCTCCATTGGTAATCCATTTTCACTGCCATTCACCATCCTGGTGAAGTGTTTCCTCCATAAATTCAGCTAGATCACCTCTTTAGGTGTTGTGGTCTGTCTGTCTGTTTTCTTTCCACAATATGATCGATCAAATTTTTCGATTCGAAGGCAGCCAAGTGGGTTGATGAATTTTGCTGTGCTGGGATATACTTCTTTGACCACCCTAGCGTGCAAGTCACCAAGCACAATTTTTTACATTTGGGCGGGGGCAGCACTCCATAAGTGCACTCCCGGCATTCATAAAAGGAATTAATTAAGCTTCAAACCGTTGTTTTATTGAGAGCTTCCTTCTTGTTATAAAATTTAGAAGAAAAAGGATTGAATTTCTGCTAGCGGTAAAGAAATTTATTTTTCTAAAAACATGCAAATGTCGATTATGAAATTTTAAAGGCAACTCCACATTTGCATGAAAAGGAACTTATGCATATGTACTAATGTCGTGTGAAGTTCAAAGTCTAAAAATACTAATCTTTTAGGATAAATGTTTCACCATATACTCGTATGTGTAGATAAATATACATATGTATGTATGTACTTATATGTAGATATTTTTGGAGAATTCACAAATTATGTTTGGCACAGATTCAATTTTACTCTTGGCAGTCGCATTACCCGTAACATACTTCGATACATACATCCATGTGTAAGCATATGTTAAACTTTAGCAGTTAAAGAAGGCAGTTTTCGTCGATGGAACGTGCGAGTAAATTATTTCTTTCAATAAGCGAATATCCGTAATCGTGATTTATGGATTCCAATGACTATAGAAATATCTAGCAAATAAGTTATTGAGTATGAGTTGAATTAAAATTGGCACACACCTACGAGTATGTATGTAGATTTACTATGGAAATAAGATATATTTCAAACCACAAATATGTAGTGTATATATAAAAAAAGGATATGGAAATATAGCTAACAGCTAGTTCAAATCTTTGGTTATTTTATGCAATAAGTTAGGATTGTGTAGAATCATACTCTATTCACTTCAGGATGATGAACTAAAAATTTAACATATGTATATCTGCAGAAGATGTTTTTACTTTCATATAAAAAAGGATTCGTATAGGGTACGCTTTGAAATATGTATTTATTTATGCCAATATGTGCATACTCGTACTTACATATAATTATTGTGGCATACTAACCTGCTCGACAATGGAGGCCAGTCGACCTAGAGCAAGGCAAGTTTAACCACAAGGCAACGTGCATATACATACATACACACATTCTTATGTATGTGTGGGTGTATACTATTTAAATCATTTACTACAATGTGTTATTCATTCTATTTATTTATATATTGAGTACAATACCGTTCTAAATGACATTAAATGAAAATGGTAAATAAATAACCTAAGAAATGTAGGTAGGCATAGGTAAACAGTGATATAAGATATGTATGTGTGTTAAGTTTAATTTTTGCTGGAAATCTTTACTCGATGCATTTGTCAAGGCTTACAATATTTTATCCTGCATTGGTATTGTGATAGAGAGTTATCTATTTTTTTGTCCACTCGTATCAAAATCTTAGTCCAGTTGAATGTATTCACAAACTTTTATGACCTGTGTTTAGTTAAGATGAAAGACCTTAATGTAACTATTTGCTTATGGTTGATTGTCGATTATATTGCATCCACCTGGCAGACTCTATTATATTATGCGAGTATACATTGGTAGAAATATTGTTGTCTGAAGTACCAGGTTCCAGATCAAGAAAATTCATCCGGCTACAAGGCTACCGCTGGTTTGAAGACATGCATGCACTGTTTTAGATGTGCTTATGTTCCGAAGATCCAACATCGACTCGGATCCCTATCTTGTCACAACGAAGATATGCACCCTATACGCCTATGTGCAGCAAAGAACGCCCGTCAACAAATACAAGGAAGGTTAAATGTAGAGATGTTGCAATCACAGCAGACAGCCGGCAGGTTTTCTATTCGACTTGCACACCATCTTAACTCGATATAAGGCAGGTGATGAACAAGATATCAAACGTGGTGCAGTGGAGAGAAATCAGACTGCCTACTTCGCAACTTTTCAAACGACTACAACACGTGAGGGGCGGGATAGATACCGAGAGCGGCAGGAGCCGATGGTTTAACGGCAGAGTTATTCAAATACGGCGGCGAAGAACTGACAAGGTTTATGCGTCAGCTTCTTTGCATAATATGCTCGGACGAAAGCATTCCCGACGAATGGAGCCTAAGTGTGCTCTACCCAATTCAAAAAAGGGAGATCCCACTGCCTGTGCCAATTATCGTCAGATACGCCTCCTTAATATCGCATATAGCATATAGGACATTATTGTGTAAAAGATTAAAGCCCACCCTCAGCAAACGGACTGGACCTTATCAATGTGGCTTTAGATCTGGTAAATCCACCACCTACCAGATATTCACCATGCGACAAATCGTGAAGAATTGATACACACCAACTTTTCATAGATTTTAAAGCAACCTTCGACATCACGTTAAGGAACTGCTTCAATGCCACTATGTCTGAATTTGATATCTCTACAAAACTCGTACAGCTATATAAACTGATCCTGGGTAATACCAGAAGCACGGTCAGGATTGGGATGGACCTCTCTGAGCCGTTCGATACCAAACGACGTTTCAGACAGGGTGACTTATCATGTGAATTCTTCAATTTAGTGCTGAAAAAAATAATAAGAGTCGCAGTATTTAGGGTGCTAACTTTAACAAAAGTGTAAAACTGTACACCGTTGACGTCATAACTTTAAAATCGTGGATACTTTCGTCTATCTAGAAATCAGCATTAACACATAACAATGTCAGCCTTGAAATCCAACGCAAAATTACAACAGGTGCTTCTTTCGATTGAGTAGGCAATTGAAGAGTAAAATCTTCTCTCCACGACCGTACCGCTCAGAATAAGTCCAGAAAATTTTCAAACATTTGCCTTACGTTCCTTACATTTTTCCGATTCCTTCGTATGAGTCGCCGATGTTTGGCCGAGCTCCTCCTCCAAGTTGTGGTTTTGTGTCTTGATGTTTTTACCAACAAATAGAAGGGCCTACAGATTATTCTAAGCTGCCTCCGATTGGCCGATGGACTTATCTTTATATTTCTTTATATTTATTTCATGTCAGAAATACACTCGGGTTGCTTGAAATTTCTTGCCAATGGGATGTTGGTGGAACCTGGGCTCGAACCCTGCCCTTCTGAATGGTAGTACCCAGTGCTAACCACTCGGCTATCGCGTTAAATCGCTGTTAAATTTATTTCCTTTAAGGTCGGTATGCAGCTCTAACGAAAACTAAAAACCCCATATAAAAAAAGTGTAAAAAAACGATGCGCGAAATTTTTTTTTACTAAGCAGTACGCATCTCGAACGAAGAGAACTCCATTTTCTGCTGCCTATTTCTAAAGTTTTTAAGCAAAAGCACGGCAACGCAGTTTTCCGAGCGAAAGAAATAGTCTCACATATATTTCGCGAGAAATAAGGATAATATTAATTTTCAAACATATTAAAGCAAGCTTATAAAGCAATTTATGTAATGTTTCTAGTTTTTTCATCAATTTCTACACCTTTCATTTTTAGTCATGGAAAACATTAGTGTACATAATCAGCGACAAATATTTACCGCGTTCTACTCATGTTTCTCGCTTTGTTTATTTACGTTTATATATCTTCTTCCGATGTAATGAATTGTTCACAAAGAAAAATCAATCTGGCAAATTTCCGTACCTACTACATTTTGCCGTCCATGAAATATATGATTTTTTTTCGTTAGAACTGCATACTGACCTTTAAATAGAAGGAGTTTCATATTGTGACAAAACACCCTAATGAAGGCCCTGTAGGGAGTCGAAAAGTTATTTTATAGCTAACCTTTACAAGACTTGCAATATTCACGATGCCAACCAATTTTTTAATAATTTTTTTTTTTTTTTAATTTTAAAGTAATTATGTTTTTCAATGTCTCTTTGAGCTTACTTTTTATCTATACCAAATTATGAAATGCAGATTTGGGCTCATAGACATTATTCTATCTTAGGTATTGAATTTATTTTAATGAAGACCAAAATTCTATGCAAAAAAATTTTCCGTCAGGGCATGTGTACTGAGAAATACTAAATATTTTTGTATACATTTATTTTAGTTCCTGCTTTGCTGTCGGGTATTGTATACGTTACGGATTTTTTATTTTAGTTTTTGTTTTCTTACGATGATGTGCCAGGCGCCCTCGACTGACTTTCTTGTTGGTCCGATCTGACTTACGAGTAAATACTTGCTTCCGTCGTTTGTCGCCAGGTGACATGCTGTGTACGACTTCGGATTAAAATACTACATTTCAACATATTTTTATATACATAGATATTTGTACATATGTATACAAATAGCACGTTTCTCACGAAATTCTTATCATACTCATATGTACTTCCAGTCATTTATATTAATGAATTTAAAAAAAATTTCTTACAAGCAATATTTAGGTAATGAACTCCTTTGGAATGCATTGTAATTTTTAGTACTAACATAATTTGCAATACCACGGTTGTGATATTTGGTTTTGCTAACGTAAGTGCACCTACATAGATAGGTTAGCGTGCTTTCCAAGGCCTTTGCTGAGGTAGTCCACATCGCCGTACTATACTAAATAGAGAGTTAAGTCTATTACAGAAGTTTTATGCGGTGCTTTTTCTTTACTTTCTTTCATCCTACTTTGGCTCCATATGTTAGAATCAGTTTTACGATAATTAATTTTTTTTTTAGTATTTTTTTTTACCTTTTTAAGATGATAAGTTATTGGTGAACCTTTGCCTTTATCCTAAAGAGGCATACCTCAGATTTTTACGAGTCTCTTACTACCGCGATTTAAAAAAAGAACAAGCGACCGTGATAAATTGTTTTTGGTGTTAAACCATGCAATCGGCGGATAACTTCAAGGTAAAGCTCTTTATTAACTCTATGAACTTGAAATAAGGATTCATGATGCACTGCGTCTTGATAATCGAAGAATAAAGGGACCAAAGCTTTGACATTTTATCAAGCATGGTGTGCTTCTTTCGGTATATTGGAACTATTTATCATTTATTTCAATGTAATAATCACAATACTATGATATGTTACCCCTTTAAGCGAATTAAGAATCATTGTTGACATTTCGTGAGCGATGCTCAATAACTTTGAAAGGAACTTTGTTGTCACGTGTCACATTACAAAAAAATTGCATGGCATGAACCAATGGATATGTCGACATCCTCATCAACCCTTCTATTAGCAATTCGAATCCATAACATTTGTTTCTCAATTTATGAAACTATTAGAAATCTGAACTGAAATAGTCAAGAAAATTGCATAGAAGTGTAAGAGTCATTACCTTCTATTATCATGTGATTGGGGCCTCAAACAACGAAGGCAAGCCAGAAACGCCTACTAACGTCAGTGCGAAACACTACTTTGAAAATCTTGAACACTACTTGAAAAATCGAATTTTGAACCGTAAATACATGTGTACGTACAAAACAGAAATTACCTTACGATAACTTCCTACGATTTCAATGAAATACATATGTTAACCCACTCTTACACAATACTTAATCGGTCAGTAAGGCTGCGTATTCCGTTTTTCTTCCTTTAAAATTTCAATAAGGTTAGGTTCTCTTAATCTATTTTATAAAAGTATTGCACATAAAATGAACTTCCAATTTCACAGGTACATATGTACATAAGTATATATGTACAAATATGTCTCGACTATTCTATTTTATTACAAACGATTGTTAATTGAACAAACTATACGTACTCTGTGGAGGTGGAGAATTATTTAAATTCTCTAGTTCATAACTTATCAAGATGTCGAGTGCATCTTTGCTAACTAATTAAAGCGTCGCTTGTACATTTTACGCAACAAAATTACTAAATTAAGCTTATAGCACATTCAAAAATTAAACTAGGAAAATTTGTTTTATAGTAGCAATTGCAGGAGTGTTGGGCTCCGAACAATGTAACAGTATGGGGCACATATTTCTCAAATTTCTCAAACTATTATTAATTGTGTATGACAGAATATAAATTTGAAGAACTGAGTTGGAGGAATCATAACATTACTGCTACGGGTAGAATGGTGGCGTATGAATGCAAGCACGTCCCGTGTTTGCCTTATACACATGGTGAATGTGTTTATCAAAGAAACAGATTATTTCTTCATAATTTTTATTGAAAAGTTTTCGGAAGAAGGAATAAAACTTATGCACTAAGAGCTTTCACTCTTCTAATAAATTTATGTATTTAGAAATAGTTTAAGTGAAAGTTAGCAAGTTTTTTGATCAGTGTTTTGAAAGTTTGTTTAAAATGAAGCAACATTAACAACTGCACTTAGGTTACAACCTATTGTTCTAGTAACGCTAGTTATTGTTGAAACTTAAAAAACTTCAGCCGCTTTGTGATGAAAATGACAAATTCAATTGAGATGGTAGCAAACTTCAACAACAAATATTAAACTATAAAGTTACTCGCTTGAAAAGGCAGCATGTATAGTAACTACGAGCAGCGTTTTATGTTCTCGGAATGATAGGATTGTAGGGTGGTGATTAGCTTCATTAGGATCGTAGCGTGTTCAGTGACTAATAATTTGTATAAATATGCGGTTTCTTAGTTATTAGACAATTTTTATATGAGCTATCGTCAAGCAGGCAACATAATCCGGACTGAAAAGTGAAATATGCAAGCATTTTTATACCTCTGTAATGAAGAGAATGTATTGAGTCCAATTTTTACTGGAAGCTAAATTTGAGTTCATAATTAAGAGTCTGGGTCGAAACAAGTCTACATGCAGTGGCATAAAAAGGGCACTGCATTTTCCAAGAAGTTTAAGGTGCCACAGTCAGTTGGAAACTCATGACAGAAGGAATGCTATTGAACGATTATAAAGATAAAGGTGTTTCTATAACTGGAAATGTTTCTTCGCTTGAATATTATTGCGACTAAAAGTAACTATTAAAGAGAAGAGGAGGGAAGAATTGACAAAAGGTGTGCTGCTTTTGGATGACAAGGCCATGCGTTCGCTACCATGCATAAGGTGTGCTTCGATAATTTGAAACACCCACCGTACAGCCCACACATAGTCCCGACTGATTATTACCTGTTTCCAAAACTAGAAGAAGGACAGCTCTGGCATGTTTTGAATATTAAGAGAAACCATTTTTTATGAGGGTATAAGAAATTAATTGATAGATCTGGATTTTAATCCGTCTTGTAGGTGAATATATTGGAAACGAAAAATAGTTTGGTTTTTTTACAATATTCCTTCCATGACCATAAAAATTGTTCCTAGTAAGATCAGATAAACTAAATAATAAGAGATAATGCAATATGAAATGGTTCTATAAGCGATCTGTAATAGCTTTCAAGCTTGTCATATATATATATACATAGCACATGGGCACACAAAGTCCCGGACCTAACACTTAGATGGCTCTCGTTTATTGTCTTCACTGCTTCTACTCGGTTAATAGACAATGATAATGTAGAATGCAGTGAACATCAAGGAAAACATAAAGTAATTTCAATATTTTTTGGGATGATCGAAAAGTGTAGTTGAGTGAGTTAGCCGATGTCGTCAAGATATAAAAAGAACGTGTTGGATTTTTACGAGTATTGCAAGAGCACTATTGACTATAAGAAAGCTCTCTGGTTCTGAGCTGCGTCGATATGTGACAATGAATGAAAGACGAAGCGTCGCATGATTGGACGCACGAAAGCGCAAGAATCGATTGCAAAGATGTGTGTGATGTAACATTCATGAATTATACCCTTCTACATGAATAAAAGGAGCAATCATCGCTTTGATTCTTTGTTCTCGCCATACTATAGGAATTTCATATCGGAAAACCTAATTTTTGCCCTAAAACTAATTTTGAGGTCTTATGACCTGTACAAATTTATAATCAGTAGCCAGACTTCTCTCTTTGCAACGATACCGACTCCAGTAGTAGTACGTTGAGAACTGTCTAAGCGACAACGTCCTTCGTGAACAATTTCATCCAGTCTACCGCCAAGTGCAAAATATACAGCTTCATCTGTTATCTCATTTGGAAGGGAAAAGCTTCGTTTTAAACTTATAATGAGGTGATAAGGCTATGAATTGTACGAGTGTGTAAAAGTGATGTCGCGCGTTTAAAATCGGTTCTACCTCTCTGTATGATGAACAGCGGAAGACTCAATTGTGAATGACGAAATATCTGGAAAAAAAATACGAAGATTCGCTCCGCGATGATTGCAGTTTGACCGTAGATGAACTTTCTACGAGGTTTCCACCAATTTCCATATCTATACTACATGAAACAATCACAGAAAACCTTTTATATCCTTGACGAAGAAGTTACCGGAAACTACTTTAAGAAAGGCATAAAAAATAGGTAAACAAATTTTCAAGCGCCAAAAATTGAGTATACTTACTTTCTGAATATGGCTGGTATCTATATTAGCACTAGAAGGAGAAGAGATAGGCCCAAAATTTATACCGAATGTATCAGAATGACGAGCTGAGTTGATTTAGCGCTGGCCTGTAGTCCGTCTGTTTGCACGCAAGCTGGTCCTTAAGTTTTTGAGATACCTGAATGAAAATATTTGGAAGTAGTTTTCTAATGTATTGGTAATTTGTCTAAACTGGCTCGATCGATCTACTATGTCATATACCTCCAATACAACCGATTTGTTCAGATATGTAATTTTGAGTCATAAATAACTCAATTAAGCATCTAAGAACGTGAAATTTGGTGTTATATACACATATACGGAATTAAATATTGGTCTGAAAATCGGGAAATCGGTATACTATATCATATGTTAAAGTCCCTCATACAACCGGTTCGTTCAGATAAGAGGTTTTTGGTCAAAAATCGGTCAAAAATGCATCTATTAGAGTAAAATATGGTATTTTAAACACGAATCTTCTAAAACATATTGTCTTCGAAAATCATGGAAATATACTATAACTTAATGACCCCATACACCGATACGTTAGGTTTTGATTCAAAAATCCGTCAAAAAACATCGAGCGGTAAATTCGGTATTCAAGTATTCAAAAAATTCGTTATTTTAAATAAATATTGACAGAGAAAATTATCGAAATTAAATTTTGCATTTTGCAATAAATTTTATAGGTTCATAAAAGGTATAAAGACTTCGACATGACTGAAAACAACACTTTTTTCTTATTATAATACTTACTTCCTACATTGATTATAAAATAGCATTTCTTATTTAAATGGAAATTGATGTGTACTTCATATGTTTTAATTCAAACCTATTCCTTAAAAAGTTCTTCAAATTGAGCTTTTCGAATCTTTATCCACTTACCCATTATCTCCGTTAAAGATTATCAACGTGCGACCTTAAATCAACTTCAGGGCAAAATATGAAAAATAATATTGGGACCACTTATAGGGTTTACAACTTAATTCGTGAGGTTGTTCTCAAAATTTTAAAGTTTATATAAGTACAATAGTATTAATCAAAGTATTGTCCATTTGTAGTTAAAACATTTCCTCATCTTTCTGGCAATTTGTGGACTCCATCCAATTTTTGATATCCTGTAAACCGTACTCCAGTGAGAGTGTTCGACATCGAACGGAACAAATGATTATTCAAAAGGGCAAGGCCTGGGCTGTAAGGTGGGTGAGGCAAATTTCGCAAATTTCACAGCGGTTGTTTTCTAAATAGGTTTCAACTGGTATTGAAAGATGAGGCGGAGCGTAGTCATCATGGAAAATGAAATGACGCGCTTCAGTTTTCCAGTTTTTAGAAGCTCCTGATACTGCAAATACAGAGCTTTGGCAACAATGGATATATTTTCACCACCAGTCACAATTCGATGTAAAAACTTTTTGAAGCGTACAACAGCTCAAGAATAACTCCACTCAAATACTCTTCTTCAGGCACAAAGAGCAATGCATTATGTATGTTTAGTATACCAAATTTCGCGGTCTTGAATACTTTTTTGACGGATTTATTACCTAAAATTTCAAATCTGAGAAATCAGTCTTATACATGAAAAACACGAAACATGGCTTGAAATGAATTAAGTTACAGACCCAGTATTTCCAATAATCTGTACAAGTCTTGACCATAATATCCATAATCGTATTTTTTACCTTTGTTCCCTCGGCATGAAAAATATCGATTATTTGGAACAGCAATAAATTAAATTCAGAAAAGTTTATTAAAATTGTTTCAATATTTTTCAGAAGTGCAGTGGTAGGCAAAAATGTCATGAACACTTTAAGGGTGTGAATGCACATGCCCGGAGCCGACAATCGAGACTTTTGCGTTGTATTGCCCACGCGCGACATTTAAGTGGAAACCATTGTACAGCCTACAGAGTATGCAAACTTATCCTCTATTTCCGGTTTGAGCAAACGGTCGGCTAAGCTGATCGTTTTCGTTCCTCACTTCAGTTGTCATTCGCATCTTCGTGCGCTGGGTTGCATTAACATGCATTACATTGTAGAAAAAAAGTAACTATCACCAAATGAATTGAATGAGTGCTGAAATCGGAAATAATAATAATAATTTATAAGACCAAGAATATTCTGCCACCTAACAGAAAATATAAATCCCAGCATATCATCTGCTCTATATTATGTCGGATGTTAATATGCTCGAGCATGTCTCACAATTTAGTATATTAAAGTGAAATAAAATATGTAGTTGTGATCGTGATTTCTGTCCTAAAAGAAAAATACGAGAAAGTATTTGACAACTGTGATTAGTGAAAGGTTGGCTAAAGTGTTGGTAGTGAACTTAATGTCCTAAATGTAAAATAAATACATAGAAATTTCTATGTTTGAAATGGCTATGTCTAAGCTATGATGTTTTTGTGTGCTCTACTTCTGTGAGTTGCGCCAAATAAAACCAAGTTGTTTTATATACATACATATATTCCCAAATAGCAAATGCTTCATTTTGGGTCTTATGAGGTCGCATGTATACGTGTCAATTACCTGAAATGCAGAATTCTAACCCAAGTAAAAAATATAACTAATTTTTATGAAATTTGTTTTATTGTTTTAACATTACTGTCATGTAATTTAATAAAAGTGTTAAATACATATGTGAATGAAACCAACAAAATATATATACAGTCAGCATCATAACTCTACAATCAGCTAAATACAAAAAGTTTGTTTGAAAATATTTTTTAAACTAATAAATTTATAGAAGTAATTTTTTTTTCTTATGCGGTATTGAAGGTAGATTGATATTATTGAATATTGTAATCCACCTCTTATATAAAATATAAATATGTATATTCATAATTTGAAACTTACATATTTCAATTAATTTTCTTTTTAAACCAATACACTACATACATAAATAGCATATAAAAGATATTCCATTATAAAAACTTCTGTACATATCAGTATATTCAAAAAGTAATTTATTGCTGTGGCAATCTCATTTTCCAAAGCTTGCAAACATTCTTTTCAATGGGGTTTGTGCCTACTTACCCATTTCTTATTTCCTATTCACCTTTCAAAAAAGGATTTTGATGGAATTCAATATCAATAGAAATGGAATGGGTAAATGGGTTCTGATTAACTCGCTGTTTTGAAAACTTTATATTTTGTTTTGAATACTTTCTTGTAATTCTTCATCATTAAGCACTACCCTGAAAATAGGAAAATACTCAAAATAATTAGAAATATATACATACATATTTCTTCCTAAGCTATATTTTTCTGCGCGTCCAGCTGAATTTCTGAAAGTAAAAACAAATAATAATTAATAAAATTATTACAAGCTAAAATTTGCTCTTAAATGTTGAGAAAATTTTTGAAATGAATGAGAAATAAACATAACATATATATAAACAAACAAGCGCAGGGTTGTGCCGCCATCGGATTTTTTTTTTTCATATTCTACTAAATTTATGAAAAAAAATTATTGCGCATAATTGATGCGAAGTCTATCGAAAAAGTTTTATTCATAATTTATGTGAACATACTTGACGTTCTTAAAATATTAACAAAAATTCTTGCAACACATCAACCCTGCTCCGAATTCATAGCTTCACGAAGCCCAGACTGCGATTTACAGCACCCTGGTTGCTTCACAACACCCTGGTTTTGATAACCGATAAAAGAAAGCGACAAAGAAGGAAACAAAATAGGAAGGGAGTTAGGTTACTTTGTAGTCTGTAGAATGACTTCTACTAACCACATTCTGCATTGTCGAAAATGCATCCGACCCTTGTTTCATACAATTAGCAAATTTTTACACTCACTGTTCATTGTGTTGCGAATGCTCAGACAAAAAAAAGGAAATTAATAAAATATATGTACAATAAGAAGAAGGAAATTCATTATGAGAAGTACAACTAACATAGCAGGGAGCAAACTTAATTGTTTGGTTTCTAAACTGAAAGAGCATCCATACATAGCAAAACCTTTTTCGCTAAGTATAAATTTTTTCAGGACAACTGCATGAGTTAGGTAATTGGTTCTCTCTTGCTTTCATACATGATTTTATTTGGTGGTTGACGTCTTATACGGGTATATACATCCATATGTTATTGAGTGTACTGAGTATCAAAGTGATGTGTTTGTTCTAAATTTTCTGTCTAAGTGAGTAACTTTATAGTTTAATATTTGTTGTTGATATTTGCTAAAATCTCAATTGAATTTGTCATTTTCATCACAATGTTTTTAGTTTCAATAATAACTCGCGTTCGTAGAGCAATAGGTTGTAACACAAGTTACAACAAACTTTCAAAACACAGATGAAAAAACTTCATTATTTTCCATTAAAATAAATTTTTTCTCTAAAAACTTAAATTTTTTAGGATAGTGAAGGCTCTTGAGGCATAATTTTTATTCCTTCTTCGTAAAAAATTTAAAAGAAATAATTTGTTTCTTTGATAAACACATTCAGCATGTTTAGAAGGCAAACGAGGGACGTGCTTGCATTCATTCGCCACCATTCTACCCGTAGCAGTAATGTTATGACTCTTCCAACTCAGTTCTACATGCTTATTTTCGGTCATACGCAATTAATAATAGTTTGAGAAATTTGAGAAATATGCGCCTCACACTGTTGCACTGTTCGGAGTCCAAAACTTTTGCAATTGCTGCTGTAAAACATATTTTACTTGTTCTTTTTTGAACGTGCTATGTTTAATTTAACAATTTTGCTATGTGAAATGAAGAAGCCACGCTTGAATTAGTTAGCAAAGATGCACTTGACATGTTGATAAGCTGTGAACTAAAGAGTTTAAACAATTCTCCACCTCCACAGAGTAGGTTCAGTTTGTTCAACTAACAATCGTTTGTTACAAAATAAAATGATCGAGACATATTCGTATATATATACTTATGTACATATGTATGTACCTGTGGAATTGTGGGTTTTTCATATTTCATTGAAATCGTAGGAAGTTGAAAGTAAAGTCATTTTGTTTTATATCGAAATTCCATTTGTTAATGTGAATTCACAAAGACTTTCAAAGTATTGTCCCGTACTGACTAGAGTAGGTGTTTCTGGCTTGTATTCGCTATTTGAGGCCCCAATCCCTTGATATGAGAAGCTACTGACTTTTATACTTCTACGCAATTTTGCTTGACCATTTCAGTTCAGAGTTCTAATAGTTTTATAAATTGAGGAACAAATGTTATGGATTTGAATTACCAGAAGAAGGGTTGATGAGGATGCCGACATATCCATTGGTTCATGACATGCAATTTTTTTGGAATGTTCGGGCATGAAACATGTAGCAGCAAAGTTCCATCTAAAGTTGTTGAGCATTGATCACGAAATGTCAATAATGATTCTTAATTCGCTTAAAGGGGTAACATACCATAGCATTGTGGTTATGACATTGCTTTAATAAAGAGCTTTACCTTGAAGTTATTCGGCGTATATATGATTCCATGCCAAGAAAAATTGACATCACGATAACGTAACTGTTCACTTGCCTTTGCTTACTTTTTTTTGCATAAATAAATCTTTGAAAAGTAAAAAAATACCAAAAAAACATCGTAAGACTCAAGGCCCATTCTAACATATTGAACCAAAGTAGGATGGCATAAAGTAAAGAAGAAGCACTGCATTAAACTTCTGCAATAGACCGTAACTCTATATTTGGTATAGCACGCGCAATATGGACTACCTCAAGAAAGACACTGGAATTTATCCTTGACATTAGCGCGATTTACATACAAGTACGATATGAACCTGCACCAGCAGCTGTTTGCATACAGCATACAAAAAATAGATCTCGGTTTAAGCGTACAATTCGATACCTTCTGCCGAGTGGATGCCAGCTATTGCCAGTGGAGTATAATTCTGTCTTCCAAGCAGGGATTGTGGGAGAAACCGTTTACGTACGAACTTGACTATTCGCAAAGTCATTTTCACTTCTAATGCAGTAAAGATGATGTCATAAAACCCAAAGAAATTTCATTCATCATGAGATGTTCAAATGCTTTAACTGGAGAAGACAATGGTTGGGCTATCCACATATATGCACATACATATATAGCTAGTAATTTATGAATGCTTCAGAATATTAAGTCTTCTTTTAGCATTTTCAATAGAAATCCGTCAAAAGCAAAATGAATTTGCTTGGTAATATATAGTAAATACTTTGTGTCCGAATTTCATGACATGCACATTGCATACATACATACGTGTGTACGTACCCTGCAAATATTTGAGGACCATATGGTCCATTGGAGTACCTACAAATATACTCCTCTGTGGCAAATTTTGGACCAATTCATGTGTTTTTTTCGTTTCGCTGTTGAACTCTGCTGGTACGCGACAGATGAGCAGAAGTTAGTATTTTTGTCAGCGTGGAGTATATATTTATTTCACGCGTGCATGGAGTACTCGCATTTTTTCAGGGTACGAGTACGCACATACATAAACATATATATAATATATATATATATATATTATATATATATAAATATATATGTTATTAAAAGTTGTGAAATATTTTCATTATCTCTGAAATTTATTCAGTAATGATTTTAGTTTTTCCCTAAAATGTTACATTGGAAACCAAATTGAAGTCTATTTATTCAATGCAGATGGGTCTGAAAGTTTTAGATAACTTTAAGTTGGAGACAAAATCTGAATCCTTTGCTCAACGGGTTTTCTCCATTAATGTTTTATTTTCTTGTCTTTATGCAGATAATTTTTTTATGAAATAAGTTTAAAAATTCTGCTAAATTCTGTTAAGAATGTGAGGCAATCAAAAAATGGCAAAAAAAGTGTTCTGACGACTTATAAACTCCGATATTTAGAAACATTTATATTTTTATGGCGTAGGAAATAAGGGTTACCTATTTTATAAATGTTATTCGGAATCATAGTTTGTCATTAAAAAATATAGCTAAAAGTAGAATGTTTTAATGCAATATTTAACTTTGAAAATCCTTAATAACGAAAATATTTGTGGCTGTATTGCCACCTTTTTAAAACGTTAAATTCCGTAAACTTATCTTTCTTTAAAGTACTTGAAACTCTCTAACAACTTAAATAATTAGGGTGTCAATAATGTATTTTTTTTTATTTCCGTTCATTACAATTTGACTTGGGTAGAATACTGTGACGGAAATTTCAAATACGAAGGACAGACAAAAGAAGTTGTAGCGTGATGGAAAGAATTGTAATTATTGAGGACTAAATAAACGGTGAGTAAATTCCTGACGATTAAGAGCCCAAAGGAAAAAAATCTTGGGAGTTTTATTTAGCAATCCAGTGATCGGACTCGAAAGATTTGGTAAATCATCGAGACTACGAAAACATTACAGCTACGAGAAGCTATGGAAGCAAATGGCATCGATTTGAGCCAATATGAATTCCGTATTGAGGACGAAGAGACATCCATGAAAGGAATGCAGAAGGAAGAAGCTGTTGAAACTGCGAAAGATTCAGAGCAGTCAGCAACTAAGGTTAAAGAAAAGTCATTTACGAGTATGGACATGAACATGTTATTGGCCGCAATTTCGCAAATGAATGCCAACATTACAAAAGATTTATCACAAATGAATGCAAACATTTCAGAGATGCCAAGATGCTGGAGAAGTTCGATTAACAGGATGCCAACATGTTACAAATGAATGCCCACATTTCAGCACAAATACAACACCAGGAAGCACGTATTTTATCCTGGCCCATACTGCTTCAAGAGATCGTTGTAAAAAATCCACAAAACTCAAATAGAGACAGGACAAAATCGAGGGGGGATAAGACAAAATACAGGAGCTAATTGAGAACAAAGTCAACGAATTGGAAGGCAAAACAAATAGAGAAGGTCGTGTCCACGATTTGCTTTTGAATCGTCTAACCATTTCGAGCAGCACCCCTGGATAAAAGCATAATCCTTTGACGGTGCAATCCCTTTCCAGATCTTTAAGCTACAGTCCGAAAAGACGGCTATAGCAAATAACTGGAGCATGGAGGAGAAATCAGCTGCACTATTCATTGAATTGAACGGAACTGCATCAGAAATTTTGCAGATAATTTCTGCATATGAGAGAGATGACTATGAGGCACTAATGCGAGCCGTGGAAAGGCAATATGATAGCGAGCATAGAAGACAAATCTCTCAGATGAAATTAGAGAACCGCGAGACCCTGCAGGAATTGCCTTTGAGGTTGAGAATCTAGCTCATTTTGGCTATGGAGATAATCTTAGAGAATACCTCGAGAGGATAAGAACTCAGAGATTTATCAACGGAATAAGGGACAAGTATAGCAAGCGAGAGACGTATGCGAATCCAAAACCAACATTTGCTGAGGCTGTCTTGTATGCTCAGACATAGGAAATGACCGCGCTCTTGTGCAGACCAGCGTACAAGGCGAATTGTGCGAAATTGGAAAGTCCAGATAAAAGGAATTTAGGAAATGTCGAAAACCGACACAGAACACTTCGCCCGCGACTATAATATGGGATCCACGAGACAAATCGATAACAAGGCGAACAACGTTACTATCAATAGATATGTGGATGGACTTGAGCGAGTACGAACTGTGGATAAGGGGCACGTCAAACTCCATCATTCAATCCGACTTGATCACCAAGGGAATTGGTCTATTGCACGAAGCTAGGTTGACAACAGTAACTGGTGAGGACACCAGGGTTCTGGGAAAAGCTACGTGTAAAGTCACCATCGGGAATATGACAGCGGTACATGAGTTTATAGTAACGGAAATCGAAGATGAAGTTATAGTTGGCGTGAACTTTCTCCTTGGTCAAGGAATGAAGGTCGACCGAAAAGAAAAGAGTGATGTAGAACGGAAATATGAAAGTACCGCTAAGTATTGGCCACAATCTTGCATATAACGGAAGGGAAATACGTACGGAAATGGCAAGATGTCTCGTGCCCTAATGAAGAAGTTGAGAGAGGTAAGTAAAACTGTTGAGCAAACGCGCTTAGGTTATGAGCAGCAAGATAAAAGGATATATCAAGGCGAAGAATTCTGAAAGATTTGAAAAAGGAGATTTTGTAATGCTGCACGATTCTCCTCGGAAGAAAAGCTTGCACTGCAAGCAGGAAGGTGCGTACAAAGTAATCGAACGAATAAATAACACGGAGTATCGAATCCAGACCACAAGCAAACGAATAATCATTCTATTCTTCAGCGCATGAACAGAATGTTTGGGTCATCCTTAGGTAAAAATAGCGGCACTCTAGTGATAAGACTCGAAGGGTTTGGGAAACCATCGAGGGTAGTTACGAAAAACGTTACAATACAATATTGAAATGCATATGAACTAATTAATTACTAAAAATATAACAACGACGGATTTTCCATTTCAGAATCAGCAGGAAAATGCTCCATAGACAAGAAATATCTCAATGCTTAATGTTTTTGGTTTATTGCACGTGTTTAACGAATTTTCCAATAAATTCAACAACTGATGCGGACAATGGAATGAGATATGTAAAATATCTCCCACATCAGTTAATTGATATTCATATTCCTTATTTGGTTGGTACAAATGTGAACTTTGGAAATTACGCAAAGCTACAACATGTCAATCAATATGCATGTTTGTTTGGGGTAGTCCGACACATGCCAAGCAAGTAGTCGCTGCGAATATTGTGATAAGTAATGGAAAAGCTGCAGATAATTGTAAAATTAAAGAAAAAGCTTTGACATCAAACACGTTTTATTCCTTGTTCACGTGATTTAAAAAGTTGTAAAAAAAAGAGCGCGATTTATTGTTGTTTTTATTTTCGGTTTTATTTTTGCATTTCTTGTTTTTCCATTTAATTGCTTACAAAAATTGAGAAGAATTCACAACACTAATTCGAAATTAGCGTCAAAGTTTCATTGTCAATATTAACTGGAATTCGTGTCTGTTGAATACCAAATTTCAAGGGTGATCCATTTTAAGGTTCCCTAATTTTTTAAAGAAAAAAACACAAAAAGTTCAAATTTAATGGGGAATGTTTATTATCGCTCGATGGAGCATTCGTTGGCATTTATTTTTTGAAGATTATCTATTTCATATGGTGGTCGCGGCTACGTCTCAGATGGTCCATCCGTTGAGTCAAATTTTTGATCACCCGTTCGAGCATTTCGACTAGTGACTGGCGAATGACACGCCTGACGTTTTGCTCCATGACCTGAATCGAAGCGAGATTGTCCGCATAGACTTTAGATTTTACATATCATCACAGGAAAAAGTCTAACGGTGTGATATCACACGATCTTGATAGCTAATCGACCGGCCCAAAACGTAAAATTATCTGCTCACCGGAACTGGGAAGCTGTATTTTGTACGCTTTCAATTTAAGATATCGACGTAAAATGCGCCAAGTCGTTCCATACGTCAGTCCGAGTTGCTGCGGCCGCTATATTTTCTTCACTGCTATTTGGTCGAATATTGTCCAATAATGAATGCTGGGTCTCAAGATGGGTGATGGTGTGCGAATAGTAAGCTCAGTAGGTAGATTATGTTGACCCTAAGTTGAGCGAAGCTCCCGAAACACATTCTTTAGAGAACGTGAATTTTCGTAAAAAAGTTGAATGATTTGTAAACGTTATCCAGGCGTAAGTCTTTCGATGATGAAATGCCAAACAATACTGAACACAAATAACATTACAGCTTGACACGACTCATGCGTGATCTGTCAAAAAAGCTTATTGAAAAAAGTACCTCTAATTGGATCACCTTTTAGTATTCCGATTTGAGAATTTTCAGCACCAATGCAGCTGTATGGTACCAAATTTCACGCTTCTAGATGCTGTTTTGGCGGAATTTCGACGAAGAACTTTGCTCATATATGAGCAAATCAGTTGTGTGGAGGCTATCTGATATAGTATTCCGATTTTGCTTATTTTCAATAACACTGTGAAATTGTGTGGAATACCAAATTTCACGCTTCTATGTGCTGGTTTAACTGAGTTTTGACCAAAGCAGCACCTCCGAACAAATCGGTTTATGGGAGATATATATTATAGTTGTCCAATTTCGATGAATTTCTGAACCAATGTCCAATTCATCCAGGAGTTTAAGTACTTTTTTGACAGATTTATGACCAAAAAATTTAAATCTGAAAAATAGGTCTACATATAGTCGTCGGATCTGGCCTGTTCTGACAAATGATCGTTTAAATATATACATAGGTGCTTCCAGCCTACCAGGTTTAGTTGAAATATCTCAAAAACTCATTGACTAGCTTGCGTTCAAACAGAAAGACAACATACAGACAGACATGGCTAAATCACCTCAGCTCGGTATAAATTTCGCTGTGTTTATCTCTTCTCTTTCTGGTACTTACATACTTCGGACCTACGTTAAGATACTATTTCTTATACATGAAAGGTATATCAAAACGCATTTCCTCAGAACTGAAACAAAATGAAAAATCAAAAAGAAAAAACCTTTCATGCAGAGCTCCATGGTGTTGGATTTACGTTAGTGATAGTCGGGGCCAGTGTCCAGAGGATCAAATTTTGTAGAGCAGTAAAATTTGGTAAGTAAACAAATTCTTTTATTGTTATCAAAATTAATTAATATAATTTTTCAATTCTTTCAATTAATCAATTATTATTTACTCAATTACAAAATTTTGTAAATTAAGTAAAAATTAATAATTGAAATAATTTAATTAAATCATTTCCTTGAAGATTTGAGATTGTGATATTTGATTTTTTTATTTTAACTATTATTTTTATTAATTAAAACTTTATTTATTGTAAGATATTACGAGTCAAGCTCAAGAGTGTAAGATTTATAGTTCTAAGAAAAAGCTATATAATTTTGATTGAAATTTCAGTGACGTAGTGTCATTTTTTATGGATTCTGTAATATCTCCATAAATTTCCGAAACATTACTGTTGACTTGTCACTTTCACATCTTTAGCGGTGACTCGCATTAGTTTGCTACATTCAATTGTTTGTGTGTGTGAGTGTGTCGAATGAAGGCATTCAATTGCCATTTCATGAGTGAATGCGGCAAGAGACTGCCTTGGATACATTTTCCATACGGTTGGATTGACAACTGCGAAATTGTGGCATGTTGTTACCTGCGTTACCTATTGTCCTGTGGCCTATACAGTTCGATGCATTGCGGATGTACGGGTACTTTTCGTTAATGACCAATGGGCGGCGGAGATAAGACTGAATACGAATTAGTGTGCATGATGAAAGTGGTGAAGGAAAAGCTCAACAAAATACACACGAATACATTTGTATGTATGCATGTGCGTGAATGCACATATGGACATATGGAATTTACATATGCAAATTATATGAAAGGCTCTCGGAAAAACTTCATATAAAAACTGAAATATGAAAGGTGATATGTAAGACATAAACATATATAAATACATATGTGCTATTACAAATGGGAATTGTGCAAGCCTACTTTTGGTGTGAAAATGAGTTGCTTACAGTTTTATGCCATTTTGGTTTCTACTTTTGGTCATAAACACTTTTATTTTAACATTTGAACTTATTTGCTGAATCTGCTTCTACATCGGAAGCCTCACAATAAGTTACCAAATCTTAAAAATCAAAATTTACATACAAAAGTCCATTAGCAGGAATGGGTTGCTGTCTTGACGTTGCTCTTTATAAATCTGATAAATCACTCCTGAGGGGCGTATGACTTGCTGCATCTTATCTTAAATATCTTATTTGATAGTGCGCATATTTAGATGTCTATGGATATATTCACTACGCATGTACCATGGTGCACCCGTTATTACTCTTAACGCTTTGGACTGGAATCTTTATATTATATCTATCTTCGACACGCAAGCTGTGCCCAATAACTGGATTCCATACATCCATAGGGGTCTTATAGTCGCATTATAAAGAAGAGCTTTGTTTTCAAGGCTGAGCCCAGATCTCTTGCTTAACAGCCAATAAAAACTGGCAAATTTAGGCTTCCACTGGTTCTTTTTGGCAAGGATGTGTCGTCTTCAAGTTAATCGTCTATCCAAACGATATGCAATGGGGATAAGTACATTGTTGAGTTTGACGATTGGGCGCGTTTTTGGCTTTATGCAAAAGTGATGTTTTCTCATTTATTTCCATAGATCTTTAGGCGTTTTTTGCTGCCATTTTTCAATTAGTTTAAGTTCAAGATGTGGTTCCAACACTTTCTGGCTGCAATGGGGCATTTCTGATGACTTATTATAGCAGTATCAAACGCAGAAATTTGACATGGTTACTTTGTCACTTTTAAGCCCAAGAACACTACCCCGCGGAACCCTTGCCGTAATTACATACACCTCTTTTATATATTCATTTCCTTTTGCAGTGAATCGCCTGTTGGACATGGAGGTTTCAAGGATTTTCAAGGAACGTGTTAGGTAAAGATTGTATAATTAAAACCATCAGGCCCCACCTTGTCAAAAGCTTGAGCCTGTGCTACACGAATTAGTTCGTTTTCATGGAGAAAAAGAATAAATTTTTGATAGCAACACTTTTTTAAAAAGTTTGGAAAGGAAAGGCAACAGGCTGATAGTATATAATGACGGCATGGTTGCGCTATGCCTGGTCTAGTTATCATAATTATCTGTGACTCTTTGTATATAAATGTAGGCGTATCATTTGAAATCTTTGCTAGAAACGGTATGTCTTGGAACATTTTGATTTAGTGCATTATCTAAAACGGTATTTGTTTGGAATACTGTACTGATGTGCTCTGTAAAACAAGTCCTATTTTCTTTTCTAGTTTCGTCCAAGGATCCGTTACGTAGACTCAACCGTGCTTCAGTATTTGCTGGTGGTTTGAGATTGTTTCCAGCTTTCCAAAGCGACTTTTTAGTGGAAACGTTGGGAGACAAAGACGTTACTAGTTTTTTCATATTTTTCTCTGCTTCGTGTCTTAATGCCGTTTTCTGCATCTTAAGTTGGCATAGGGAAATCAGTAGGCTTACTATTCGCGACACAAACATCGTTTATGTTCGGTGTTTTCTGCTTTTTTGTTGCTATAGTTGCGGTTGTTGCTAGCACACTGTTAAATACAAGTATTTCATTTCCAATATCAATTTATCTTTCCATTTTAGGATTGGTCTGTATATGCTGCCTACGCTTTTTTATTTTTATGCCAGTTGGTCCCGAATGTAGTGAGTCGAGAAGCATTCGTTCACTTTCAATTGGTTGTTCATTCAACTTAATAGTTATTGAGCCATAAAAACTGTTGCTCCTTCAAATCAATGAAGAAAACGCTCTGTCACTGAAAACTTATTGTACGATGTCTGCTAGCTTTAAATATTAATTTACCACGGTTTGTGTGTGCGTGTTTTTTTTTAGTAAAATTTTCTGTTAGTCTTTTCAAGTGCTTTGAAGACCAAATTCTGCAGTTACTAGGAAACGTGTGCAGAATAAATAAATAAATAATATGTTTTGCCATGACCTTGATATAAAGTTATTGAATAAAATAGCTTATACATAACTTTAAATGGTATACTTATGTATGCAACATTGAAAACGGCTTTACCAAAAAATTTAAGCACTTACACACAGATATCCACTTACTAAGTATAAGATGAACAGAAGAATTCTTGATGTACCACACAAAATGTCCTCTATTTTCATTTATAATTTATCACGACATCTGTGCGAAAGTTGTGGGGATTACGTGATGTGCATGGAAATAGTGAAGAATATTATTGTTTCGTTTTCTTCATATATTAATGAAACTATGTAAGTGTATTAGGGCGAACATATCCGAGTACTATATCAAGTTGTTTGAGCTGGCAAAGAGTCATAATATTCATGTGATGGACATTTTATTTTTGACTACCATATTATCTTAATTTCGAATATATAAATTATTTATCGGAAAAACCTACCTGTCAGTACTAGAGTGAACTCGGTTCTCAAGATTTCTTTTTTAAAGACTCAAGTGGAAAAATACATATTTATATAAATGTATATATTGCAAAATTAAGAATTTTAATAAAATATTTGGTTAGAATTATTTTTAGAATTGTTTTGAATAAACCTGACACCCACAATGCCTGTAGTTTAGATCGAGTGTCTTCTACAATAAATAACAGCCGTTTATATATATAATACTCAAATTCACCTGAGTTTGGTCCTTCTATGATACAAATTTTATTAAGATAATTTTTTTTTTCGTATTTATAATATATTTTATGAGGTTAAGACCAAATTGCAAATTGCATAATGCAAAGAAACCCGTTTCAGCAATTCAATTTATACAACAGAAATAATACTCTTTTTTTATTTGTTTACTTTTATTTTTCTTTAAAAAGAGACAGTCGGGTCATTTAGACGTCTGCGATACGGCAATATTTTTTCCTATAATTGTTTTTATGTTTAAAACCGTAGATTTAGGGCATACTCAAGAAGAAAGGGGACACCTTAATGTATATGTTGGTAAGCATTATATGTTAGACAAAACGAAATATTGAGAGCATTTAATGATGTAAATCTTGAGCATTTATGTAAAGTACACACTTTACTTTCTCATAATAGATAGTCAAGATATCTGTTAATATCTTTTGCAATCACATAAATCATTCAATTAATGTATGTTTGTATGTATGTATGTATGTATGTATGTGTATGTGGCTTTCAATATATTTTGATGTGTAAAAGGAAAATGTTAATAAAACTCTTTGTTTGTAGTTATGTAAATTAACATTCTTTGTGTGGATTTTAACCTAATTTATATAATAAATAATAGTATATAGTTTAGCATCATAAGAAGCACTTAATTAAATGTATATGATATAATTTATTACTAGACTAGCTATCGTTGATCCGTTTTATACCTTTCATCTACAAGAAATGGTATATTAACTTTGCTACGAAGTATGTGAGTAACAGAAAGCGAAGTGATATACCCACCAAAATTTATACCGATCGTTTCAGAAAGTTGAGATAGTTGATTTAGCCAAGTCCATCTGCCCATCCGTCGGTTTGAACGGAAACTGGTCCCTCAATTTTCGAGATATTTCAACAAAACAATCAATTTTTCAAATTTGAAATTTTTAATCATAAATCCAGCAGAAAAGCATCTTTGAGTTTAAAATTCGGTATTATACACATGTAACTTCAAATAAATATTGGTACGTTGAGTCAAAAATCTATCAAAAAAGCACTTATGAGCATGATAGTTGGATTTCAAAATTTGCAGTCAATTTGATAGGTTCGTGAAAGGTATGGCGACTTCGGCATGACCGAAGATATTCCTTCTTTCTTGTATAATAATATCCTAGCCAACTTTACCATAAAACTAAGAAAGCATCTACTTGTAAAGGAGATTAAGTTCGAGTGAAGTATTCTAAGTCGGTCAGAGGTAAAGTTGTTATGGTAATTAAGTACAAAACACTGCATTAAATGAGTTCCTTAGTGATTTGCAAACTAAGAACATTAGCATATTTATCAAAACCCAGACAGAATCACTGTATATTAACCATAATTTTCCCCACATTACCTGTATTGGGTTTATAAAACAACAAAGTAAATCAAAAATAATTTGTTTTGTATTTTATAAAAATTCTTTTATTGTACAGTAGGCTATTTAAAAAGAAAAAAGAGGAAAACTTTACATATTATTTTTATTTACAAAAATCACATTTGCTCAAGCAAAAATTTTCTATTATTGTGAAATGTATAAAAATTAAAAAATTTCTCCATATAATTGTCATATACTAAAGAGTAGTGAGCTTTGAATATGAATCAAAGGATATAAAAAATAATAAATTTTAATGGAATACCAAACTCAGGTAGGCACCAAGGAGGTAATCTTGGTGACAGATGCCAGAGCATACTTGGAGATAGTGAACCCCAAACCTCTAATTAATGACGATGGTACAGAAGTTCGATCACTCGACTATAATAAAGTTTAAAAAGCGATTGCTTGCTTAAAGCATTAGAAAAATGTGGGAACTTACGGCTAACCGGGAAGCTATTCAAATTCGGCGGAGAAGAATTGACAAGGTGCGTGCATAAACTATTCACAATGCGACAAATCTTGTAGAAGGCTCGAGAAAAAGAATCGATACACACCACCTTTTCATCGATTTTAAAACTGCCTTCGACAGCATGACAATTAGCTTCCTCTATTCCGTTATGGCTGAATTTGATATCCCTACAAAGCTCATATGACAATGTAAACTGACCCTAGATAAGCTCAATTAGTTCTAAGTTCTGTTTTCTCCAGATTAGACAAAGAAGCAAGACGAATGTGTCTAGCGACTGAGGTCAAGACGAAATATATCCCATCAGATAATTTAATCTATCTAGGAACCAGAATTCGCAACACTAACAATGGCAGGTTTGAAATCCAACTCAAAATCATTATTGTCAACAAGTGCTACTTTGGACTGAGTAGGTAATTGAAAAGTAAAGTCTTCTAGTCTAGGAGTTTTCGAGAGAAGTTTTGCGGAACGATGAGCTGTACGAGTAAAACGGCGACCGTGATTTGTTCAGCGGATTAAGAGACAACGGCTAGTTTAAGTCGCCCGAATGGATGAAAGCACTCCAACCTTGAAAGTATTCGATGAAGTACCCGCTGGTGGGAGCAGAAGGAAGATCAGGTGGAGAGCGACCTGGTTTCACTTTCTACTGCCAACTGGTGCCAAACAGCGAAAAGAAGGAACGAGAGGAGCGCTCTTCGACATTTATTTTAGATTTTGCAAAACAAATTATTTTGATATTTAAGCTTGAATTCTCATTTCAAACATCTTTTAAGGTTGGCTAATATTGATATTAAGTTAACTGGAGGATAACTCCGGTATAAATTTTTGTTCATATTTCTGAATAATGTAAAATTTTAATTATTTAATATGCAAGATGGATGGGGATAAGTTAAAAAAAAGCGGGAGAATGCAAAAAAATGATTAGTCCTGATTTTCTCTTTATTGTACAAAAGGGTAGTGATCTGAGAAGTCTTTTGTAGAAACTAATGTTTGAAACAAGTTTTTGTGAGGTCTATCAAATGGCTATTTATAATTTTACTTAATTAATTTAAAAAAAATCTTAACACTCCGTAACCTTATTTCCTCAGCTTAACTGAATCCTGTTTTACATACATGCCAAATATTGATTTATATGGAAAAGCAATACCATAAAAAAATTACTTGCTCTAATGCTCATAAGTATATAAATATTTATGAGTTTACTTTGATTAAAAAAACCATAAGCCGTTGGTCCTTAGCAACTGTTAATATATTCGTTGTCGTGGATATTTAAGGTTTTATTTATCTGTGATGCATAAATTATTCAGTATTTGAATTTTTGTGAGTTAATTGAATTATTCCCGCAAAGACAACGATAAGCTTGATAAATTTTTGATTAAAAAATAACATATGCGTCTATAATTACATACATACTTATATACCCGTATAAGTATTTATTTCCACTGATGGGCTTTCCTATATATCCTTATATACATATGTATGCATATATAAGAATATAATAAGAACTTGTTTTTTTTTTGTTTTTAATGATCTTATTATAAATAAATTTTTTGAATGATCTTATTATAAATAGCTAAAATTAAAAATGCTCGGAAATTCGTGCACAAAAGGACACATATTGGCCGCAACTTAAACGAGATTTAACATTGTCTCTAATATTTCTTTTACCTTTAACAATTTGTTGAATAAATTACGCCCTTAACATCTTGTCATAGATTTTAAATTATCTGCAAGTATATATATAATATTAATTTTTTATTTTATATATTATTAGTGCCTTTTCTGTTTTTGCATGCTTTTCAGAAAGCTTTTTAGACTTTGGTGATCACAACCCTTTTGACTCCCTGTGTATATATGTACATCCTTGCGAATATGTATGTATACAAGTGTGGATGTGTTTGCGCTTGAAGAAGTATACTTAACAGAACAACGTTATGTAAATGTAGAATCAGCTTTTAACTCGTAGTCGCGCATACGCATTTATAAATTTACAAATGTAAACATTACTTTGCATGTAACAATACCGGTTGGTACTTGTTTATTTATGCCTACTACTTTATGCTACTGCTGCATATGCTACGATATCGTCACGCCTCACCAGCCATCGATCGTAACCGCTGTTGTGGCCACATTCCCCATGCGCCACAAACGTTCCGCTTACCTTCATCCTCTTCGGGCTGTAACCAAGCAATGCTAGCACAATTGGTAATTAATGCGCCAATGCGAATGAAAATGAGGAAAAGCTGAAACCAAACTTGACTGTGGAATCCACATATGCAGATATGCGGACACTCAAAATCATACATATAGGTATGTAACATACATGCATACATATGCAGAGTAAGAATCCGAATAACAGCCCATAGACAGGCCTATTGGGTTCTTACATAGTAGGATACGTGTAGACATACGTGTGTTTGCAAACGTTAATTAATGGGGATCAAATTAAATTAAAGTCGATAATCACAATTGTCACAAGGGCGAGACCTTTCCTAAAAAACGTAATGTGGTATTAAGGCAAGCTTTTTTATTGAATATGAATCGAGTGTTGTGTAGCGTTCTCATCAGCAGCAAATTCTAAGCTGCTTTTACTATGAGCTTTGTTTTTATTCCATTCACCCAGTATCAAGGAATGCCAACCTCAAGTTTACCACCGTTAGGAGAAATGGCTCGACGTTGCTTTTTAGCAGGCTGATTTGTCTCATCTCTACAGAGGGGTTTGACTTGTTGTGGAGGCTAAGGTGGTAGCCAAAGGGTTCGCATGGTTACGTAGTTTTGTTATGTATTTTTCTGTGTCGATTTCTATCCGTTCTTTGATGGAGCATATGCTCAAATCTCTATGGATATTTTCATTGCGCATGCACCCGTTACTGTTCTCAAAGTTTTATATTCAATCCAATGTATTACATGTATCGTTAAGGCTAAATCCAGGCTTCTTGTTTAAGAGCCAATATAAACTGTAAGATTTGAGCTTAAGCTGCAGCTTTTTTAGCTGAAATGTGTCGTCTCTAAGTTAAACGCCTGTCTGAAAAAGTGTTATGTGAGGTATGCAATTTCTTATGCTTGCGGCATAGGCAGATTTGTTGAGCTTGACAGTTGGGCACGTTTTAGGTTTCAATGTAAAAGTGATGTGTTTGCACTTATAGTCATAAACTTTTATGAGCCATTTTTGCTAGCTATTCTTAAATTAGTTTAATAAAGTTGCTCTAACACTTTAATGACTGTAATGGAGCATTTATGCCGACTTATTATAGCAGTATCCTCCGCAAAAGTTGACGTGATTACTTTGTGTCTTCTAGGAATATATGCAGTGAAGAGTATATACAATATTGTTCCAAGAAACTACCTTGAGGAACACCAGCCATGATTGGTTCCTCTGTTACGCGTTTGTTTACTTTTACAGTGGCTAAGTAGAACATTCAAGGATGTTGTGGAATTTGTTAGGAAATTGTTGTTTAGTTCTATGAATTAGACCGTCACTTTGCCAAATGCTTGAGCCACATCAAGAAAAGTCGCCGAGCAATACTTTCTGAATTCGAAAGCTGGTTCCATTATTTATGCGATTTCATTTGTTCAATTGTGCCATAAACCTTCCCCAAACCTTTCTCTCCTAGTGTCATTCTTCATTGGATCTCGACATCATCCACGATTCTGTATCATACCAAGACGGGAATATTGAGCGGCTTGTAGTTTGATTTTGATTCGTCGAGGACTTTAGATTTCAATTTCTTACTCAGTCCAAAGTAGCGCTTGTTGGCAAGTGATTCTGAGTTCGATTTCAAGGTTGACCTTTTTGGTGCCGGGACAACCTACAACAAGACAGTCTGGAGAATGCACAAATAACAGTGCAGTTGTAAAATATTGTACCTCACACTATTTAGCTTTGCATCCTTTATTGCTTTTTCGAGCATTTAGTTGAAGAAATCACACGAAAAGGGTCACTCTGTCTGAAACATCGCTTGGTATCGAACGGGTCGGAGAGTTTCTTCCTGATTCTGAATGAACTTTTTGATATTGTCCTGCGTAATGAGTTTTTTTGTGGATCTAGGACTTCATAATCTACTTTTTTTAGATACAGATGTTTCGCCAGAAACATGGAACATTATAGAAATACCGTGTGAGGTGCCTCTGCAAAACAAGTTGGCTTTTCTTTTCAGTTCTGACCCAGAACTCGACACATCATCTAAACGGCATTTCAATATTTACTGGTACTTGAGATTTTTGCTAACTTTCCATAGCGATTTTTTAGTAGAAACTATGCATCTGCATAATCCCGTGAATGGCGAACCCATTTTATTAAAATTTGGTGCATAGATTATTTCTTCTTCCGAAAAGTGAACTTGGAACCCACTTATTCAAAAAAATAGTAGTTATTCGATTTACATGAAACTTGGCATATAGGCAGTTTTTCTCTTAGGTTAGCATGGGAACCACTTATTCCAAAAAGTGGACCTGGATGTGGACCAATCTGATCCACAAAAATATTATTTAAGCTTCCAATGGGCCATTGACCAGGAAATAATTTCAATTTGCTCAAAGTATAAATAATACTTTCTTCTCATTAAAAACAATAATACACTATAATAACACATTTGATATTTTGAATTAGATGATGCTTAATTAGAGTTTTATGGCCCTTTGTGTAAATACAGAAAGCCACAACAACGTGCGGCCCGCCTCTGCGAGGATCTGACAAAAATCCTTCAATAGCGGCTTAAAACTGTAGGTGCCTGAATTTGAAGAAAAAATGCACACGACCCATCGTAGGAGTAATTCTGCCGACATTTTACATACACACACATATATAAATATGAGCAGATCTCTTAGTTCTCGCAAAGTACACATTTGGTTCAGCTTTGGTGCTTTGTTATTTTAAAAAGCGATTAAGCTTTTACCTGGGAAATCGAGTTTTTCAAAAATTTATCACCATCACTTAAACGCGTAAAATAATAATAACCGAATGAAATTAAATTATTTTTACGAAGATAATCTGCATTCATTTGTATATTCAATGTTACGTAAAAATGCAAAATATAAATTTATATAAATTACGAGACAATTGTTTAAAACTTGAACAAGTTGGGTAAATAACAAAGGTACATTATTAACACTTGGAGATATGTATGCCAGGCTGCCGCGATGCGAAACAGTACAAGTTGTATGTGTATATATCTATCCACTGTAACGCATATGCTAACACTGACCTTCACTAAAACGGCCAATAGCAGATGGCTCATCGAAGCTAAGTGCATAACGTGTCAATGCAGATTTGGCCAGCGTTAGACACTAATTAATGGTCAAGATATTTTACTCCATCTGCATTACGCCGTCATAATAACAGAATATTGTTTAATGGGACGTCATAGTCATTCATAAGAGTTGCCAAATAGTTCGCACATTTGAAAAGGTGACAGGGTCTTAGGCGTCACAATAGGCCAACAGACTTTTACATTTCCAGTTGGAACCAGATAAGCTCATTATAAGCTCAAGCGAAATTTCAAATCTGTCTTTGCAAGTCAAGGATCTACTAAGAAAGCTATGGTGGAGTGAATGTCTCTAAGTTATACAAAACGTGGGATACAATGTGACGTGACCAAATCATTGATCACAAATTTTCAGGATCGTAAAATCAGTGTCGTCGAGATCTAATGAATTTCTAGTTATAATTACTCACTTTAAGAGATTTTCCGGCTTAAGTAATCTAGACTTTTGGACTCATACACATTACACATTAGTACTCCTAATCTGAAGAAAATTCTTTTCATAACTACCGCTTCGATGATTTGCTTTGACTTCAAAAGTTTATATATTTTTATTTATAACTCCCCATTTAATCCTTTGTATTGAAAATTCCTCTTGAATTTGTTATTCAGAAGTTAAGTAACGTTAACGTCAATATTTCATAAATACTCATATCCATAGCAAGCAACTAAGAAAAAGTAAATTACAGCATATAATGGCCTAAATGGTTATCCATTTAGTGGTTTCGAAAATGAAGTGCTGTATTTTGAAATCTTAGACTTCTAACTGTCAAATCAAACATATTTTGTTTTAGTTGAAAGTCAGGCATTTATGAATATGGATAGCTTAAAAACCGTACAATGCGCTACTACAAAATAGTGATTCAAACCTGGCCACGTTTTGTGCTTTAAGGTCGGTGCGTACCTCTAGCGAAAAAAACTCATATATTTCGTGGATGGAAAAATGTAGTTAAATAATCAGTAGAAAATGGAGTTTTTTCCGTTCGAAGTGCGTACTGCTTCGTAAAAATTTTCGAGCATCGTTTTTTTGCATTTTATATGGAGTTTTTGCTTTTCGCAAGAACTGCATACTGACCTTTAAGAGGAGATTATATGCACATAATCGTCCAACTACTCAAGCAATTGGTAGAATTTTAAATAAATTTGAAGAGACTGGCTCGCTTACAGATATTGTAAGGCCTTTGCATCATAGCATTGCTCGTTCCACCTCAAATGTCGTTGCTGTAAGTGAAAGTGTAGCCGAATACCTGGAATGTGTCTATTTCTTGAGGTTGTTAAGAGCTGGAACTTTCTTACGGCACATTATGGCATATTTTACCCTACTTATAAATCCCAGCTCACACAACAACTGAAAAAATTTGACCATTCATAACGCCATAGTTACGTCCATCGGGTACTTGAACAACAAGCAACACAATTTTCTTCAGCGACGAGGCACGTTTCTCATTCGGTGGATACGTACATAAGCGAAATTGTCGCATTTGTGGCTCCAAGAATCATTAAAAAAACTTACTGTCTGGTACGCTCTTTGATTCGGCAATCGGACCTTACTTCTTTGACAACGATAACGGCGAGACTGCCACTGTCAATTCGGGGCGTTATGGTCGTAAGATAACCGACCTTTTTTGGCCTGCAATTGAAGAAAACCATTTGGAAAATATGTGGTCCAAAAATATGGTACCATATGCCACATAACACGAGCGAAGATAGCTTTATTGCGAGAGAAAATTCCCAGCCGCTTAATCTTTCGTCTTGGCGATGTCAATTGCCCACCAAAATCGTGCGTTTTGACACCGTTGGACTATTTTTTAGGGCAACGCGAAAGATCGTGTTTATACGGATAAACCTTTAACTACTAATCACTTTAAAACCAATATTCGTCAAGTTATAGCTAAGATACCGCCCCATCTGTGCTAAAAAGTAGTTGAAATTTACCTCAAACGGACTGAAGTTTGCAAAATTTCACGAGTATTCTGGTCATTTGATTGATTTAGTGTCTCACTTATAATGCCAAGGTTCAAAATTTTTAATAAAAAGGAATTTCATGAAAAATCTAAAATTTAAATGCATTTTATTTAAGTGTATTCTGAAAACCGCAAAACAGATAACCCTATATAACGTGCTTGAAAACCGCTTACGTGTCAAATAAGACTCTTATTCACTGCATAAGTAGAACATCGCAATTAACTCTGCCACAAGATATAATTTGCTTTAATGATATACGATTATCTATCATCTATGGGTTATTTAATACACTAATGTTGTCGATTGAGTACATTTAATAAATAAAACAGACAGAGTGCGCCGTATGTACCCAGCCTTCTCCTGCTCACAGCCATAATAGGACTAGATATTTTCAGTGTGGCTTGGTCGCCTGAACAGGTATTGCCACAAAAATGATTACTAAAATTGAGTTTTCAATATTAGATATAATTTTATTTGGTAAATAAAGTCAATTATTCGTAATACTATTTATTTCATTAACCATTTTTTGGATTAAGTTCTTATACGGTTGGATGAACAACAAAAGGTATATTTGTACTTGTACATATGAATATGTATGTTGTAAGGTCACATGGATAACTTTTTTAGTCAAGTGTCAGAAAATATTCAAATTAGTGGCCGTGGGTATAGGCAGAAAAAAAGGTGAACGTAAGATGCCAAAATTATTAAACTTTTTAAGTTTTAAAGGAATTTTACTCTTAGAATCTTAACATTTTACCAAAATTTGTGAAAAAACTTTAGGAAATAGAATGCATCTATAAAACTTTGTCATTTTGTGTGTGCACTTAAATCTAAAGCTATTAGTGGCTAATGGCTTAGAGCCACAATTAATTGTTGTCAAATAAACTGATTGACTTCATTATATTTAATATTGTATATATTGGGTTTACTGCAGTTAGGTTACGTATACGCCCTACTACTACTTAAACGTTAAGGGAATGCTGAGACCAAAGACTATTGAGATATGTGTATTATATGCTTTCTTCTTTAAAGTTCTAACAAAATTCGAAATACACTTGTTTTTATGAAAAACACAAATATAGTTTATGCAGTTTGATTTTGTCCATACTCAGAGCCACTTTGCGCTGTAAGCATTTTTGAGTTTCTTGAGTAGTTAAATTATTCATTGCAATGTACAATCAAATTGTATATGTGCTCAGCGAATGGTTTGAATACGATTAAAGCATTGAAAACTTTGGGGCGTTTCGTTTCTAGAAATGATTGCATATTTCATTGACCTCTGTCTGACCTGCATCTAAAGCACTATTCAATTAGTGGCGGTACTACTGTCGCGATATCATTCCCGAAGACATTCAAACAGAAGTGGATTGATCATTCTGATCATAAACAGACAAATTTCTAATATGAGTCAGTTTGAGCATATCATTGAAATGTTTATTAAAATTCAATATATAAATAAACAAATGTAAGTATGTTTAATTTATTTATTCCAAAAAAATTTCACCATCATTTTAACTTTTGCAGTTACCTAACATTTGATTGTATGATTGTCAACATGACCATGACTGGCTGATGGCTTCCGACTGCAAAAAGAGTTAGCCATTTAAAATATAATGTATTTTTTTATATATCTGAGTACAACTTTAATAGAAAAAACTGGAAAAGTATGTAGGAATGATTAGCATGTTTACTGCCTGAACTAAATTATACCCGAAAATTAGTAAAACTCTTTTAACCAATTTCTAATAGATTTGGATTCTACAAAAATGCGTTTCTAAAACATATTTTTGATTATAACCGTTGAGCTGAGCGAGTCGCCAATTCTCTTTTTGGTTTTGCAGTCTGATATTTCTCATTGTCGAAAAAACATTTATTCAAAACATTATTCAAGTCGTTTCAATGTTCACCAAAATATTCTCCAACAACTTCACCATAATTTTTTATAATTGTTTTTTGATCTTACTAATTATTTTACAGATATTTTTTTATATGGGAATCAACATACCTAATATAATAAAATACCTATTCTCAAAATACATTTTCAAATTTACAAAACTTCGTTTAATGGGTTTGCATGGGATAGATGCGTGAAAACAGAAAATGTGAAGAGTATCAAGTCCTAATTTATGAATTTATTTACAGTAGGCTATTTAATAAATACTAAATTTATAAGCAAACTGCACAAAAAAAAGAACAAGGAAACTTCAAATAATTTCAACACAATGTAATTAAGGTGTCTTTAATCAAATCAAATTAATTAAAACTAATTTTAATTTAAATTAAAATAAAATAAAATTATAGTTAAACAAATAAAACAAAAATACCTGAAAATTAAAATCGTATAATAAAATAAATGTGTTATAAAAGAAAATTATATTATATATATATTTGGCGCTTTAGTAACCGCCGAAGCGATTTTTTCGGCCGAAAATAAAAGAAAATTATATTATAATGCGAAACCAAAGAAGAATTGCTTATTAATGGTCTTGCACGAAATCCCTACACCATTCCTGATCATATCAAATTTTTAGGGTGTCAATATTTATTTCAAGTTATGTGTGTAGAGTACCGAATTTCACGTTTTTTTGGCAGAGTTTTGATGGGGCTATATGATTTAGTATTTTACAAATATACACCCGCATACATTGCGTCCAGAGACGGACTGACAAAATGGGACTTGGCTAAATCCAACTTGGTTTCATTTCCTGATACTTACATACCTCGGATCAAACTTAACAATGATATTATTTCAAGTACATGAAAAGGTACTAAACAGGATAAAATAATGAAATAAAAAAACAAAATAAAATAATGCTAAAAAGTATGAGAAAAACAAAAAAAAATTAAATTAAATTAAAATTTAGAAATAATTAAATTAAATTAAAGATTAAGTTTACATACAATTATTAAGATTATTATATATACAATAAAATAAAACTAAATGAAAAGTCAAAAAAGTTAGAAGCTTATGACAATTAAATAAATTAAAATTAAAGAAAATAATATTTAATGTTCGAAATTAAACTAAATTAAATTTCCAAAATTAAATAAAAACGTAGTAAATTAAATCAAATCAAATTATTTTATGAAATAAAAAAATTAAGAAATATAAAGTTAAATGAAATAAAAAAGTAAAACAATAAAAATATGGTAAATAAATAAAACGAATTAAGTTAAAATACAAGACAGAAATAGAGAAATAAATCAAAATAAAATATTACAATAAAAAAATGGAATAAAATAAATGAAATAAGTAAATTAAAATATAAATAATTTATATTAAATTTATTAATTTAAATTAAACTAAAAAATAAAAATAAAATAAATAAAAAAATAAATTAAAGCTATAAACCAAAATAATTGAAAAATAAATTAAAATTAAATTTTAAAAAATAAAGAAAAGCTAGAAAAAAGATATACATCTTCCATGAACATATCAAATATATTGCAAATTGCAAAATAGATTTTTGACGCAAAACCTCATATCAGAACAAATTGGTCGTATTAGGAATATATGATATTGTCTTTCGATAACGATGATTTTCAATATCTATATTTATTTGAAGTTACATGTGTAGAGTACAAAATTTCACGTTTTTTGATGCTTTTTTGAATAGATCGGAGTATGGAAGCTCTAGGTTATAGTCGTACCATTTCGATGAGATAAAGTATCAATGCGCAATTCATGGATGTTGAGAATATCAAGTTTCACGCTCCTTCATGCACTCTAATGAGTTTATTGCCCAAAATTTCAAATCTGCAAAATCGGTCGTATATATGCCTACCAAGTTTGGTTAAAATATCTTTAAAACTGACGGACAGACGGACATTCTAATCCGATTGGTATAAATTTTGGTGGGTCATATATCGGACCAAAGTTAATATATCATTTCAAGTCCATGACAGGTATAACAAAAATGTTTACATTCATTGAAATATGAAAATAATATATTAAAATTCTTAATATCTTAATTTTGTTTTAATTTTATTACAAAACAATATTCTAAATACATTTGCATTAAATATAAGTAATTGCACATATCAATACAACTATTCATTTCATTGAATTTCATTTTCTTCTGGTATTTTTATGAGAAAGTAAAATTCGCGATGTTCGACCACTACGTAATAATTATAAGATCTCTGGTATTAGCATCTGTCTTCTTAGGTAATAAAAAATTACTTTCATAGAATAATATTATTTCAACCAAAACGCTTGAGCGGTTATGAAGCGAATACACTAAATAAATACAAGTACATATGTACATACAAAGTACAAATAGACAAATATGTTCCATGTTTTCTCTAAGCTACTGCTATGGATGGTATTCAAACTAAATTGAGGCACACACAGTTAATCTAGCAGCTTTAGTGATTAAAAGCACGTGATAAAATTTAAGTATGAAATTATATAGTGCGCGATACGTTTTCCGCACAGAACCATTATTTTCGAAATAAAATTGCACTATTTGCAAGCGTTGTTCAGGCGTGAGTCTATTCACTATGAATTGCCAGACCAAACTGAGAATAAATCACTTGACAGCTGTTAAATCGGTCGCCATCTTGAAAAGCAATGCCAACTTAAAGTTTTATACCTCTATAAAAAACACCCTTTGGTACAGAAATTAATCATTTTTGAATTCCGTTTTTATGAAATACACGGTAAAGACTTAATTTAATAGATGTAGATTATTTTACTTGATTTCCTATGGATGTATGTATGTTTGTACATATGTATTTGTTGTCATGTTTACACGCTTGTACACAAATCCACAAATCACTAAGTCACTGCTTATATTATTAATGATAAAACCAAAATGGTTAACCTCCCGGCATCGTTGTGTAATCAATACAACAATTTGTCCCAATCAATCCACGTACGCTTCTAGTGGCAGTGTTAACAAATCAAAACCACTCCCAGTATTCATTCAATTATTGGTAACCACTAAAACGCCAACACTAAATAAAACGGAAGCAAATGTTTAGAAAATGATATGGATGAAGCATTAACTTCCTTTTTGAATGAAAATATCCCCATCACCGTTATTCAAATACAAATTAAATCACTTGAAGGACGTCCAATAACCCAAAGTCATTAAACAATCTTTTTAGTGACGACAATAAAATTAACTCACGCATTCACTCTTCACTCGCTCCTTTTAGCCACATAAATAGTAGGCGATGCAACATTGCTCCTTCCGGGCCTTGCACTTGTTTGCACTGTCAAGGGTTTCCACGTGCATTGTACTTCGCTTTCTGTTACTGATAAAGCGTCAACTTAATTTGTTTGTGATACCAATAGAAATTAAAATATTATCTGCCACACACGGCTTTTAACAAGTGAAGCCGGTCTAACCGCGTCAACGCCGAGGCGAGTACCAATGACGATGCTGTTAAGCATAGCGGCAGATGGCCTTCCACTTATTTATTGGGCTCTCGCGTTTGGTAAGGTAAACAAGAATTTTTGAGCATGCGCTATCTGCCTTGGATTGTCGATAAAACAGTATGGCCAAATGGAAATTTCGTGCTCTTTGCAACTCCTTCTGAGTGAATGTTTCATTGTTGGTGTAGAATGTTTCACTGTAAGAGTTCTGAATTCTGAAACACATCTATGAAACACACAGATGCAGATTTTTAGATGTGTGTGTATATGTGCATGTGCTCAACAATTTCACATTGATTGCATTAGTTGGCCCCAAGAAGATATCGTAGCAGAATATATGTCATTTACTCTCTTCAAGAAGAGAATTCTTTCTTTCCGCTTTGGTTTTCTCTTTACCGCCTAACTGTTGATTCTTAATAGGAAGTTGGTTTTAGCATCCTGTGCGTATTTGGAATTGAAGCTAATTAATTCATCGATTATGAACATCTTTTCTTATATTGATTACGTACCTTTGGAAGCTTAAGATTATTACTCATCATATGCATATATATAAGTATATAGAAATCGCTTCAGCGGTTACAAATCGTATATTAATCGAAATAAAAACTATCCGATCTCTCCTAGTTGGATCAAATTACACATAAATGCCATTTTTCATCAATATCGGTTGAGTTGGTGAAGAGTTCACTGGGAACATGCATTGTGACACTGGATTTTTATATATTAAGATATGTACATACATATATAATTATAATGTACAAGTGAAATTCTTATTAAACAATGCTGTGAGGGATGTATCATGTCAGCCAGCATCATTATCACGCGACCACCTTTATATACTTGTACAAATATATATGTAAGTATAAACGAATAAATTTGTTTGAAAATATACTATTTTTGGAGAAATTTCTAAGAGATTTTTATTAAGATTAAAATTAAAATACTTGCAGTTTCGTTTTTAACTTTTGAAGCGGAAGTTTGGTTCCATTAAAAAGATGTGTAAAAGCAATGGCGTACCGGGATGCTTTCGTGCAACAAGACTATCGCCAAAGTCAACATAATATTGGCTTGCCTTGTAGCAATATGCCGCTGTTACAGTTAAATACCAGAACACATAGTGTTAAAAAAAGTTCAGTAATTCTAATCAAATTGTTCATCTCTAAAATAATTATAAGTAAGAAGTCATTGTCTTTCAGTACTAAGTGAGTGAAGTATGCATTTACTGTACTCGTATGTACATATTGTATTACCGGAGTATTCACTTGCTATTCGCCTATTTAAATTTAAGTACATTCGCGAATTAATAATAATATGATATATACATATGTATATTTAGTGAACATATCTCTCTTTTGAAATCAGTTAATTCAATCATGAAAGATAATGTTAATTCAGTGATTGTTTTAGGCGATTTTAATCTTCCGTGTGTATCATG